>CM066032.1:495064707-495664707 GCA_033557465.1 Ichthyophis bannanicus
AGAGTGCGGCGGCAGGTACAAGGCTGGCGGTGGCACCGGCAGGACGAGGCAAAGCAATGTGCAGCAGCAGGCAGAGCCTGCATCGGGCTCAAGAAGGATGGCATGGGAACCAGCAACCAGTTGCCCACCCCCACTGTGCGGCAGAGACTGGCAGGAGACAGAGGCCCTGGGTGTACTTGACCTTGTGAACCAGGTCAGGGCCATGGCTGCAGTCCACAATGCGGGACGCGTCCAGGCTCTCCTGAGCTCACTTGACGGAGTGCCACTTAGGGGTGGGACAGCCACCAGAGCAGGTCAGATGGGTGAGTATGAGCAACTGTCTTGTTTGTATAATATGGTGGGGGGTGGGGGCAGAAGGGGGTGGTGGGCACAGGGGAGAGAAGCAGGAGATAGGAAGGCTCAGGTGGGGGGTGGGGGAGGTAGCCCTGGGGTGGGGGAGATAGTACAGGGGGGAGCAAGGCTGTTGCGGCTGTGGCCCAAGCGTGGGGGGTGGGGAGCACAGCAGGCATCGACCAACAGGGTATACAGGCACTCCTGCAGGTGCTGGATATGGTGCTTGCTGAGCACAGTGGGGTGGCAAGGGGGCACACAGCAGCGCAGGGCCCCTTGGGAGCAGGGAGGGCCAGAGTGCCCCCGATCTTCCCCTAGGGGTGTTGCCCCCACAATCACCAAGGGGACAGGGGAGGTGGCCCCAACTAGGGATGGGGATCTGATAGTGGATTTCAAGCCATCAGAATATGTGTGCGTCACGAGCACGCTTGACAGCCACGTTCCTGTTGGGTAGAAGGAAAAGACCTGGAGGGGCGAGTATGTAGAGATACTCCCGCTGCTTGTCTGGAGGGGTGACGGTAACTGCAAATGCTCGGGCTGTCGCAACAACTGCAAGCTGGTCTCCAAGAAGGCTGATAGTATCCCACGGACAATTGCCAACTGGTGTGCAGCCTTTTGGGTATTGCCAGCATAGTTGGCAAGAAACAACCGAAGCAGTGCCAGGTTCTGCTCAAATACGAGCTCCAACAAAAAAGCACGGGTCCAGTGGCTTAAATCGATCAATAAAAGATTACCTTCCTTTGCTGTCCACGTTTTTGGACTGGGTCTGCTCAAATACGAGGACAGTATTTGCAATGCCTACAGGGTGTACGGGGGGGGGGGCACTGCCTGGCTGTAGTACGATGAGCAATTTCGTCGGAACATGGCAGGCAATAAAGGGCTCAGTTGGGATCGGACGGACATCTACCTGTGGATCCAGTTGATGACACAGGGTCCACAGGGCAGCAGAGCAAGCTTGTCCACGGTGGTGTGCTCGCCTGGTGAGCACACAAGGCTGCAACAGCTATTTCAGGGAGACAGCGGGTTGAGCAGTAAGGAAGGACGTGCTGCCCCTTTGCCACCCAACTTCCTCTCCTGCCTGTGTATTTGCAGGCTGGACAATGGGGCACCTGCAGGTTCAATGATGCATGTAAGTACCGCCACAACCTGTGGGGAAGGTCATCCACGAGTGCGATGTGGGACGTGGCAAGGGGGTGAGCCCCTGCGCCTGGGCTGAGGCAGCTTGGGTGGGACAGGCCACAATTCCTATCAAAATTGAGGTGTTGTGGCGGAATCTGCAGGGCTATGATCAGGGGAAAGCATGATGGTTGCTCGACGACTTTACACACAGCTTCACGTTTCCTTACAGTGGCCCGCCGGGCCCTTGGGGGTGGGGAACTTGAAATCTGCTCTGGAGCAGAAAGAGTTGGTCCAGAAGAAACTTGGTAAGGAGCTGATGCTGGGCAGGATGGCTAGCCCCTTTGTGAGTAAACCCTTGTTTGACCTTATAGTTTCCCCGCTGGGCCTAGTCCCCTAAAAGGGGCTGGGGGAATACCGGCTCATTCATCAATTGTCATACCCCAAGGGGGCATCCGTGAATGACCACCTGGATCCAGCGGCATGCTTGGTAAAGTATGTCTCTGTAGATCAGGCCCTGGACTTGCTCTGGGGCTTGGGGGGGGGCATGGATGGCGAAGACTGGTGTGGAGGCCGCCTTCCGGCTGCTCCTAATACAGCTGGATAACTTCTATCTGCTGGGGCTCTGGTTTGGGGGGCAATACTATGTGGACAAATGCCTCCCAATGGGGTGCTCAAAATCATGTGCCTACTTTGAGGAGTTCATCTCCGCTGTCCAATGGATGGCCGAGAAGGGGTCGCAGCAGGGCAGGATCATTCATTACTTGGATGATTTTCTGCTCATGGCATGGGATAGCCAGGGTTGCTAGGGCCTTCTGGGTGCCCTCCAAAAGAAGGCGGAGGAGCTGGGGGTGCCGTTGGCCCCTTAGGAGATAGAGGGGCCAGTGCAGTGCCTATCCTTTCTGGGGATAGAGATAGACACTAATGAAATGGTGACGCGGCTACTGGCTGATAAAGTGTCGGCCTTGAAGGCTGCGGTGCAGTCAGCGGAACCACAAAGAAGGTCAGACTGGGGCAGCTGCAATCCCTGATGGGCCACCTAAACTTTGCATGCTGGGTGATGCCTGGGTTGACTTTTATCCGGTGGCTGTTGGACACCACAAGAGGCATTCGCCAAAAACACCACTTCATTAGGGTTACTGCACCCTTGTGGGAGGACCTGGTCATGTGGCAGAGACTCCTGTTGCATTACAATGGCAGGAACATATGGAGGGTGCCAGCCACCTGCAATAGGGAGCTGGAACTATTCACCTATGTGGCGGGGTGGAATGGGATTTGAGATTTACTTCAAGGGGCAATGGTGCCACGAGTGCTGGTTGGTGGAGTGGCACCAGCATGGCATGACCAAGGACATTACATTCCTTGAAATGTTTCCCATTGTCATAGCCATGGTATTATAGAAGGGACTTTTCACTGACAGGAGAATGGTGTTTCTGCTCAGATAACGCAGCGGTGGTGTTCACCATCAACAAACAAACGGCAAGGGCTGGGAGAGTATTGAAGCTGGTTAGCTGCTGAGCTTGGAACTGAATGCGTTCATTACGGTCCGGCACGTTCCAGGGGAGAGCAATGAATTGGCTGATGCTCTTTCGTTCCCAGCTCTAGCGATTCCGGCGGCTCGCTCGGAACACGGCACCCCAGGCAGCCTGAATGCTGGAAGAGATGTGGATGTTTGGATACAGAGCGCCTGCAGGTTGCATCATTGTCTACAAGTACATGGAAATATGCCTGGGGATGACTTTGGAGATTCATGAAGCAGCAGGGAGCCAACAATGCGCAAGGTGTCAACTGGAGTCTTGTTTGAGTTCCTTGTGCACTTACAGGCAGAAGGAGTGTTGGTGAGGCAGGCCAGACTGGTGCTGGCAGGGGTGGCCTCCTTCCTAAAATTGGGGGGATATAGAGATGTGACAAAGGAGTTCTTGGTCCGGAAGGTGATGGAAAGCTGGACAAGCAGGGCTGCACTGTGGCCGGATGGTCGCCGACCTGTCTCCCTTCCCATGCTGGGTGAGGAAATCCAACGGGCAGCAGATATCACAAGGGATGGGTTTGAAGAAAAGCTGTTTTGGCTGGTGGCTCTGTTGACGTTCTTTGGGGCCTTCCATATGAGCGTGGTCCTGCCACAGTCCAGGGCAGAAACAGCTGGAGCAGCTATTTGGGTGGGTGATGCAGCAGGTGTGGGAGACAGGGTATGACTGTTCCTGACCAGATCAAAGACAGATCGGATTGGGAAGAGGAGAGTGATATGGTTAAATGCTACAGTGCTCCGGAAATTTTGCCTGGTTGAGGCTCTGCGCGCATATTTGTAGGTGTGCTCCCCAGTCGAGGGGCCCCTGCTCTGTCACGAGGATAGTTCTTGTCTCTCACAGTACCAGTTCTGGATGCTGTGTCTGCAGGCGGTAAAGGCGGCAGGTTTTGAGGCCAAAGGGCTGACGCTACATTCCTTTAGAACTGGGGCGGCAACCACAGCGCATGGGCTGAATCTGGGGGCAGAACAGATGCAGGCAATTGGGAGGTAGGCTTCCGACCGGTATAAGCTGTACATTTGACACTACTGGCACTTGCTGATGCTGCTCTCCTTCTTGCCCGCTAGGTCTTAGAGAGATCTCAGTCTGAATTGTGGGACACTCCTATATCTACTGGGCTGGGCAAAGGGCAGCAGAATGCCACTATGGCAGGCAGCTCGGTTTCCACCCCGACAGTGTCCGTATACAGTGGATGGGAGAAAGAGGGATGCGGTGGGATTAGATGAGGCCTGCTTTCACTGGCTGGAGACAGGTCAGCCGCCCGCTGGGTGACCTGGGTGGTAACGATCTGGTGTCCAGGAAAGGTATCCATCTTATCATTGGGATCAAGGTGGACATGGCCTGGATACGAGCTGAGATGGGGGTATGGGTCATCTGGTCTCTCATCAACCCATGGCAGTGGTGGAGGGGAGTGGATCACTTATGGGGTATTGAGAAGAGTGGAAGGAAGTTGAATAAGGAGGTCGAGACATTGGTGCATGCAGTGGGAGGGGTGGTAGTGGAGGACTGGGGCATTCTGGAGTGGGGGGAAACATGTACTCTGGGAATGGGGTTCACCTGAATGAGAATGGCCTGGAGCTGTTCATCGAGGGTCTGCGGTGGGCTATCGGTTCGGTACTCACTTTGGGGTGAGTTGGGCTGCGGGCCCTCCAGATGGCAGGACCTCACTGATAGATAGACAGGGAGGGGAGGGGAACCCCAGAAAGAAATGAGGGTCCAGGTACCGGACTGGGGGTGCCTGGGCCCAGTAAAAGGGGGGTCAGGTATGGGGGGACAGGGGGCCTGGCCTCGATGATCAGGAACAGGGGGGGGGGCACCCGGGCACCAACACAAAGTGGTTGGTGATGGGGAGGGATAACAGGGCGGCGACCTTGGCCATGGGGCAGACCAGGATTGCCAAACCAAGTTGTTGGGACGGCAGTGCCCCTCCACATTAGCTAGCCTAGGGTCATTGTTTGCTCACTGTTCATGCATTGTTACCTATTGTTATCCATTGTGTACTTATGGTTTACTGTGATTATGAATATTGGTTTTATTATTGTTCAAAGTAACTGTGTATCTGCAAGCTGTGGCCTGTAAAGATCCACTAATAAAGCTGTTTAAGAAGGAAACGACAGATTGGGCAGTTAATTGCAAGACGGGAAAGGAAGGGGGGGGGGGGCGGGAAAGGGTATAGCAAGGGCCTGAAGCCAGTTTGGTGTGCCTGGTGTCATGGTGAACCCCAGCCTCCTAACACCAGGTGAAAGCTCCTAACACCTGGTAAAAGCCCTAATGTTGACCCATCAGTATTAGGAAATTATTGCCCAATTTCCAATTTATCTTATTTTTCAAATATAATTGAAAAGTCTGTGGCCGTATAACTAAATGCCTTCATTGAACCGGCCACAGCATTGGATTTAACTGCTGCTTTTGAATTAATAGACCAACAGCATCTCACCTTTCATCTTCAGGGCTTAAGCTTGGGAGGTACCATACTACAGAAGCCTGATTTAGGTCTAAGAGACCGTTCATTGAATGGTCAGTTCCGTCAACTCCTTCTTACCTCCCCCCTACCCCTTACATTATGGTGTTCCCCAGGGTTCCATTGTCTCATCTACTGTATACTTTTTAATCTATTTATTAGGCCTTTAGTCACACTCATACAGGATTATGGTATTAGCTTTCATGCTACACAGACAGTCTCTGACCCAATTGTCTAACACAACTAAACTTCTGTCTAGATACCATAAATCACTGGCTGGTAACTAACTGACTAATTTAAACCAAGCCGAAACTGTAGCCATTTGGATTACTACTAAACCATCGGTTTTACCTTTACTGTTAGCCATCTCTAGTATCCTAAATGATTCTCCAAGGATCCTGGGCTGCATTATAGTTAGTGAACTAACTTTCAACCTCAGTAATCATAAAATCGTCATTTTTAGCTCTTCCATATATATGGTCTATTAAGCAGTACCGTAATCACTTGGTTCTTTACACTATATAATAGAGCCATCAAGCTCGTCTGCAGGGCAAAAAAAAAAATATGATCATGTTACACCTGTTTTGAGTAAATTAATGGAAACGCTGCTAAAACAGAGGATGGTGTGGTTTCTAGAATGCAAAGGATGTGCATTCATTACATATCATTTTTAACATCAAACAAGAGCACTCCTCCCTCCCCAAATTTGCGCTTTGCTTGATAGTGCATACTGTTACTCATTAGCTTGCTATTAAAGTGCTGAACAATGTATGCCACTAACAAAACTGCTCAGAAATGAAAATAAAGCAAAACAAAAAATCCACAAATGACCTGAGAAACTAAATAAAACAAATTGTTTGCCTGCAAACCTTTATTTCCTATGACTCTAGATAGCCATACACAATGCAATTGCTTATTTAAATTGAAGTCCTGAATAGCCGAAATGTTTTTGTGCTTGTTTTATCTTAGCACATATCTATTTTCAGATACATTACATTTTCTAAGTTATGTGCCACCTTCCTCCAAAAAGGACACAAACCAACAAATACAACAAATTCAAGTAATGTAAACATATGAAAATGCAAAAATATATTAACACACAAAATACAGTTATTATTCCTTCCCCACAATTTTCTCACAGTGGCAGGGGCAAATAAATCCAATGGCATTTCCCACCGACCCCCAAAATCCCTCCCAGCCCTTGATGCATGTGTTTCGTCAGCTAAAACATTCTGTGTTTAATGCTTAACAGGCAATAATGGTAAATCACTCCAGCTTGTAGACGTAACCAGTTAGCAGGAAAATAGATAGATGCCTTGAAAGTTTTTCTCCATTGTATAAGACATAAACAGATCAATAGTGCATGAGTTTTCACATTTTTCATAACAGCAGTAGTTGGAGTCAGTATAGTATGGTGTGAAAAGATTCTTGTTGAGATTACATATGCAAAACATTTTGTATGGCATAACAAGGAATTTGACTGCTTTGAAATGAACTTACTATGCACAAACAGCACAAAATTCAGGTTGTGACAGGAATTGTACTATATCCTCAATAAATATTCTTAAAAATGTGCTTACACATATGTATTCTTAGGGGTATGCTTACTAAACGGCGCTAATGTTGCAGCTGCGATGTTATCACGCTATACGTGCCGTTAACGCGTGATAACGGTGCTTTACCATGTGAGAATGTCACGTATTGCACCATAATATCTGCGGAGGCGTTAAGGTGCACAGAGGGTGGAGTAAGGCTCCCCAGAGGGCGGAGTAAGGTTCCCCAGGGGCGGAGATGAGGGGTCAATGGGCGGAGAGTGGGCAGAGAGAGGCCCCATGCACACTAATGCCGTGAAATGAAGGTCTGAAAATTAGCGCCAGTGAAAACCTCGCGCTAGAGGCACGTTTGCAGGAGAGAGAAATCATTTCAGTCAGCAATGTACAGCGAAGCCAGGGAAACCCAGAGAAGTGATAGTAGTGATACATGTGCAGGAACCAAAAAGGCAAATAAACATATTGTGACGCTCGCTCCCCTACCAGGCGGTTGCCTAGTAGGGACGGCTGGCCATCTGTATCCCTTCGAGGGTTGTAGTTGTGTCAATAAGAAGAACCGAGTGTTTATTTAAAGCGCACAGGAAATTTTTATTCGGTTTCCAAAGTTGGCAAGTGATGAACATAAAAATTCTTTAAGCACTTTTTCCAGACAAAAGAAATACAGGATAATTTCTCCAAATCAAAATGTCCAAACAAAACTCACAGCAGTTTCTATTCTTCACTGCACTTGCTTGACACTTACAAAACAAAAGCATTTGTAAAAACTCTTCACAGCTTCCAACCCGCTGTTGCCACGCCCTTACAAACAGTTCTAGCTGTTTGGGCCTTCACTGAAGTTCTGCAGTTTTAAGTTCCTAAAAGAGAGATTCCTAACCTCTTGTCTTCAGGGTTACTCTTCTCTTTCAACTCTTGAAACTGCTTTTAACTTGCAACAGCTTCCTCTGATATTTCACTGTATTCTAACTCACAATACTATTGTATTTTAGTGCACAGCTCACATTCCATCTCAGAGGCTTCTGACTCAATAACCACTTCCTTCAGGGCCTACCTCCATGCTCTCAATTGAGCTACAGCTGGGTGCTCTCTGAAAGTGCTCTGGTGTCTTTTCTTCAGAGTCTTCACAATGTTAAACAGTCTCTCACACTGCCTGGCCTTGGCTCCTCCAAGCCGGTCTCTTGTGTGTCCTCTCCTGCTTAACTTCCCCTCCCGAGATACTTCTTTGCTGTGCTGAGGCTTCAGGTGTATGAAAGTCTCCTCTGAGTCAGAGCAAGAACTATTCTGGTGGCACGCTCATTCCCTGCGTACCTTTCTTGGCTGCCTTTGTAATGGTTCCTCCATTGCTGCTCTCCTTGGCTGCAAGGGTTTCCCACAGCTTGGCCCCAGATCTCTCCTGTCTGTGCCTCCTGGGGAATTGGACTTGAACCTGGGCTAGGCCTTGAACTGCAGCTGCCACTGGGCTTGCTCCTGCACTCCTCCTGGACCTTCTGCTCACAGCTCCTTCCTCCTCCAAACTCAAACTGTGCCTCTCTCTTTTGTTTGTTCTTCCTCTGTTTAACTGTTGAGCTGGGCAACTCCCTTCCTAGCTCCTCCCACTTGGGACCTCCTACTCCTCTGCAGGGTTGTCCTGTGGTCTGTGATTGGTTTAGCCTTAGCTCTGCCCTCTAGGTTTCTTTTCAGTGCTTCTAGTATGGAGCCTAGGATTTGTGCTCCCATCCCCCGCAATGAAAAAAAATCCTTCTTTTTTCCGGTTTCCCTAGCTGGGCTGCACTTCACCTCATCACATATCCCCCCACCCTTAGACTATTTCAGGCTGTCGCTTTATCCCCGCGAACAGCACGAAATACGGGATAAGGCGTTCGCATTTGTATGAAGCTTCCCGGCCCTGTGCTCTATCTTAAAATCAAAACTCCTGTAGGGCCATGTACCACTCGTTAAACGAGCGTTTGCTGTCTTTCATTTTATTAAAGCCATTTAAGTGGGGAGTGAGTGATCAGTCACCAGTAAAAATCTCCGTCCAGTTAAATAAAATCTCAGTGCGTTAATGGCCCACCTTATAGCAAGGCACTCACGCTCTATGGTTGAGTATTTTTTTTCTGGAGGAGTTAACTTGCGACTTAAAAACATTATCGGGTGCTCAGAGCCCTCCGGCTTCTGAGACATCACCGCCCCCTAGGCCTGGTTTCCGATGCATCGGTCTGAATAATAAAGGTAGAGAAAAATCTACCCCACGTAATACAGGAGCTTCACACAATTTCTCTTTTAACCTCACAAAGGCCTGTCCCGCCTCCTGATCCCAGAGCAAGATATTAGGGGCATTCTTTCTAAGCCTCTCAGTTAATGCGGCTGCTTCGGTTGCGAAGTGTGGGATAAACCGCCTATAATACCCCACTAACCCCAAGAAACCCCTAAGATCCTTTTATTTGTAACAGGTCTCGGGAATTTTTTTTTTACACTCTCCACCTTGTCAAAGAGAGGTTTTACTATACCTTGTCCAACCATGGTGACCTAGGTTATTTTACCTCAGATGCCCCAAACATACATTTAGCCGGGTTTATAGTAAGGCCGGCTTGCTTCAATGCCCGCAAACACTGCCCTGACCTGGGTCAAGTGTTCATCCCACCGTGCACTATGAACCACGATGTCGTCCATATAGGCCCCTGCATACCGCTGGTGAGGGGCGGAGGACCATGTTCAACCAATCGTTGACAAGTTGCGGCTGCCCCCATGGAGCCCGAAGGGCATCCGACGGAATTGGAAAAGCCCTATTGGGGAACTAAATGCTGTTTTTTGGCCGAGATTCCCTGGTGAGGGGAAATCTGCCAATACCCCTTTGTTAAATCCAATGTAGTCAGATACCTGGCCTGCCCTAGCCTATCCAAGATCTCCTCTATCCTAGGCATAGGGTAGCTGTCGAAACGTGAAATGTCATTTACTCTCCGGAAATCTATGCAAAAGCGCATAGATCCGTCCGGCTTCGGGACCAAAAACTACGGGGTTGTTCCAAGGGCTCTTGGAAGCCTCAATTATGCCCATCTCTAACATTTCTTTTATTTGGGACACTACCTCTCTCTGCTTTGCATCTGGGAGTCTATACGGTCGCTGGGCGCACTACTTCACCAGGGGCGGGGTCACAATTTCGTGCGCGACCGCCCTGTTTTCCCGTACCGGAGTAAGGACGTCCGAGAGGTCCTTCAGCATTCCGGACAACTCCTTTTGCTGTGTCCAGGAGAGCTTTTCCCCCCCAATCCTATAAACAGGATCTGTATTGCCTTTCACTAGTTGAGGTCCTAATTCATCTTCCTCCTTCTCTATACAACAGGCAGTTAACCCCTCTATCTCACCTAGGCCTGTAAGATCCGAATCCCCTTGGAGTCCCTGGTGGTAGATGAAAACTCATCTACTTCTTCTACAGGTGGAAAACCTACCCTCTCACAACTAATTGGCCACTCTATCTCCGGGGTTCACCTTAAAATTTTTCTTGGGAGAAATTAAATAAGAGAACCTTTAATTCTCCCCTGTAGTCGGGGTCTACGACTCCTGCGCCTACATCTATAAAATTTTTAAGGGCAAGGCCTGACCTGGGTGCAATCCGTCCGTAACACCCGGGCGGTATTTCTACCCTCAGTCCAGTGTTTACTATGGCCTTTCCTTGCTTGGGTACAACTACCTCAACTGCGCTAGATAGATCTAACCCAGCCGCTTGTTCAGTGGCCCGCTTGGGAATCCTAGCCTCAGGGTTAATTCTACAAAACCTGATAACAAACCTGGGTTTGGGTGCCTGTACTTTTTCCTTAGGGACTATTGACCTCCCCGGGTCTACTCTTTTCCCAAACAGGGGAGCAGGTATTATTCCCCCTGTAGCAACTTTGGGGTGGCCAGCTTCCCTTTTCCCTTTCCCTGGAGATTTTACATCTGGGCCTGTTTACCAGGCCTGCCTTTTCCTGCAGCTTTTTCTCTACTCCCTTCCTGAACGGGGACCAATCTCGGCCCAGTATAATCTCATGAGGGAGTCTTGGTATTACTGCTACTGCTACCTCCCTTCCCCTGCCTAAGCCTTTTATCTTAACGGCTTGAAGCGGGTAGGTAGAGGCAGCCCCATGCACACATTTAATTTTAACCTGCCCCCTTGAGGACTCTTGGGCGCACTGCTTCTGGGCTTCTATCACTTTCCATAATTTTCTGGAGATCATGGACTGACTTGCCCCCTGAATCTAACAGTGCTTCTGTCTTTATTCCCTCTACCTCTACGAATAGGAGGAATCCTTCACCTACCTCCTTGGGGTGTGTTATCACAAAGGCTTTCTTTGTCTTACAATTTTTCTTGAGGTGACCAGGCTCACCACAAGAAAAACACTTCCTTTGCAGGTTGAACTTTTCCATGGGCTTATCTCTCTCTGTCCTATATTTACTCAAGGCTGCATTCTTTTCCTGCACACCTGTACCCTGAAAACCGCCCCCTTTCTTTAGGCTCAGTTTCTGGGCCTCCAGAAAGCAGTCTGCCAAGACTATGGCTTCTCGGGTGTTCTTACAGTTTTGTTTTATCAAAAAGCTTTGCATGTCTATAGGAACAGCTTCAATAAATTGTTCTAATATTATTGCATCAATAATAGACTCTATATCTTTCTTTTCTGGCAGTAGCCATTTAAAGACTAAGCTCTTAACTCTATAATACAGAGCTTGTGGTGTTTCACCTTCTTTTAAGACAGATGCTCTTAGAAGTCTCCTATAAGTGGAGGAACTTAAACCCATCCGTTCTCTTATGGCTTCTTTAACATGCTCATAATCATGAATAGAATCAACTGGCATTTCCCTGTAGGCAGCTAATGCCTCACCGCTTAGAGTAGTGGCAAACCTTACAGCTAGCTGTTCTTTAGGCCACTGAGCTAGACCAGCTATTCTCTCAAACGCCTCTATATGGTCGTCAAGGTTGTCCTCCTTGCTTAAGCGACCACATGAAAAAGGTCCGAAGGCTAATCCTTCCCCCCCTGTACCAACAGGTTGAGTCTGGGGAACAGCCTGTGCTTGCTTTGTTGCTTCTTCCTGAGTCCGGATCCATTTGGCCATCATTTCCAGCAGGGGCTGCTGTTGGGCTCGCAACATGGAGGTCGCCTGCTCCTGGCTCAAAGCTGCCATCTCCCGCTGCTTCGCGAATTGGTCCGCTACCCACGCCAATACGTCCGCTACTTCCATCTCGGATTGTAGTCTCTGCAACAAAACAGACAAGACACACACAAAGTGCAGCACTTTTTTTTTTTTTTTTCTCTCTCACTTCCCCTAGTGAGCAGCTGGTGGCCCCCTTACACCAGAATCCAGGCCTACCCCTTCCAGTCTACGGGTTACCTGATTCTGATGCAGGTCTCAGCATTTCCACCAGTCACAGCGCTCCCGATCCGAATCCGCTCCTGTTTTTCCTCCCGTTTCCTCGATCGGTCACCGCCTTTCCTGGAGTTCTCCGTCCAGAGGTATGGCTCAAAGACGCTCTTCTTGACCACTGAAACACCGCATCCACGAACTACGCCACCTGTGACGCTCGCGCCCCTACCAGGCGGTTGCCTAGTAGGGACGGCTGGCCATCTGTATCCCTTCGAGGGTTGTAGTTGTGTCAATAAGAAGAACCGAGTGTTTATTTAAAGCGCACAGGAAATTTTTATTCGGTTTCCAAAGTTGGCAAGTGATGAACATAAAAATTCTTTAAGCACTTTTTCCAGACAAAAGAAATACAGGATAATTTCTCCAAATCAAAATGTCCAAACAAAACTCACAGCAGTTTCTATTCTTCACTGCACTTGCTTGACACTTACAAAACAAAAGCATTTGTAAAAACTCTTCACAGCTTCCAACCCGCTGTTGCCACGCCCTTACAAACAGTTCTAGCTGTTTGGGCCTTCACTGAAGTTCTGCAGTTTTAAGTTCCTAAAAGAGAGATTCCTAACCTCTTGTCTTCAGGGTTACTCTTCTCTTTCAACTCTTGAAACTGCTTTTAACTTGCAACAGCTTCCTCTGATATTTCACTGTATTCTAACTCACAATACTATTGTATTTTAGTGCACAGCTCACATTCCATCTCAGAGGCTTCTGACTCAATAACACTTCCTTCAGGGCCTACCTCCATGCTCTCAATTGAGCTACAGCTGGGTGCTCTCTGAAAGTGCTCTGGTGTCTTTTCCTTCAGAGTCTTCACAATGTTAAACAGTCTCTCACACTGCCTGGCCTTGGCTCCTCCAAGCCGGTCTCTTGTGTGTCTCTCCTGCTTAACTTCCCTCCCGAGATACTTCTTGCTGTGCTGAGGCTTCAGGTGTATGAAAGTCTCCTCTGAGTCAGAGCAAGAACTATTCTGGTGGCACTGCTCATTCCCTGCGTACCTTTCTTGGCTGCCTTTGTAATGGTTCCTCCATTTGCTGCTCTCCTTGGCTGCAAGGGTTTCCCACAGCTTGGCCCCAGATCTCTCCTGTCTGTGCCTCCTGGGAATTGGACTTGAACCTGGGCTAGGCCTAGGTTTCTTTCAGTGCTTCTAGTATGGAGCCTAGGATTTTGTGCTCCCATCCCCCGCAATGAAAAAAAATCTTTCTTTTTTCCGGTTGACCAGGCCCACATTTGAAATCCCCATAACCAAGCTGGCCAATAGTGCTACTAATGATAAACATAAAGCAACACTACTGAGAAAGCGTAAAAAGGAAGATATCATGCTTGGAAGGGGCTATGCTCTGTCCCCCTACAAAGTGAATGATCCCACAGTGAAATAGCAGTGATCAGGGTTTTGTTGTTTATATTGGGCAGGTTTGTTATGCTGTGGTCCAGCTGGGGCACAGTGCGGACTAGGCAGATGCCTAGGTGGCACATAGGAATGCCGAAACTGTAAAGCTGCAAGACAGCAACTGACTAGGGTCCAACATGGGCACGAGTGTGTGTCCCACAGTGTCACAGGGTATATTACCCAACAGGTACCCCCAAGGGCACATAACATTGGCAGGTGGTGCCGGGGGGAAGTGTGTCTGTCCATGTAGGCACCCCTACCTGAGAACCCACACCATAGGCAGCTGCCTACCGGCACACTGGATGGCCTGGGACTGCGCACCACCAGCACCACTGGCATAAGGGCATGTCAGCATGGTGGCGGAGGGTTGCTGGTGGTGGAGGGGGCAGTGGCATCTGCCCACAGCAGACCAAGGCCAAACCCTGTTTAGGTGGGTGCCGTGCGGTGCAACAGACAAGGTCTGTCCAACAACACTAATGGTAGCCCCATGGAATGATCTGCCTCTGTGGCAACAATTTGGTGCAGTACACACAGCCAGTGTGTTCAGGGGCAGAAGATCACAGATTCAAGCCCCAGCTGTGGCTCCTGCAAACCATGTCCCTATATTTTACCCAGTACTAAACTGTGGTAATAAAGATGGAACTGTTATTGCAGATTAAATAAACAAGCCATAAACACCCATATTTTACCCAACAGGACACAGACACCATAAACATGTGCAATCCCTAGAGCAGAGTTTCCCAACTGCAGTCCTGGAGGACCAAACACCATTCAGGTGTCATGCTGTCCCTAATAAATATGCCTGTGCTGCATTTGTATGCACCGCCCCCATTGTATGCAAATGTATCTCATGCATATTCATTAGGGACAGCATGAAAACCTGAACAGTGTTTGGCCCACCAGGACCGGAGTTGGGAAACTCAGCCCTAGAGCAGAGGCCAACAGGGGTACAAACACCCACACCCACAGGCTCCACTATCCAACGCCTCATGGAGAGTCAGGCTGTTGGGCCCTGCGCGGAGCAGCATCTCCCAATACTGGCACCTGCATACCTTAGCAATGCCGCCCTAAACCTGGGAACACGTTCCACATATAGCAAAAGGTTGCTATGATTAATGTCAGCTAACAAATCCTAAGTTAAACATGATTTGTTGATAGAGATTCATCATAGCAACATTTCTGATATCTGTGGAGTGTGTTTCAGTTATTGATTCTGACAGTGTTTACCACCCCGGGGACCCCAACAGTTTTGCGTACCATAGCAATGTCTGCACTGTGCCCATGACTGGTGTGGTGGCCAGGGCTGCTACAAACCTCTATATTTACACAATGGTGGCATAGGTGTGGGAGTATGTATCTGTCTATACAGTGTGTTGTGGCTACCTACACCTTACTGAGGCCACACTGCTTGCACTGTTTCCAGTGTTAGCCTGCCAATGTGCATAATGAGGAACAAGGTACTGTGGGTATGGGCCGGACAGGGTGGCCTGGGCAGGATGCATCTGCACAGGGTATAGGGCAATAGCTGGGACATTGTAGTGCCCGACCACCACCTGCACGGACAGGGTGGCCACAGCATGTCATGCTGGGAGATCACTCTCACCCTGACTGAGCAGTGACCATGGCATGGCTAGGTTCCCCCATAAAGCAATGAGGTATTTCTTTTAAGTGATATTTATGGTTCCCTTTTCTGGGGCCCAATCACTGACAAACCTGTTTGGTGTGTGTGTTCACATCCCATTTTTGGGTGCACACAGTTCTTCCAGGAACATGCACTATGTACTAGCTAGCAGACTGTCTGAAGTTAGTATGTGTATGGTTGGAACACCTTGTAGGGTGCAGTGGGTGGGGACTGACTGTGCTCTCTGCTGGTGAATGTCAGATTGGGGGGGGGGCAGCTGAGCTGAGCTTTTCCAGCATTCTGTCTGTCTGCAATTGCCTTATTGATGTGTAGAGATCTGCATTGACTGCCCTGTATGTGCCTTTTCCCCAGCAGGACTGGGGTTGATGGTCCCCTCTACTGCCACCATTGCAGAGATGTACAATGTGGATCTGTTGGTGAGAGATCCTGTCCCCCATCCTGAGCTACGTAATCCGCCTTGGGGTCTAAAAACCCCCCTTCACTTATAACATGTGACCATGGCACCCACACAGGATATGCACTATTTTGGGTGCATCATAGTCCACAAGGCTATACGCGACTGGGAAATACAGATGGACACAGGCATATCCTAGGTGCGCCTACTACTAGTGCCAAAAAAGTTTGATATGTGAAATAATGTTTTACAAAAGAAAAGTAATCAAGAAGATGGTTGTGAAAGAAAAACTGTGTGATAATACGTTTGGATTAATGAAGAATTTTTAAAGAAAATATTTGATAAATAAAGAAGATTTTTTTAGATTAAAATATTGTCCACTTGGTCTGAATAACACAGAGAGCAGTTGTTTATTTAAAACCTACTACTGGAAGTTAATATTGAACGTTTGAATAATATTTAGAAGCTTTATACACGTTCAGAAAACAACTCCAATTTTGGACGAAAAGATTGTGGTGGGGGGCAGCTGAGCTTCTCCAGCGTTCTGCCTGTCTGCCTGCCATTGCCTTATGTGATGCATACAGATATGCATTGACTGCCCATCCTCAACCCCAGTCCTGCCTATTACCCAGCAGGACTGGGGTTGATGGTCCTCTCTACTGCCACCATTGCAGAGATGTACAATGTGGATCTTTTGGTAGGATATCCTGTTCCCCCACCCTGAGCCACAGAAGGTGGTGCTACATAATATGCTTTTGGGTCCAAACACCCCCTTCATCTATAACATGTGACCATGGCACCCACACAGTATATGCACTATTCTGGGTGCATCATAGTCCACACGGGCTAGACGTGCCTGGGAAATGCAGATGGACACAGAGATATTTTAGGCATGTCTGCAAGGACTACCTATCACAACCTAGCACTGACGGAAACCTGCAGCACAATCTATCTCAGCCAAGCCAGGTGCTGCGGACCTGGTGCTGTGTGCCCCACCTCACCCTCAGGGTGAGCACAGAACCCGCACAATGTCACGGTCTGTAGCTACTCTGTGCCAGTAACACATATGGTCAGTTCCCCCTACCAGGCCTAGATGCTGTGGGGGTGCATACCCCATTATGTGATCAGCTGTAGACTGCTGATCTGCATGTGTAGTGCATCATGGGTATGGGTGGGTTTACCCTATCCTGGTAACCACAGCAGACAGTTTGTGTGGTGACCTGCAGTCTTTCTGTAGCCAGCCAGTAGTGTGGCAGCAGTTATAGAGATGTAGCCTACTGGTTACTTCACTGACTGTAGAGGTAGAGGTCATGGGTTCAATCCCACAGTGGTGTAATCTAAAAAGTCTGTCTGATGCATTTTCTTTTAATTTAAATAAGTGCTGCCAGCAGAAACACCCACACAGTGCTTTAGCCTAAGGCGCCCTATAGGGTGCCCTGTACAGCGCCCTATAGGGCACATTATAGGGTGCCTTGGCAGACAGGGCACTTTATAATGTGACCTACGGGGTGCCTTATAGGGCGCCTTATGAGGCCCCTTAGGTTACAGGTCAATGGGGCCGCGGTTCTGATAACGAACGGAAACCGCTACCGCTGCTTTGTAAACAAGCCCCTAAATTTTAAAGACACATTCAAGACATCACAGTATAGGGAACCCCTCTATGTCTTCATTCAGTCCCCAATTCAAAAATCCATTGCTGCTCACATCTAGCTAATTGACTATCTATCCCTTTGCATTCAAGGGAAATGGCATCTAAAATATACCGATAAAGATCTTCCCAGGTATGATCCTGCTGTTGCCAGTCTTTAACTAATGGGGCAACCATTGTCCTAGTATGCACCCATTGCCCTCATATGTGTTCATGGACCCACTGTGGCAGGAGATACACCAAAGAAGTTAATGAAAAAGTTAAGAGGATTAATTACAGTTAAATGGACTTCTGCAAATAAGGAGGAGATAATGTACTGCTACTTTTATGCTACAAACCCTAAATTTAAATCAAGAGGGTATACAAAGAGAATCCACCAAAAGCTGGAAGAAAGAGGAAAATTGCCACTAGAAAAACTGCAAAAAAGCAACAGATGGAAATGTAAGGTCTTTAATTTTGCAGGTCAAAGCAAAGAAGTATATGGATGATAACATCTTGAAGCGACTAAGGGCTTCTGTGGAAAAAGAAATACAGGGAGAAGGAGGCGATCTAGGTAAGAGTACCAGAAGAAAGGAATACACAGAAAAAGAAAGAGTTGAGGGGGAGATGGAGTGTGGAGATCTGGAACTGCGGGACAGTGAGCTAAAGGGCAGGTCAACAAATCAACTGAAGAGGAGGAAGAAAGGGAGGAGAAAGACCCAGAGGTGGAGGAATGCAAGATCAAACTCCTAGTCCACATGTAAAAAGATGAACATGCTGGGTCTCAGGCAAGGGAAAGATTACCCAAGTTAAATGTAACACCTAAGGTTAAAAGTATGATTATAAAGATGAACAATGCCATATTCAGTATACCATATTGTGCAGCTAAAATTATTACTGCAAGAATACTATCAACTAAAGTGCAGGGACAGAAGAAAAAGAAACAATAACAGTTCCTCCTTGGAAAAAATGCAAGGGAAAAATACAGTCATTGCATGCGGAGGTATCCCTGATAGATGGTTATCTCAAAGGATTAAATCATCGAAGATATTAAGGAAGATCCAAGAGATCAAATGCTGCATTAACAGAAGACCTGAAATTTATATGTTCCAATAATAATGTAACCCAAGGGTTAAAATTGGCGCTTGCGCTAAAGTGGTTGACTGGTTTGAATTGTTGTTAATTATACTTGATAGTTTGGAGTCCTGAGTGAATATTAATGTACTGGTTATTTAAATTGGACAAAGTTTTAGGTAATTTTAAGGAGGAAAATGTATAACTCCTAAAAGAATGTATACATTTAAAATTGGAAAGAATAGGATATTTAATTTAGATAAGCTGAATGGAATCATAGGTTTTGGATTATTTTGGAAAGATTTTAATGTGTAAACTTTCCAAATTAAGGTCTTGCCATTCACTTTAATGGGAAATTACAGTTGAAAAGAAAACTGATTTTTCTTTGCAAAATTTAGAACATGCTTTAATGCCTAATCTACATATTCCTAAAGCATGCTTGTGATTGGTTAGCGGCTCTGGAATATAAATTGGTGATGTCAGAAGAGTCACCGTAACCTTGACAACAGAAAAGATATAGTTGAAAAGAAAGAAGAGGTTGAACAGTAACAGAAAGCAGAAGTGTGTTGTGCTATGCCTGGAAAGATGTACTGTTTATGCCAGTAAAAAAGGTACCAATAGATGAAAAATTGTTTTTGAGAGTGGAATTGCTGTTGGAACTATATGAAAATCAGGCAAAGTAAATGACAGCCCTGATTTTGTGTGGCACTGGACAATACTTATTGAGAAGTATTGCCAGGTAGTAAAGCAAGTGATACTGGTTGAAAATTCCATGAGAGCTCTCTGAAGGAGGGAGGCTGAGAGGAAGTGGCAGTGTCTGTGAGGAGTGCTTTGCTATTAAGGGGCATGTTTACTAAAAGCCGTACAATTGCGTGCCGCACAATAGCGCACGGAAACGCGGCACTCAAACGCTCAGAAACGCTCTTAAACGCCCCGCACAAGTGCGCGTGGGCCCCGCACAAGTGCGCGCCGCACTAACGTGCCCCGCACAAGTACCCGGCCCGCAAATGTCCGATAGAGGCGTGGAAAGGCATTCTGAGGGCGGAGGAAGGCTCCCGAGGGGCGGAGAGACGGGGTCAATGGGCGGGGAAGGGGAGGGGAGAGGCTCCCCGCACAGTATCGGAGACGAATTTGCAGGTTAAAAATAGCGCGAGTGAAACACTCACGGTAGAGGGCATTTAAAGGGAAGAGAAACCATTTACGTCAGCAATGTACAGGGAAACCGGGGAAACCTGCAAAACGTGAGCAGTGTGATACATGTGCACAGAACAAAAGTGCAAATAAAGATAGAAAAAGACCCAAACAAACATATTAAAAATAGGAAGTCAGCTGGGGAACCCTGATATTAATGGGCAAACATAAGAAACACACCCAGGAAAGCTCCAAAAAAATGAAATGAAGTATGGAAGGGGCTACGGAGCGGAGACCCTTCCAAAAACCATTTCCTTTTTTCTGAGCCTTCCTGGGAGTGTTTGCTATGGTTGCCCATTAATATCACTGTTGCCCAGCTTGGTTATATTTATCCCCAGTTCGTCGTGGTCGGTTGAGGGGTTTATTTGCACTTTTGTCACCAGACAAGGTGACTGAGCCCACAGTACAAATGTGCAGAGCAGGGTTTTTGACTCCTTTGGTCAGGTTTCCCACCCCCAGGGACTGCACTATCACTGTGTGGTGCAGCAGACAGAGGCAGTACCTCTAGGACCAGAGGGTCACAGGTTCAAATCCAAGCTGGGGCTCCTGCCAACCCAGTCCCCATATTTTACCCACCACTAAACAGAGATAGTAAAGACACTCCTTTATTGCAGAGAACATAAGCATGGTTCACACACCCATTTTGTACCCAACACCGCACACACACCATAACAATGGGCATTACCGACAGCCGAGTCCCCCAAATGCAGTCCTGGAGTGCCACAACTCAATCAGGTCATATGCTTTTCCAAGATACGGACATGCCAGCATGTTGGCGGTAGGGTACAGGTGGTGGAGGGGGCAGTGGCTGCTAGCCACAGAAGACAGTGGCCGAGCCATGTGCAGGCTGGCACGTCCACTGCAACATAGGCCCTGTCGGATGTACAGTCATGGACTCCCCAGGGAATTCAGCACATCTGTGGCAACACAGTGGTGCAGTGCACACAGACAGTGTGTGCAGGAGCAAAAGGTCACAGGTTCAAAGCCCAGCTGGGGCTACTGCCATTCCTGTCCACATATTTTCCCCACAACTAAACCATGTTAGTAAGGGCAATCCTTTATTGCTGGGGATATACGCATTGGTCATACGCCTATCTTTTACACCACCAAGCACAGACACCATGACCAGGGGCATTACCTAGAGCAGAGTCTCACAAATGCAGTCCTGGAGGACCACACACCATTCAGGTTCCATGCTGCCACTCATACAAATAATCGTGCTGTATATCTATGCACCACCCCCATGGCATGTAGATGTAGCTCATGCATATTCATGAGGGACAGCAGGAAACCCCAACCAGTGTATTGCAAACCTGGACTGGATGTGGGAACCTCTGCCGTACAGCAGCAGCCAACAGGGACAGACACACCCACACCCACACCCACAGGCCCCATTGGCCAATGCCTCCTGGTGAGGCAGGACATTGGGCCCTGCGTGCATCTCCCAATACCAGCACTTGCATACCTTAGCAATGTCACCCTACACCAGGGTATATGGTACACAGCTCTCAAACGTTTGCTATGAGTACTGGCAGATAGATATCCCTACGTTACGCACAGTCTGCTCTATGAGCTCCATCATAATAATCTATCTGATGTTTGCGGTGTGTGCGTCAGGTCTGGCCCCTGACAGTGTTTACCACCCTAGGGAGGGACCCCCAACGGTATTGCATACCATACCCATGCCTGTACTGTGCCCAGGACTGGTGTGGTGGGCAAGGATTCTGAACTCCTCTATAGTAGCACAATGCTGGCATACGTGTGGGAGTGTGTGTCTGTCTATACCAGGGGTGGGCACCTCCGGTCCTGGAGGGCCGCAGACCAGTCAGGTTTTTGGGATATCCCTAATGAACATGCATGAGATATATATGCATTAGAGATATCCTGCCAACCTGACTGTTTGTGGCCCTCCAGGGCTGGATTTGGAGACCCCTGCCTTACACCTCTGTCATTTAAGATCATGAGTGGGCAAGGTACAGATGTCCTAGACATTGAAAGGGTATATAGAATGTGTCACATTCCTCCTCGATTCTCACCACCACCAAAAAGTTGTCTAATAGACAATTTTTTGGTGGTGGTGAGAAGTGAGGAGGACTGTGACAAATTCTATCTAAACTTTTTGATGTCTTGGACATCTGCACCTTGTCCACTCACAATCTTAAATGACAGAGGTGCAAGGCAGGGGTCTCCAGATCCAGCCCTGGAGGGCCACAAACCAGTCAGGTTGGCAGGATATCTCTAATGCATATATATCTCATGCATATTCATTAGAGATATCCCGAAAACCTGACTGGCCTGCGGCCCTCCAGGACCAAGTTTGCCCACCCCTGGTCTATACAGTGTGTGTTGGCTGCAAACACTGTCCACAGTTTTGGCCTGATGATGTGCATAATGAGCAGCAAGGTACCATGGGTATAGCTCAGACAGGGTGGGCTGGCCAGGATGCATCTGCACAGGGCATAGGGCACTGGCAGGGACATTGTAGTGGCCGTCCACCACCTCCACAGACAGGGTGACCTCTGTATGTGCTGCTGGGCTTTCACTCCACCCTGACTGTGCAGTGATGGCAGCATGGCTAGGCACCCCCATAGTGCTTCATAGCATTTCCCTCATGTGATATATATGGGTCACCTGTTGGGGCCTAGTCACTGATGTATCTGCTTGTGTGTGCTGCCATCCCAGTTGTGGGTGCATGCATTTCCAGTGGGACTAACCAGCAGACTGTTCACAGCTGGTATGTGCCCTGCTGGAGTGCCTTGTAGGGTGCAGTGGCTGATGGCTTGATGCAGGGGAATATCAGATAGTGGTGGGTTTCATCTTAGCATATCCAGGCCTACTGTCTGTCTGATATTGTGGTCTGGGTGTGTGTGGGGCTGCTTGGACTGCCCTGTAGGGTGTCTGTTCCCCAACAGGACTGGGGTTGATGGTCCACTCTACTGCCATCATTGCAAGGGGGGGGGGGGGTGTATAATGGGGATCTGTTGATAGGAGACCCTGCCTGTTTGCCACCCTCAGCTGGGGGGGGGAAGGTTGGTGGTACATGGCCCACCTAGGGGTCCGTGGGGTTCCCCCTGACTGAGACAGACAGAGATATCCAAGGTGTTCCTGCAGAAACTACCTATCTCACAGATTACAACTGTTTTGGAGCTCTGCCATGGCCTCTCTCAGCCATGGAGGGTGCTGTGGACCTGGTCCAGGGCGCCTCATCGCACACTCAGGGTGAGCACAGTTCCCGCACAGTGTGACTGTGTGTAGCTACTCTGTGCAAATTAAACACCCGGTCAGTACCTCCTACCAGGCCAAGGTGCTGTGTGGGTGCACACGGACACGTCCCCCTACCAGGCCGGGGAGCTGTTGGGGTGCATTCCCCATCTTGTGTTCATCTGTGGACAGCTGATTTGCATGTGCAGTGCATCATGGGTATGGGTGGCCTAACCCTATCCTGGTTCCCACAGCAGACTGTCTGTGTGGTGACATGCAGGCTCTCTGCAGCCAGCCAGGGGCTTGCTGGCAGCTATATAGCTGTAGCCCAATGGTTACTTCACTGCCTGTGGAGCCAGCGGTAATGGGTTCGAGCCCACAGTGGGGTTATTTGATAGGGTTGTCCACAGCTTTTTTTAGATTTAATGTACATATGTTGCTGCCATCAAACACACCCTCAGTGTACTGTACCCATAAGGTGCCTCTGAGGGTGCTTTATAGGGCACCCTATAGGGCACCTTATGGTTGCCGTCCATATAAGGTGCACTATACATTATCCTGTGACGCAACATATATGGTGCCCTATAGGGGACATTCAAGGGTGCCTTGGCGGACAGTGAACTTTAACATGTGCCTTATGGGCCGCCTTATGTTAACACGCTTTGTGAGTGCGTTTGCTAGTAGTGATAACTGAAATAAAAATAGATTGCCCCCTACAGCACTCATCCCCATAATACACACTGCCTCAGTGAGCCTTCTTCATTGGGCACTGTGGGGGATTGAACCCCTGATCTCTGCACCATTGGTCAGTGTCTTAACCATTGTACTATGGCTCTGCTCCTTTGTGTGTGCACATCAGGGCGCCACTTAGCCTTCCCACGCACTATTATGCACGGCGCACAATAGCGCGGCGCACAATAGCGCCCCGCGCAAATGTGCGATCGCTTACTCCCGTTTTTTTTCT
Organism: Ichthyophis bannanicus; assembly: GCA_033557465.1. NCBI lineage: Eukaryota > Metazoa > Chordata > Amphibia > Gymnophiona > Ichthyophiidae > Ichthyophis > Ichthyophis bannanicus. The sequence goes on from CM066032.1 coordinate 495,088,535, forward strand.
TTTCTCTGCCTGAACCGCCCACTCCTTATATGGCACAGGCACACTACCGCGGCCCCGCACATTAGGAATGTTTAGTAAACAGACCCCTAAGTAGTTTATGTGGTGCCTGAAATTCTAAAGTGATAGGATACCTGCACAGTAAGTGACTGATGTCATTGCGGAAGAGAAATATGCCTGGAGTCATATGAGGAAATAGATGAATGAAGGCATTGTCTTGGAAAAGTGAATTCATAAATGAAGCTCTGTTAGTAGTTAGGGAAAAACAGTAAAGATTAGGCTTTATTATTTAGGGATTTTAATTATATTTTGATTTATTTAGACAGTTAGGAATCTATACTGAATAATTTCAGTGATTGTTCGCTAGTTGGTAAGCTAGATAGGGTTTTCTATTTTTGATTTGTTTAAAGCTTAGGTAGTAGGTTGGAGATTGAGAAGACTACCGTCAGCTGAGCAGCAGTGGTGTTTCCATCAACAGTAACCGAGGTATCCGGATGCCCAACCCGTCTTCCACCCCCCACCCCCCCCACCCCTCTCACCTCCCACAACCCCTTGACCCTTCTGACAAACACAAGCCGACATCAGGTAGTGGTGCAAATTGCTTGGTCGCAGCTTTTATTTAAAGGTATTAAAACACCGGCCCAACATGGGCCCAAATCAGCATTCGTAACAATAACAAAAACACCCCCCCCCACCCATCCTCCGGATGACGCTCCCACCAGCCGTTTCTAGCAAAGTGGTGCATCATCCACACCCCCCCTTTTTCACCCTACCGCCCGCCTCGCCATGTTATTAGCAAAGGCCGGCTCAAGGGTTGCCAATTTCCGGGCAGAGACCACAGCCGGGACGTCTCCCCCAATGTAAAGAATAGTGCCGCTCCCGTGGAAAGCGGCATGAAGCTGAAATGCCCCACCGGGTCAGCGAGCACCTGCTCCCCACCCCGGCCACCCCAGCCCTAGACGATGAGTCCCCCACCAGCTGCAATGCCCTTCCCCCCCCAGCCTAAAACAACGGGAGGGAGGGATGGAAACCTGCCGGCAGCGCGATCAAGCAGGAAGAGGGAGAACGCCAGCTGGCGCTCCCTCCTTGCTCGCGCTGCCCCCGCCCACTGACCGCCCATGCGGTCCAATCGCCGGGCTCCACCTTCGAGTGTGGAGCCCGAGCGCGGAAGCCCCGCCCACTGCCGAGCCGGTGCTGACCCCCCCCCCCCCCCAGGAGCAAGGCCTGCCACGAGGTTGGGCCCCGGGAACCCGGTTACTGGGCCGGCCACGGGACCGGGGCCCGGCGGCACAGCCCGTACTAACCGAGGTATCCGGATGCCCAACCCGTCTTCCACCCCCACCCCCCCCACCCCTCTCACCTCCCACAACCCCTTGACCCTTCTGACAAACACAAGTCGACATCAGGTAGTGGTGCAAATTGCTTGGTCGCAGCTTTTATTTAAAGGTATTAAAACACCGGCCCAACATGGGCCCAAATCAGCATTCATAACAATAACAAAAACACCCCCCCCCACCCGTCCTCCGGATGACGCTCTCACCAGCCGTTTCTAGCAAAGTGGTGCATCATCCACACCCCCCCTTTTTCCCCCTACCACCCGCCTCGCCATGTTATTAGCAAAGGCCGGCTCAAGGGTTGCCAATTTCCGGGCAGAGACCCCAGCCGGGACGTCTCCCCCAACGTAAAGAATAGTGCCGCTTCCGTGGAAAGCAGCATGAAGCTGAAATGCCCCGCCGGGTCAGCGAGCACCTGCTCGCCACCCCGCCACCGGCGCAAAGGTAGACTACTATCCTTGCGCCGCCCCCACCACCGAAAGCTGCGACCAGCACCAAGACTCCAATGCCTCCTGCCAGTCATTTAAAAGCAAGTCCTGCCCCACCGGGGCAAGATGAACACCATCGAGCCGATATAGACTGGCACAAGAAACATCTGCCCAAGGGTGCAGGACCTGAAGCCCCCCCATCTGCTGGACCCAGCGTCCGATCTGCCGGTTGATCTTAACCAGGCCCCTCGACCAACGCCGCTGGGTCCAGCAAGCCGGACGGGGAACTATGTCCGACCAAATAATAGCCACCCCCGGGAGGAGCTCCCGCAAATGAGCAATGTCTCTCTGCACAGTCCTGATGAGCTGCCGGCAAGACCAATCCGCCAGGTCATTGCCGCCCAGGTGGAGCAGCAACCCCACCGGCCGCCGCCGCAGTCCGATCTCCGCCTGGACCCGAGTCAAGAGCTGCCCCCAATGCATGCCATGTTGACCCATCCAGCACAGCCGCACTCCAGACGTGGCGAGACCAAGGTGGGCACCCAATGGCCGGACCACCGCCCGACGCTCCGCCCAGTAGACGGAGTGCCCAATGATCCACCAGTCGCCGGAGCACACACCATCTGAAAGCAGAAAAAAGCGGACTGCCACCAGCAGGCAACTCTGAAATAGGAAGAAGACATTAGTATCCCAAGCCCCCCCCCACCAAGGGACCCAAGCCCTGACGCCCGCCGGCTCTAGACCGCACCACCGGGAGCCGACGGGCGCACATACCCAGCATAAGCCCCCGAATGCCACCTGCCAATGCGCTGAATAACCTGACTGTCCAGGCCCGCAGCCGCCGCACTAGTAGCCGCCCCGATACGGAACGAATGCGAAGCATACCGCCGATCAGCGCAACCCAATGCACGCAGCACCAGACGCAGCACAGCCGTAAACTGGAACTGAGTCACCGGCTTGCCATCCGCGTGGATGAAAAAATAGCCACGTGCCGCCGACCGCCACTGCACGTAGGTGCACATTGCGTGAACCGGGCAGGATAACAAGGGAGGGATGGGACTTAAGAGGACCCAGCTCCCTTTTCCAGACTGATCTGTCTTCGACCGCGGTATAAAAATCCGCGCCTGCGCCGAGTCCACCCGAACGTGTGCAACATCGAGCCCACCAAAAGCCTCCCGCCTGGCGGAGCGGGGAACAAGCTCGGATACCCGGAACGCACCAAAGAAAGCCGTGGTGAACAGCGCATGAAATAGGACGGCCTCAAAACCAGAGGCCACCAGGCGCGGTAAGACCTCGCAGATTCGCAGTAAAAGCTCGTGCGAAACCGGGAGCCTCCAATTCCGCAACGCAGGATGAACCTGAGCCCAGCCCGCCAGCAACCGCTGGACCAAGAAGGACACGAGAGGGTTACCCCATCCAGCGGCCTTACAAAAGAAGGAAAACCCCGCCAATGCTCCGCCGACCGCCGACCGAGCCCAGCCCTCCTTCTTAGCCGACAACACAAACCGGCCGACCAGTCCTTCGGGTACCACCCCCCCCGACCAGCCCTGCACACGAAGGAATGCACTCACCTGTGAGTAGCCCCGCCGGTAAGTCGCCCAGGTACTGCGTGCCACCGACGCGGCCAGCAAGGACATCACTTCAGGGTCCCAACCGTCCAGAGATGCTCCGGGACCCGTGAGGCCAGCTCGTCCGCCCCCGGAGCCAGTCGCCGGAACAGTGCCCACTCAAAACGGGATAAAGCGTCAACAATGGAATTCTGGGCGCCCGGCACATGCCGTGCTCGAGCGGTGACATTCAGGCGCAAGCAGGCCAACACGAACACCCGCATCAGCGCAGCTACATGCGGACAACGAGGCATGTGCCGATTAATGACCTCGACCACTGCGGCATTGTCACACCAGAACACCACCCGCCGGTCCCGCAGCTTGTCCGGCCATATCCAAAAAACCGCCACTATCGGGAAGAGCTCCAAGAAGGTGATGTTCCGAGTCAAACCGGAACAAACCCAATCCGCCGGCCAAGGCTCCGCGCACCAGACACCGTGACAGAAGGCACCGAAGCCAGAACTGCCGGCTGCATCAGTAAACAACTGCAGATCGACATTCGAAAGCTCAGGCAACTGGAGCACGGAGCAACCATCGAAACCAACTAGGAACGCATCCCAGATCCGCAAATCCTCCCGCATCCCTGCAGAGACCCGGATCCGATGATGAGGGAGACGGAGGCCCGCCATCGCCAAAGATAAGCACCGCGCAAAGGGGCGCCCCATGGGAAGAACACGGCAAGCGAAATTGAGATGCCCAAGCAACGACTGAAGGACCCGGAGGGAAACCTTAGCGGCGGAGCCGACCGAAGCCACCAGTTCCCGAAGCTGCTGGACCTTCGGCGCCGGCAAGTGTACAACCATCGCAACCGTATCGATTTCGATGCCTAAGAAGGTGAGGCAAGTGACTGGCCCCACCGTTTTACCGGCCGCAATAGGAATACCAAAGTCAACGGACAAGCCCAGGAAAGTCCGCAAGAGAGTGGAACACGTAGAAGTCTGCTCCGGCCCGACAAACAGGAAATCGTCGAGGGAGTGCACCATGCTAGAGACCCCCGACTGCTGCTCAACCACCCAATGCAAGAAGGTGCTGAAGGCCTCGAAATAGGTGCAGGAGATCGAACAGCCCATAGGCATGCACTTATCGAAGTAGAACTGCGCCTCGAAGCGAAAGCCAAGCAAAGGGAAAGCCGAAGGATGGACCGGCAATAAACGAAAAGCCGATTCAATGTCCACCTTGGCGAGCAATGCACCAGGCCCACACTGGCGCACCAGGGAAACGGCCGCATCGAAGGAAGCATAACGTACCGTACAGAGCTTGCGGGGTATGCGGTCGTTGACAGAATCACCCGGAGGGCAGGAGAGGTTGTGGATCAACCTGAACTTACCCATCTCCTTCTTGGGAACCACTCCCAATGGCGAAACCGTAAACGGGGAAAAGGGGGGCGCCGAAAAGGGGCCCGCAACCCTACCCAGTGCACACTCCTCCGAAATCTTCCTACGCACGAAATCACCGTGTTCCTGCACTGAAGCAGCATTACGGAGCCCACCCCATGCGGACGCACCCTGAACAGGGATGCAAAACCCCCTCGAGAACCCCTCTAAGAGCAAACCGGCCGCCTGCCCGTGATGGGACCGCCCGTACTCCACCAACCACGGACGCATCGCCTCGACCCGCACGGTAGTAGGGGCCAGCACCCCACCCCCGGCCTCACTTACCTCCAGAGGGGGCTCCCGTGACCCCCTTTCTGCTACACTTAGTGGCAGCGTGCGCGCCCCCGCACAAGGAGCAGGCATGCTTAAATTTGCAGTCGGGGAACGGGCACCTTTTAAAATGAGGCACCTTTTAAAAACTATGGGGTCTGCTTACTATGGGGTATGTTTACTAAACTGCGGTAACGGTACATAACGCGCGTAATGTAATGTTAACGATTGTTCGCACGTCATAACGCTCCTTAAAACCCTTGGCCATCTTATGTTCGGGTGCCTAGACCCCTTAGGGCACCTTAACTTCATGCACCTTAACCCCTTAGGGCACCTTAACTTCATGCACCATAACCTCTTAGGGCACCTTAACTTCATGTGCTTTAAAACCCTCAGGGCGCATTAGCTTCATGTGCCTTAACCCCTCAGGGTGCCTTAAACACAGGCACCATAGGTTGAAGTGCCTTAACCCCCCATGGGTACCTTAATGCTTGTCATCTTAATGTGAGATGTGCCGTTACCGCTAGTTAAATGGTCAGGGCGCCCTATTCTGTGTGTTACATAGCCCATAGCTCCCTTTACGCCAGACTGCCCCCACCCGCCCATAGCCTTATATGGCTTCGAGAACCTTAGTGCTGCCCTTATCGCCGGTGACTTTACCGCAGTCTAGTAAACATCCCTTTATGTTTAAGAGAATGTTTAAATGTGCAAAGATAAGGGATCTATTTACTAAGCAATTAATGCATGCTAACAGGTAGTGCGGGCGCCATACTGACAGTTAACATGGTACCTTAGCAGCCAACATGCAGTGATTTCCATATTGACCGCTAATGTGGAATGGGACAGAGAATGAGATGGGACTGCACCTTTCAGTTAATGTGGAGATAGTTACTGCTACTTCATTATTAGAAACATAGAAACATGATGTCATATCAACTATTATAGTCCTTTTTTTAACTTTAGAGATCTTCTGTGTTTGTTCCATGCTTTCTTGATTTCAGGTACTGTCCTCATCTCTACTACCTCTACTGCATAGAAATATTTCTGCATATTACTTTCTTTCAATTGAAAGAGGCTCTCCTTCTGTGCATTTACGCCTTAGAGGTATTTAAATGTCTTTATCATAGCTCTTCTCTCCAACCTTTCCTCCAAAGTATGCATATGGAGAACTTTAAGTCCCCATATACCTTATGACAAAGCCCTCTGACCATATTGGTAGCCACCCTCTGCATCAACTCCATCCTATTTATATTCTCTTGAAGGTATGATCTCCAGAATTGCACACAATACTCCAAATGAGGTCTCACCAAAGACTTATACAGAGGCACTATCACCTCCTTTTTCCTTCTGGCCATTCTTTTCTATATGCACCCAAGCATCCTTCTGTCTTTCACTGTCGCCTTTTCTATCTGTTTAGCCACCTGAGGAGTACAATGACTTCAAAGAGCTTTCTTTCCTCTTTGAACCTGAACGTTAAAGAAGAAGGAAAAAAAAAAACAGCTATAACAACAGAAAAAAAGCTTTGCCTGAGCATAAAAATTCCTCTTCTGCAAAACAGCTTCAAAAATAAATCAGTAGGAAATGCAGCAGAAAAAGTGAACTATTAAACATGAAAAATCCCACTTTAAGAACTCTCAGGTGGAGAATTGTATTCAAGAGTCACAGAATTACCTTGCTTGCAATAGAGAACCTCTAGGACTGCAATTAACACACAGTAAAGAACTTATCTCAGTGTGATCCAGATGTCCCTAGATCCTTTGAGGGAGGAGGTGAATTTTTCCTGACATGTCTTTTCAGGGATGGATCTGCACTGGAAGAAGCATGAGGAAGTGGGCCTTAGGATTGCCTCAGCTGGGTTCCCAACTTGGATATGCCTAGGGGAGGAGATAGGGAAGCCCTATTTTGGAGGGAAAGGGTATTCTGCCTTTTTTCTGCATCCTAGAAGTAGGCTGAGGACCCTGTAGAGGATGGGTCCCTAAGAACTAAACAGTCAAGAAGGGTACACTTTCAGAAGAGAGGAAGTTGATTGCCTTTTGCCATTTCTATGCCACAGTCAGGGAAACAAAAGGAAAAAAGGATTAACCCTGAGCAACAGGGTTGGCTCAACCATCAGGCAAACTATGTGGTCACCTAGGATGGCAGCTTCTGGGGTTGGTAAAGAGAAAGTCATTCAAAGGTGAAGTTATTTCTAAAAATAAATCTCTCCAAAGACTGCAGTTGAAGTGAAAGTGTGCGATCAAGTGGATATGAATGTAGGGCCTTCAAAAGATTACCTCCTCCCCTCCCCTCCCGGCACAACCAAACAAATTGTTCTGTCGCCCTGAATCTGCCTTCTCCAAATGGGGAGTGAAGAAGGGACACGGCTGCAGAAAGGGCCCCCGACAAGGGCTTGGTGGAAGCAGAGTCAGGTGAGCCTGTTTGGTCATCTACATCTGTATTAACTATATTGCAAGATGCTGGGCCCATCCCCCAATGCAGAGATTTTGCAGTTACTGCAGATTAATTCTGGCAAGTAGCACACAGTAATTTACTGCCATTTAGTGAAAGGACCCTAAATGTTTTTAATTGAAAAGGTCCCCCGGGGAACATAGGGAAGCAATTTTGAAAGCTACTTCTGCAGATAGACAGCAGCTTAGACCTATAAACTGACTGGCTGAAAACTGTCCCCTTTCAACGAAGCTAAAAATATGAATCGCTCCACAACAAACAGGCGTTAAACTGCATTTAAAGGATGCACTCCAGGAGACGTGTTTAGATTGGGGAAGGGAAAAACGTGCGTAGATTATATTTACAGTTCTACATGCCTCAAAAATACGTGCACAAAATGCAGATACAGTATTTACACCTGTGTCAAGTTTTATATCTAGAGATTAATTCTAGAAAGAGTCATGGAAGTTTTCTTGGGGATTTTGGTGGACTAAGGCTGCTGTGTTGTACCCCAACATAAGTGGGGACCTCGCACTGCTCCAATCAGACTCAGACACTTGGTCAGTAAAGAAATGAGATTTTTATTATGCTCAATCAGTCACAATCTTAACCAAATAGCCAAAGCAGCATTATTTTCTTAGCAATACAGTTTGCCTGAATCAGTGAGGCTAGGAGACAAAGAGCATTAAGACTGTCTCTTCTCCCCCTCCCCCGCTGAATGATACCAAATGCTGTTCTTATATACATTATTTCATCCTTAGTTGCAGTTGGGACTTTTTACTGTGACATGTTCTTATTGGTGTTTTAGCTCTTTTCCAGTGCAAGCAGTTTACAGATTTCTGCAAATTATAGCAATTTTGTTAACAGTTCTCTTCTAGCTTGTTTCTACCCCACATTCCTCCCCCTCTCTTAGTCTGTGGTGGGTATATTTCCTGTTTCTGCATGCCCTGTACTTGACCCACCGCCACAAGCTAGCTGTTAGCAGCATGCTCTACAAAGTTTATACTGCTGTCTCAGCAATGTATATCTGTGCAGGCTTTTACTCTTACATGGGCATGACTTCCGCTATCAGGATAGGTCACAAGGACTGCTTTGGGACACGGTATGAAGTGGGCTGGTAAAAAGGCGCATTAACTATGGGGGTGGAGGGGCTTATAGAATTACCCTCTGAAAGTGTATATGTATTTTTGCATTGAATATTGGTGCAAGGTGCCTGTGGATTTTGTGACAGTGCAAACAGTATCTTTATTTAGCTCATGTCTTTTAATTGGTAGATCAGGGTGAGTTACCCTGAGGAGTTCACTGACCCAGAGGTCTTACAATTTACAGTTTAGACTTGCTAACCTTCATTAACGTACTAGCGCATGTTATTGCTATTTAATGTACATTATTAGTAAATAATCCCTAATGACATTAATTGGGTCAGTGTTAAATAAGAATAATGCAAGTTAATGTATTAACACAGGTTTTTAAACCTATCCCTAAGTTTATATCAGAGGGAGTGGTTTACAAGTAGTGTCATCAGAGTTTGAAGAGTGACTTCCCCTATTCATACAAATTTATCTTGGCAAAATTTAATTTATATTTCTGCCACAAATGATTTGTCTCAGATGTCAGAAAGATTGCATATACATAGACTAGCTCTAGGGCAAAAGGCACTGTGGGTACAAATTGTTGATAGTCCCCTCCTTTCTTCAGTCATTTTCTCTCTCTTCTTTCCCCTTTTCCCTGCTTCTATTCATTCTGTCCCTCCTCTCCCTTACTCTAGATATTTTTTCTCTTCTCTCAGTACTATTTTTACTTCATTTCCTCAGCCCACAATCTTGGGGTCATCTTTGACTCCTCCCTTGCCTTCTCCTCACATATCCAACAGATAGCTAAAACCTATCATTTTTTTTTCTCTATAACAGTAACAAAATTTGCCAATTCCTTTCTGAACATTTATCCACTGTCTAACTACTTCCCATCTTGACTATTGCAACCTCCTTCTTGCTGGTCTCCCTCTTAGCCACCTTTCTTCCCTTCAATCTGTTCAGAACTTTGTTGTGTAACTAATTTTTTGCCAGCCTCATTATTCTCATATAACTCTTCTTCTCAAATCACTTCATTGGCTTCCCTTCCATTTCCGTATCCAATTCAAGCTTCTCCTTCTGACCTACAAGTGCATTCATTCTTCTGCTCCCTTCTGCCTTTCCTCTCTTCTCTCTCCCTACACCCCTCCTCATGAACTCTGCTCATCATCTGGCTTGCTTCTCTCTTTGCCCTTTTCTTCCACTGCCAACTCCAAACTCCCTCAGTCTGTTCATCAGGCTTCATCTCTGTCCTTTTTCAAGTCCATGTTAAAGACTCACCTCTTTGAAGCTGCTTTTGGATCCTGACCCCCTTTTTCCTTGTGTCTCCTTACCCTCCCTTTCCCCTTCTTCTTATCCCTTTTCTTGTCTGGTTTGAGATAAAAGCCAAGGCAGAGTCCAATCACAGCTAGCTCAAAGTCCAAGACTTCAAAAACGCTGACTTCAGTAAAATTGCCAAGTGCCTGAAGAGGAGTTGGCAGGGTGTGAGGAGGTAAGGGAAGTGGAATTGCTGTGGGCTAAACTAAAGGAGGCAATAAAAGGGGTAACAGATACATATGTAAGGAAAGTAAGTAAAAATAAAAGGAAAAGGAAACCTATTTGGTTCTCCAAAGATGTGGCTGCACAAATAAAGGCAAAAAAACACAGCTTTCACAAAATTCAGAAGTTTGCAAATAGAGGACCACAGAAAAGAATACAGGATAAAGCTAAAAGAGACAAAAAGAGAAATAAAGATAGAAAAATCAAAGGCAGAAGAAAAGATGGCTAAAGATCTAAAGCATGATGACAAAACTTTTATCAGATATATATGGGAGAAGAGTAAGATCAGAGGTGGAATTGCAAGACTCAAAAGTGCTGAGAATGGGTTCGTGGAAAGTGACATTGAAAAAGCAAAAATGCTAAGCAAATACTTCTGTTCTGTTTTTACTAAAGAAAATCCTGGAGAAGGACAACCTGTGATTAATATAAAAATGGGAATGAAGTAGATACTACACCATTCACAGAAGATGATGGGTTTGAACAGCTTGCAAAATGAAAGTGGACAAGGCCATGGGTCCGGATGGAATACATCCCAGGATACTCAAAGAGCTCAGAGAGGTTCTTGAAGTTTAAAGGATGTTTTTTTATAGATCGTTGGAGACAGGAGAAGTTCCACTGGCCTGGAGAAGGGATGATGGTACCTCTTCACAAAAGAGGTAATAGGGAAGAAGTGGCAAACTATAGGCCAGTAAGTCTTACTTCAGTTGTGGAAAAAGTATAGGAGGCACTCCTGAAAGAGAAACTAGTAGACTTTCTTGAAACCAATAGGTTGCATGATCTGAGGCAACATGGTTTTGCCAAAGGACGATCATGCCAAATAAATCTGATTGAGTTCTCTGACTGGGTGACCAGAGAATTAGATCAAGGGCATGCGATGGATGTGATCTATCTAGATTTCAGCAAAGCATTTGATATTGTTCCTCATAGGAGACTTATCAATAAACTGAACAGCCTGGGGATGGGTCCCTAGGTGGTGAACTGGATCAGAAAATGGTTGATTGACAAACGATAGAAGGTGATGGTAAACAGAACTCACTCGGATGAAAGGAAGGTGATTAGTGGTGTGCTCCAGGGTTCGGTCCTGCGACCGGTACTGTTCAATGTATTTGTGAGTGATATTAAGAACATAATAACATAAGATATGTCATACTGGGTCAGGCCAAGGTCCATCAAGCCCAGTATCCTGTTTCCAACAGTGGCCAATCTAGGTCATACGTACCTAGCAGTTTCCCCAAAAGATACAGGTTCCACAATGCTTGTATTGGGTCAAGAGTGATATCCTGGGTCCCTTTTTAATAATGGTTTATGGACCTTTCCTCCAGGAACTGGTCCAAACCTTTTTTAAACCCAGCTACACTAACAGCTTTTACTACATCCTCCGGTAACAAATTCCAGAGTTTGATTACGTGTTGAATGAAAAAAATATTTTCTATTTGTCTTGAATAGTTTACCCTGTAGCTTCATTGCATGTCCCCTAGTCTTTCTATATTCTGATGACGTAAACAATCGATCTACGTTTACCCATTCCACTCCGTTCATTAATTTATAGGTTAAAGAGCCCTAACCCTTTTAGCTTTTCTTCATAGGGGTATCTTTCTATCCTCTTTACCATTTTGGTGGCTCTTCTCTGAACCTTTTCTAATAATGCTATATCCTTTTTAAGATACGGCGACCAGAATTGCACACAATATTCAAGGTGTGGTTGCAACATGGAACGATACAGAGGCATTATAATATCCTTTGTTTTATTTTCCATTCCTTTCCTTATGATACCTAGCAATCTATTTGCTCTCTTGGCTGCCGCTGCACACTGGGCAGAGGGTTTTAACATGTTATCCACAATGACGTCTAAATCTTTTTCCTGTGTGGTGGTTCCAAATGTGGAATCTTGCATTATGTAACCAAAGTTTGGATTGTTCTTCCCTAGGTGCATAACTTTGCACTTGTCCACATTAAATTTCATCTGCCATTTTGATGCCCAGTCTTCCAATTTATCAAGATCCTTTTGCAATTTTCCACAATCCTCATGAATTTAACAACTTTAAATAGTTTTGTGTCATCTGCAAATGTGATAAACTCACTCATTATTCCCTTTTCCAGGTCATTTGTGAATATGTCAAAAAGCAGTGGACCCAGCACAGATCCCTGGGGTACACCACTATTCACCTTTCTCCATTAGGAAAATTGGCAATTTAGCCCTACCCTCTGCTTTCTATTTTTTAACCAGTTCGTGATCCACAATAGTACACTGCCTCCTATCCCATGACTGTTTAGTTTTGCCAAAAATCTCAGATGAGGGGCCTTGTCAAAGGCTATCTGAAAGTCCGAATATACTATATCAACCGACTCAACTTTGTCTACCTGTTTATTCACACCTTCAAAAAAACATAACAGATTAATAAGACAAGATCTTCCTTGTCTAAAGCCATGTTAGCTGTCTCTCATTAAGCCATGACTATCTACAGGTTCATCAATTTTTTTTCTTTATGATGGTTTCTACCATTTTTCCCGGTACTGACATCAGGCTCACTGGTCTGTAGTTTCCTGGATCACCCCTGGAACCCTTTTTAAAAATTGGCATTACGTTGTCCATCCTCCAGTCCTCAGGTATTACAGATGATTTTAATGATAGTTCATAGATTACTAACAGCAGGTCACCAATCTCATATATTAGTTCTTTCAACAAAGGATGTATACCATCCGGTCCAGGTGATTTGCTACTCTTCAGTTTATCATATAGTTGTAATACATCTTCCCGATGTATCAATATTTCCTTCAATTCTTCTGCACCTTTAAATACCACTTCAGTGATGGGTAACATCCCTACATCTTCCTCAGTAAAGACCGAAGCAAAGAATTCATTCAGTCTCTCCGCTAACGCCTTGTCACCTCTTAGTGCCCTTTTAACCCCGCTATCATCTAATGGACCAACTAACTCTCTCACAGGTTTTTTTCTACAAATGTACTTGAAAAAGTCTTTATTTCACGTTTTTGCTTTTGCAGCAAGATTCTTCTCAAATTCTCCCTGCCTTATCAATGCCTTGCATTTATCTTGTCAGTGCTTGTGCTGTTTCCAGTTTTCGTCATTTGGCTCTTTTTTCGAAAGATGCTTTTTTTGACAACAACATCCTCTCTGACCTCACCTTTAAACCATGCTGGCAGTGTTTTGGACTTCCTTCCACTTTTCTTAAATCGTGTAATAGAGCTGGTCTGGGCTTCCAAGATAGTATTTTTCAACAACACCCAAGCTTGTAAGTCTTTAACCTTTGCAACTGCTACTTTTAGTTTTTTCTTAATTGTTTTCCTTATTTTATCACAATCTCCCTTTCAAAAGTTAAAAGGTAGTACTGTGGATTTCCTTAGCATTCCTCCTCCACTAATTAATTTAAACGCGATCATGCTATGATCACTATTGCCAAGCGGCCCCAACACCCTTATCTCTTGCTCCAGATCTGGTGTTCCATTAAGGACTAGGTCCAATATGGCTTCCCCTCTGGTCGGTTCATGAACCAGCTGCTCCAAGAAGCAGTCATTTATTTCATCTAGGAACTTTATCTCCCTAGCATGTCCTGCCGTGACACTGACCCAATCGATACCGGGGTAATTGAAATCACCCATTATTATTACTGTGCTGTAACTTTTGTTAGCTTCCTTGATTTCTCTGAGCATTTCATCATCCATTTGTTCATTCTGGCCAGGCGGTCGATAGTACACCCCCACTGCCATCTCCTTCCCCTTTTTACATGGAATTTCAATCCATAGAGATTCTACAGCAAATTTTGTTTCCTGCAAAACTTTAATCCTTTCTGACTCAATGCTCACTCTAACATAGAGCGCAACCTCTCCACCAATTTGATCAGCTCTATCATTATGATATAGTTTGTACCCAGGTATCACAGTGTCCCACTGGTTGTCCTCCTTCCACCATGTCTCTGATATTCCAATCATATCTAACCTCTCATTTAGTGCTACATATTCTATCTCTCCCATCTTATTTTTTAGACTTCTAGCATTTGCATGCAAGCATTTTAGAGACTGTATTTTATTCATATTAATCTGGCTATATGGTAGGCATGGGTAATTTGGAATCTTTAAGCTCTGCCTGCTCCATACTTAAGGGCATTTGGGCTACTTTACTTTTTTTTTGGAACCTCTCTGCTTTTGGTAGTATCCTTCAAGGATACATTGTTCTGAACCATGAGCTCTTGGGCGACTGTTGGCTTTCCCCTATTATCTAGTTTAAAAGCTGCTCTATCTCCTTTTTAAAGGTTAATGACAGCAGCCTGGTTCCATCCTGGTTAAGGTGAAGCCCATCCCTTCGGAAGAGCCCCTCCTTTCCCTAGAATATTCCCCAGTTCCTAACAAATCCAAAACCCTCATCCTTGCACCATCGTCTCATCCACGCATTGAGACTCCGGAGCTCTGCCTGCCTTTTGGGTCCTGCGCACGGAGCGGGAAGAATTTCGGAGAAAGCTACCCTGGAAGTTCTGGATTTCAACTTCCTGCCTTAAAGCCTAAATTTTGCCTTCAGAACCTCCCTACCACATTTTCCTATGTCATTGGTACCGACATGTACCAAGACAGCAGACACCTCCCCAGCACTATCCAAGACCTTATCTAGGTAGCGCGTGAGGTCCACTACCTTTGCACCAGGCAGGCACATTACCAGATGATCCTCACGTCCACGAGCCACCCAGTTATCTACATGCCTAATGATTGAATCACCAACTATAACGGCTGTCCTAACCCTTCCCTCATGCTGAAGGACTGAATGGAAAAGTCTGTCTTTTTGCAGATGACACAAATATTTGCAAGAGTGATCTCCCCTGAAGGAGTGGATAACATGAGGAAAGTTCTACAAAAGCTGGTAGAATGGTCTAATGCTTGGCAGTTAAAATTTAATGTGAAGAAATGCAGTGTCATGCACTTGGAATGCAGAAATCCAAAGGAATTGTATATGATAGGGGGTGAGAGGTTGGTGTGCATGGACCAGAAGAAGGACCTAGGAGTGATTGTTTCTAAAGATCTCAAGGTGACGAAACAGTGTGACAAGGCGGTGGCCAAAGCCAGAAGGATTCTGGGTTGTGTACAAAGAGGAATTATCAGCAGAAAGGATGTGGTATTAATGCCACTGTACAAGTCACTGGTGAGGACTCACTTGGAATATTGTGTTCTGTTTGGAGACCATGGGGTATGTTTGCTAAACCGTGGTAATGTTACCGTTGTTAATTTCCCCGGTAATGTTACGGATGCCCTTATAAAGGAGTGGGCGGTGCATCGTTAAAGCAAGCCATGTCAGGTAATGTGCATTACAAGGCACTTAACGCGTGGTACAGTGCGTGGTACAGTGCGCCATGGACCCACCGCTCGTGAACATCACAGCCGACAGGAAGCAGCAGAAACCCCAAGGGGTTGCAATCTAAGGTGCACAGAAAGTAGAAGACGCGCTGAGGGATGTGCAGACATGGTGCCTCATGAGAAACAGAGCCGTAGGTGTAAGGCCATAGACCACAGGCAGCTGATATCGCAGTCTGTAATGGGGACGTCAGCCACAGTTAACACATGCACACACACCAGAGGAGTAAACAACGGTAATGGAAAGAGTGCCAGGGGTAGGTCTGAAGGGCCAGCTGTGTGACTGGTGTGTGTATAAGGGCAAAATGGGCAAGGAATCCAAAAAGGAGTAAGGGAGAATTGAACTAGTACACTGAAGAGCCCAAACACAGCTCCCTGACACCAATACCCAACCACTGAGCCACCTACCCACCCAGACAACCCAAAGAAAGGGAGCATATGTAATAGCTAGCATGTGACAGATAGGCTGCATGGAGGGGACACTGCAGTGTACAGTGAAGAGAAGGAAGGGTGTGTGGAGAAGGGATGAAGCCGGAGGCATTGTATGGTAAGGAGAGCAGAAGAGATGAAAAGAAAGGAAAAGGAACCTGTGGGACCCAAACCCACAACCGCTGTTGGCTCCACGCACGTCTGCAACCACTATCCCAAACAACCACAACAAGCACAATGCAAATATGTTCCACCAAGTGGCTATTGTGTCTTCTAGATTATCACGCAGTAGTGTGGCGTATGTGTGTTGCGTCTTACACGTATTGCGGAGAACGTGCATAGCAGGGCGTCTGATGCGCAGCGTGCACAATAGCATGCGTGATGTTACAGACCTTCCTACGTGTCTTATGACATACATCTAAGCACCTTAGAACATGTGGTCGGAATACAGCACGTAACAACACACATTCCAAACAGACATCACATGCAGCATTATGAGCACTGTGCTTCTTCAGCGCCGCAATGTGTGATTACCACAACACTGCGCACTACAGTAGACTACCGTTCCATTTCCATTCCTCTGTGCACCCACCAGTTCTAGGACTACAGCTGTTCCCCAGCCCCCAACCATGCTCTGACGTTCACCAGCAGCAGGCACAGCCAGACTGTACCTGCAGCACCATGCTAGGTACTCCAGCCATGCTCAAACTAACCACAAACACTATGCTAGCCAGTCTACCCTGTATGTTCACAATGGAACAATGCACACCCAGACCTGGGTTGTATGGCATAGGCACCCAGGAGGTGCCCAGTGATTGGCCCTCCAGAACAGGGGGGCACACATATATCACTTAAGACAGATAACATGCAGCACTATGTGGGAACATAGCCATGCTATGGTCACTGTTTGGTCAGTGTGAGAGTGCCGTAACAGCAAGACATGCTGTGGCCACCTTGTCCATGCAGGTGGTGGTTGGGCACTACAATGTCCCAGCCATTGCCCTACACACTCTGCTGATGTATCCTGCCCAGTCCACCCTGCCTGGTCCATACCCACAATGCCTTGCTGCTCTTTATGCACATTTTCAGGCTAACGCTGGTAACAGTGGGACATTGTGGGCCCAAAGAGGTGTAGGCAGCCACAAAACAATGGATAGACATACACACACACACACTCCTATTGCAGCATTGTGCAAAGATAGGGGTGGTTGGCAACTCTGCCTGCCAAACTGGTCCTGATCACAGGTAGCTGACATTGCTAAACTGTGCAGGAGGTAGTAGTAGTGCTCTGGTGATAACTGCAGCTCCGTGATGGGGCCAACAGCCTGACTCTCCATGAAGCTTTGGATAGTGGAGCCTATGTGAGTGGGTGTTTGTACCCCTGTTGGCTGCTGCTTTGGGGATTGCAGATGTTGATGTTGTATCTGCATTGTAGGGTATAATATAGGGACATACTCTGCAGGATCCACAGCTGGGACCTGAACCTGTGACCCTCTGCTTCAGAGCACACTGGCTGTGTGTACTGCACCACACTGTTGCCACAGAAGCACAGTAGTACCTGGGGCTACCTTTACTTTTCCTCAGCCAGACCTGTTCTGTTGCACTGCACACCACATATTGGTACAGGGCATGGCCTAGGTCCACTGCAGGCAGGTGCCACTGCCCCCTTCAGCACCAACACACAGCCCTCTGCCATGCTGACATGACCATATGCTGTCGGTACTGGTAGTGCGCAATCCCAGGCCATCCACTGTGCAGGTAGGCAGTCGCCTAGGGAGCGGGGTCTGGGGTGGGGAGGCATACATGGACATCCACACAGAGTATTAATGAACAAACAAACCTTTTTAAAAGACGGGGAAGCTGTAAAACTAGAGGGCATAACATGAAGCTGCAAGGGGTTAATCTGAAAGGCAATGTCAGGAAATACTTTTTCACTGGAAGGGGGGTGTATGCTTGGAATGTCCTCCCGATTGAAGTGGGGGGGGGGGGGGGAAATACAGTGACAGAATTCAAAATGCCATGGAACAGAATTCAAAATGCCAGTGGATCCCCTTATAGCAACAGGATAAAATCAAAATAACCTTAACTGTCTCTTATATCTCTACAAATAGGCGTGACCTGCACGGAGAAGAGTGTACACCCCTAAACAAAGGCATGGGGAGGGGTGACCTGCACAGAGCGGCAGGTGCACCTACTCTTGCCACCTTACTAGGCAGACTAGATAGACCATGCTGGTCTTTATCTGTCATCATATACTATGTTAATATGTTACTATATTAGACTGGAAGCTCTCACGAGCAGAGGCCATCTCTGTTCAGCACTGCAGATGCCCTATAGCACTTTACAAATGATTAGTAGTAGTAGTAGTAGTAGCGCTAGTCTATGTACCTTCATAAAGACAGAAGGCACATAGGCTGCTGAAGATTTCAGTGCTACCAGCCCAGGAATACTTCTGCTTTTAGGAGACGAACTCTTTACAATAAAGTTGCTTTGCCTGAATTGCCTCCTTTGTACTCAGTCCATGCCCAGTCCAGCTTCCCAGCTGAACAGCAGCGTGGACAATGCTGGACATACAGTAAGGACATAAAATCATAATATGTGCTATATTGGGTCAAACCAAAGATTCATCAAGCCCAGTATCCTGTTTCCGACAGTGGTCAATCCAAGTCACAAGTAACTGTCAGGTTCCCAAAAAGTACTTATCCCAGGGGTAAGCAGTGGACTTCCGCAGTCTACTTGGAGTTACTCTGGATAATGAGTTGAATCTCAGATCACACATAAATAAGACAATTAAAAGCGCTTATTACAGAATGAAGCTCATCAAAAGACTAAGGCCGCTTCTTGATACTGTTCACTTCAGAAATGTTTGTCAAGCATTGATTACTCCATTACTTGACTTCTGTAATCCAATATATCTGGGTTTATCTAAGCAAGCACTTAAGCCTTTACAACTGGCGCAGAATACTGCTGCACGTATAATTTTTGGTCTATCAAGTAGAGAACATATAACTCCCATCTTGAAAGAGCTTCACTGGTTACCTATAGCTTCACGTGTAAAATATAAAACTATAATTTATATTTTCAAGATAAAACAACAATATTCTGCAGAAAGCCTGACATATCTCATACAGTCAGATATTAGCAACAGACCTAGACGAAGAGGATCTTAGAACAGAATCAGCTTATCAAATGATGTCAGAAAAACACGTAAAGACACCTCTGAAAGGGCTTTCTCTTTTGCTGCACCTTCCATCTGGAACTCTCTACCTAATGAGCTGAGAGCAGCTCAGGACATCAATGACTTTAGAAAGCAACTGAAAACATCTTTGTTTATAGAACACTACGGTCACGCAATTAACTAACTTAATTTGTCTGGAATGTAAATCATATACATATTGTATAATAGCTCACATTATAGTATAGCTCACTATGTAGATAATGCAACTCACTCTAACACATTATACCATAACTTTAACTTTTATTTCTTTACATTTTCTCACTAATACTCTTAATATCTTTGTTTGTAAGACCGCTTTGATTGTATGATAAGGCGGTATAGAAATCCAGTTAAATAAATAAATACTTTAATAATGCTTTATGGACTTTTCCTCCAGGAACGTGTCCAAAGCTCTTTTAAACCCAGTTACACTAACAGCTTTTACTACATCTTCTGGTAATGAATTCCAGATTCTGATTATGCGTTGAGTGTAGAAATATTTTCTCCAGTTAGTCTTATTGTGAATGTGCTACATTGTGTGTTCCCTAGTCTTTCTACTTTTTGCAGAAGTAAACAACTGACCTCCATTTATATGCTTCGCTCCACTCATTATTTTATAGACCTTTATAATATCTCCCCTCAGCTGCCTCTTTTCCAACCTGAAGAGCCCTAACCTTTTAAGCCTTTCCTCATAGGGGTTTCCTTCCATCACCTTTATCATTTTGGTCAGTCTTCTCTGTACCTTTTCTAATTCTGCTATATCCAAAAACGTCCATTGAAACAATTCTTATAAATGTTGGAATCTTTGTTTTGAGAATCACAGCTGCTCAAATAACAAAGTTTTGTATTTTATCTTTTAATAGGCACAAAATGTGTCACAGAAAGTGAAAAAAGAAAATAATGGAACAAAAAAATCCTACTTAACTTTTGTGTACAAAAACCCATGCCTCAAAGGTTTTTGAAAAGTAAGATGTAAACCCTTATGCAGGAATTTCCCGTCTTAAGAGCAACACAGCACTGTGTTTCGAGCTCAGAACAATTCCATGAGCTCTGCATCAGGCTTTCTTAACAACAATATATCATTTAGTGGATCACATGGAAGCCAAATTACAGTGTAGAAGAACAATGGTATACACAGCCCCCTTAAAGATGCCAATAGAATGACGACATAGCCAGTCAAAAAACAGATGAGCTGCACGCGGAGGGCTTGGAGACGGGAATACTGTCAGCTAGTGGGAGACTCCTCCCGACTGCGCTTAGAGCATGCCCAGACTGGGTTGAAACGGGTCTTGCGCCAGTGGAGGGTGGCCCGGGCTAATTTGGATGCATGTTTACAAAGAGAACTAGACAATAAATGTCGGAAATTGCGACAAACTTTCTATGAACAGGGGAACAAGACTGGCCGATTCCTTGCCTTGCGTCTCCGGCAGCAGCAGTCTGTGAGGGTGGTTCATGACCTTCAAGATTCTGGAGGGCAGAAGAGGGTGATCTCCCGGGAGATCCGCGACGTCTTCGCTACATTTCTGGAACAGTTATATAAAGCCGAACCTTTTGATTTGGCTCGTGTGCAGGGCTTCTTACGGATGATCACTCTGCCATGGTTGACCGACTCAGATCGGGATCAATTAGACACTGAACTTACAGTGGAGGAGGTTGAACTCGCCATCCGACGCCTGAAAACCGGGGGATCGCCGGGTAATGATGGCTTCCCCGCGGAGTATTATAAAAAATTCCATTTGCAATTAGCACCGATGCTGGTAGTACTCTTTAACGAGGTTCTGCGGGGGGCGCCTCTTCCTCCATCTCAGCGTGAGGCTTTGATAGTAATGCTCCCTAAACCAGATAAGCTCCTGCAGGACGCGGCCTCATACCGCCCCATTTCCTTATTAAATACGGATGTCAAAATACTTGCCTCCATATTGGCTGCGCGATTGAACCGGGTCCTCCCAACTTTGGTACATCCTGACCAGGTTGGGTTTGTGCCGGGGCGCCAGGCGGCAGATAATATTCGGCGAATGCTGCAGGTGATTCACGTTGCACAGCAAGACTTACAGCCGACCCTAGTGTGGGGGTTGATGCTGAAAATGCCTTTGACCGTGTTAGCTGGGGTTACCTCTGGTGTGTGCTAGATACGATGGGCTTTGGTCCTAATTTCATTCGCTGGGTTCATAGCCTATATCAAGACCCTACGGCATGCGTCCGGGCTAATGGGGGTCACTCGAGAAATTTCTCACTGGAAAGGGGCACTCGTCAAGGATGTCCTCTGTCGCCGCTGTTGTTTGCACTGGTGATGGAACCCTTGGCGCAGAGCTTTCGCAAACATCCAGGCATATGGGGCGTTCGCGTGGGCTCTGCGGATTACCGGATTGCGCTATTTGCGGATGATATCATATTATCCCTGGTGAAACCCGCTGCGTCCCTCTCTGGTGCTATGCAGCTCTTTGAGACTTTCTCCCGGGTGTCTGACTTCAAAATCAATTACACTAAATCTGAAGTTCTTAATGTTGGGGTTTCAGATGCGGTTTGTGAGGAGCTTCGAGCCGCCTACCCCTTCCGCTGGGTGTCCGGTACTTTACGCTATTTAGGGGTGAATCTGACAGTGGAGCGGGCGGCCCTTTTTAAGGCTAACTATGAACCGCTACTCCAGCAGGTTTGGCGAGATTTGGAGACCTGGAATAGCCTGATACTATCCTGGTTTGGGCGTATTGCGGTGGTTAAGATGGTGGTCATCCCTCGTTTCTTGTACCTTTTCCAAGTTCTCCCTATAATGTTGGCTCAGGGAATATTGGCCACTTGGAAAACCCTACTTATGAAGTTTATCTGGCGGTACCGTCGACCGCGTTTGGCACGTCGAATTCTCTATACCCGTACGCGCTCTGGGGGCATGGGGACTCCGAATCTTCATTGGTACTATGCGGCCGCGCAATGTTGTGCTGGGGTGGAGTGGATGATAGCGGATAGCTCCAAGCGATGGGTGCAATTGGAAATGAATATTGCGGGGGAGCAGGATTGGGAGATCGGCTGTGGCTTGGCCCCAAACTACGCAGTGGTATGCGCTTAAGTAACCCCTATATCCTTCATACCCTCCGCTGCTGGGACCAATTCTTTCGGCCTCGCGGGATGGACCTGACACCTCTGGCACCTATAGTGGATAATGCCTCGTTTCCCCCAGGGAAGACTGATCCGGCTTTCCGGGTTTGGGGACATAAGGGCCTTAGCCGTGCAGGACAACTGTTTACTGATGGTAAGTTGCAAACATTTAGTACACTTCAGGAGGAATTTGACCTTCCCGATAGTCAGCTCTTCCAATATACGCAAGCGGATCACTGGGTTCAGGCTAGAACCGTACGACCTCATGTGGCCCGAGATTTGACGGATCTGGAACGTTTCTGTGAGGGGTGTACTACCACAAAAGGTCTTATAGCTGCCTTGTATGCCCACCTGCAGGCGCAGCAGCCGCGATTCAGCAAGCATAGAGAACTTTGGAATTCTGATTTGAATCTTCTTTATTCTGAGCAACAGTGGGAACAGGTGGAGGGTAGGCTGTGGAAGAGTTTGGTGGCGATCAATATCCGCGAAACTAATTATAAATTATTATATAGATGGTATATGACACCTGTGCGGATTGCTCGCGTTTATCCGGGGGCTCCAGATTTGTGCTGGCAGAGATGTGGGCAGAAAGGTGTTCTGGCACATATCTGGTGGTCTTGTCCTCGCGTCCAAACTTTTTGGAGGGGGATCCAAGCTCGTCTGCAGCAACTTATTGGGTTGAGCATTCCATGGGATCCGGGCATTTTTCTATTCGGGGTTGCTGTGCCCGGGGCACGTAGCCCCCAGCTGGCTTTGGTTCGCCATGGTCTGAATGCGGCGCGGCTGTCTATAGCTTCGGTTTGGAAGCAGGCCCTCCCACCTTCCTTTTCTGTCTGGTTGGAATGGATGTGGGATACGTACACAATGGAGCGCGGGGTGGCAGCCAGTAGGATGCGTTTGACGCGCTTTGAGCAGGTGTGGGAACCCTTTGTCCTTCGTTATGGCTCCTGATCGCTTTAGGACGTGATACCCCCTGGAAACTGGCAGATCACCTGCTCTGTCGCGGGATGTCCTTCTGCTGTAGCATCCTTTGCTTCATGTGCGTTGATTGGGCTGGCTTGCTTTCTTTCTTTATTTCTGGCTGGTATAGAGGTTCGTGGGTGGGGGGGGAGGGGGGATAGGTTAGGGTGGCCTGGGGGTGGGAGGGGGAGCTGGAGGGTGGGTGGGGGGGGTAGACGTTTTACTTTAAGAGTGCTTTCTGTGGTTTGCTGCTGAGTGGGAGGGGGTTGGGGAAAAGGGGAGGGGATAGAGTAAAACATTCATAACACAAACACAAATGAAGGTGTTTCATTGGCTTGCCTTGTGTTCCTTGTTAGTGCCTTTGGCTTTGTTATCTTTTGATATTGTAATATGCTTATGGTTTTTGTTCTCTTGTATTGCATAGCTGCCTTTCAATAAAAAAACAAAAACAAAAAACAGATGAGCCATAACCACCAATAGGAAGAGTCCATCATAGAAGGCTCCACCAATCAATCTCCATATTGAGACCAACCGGGTGTACTGAGTTCAATGTGTATACCCACCTTTGTTCCCGGTATTGCAAATGTGATATACGAGCATCAGGAGGGACATGATCAATAATCCTCCATTTGAGTGGTCAAAACTATGTTGGTTCTCAACTCAATGGGAAATAATAGGTCAAGTAAGCGTTTTGGTCTTTAGCCGCGATCAATGTTCGCCTAGATGCAACTTCATGGAACGGGTTGTTCTCCCTATATAAAGTTTGGGACAGGAGCAAATTAACAGATATGCCACATAAGAAGTAGTGCAACTAGTCTGCCATCGGGCCTGGTAAATGTTTGCTGTTAGCGGATCAGTCCAAATGTCCCCTTCCAAAGTAGTCTCACAATAATCACAGCAGGAACATGAAAAATGGCCTAGATGTTGGCAGACCTGTTCTACTTGGGTGTCCCCTGATGTTATACCTGAATGCACTACCCAATCCCTAACATTCTTCCCCCAGGAAAATGCAATGGTAAGGGCTAATTGAAAACAACCATAGATTGCCAGTACATGCCAATGTTTCCTTAAAATGGAAACCACCTGCGGGGCATCGGTCATGTATGGTAAAACCCCTATGATATTTTCAGGGGTACTGTGCTATGTCTCAGACTTTGGTAGAAGTAAGCATTTCCTGTGAGTGAATCTTGTACAATTATAAGCCTGTTTGATGATGTGTCTTGGATATCCCCTCTCTAATAATCTGCCGAAAAGATCGGATGCATGTTTTTGAAACTCTGTGTGAGACATACAAGCCCTCCTCAATTGGAAAAATTGACCTACTGGCAAACCCCTTCTCAGGGGATTCAGATGGAAGCTGTGATACCTGAGAAAGTTGTTCTTCTGAACAGGTTTTCTATACAATGTGGTAAACTACCGTTCGTCACACTTATAAATTGATAGGTTCAAAAACTCAATCTGAGAATAATGGCTTTTCATTGTGAATTGAATGTTGGGTCCATTGAAATAATTGTTGTAAATCAGCTGCAGAGTCCTGCCAAAGGAAAAACACATCATCTAAAACTCTAACCCAAATGGGTATATGAGAAAACCACTTTGTGGTGTTTACACTTTCTGTGACGTGTTTTGTGTCTATTAAAAGAGAAAATTAAACAATTAAACAATCCAGATAACACAACCTACCCACAGACCTTCCAAACATACAAATTCAATACAGACACCCCACAGACCTCCCATACACAATACTGAAGCCAGGATGAGATCATGTCTGTTATATTAATTAATTACCCTGTTATCCGAGTTGTATTTCCTGTTTTTTCTGTAAACACAAAGTACCGTTGAATTGTGTAACTCCTTGTTTATTGTAAACCGCGCTGATGCTGAATAGTGCGGTATATAAGAGACTATAAATAAATAAATAAAATAGGAAACTTTGTTATTTGAGCAGCTGTGCTTCTCAAAACAAATATTCCAACATTTATAAGAGTTGTTTCAATGGACTTTTGTTCCTTCTTAGCCTAACTTTGGTTGTTTGGATTATCAATTTTTAGTGAGTTAGTTTTTGATGTATCCTTTTTTAGGGCAACCAGAAATACACATGATATTCAAGGAGTACCAAGGGACGTTACAGTGGCATTATCTTTACTTTTATTCTCCATTCCTTTCCTTATGATTCCTAGCATTCTATTTGCTGTTGTTATATATTTAAGGTTGTCTATTCCTGGGCACCCTGGCAATTACGGGCTACAGCTCCCCAACCCACTGAGCTGCTGCGGGAGTGCTCCTGCCACCCGATCCCAGCCTTGGGGGTCCCCACTGGGGGTTGGGTGTTGGGATGTTAGGGCCAAGGTACACCATACCAGACTGTGTCTCTGCAGGCTGTGCTGGTGCCATGGCAACAGAACACCATAGCACAGGCACGCCAGCCAGAGTACTGTGCGGGATGGATGGGCAGACCCCGGGACGTATCCAGGGACTGAATGCCGTGCACGCTAGGTGCCCTGATTCTGCAACCATGGAAATGTATAGCTCCCGCAGTTGCAGAATCGGGTACAATTGGGGCCCATACATCTTTTGTGTGTCCGGATGGCCCAGACATGCTCAGCTCTGAATCGGCCTCTATATCAATTGGTTCACTTTTATCTACTTGTTTATTCACACCTTCAAAGAAATATATTAGCAAAACCAAACTTTCCCCTCCTGCCAACCCCCATAAAACTCTCCTTAAATTCCCTCTAGCCCTTGACCTCTATAAAACTCTCTTTGTATTCACTTCTTCCCATGAACCCATAATTCTCTCCCTACATTCTCTCTATCACCCTCACCTCCATAGAGTTCCCCCGTCATTCTATTCCGACTCCCATAATGATCTTCTCATATTCTTTCCCTCTCCCTGACCTCAATGGGCAGTGGAAAAGGGTAGGCCAAGGGGCAATGGTTTCACCACAATTTTGCCCAACATAGTATCAGCAACTAGAAAGCTTTTGGCCAGTACCTGGGACCAGTTTGTTTGGCCCCTCCAACCAAGAAAGTGGTCCGCTGCCCCTGCTGACCACCATAAAACTCTCCACATTCCCCCCTCCTGACTCCCATAATATAGTGCCCACATCCCCACCCCATCCCATAATACTCGCCTTACATTTCCCCCATCCCTCAGAAATCTGTCCACACATTCCCCTCCCTGTTCTTTCAATTGCAATCTTGCTGATCTTCCTTACTAGCAAAATAAGCAATGTTTAATACAGCGTAAATTTTCTGTGCCATGCAAGGACAAGTCTTGAGATATGATTCATGTGGATCTCCATAGACTCCTAGTTCATACCACAAGACTAGCTTTTTATAGTACAGGAAGCCGATGCTGTGTTAAGTGCTGCTCCTGCTGCTAACTGCCCAATATAGGGGTGGGGTAGAGAAGATAGGATAAGCTAGGCATGGGGGGCAAAACTGAGAAGGTAGGTTATGCAACATTTTGCTTATTTTGCCAGTGAGAGGAGGTTGCTCTGACTTCATCAGCAGACTCAGCTGTGCACTCTTCCAAGGAAATGCTCTCTCATTGCATTAGTCCTGATGCTCGCCATTCCAGGAATGCTCCTAGTGACCATTCAACTTGCCCTATCCAAAAATCAGCCCTATTCATGAAAAAGAAGCAGATATCAATGACCATGCAATGTTCACCAATGAAAGGATGAGAATGATCATATTACCAGTTGGAAGAGTTTTACCCAAAGTGCAGTTTTAGAAAGTTGTCCAATATCCACCTTGTTCTCTTTCAGCGTTTTCTTGTTTTGTTTTCATTTATTTGCCTGAGCCTGCCATTTTGGCTTCTATCCTTCATTTGGTGCTGCAGGAAAAAGCTGGTTCTGCTGCTTTAATGAATGCCTACAGCTGAGCTGTTTGGCATCATAAATCGGCTTAAGTGCAGAAAATAATTTATTTGGATTTTTCAGATCTTAGGGGTGATCAGTTTTCTAATCAGTTAGAACATCTGCTGCAGTCTATTTCTGTGACTCTTTTTGACATATTATTTAAAGTAATTGGCCTATTCCAAGTTGAATAGAAATCTATTGACTCTTGAAGAAAAAATACCCAACATACCCAATTGCTTACATGACAGCTTCACAAGCTAACTTGACTAGTCATATATTTCAGCCCAGAATGCCTGGTCAGCAAAACATACCACACCTACTGCCAGGACTTGAACTGTATACTAAATAACTACTACTTACTCTTCTTTTATAGACAATTTAGCTTCTAGTGCAGAGCCGACTGTCAGAATCTGTTTGCTTCATTTGAACTTTGTTTTATTTTACTGAAAATCAATGAATGGTCTATTGGCATCCTCCACATGTTTGGCAGTCTGTCTTTTTTGCTTTCCTGCAGGTCTTACGTTTCTGACAGTTGCATTAAATTATGAGTAATGCCCAGTCTAACTCTGATTCTAATCCATACCTGAGAAAACACTGGACAGCTACATGCACTCGACAGATAGTAGGAAAACTAGGCATGAAGGTTCCTCTCTCCCTCTTAGTTTTAGAAATAGTAAGCTGAAAAGTCTACTTTAAATCAACGACCCTCATTAACCATTTAGTACATGGGTGATTTATTTATTTAACAATGATTTATATACCGCATCTTCCATAGTTCAGTTGCGGTTCACAATAAACAACAGTTAACAAATCGGAGTTTGTTTTACATATAACATCATGTGACCAAAAGCAATAAGATAAACAACCAGTGTTAATACAGAACAGTATAGAACAGTGCAAACTATATACATTATGTACAAATACACATTATGTGGGACTTAAGCGTTATGAGGGTGATGAGATTAGAAATTACTGGCACACCAACAGGTCAGTTCTGAGAATGGTCTCTTGAGCAAAACACTTTCACTCCTCTTTCTTTTTCTTCTTAATTTCATCAAATCTACATGATGAAATTAAGAAGAAAAAGAAAGAGGAGTAACTGTTTATGGTTAGCACGTTTGATTTCTTCAAATACTATTCACCACGTTTTCTAATTTGTGAGAATTTTCTTCTCTCCAATTTAGAAGGCATGTCAATTTTTTCATCAGCGGAGCCACTTCATTTTATAAACTACGACATTCTTGGCCAATTAATTTGGAAAATAAGTAAGGGGAGTAAGCTCAAAGAAGCTCATCAAATATTCCAGGCACAGAAAAATAAACACATCTTCGGAAAGAAGAAATGAGTTTTCCTGGCTATTCATGTGATGGAAATTGCACGGGGCTCACAGAGGTTCAGCTGATTACTTAACTGTTAAAAATACCATAAGTTATGTTAAAGCTTCAAGATTGTGCAGAAGCTTTTCATACTTTCAGAATAATATTGATGAACTTAATTGGAATTTATAACCTTATATCTGGTGGGTCATCATGTGTGATTCACATCAAAGGATGGATGACCTGTGAATTTCATGTTTATGTAATCTGGAAGCCAATCGAATGAAAGGGCAGGAACACTAATATTACACAGACCATTAGGCATAAATAATTGCCATTCAAAGACAAAATTAATAAACAACCCATTCCTTGCAGTTAAATAAATTCAGATATTGCAAATATACCAAATAGGTATTCTGTATGGATATCTTGTTTTCAGCTTTTAAGGTTAAGAGTTACCTATTAGTTTTAACATTAGACATGCTTCTCTTTTATGAAATACTAATGGGGAAACCTGTTAGTAAAAGTTAGGAAAACCTAGGGGTATGTTTACTAAACTGTCTTAATGTCACCGGCGCTAGTTGTAGCGCTAATGTGAAGAATCCCATATAAGGACGTGGGCGTTCTGGCGTTAAGCCGTGTATCGCGCGATAGAGGGCGCCTTGCAGTTTTCATGCGATAGTGTGCGGCGCTGCACGTTTGCGCGCCGTAAGCCTAAGTACGTAGAAATGCTGTGATAATAGCTGCAGAGGTGTAGTACACTGGTTAATACAATGCTTGCTGAGATAGCAGTCATGAGTTTGATCCCTCTGGGTGCACACAATATGGCAGTCTGAGACAATTCCTTTTAATGTGTGTAACGGACACATCTGAACAGTGTGTGCTGCCAACCAAAAAACCCACGCTGCAGTGCAGTAACCTGATGCGCATATTAGGGCGCCCACCCCGATGCGCTGTAGTTTGCCACCCTCCAAGGCACCATATAAGGAGCCCCATGAGCTAGTGCAAACTAAGGTACATCGAAAGATGCCCAAAGGAGGGCAAGGTGAAGCCTGAAAAGGTGGCCAGTGGCAGTAAGGAGTCCCAAGTTGAATAGCACAAAATGTATGGCCCAAACACAGATGTAACCTTACCACTGCACAGAGTACCAAGGAAAGCCAAACAACAATGTCTGGAGGGTATCACATGACGGAGCTGATGGACCTGTCAAATCTGCGTACAGCTCATGTGGCAGCTGGAAAAGTGCAGAAACATATCGGAGGCAGCTGGACCGATGCATAGGGTGATGGTGATGTAATGTGCCAACATGAGAGTGTGTGGCAGAGGATCCGAATACATGTCCACCAGAGCAGGTAGAGGTGGCAGCATACACACGAGAAGCAATCATGAAGAGCCGCAATGCAGAAAAGGGTCACAGCGCAGGACATGGGGCGGTAGTCCGCACATTAGGGCATGACGCTACACAGCTGGCAGAGACAGATAAACAGACAGAAGGATGCTTGGCAACTGTGATGAGGCTATAATGTGCCGCCACATACATCTGCACAGATATGACTGTTAGAGGAAGGAAAAATAGTTGTGTAGGACAGGCAGAAAAACCAAGAACACACAGGAATCAATCCCATGACCACTGGCTGCAAAGTCAGTATACTAACTACTGTGCTATCCCTCCATGGTATCCATCATAGCAATGGCTGGTCACACAAAAACTGCACGTCAACGCATATACATTCTGCTGTGCTCACTGGGATAGGGGAAACCCACAGCTAAGGCAGTTTCCAGGCCACGTTACCGTAGGCAAATAAGGTGAGGGTATTGTTTTTATTTACACAATATTCCCATTAAAACATGTTTAACACCATATGTGTGTCTGTTACAAGCCTACAAGGGAGTTACCTCAGCCGTTATTACTAAGGGCAGCCCACTGAGGGATTGGACCCATGACGTCTGACACTGAAGTCATTGCCTTAACCATTATGCTACATCAACATGTGTTTATCCCACAAATGGCTGGCTGCAGAAGGTGTGCAGGTCATCCCACAAACCTTATGAGGTGCTGCACGGGATAGGGGAGACCCCAACATACAGGGAGCCCACTGTGGAATTGAAACCATGACGTATGCCAGTGAGGACATCCTATTGACCATTGTACTACATCACTATGGGGTTTATCATACCAGTGGCTGGCCACAGACAGGATGCAGGTCACATGACATACTGTCTGCTGTGGTAACCAGGATAGGATAGAGACAACAGTACCCATAATGCAATTCACATGCAGAACAGCAGTCTACATCTGCTCCCCAGCTTGGTAGGGGGGACTGACTGTGTGTGTTACTGCCACTGACTACCTACAGTCCTTGCCATTGTGTGTGTACTGTGATCACCCTAAGGGTGAGGTGGGGTGGCCAGCACCAGGTCCGCAGTACCCGAGGTAGCTGTACTGGCTTTGCTGCAGGTCTCCATCAGTGCTAGTGTGTGAGAGGTATTTGCAGAGCTGCCTGAAAATGCCTTGTTTCTGTTTAGATTTGACAGTCATATCTGCCCCTTGTAGACCATGATGCAACCAAACTGGTGCATAGCCCATGTGTTTGCCATGGTCACTTGTTCTCAGAGCAGGGGTGTATGTAGAATCACATGATTATGATGTACATATCAAACCAGCCTCTCTGGGTCAGGGTAAGGGACATGATCTGGCCCCAACCTACCCACATTCTGAACATTCCCAGAAGGGGCAGTACTGCAACATGATGACAGGGGGACCCAACAGTTGATGCAGGTTGGTACCTGCACCAGGTGATAGGCATGCTCAGCTCAGCTGCCCCCCCCCACCACAATCTGCCATTCACCAGCAGAGGCCACGGTCAGTGTGCACCTGCTTCACCCTGCAAGGTGTTGCAGCCAGACACATGCTGATTGCACAAAGTGTGCTAGCCCATACTTAGTGCATGTTCCCAGAGGAACAATGATGGATACACAAAAAGCAAGAGACGGAAGTCGTCAAAGGATGATTAGGAAGTCCTTTATTCACAGAGACCCCAATGCGTTTCGGCGGAAGCGCCTTCCTCAGGGGGTATACAGTTGCACTTTTTGCTAAAGTAAACCTCTGAATAGTAGTCAAGTGTAGTGTATATTGTGCGACAATGGTAATACTCTACTTGTCTGTGCATTCAAGATGTCATAGCGTAGATCTTGAAAATCCTCTTTGAGTCAAAAGAAACACCATCAGTAACTCAGCTTGCAAACCCTCCTTTGACGACTTTCATTTCTTGCTTTTTGTGTATCCTGGTTGGTTTGCAAGAGCGGTGCTCCTTGTTGTGTTGTACCCAGAGGAACAATGTGCACCCGGATGTGGGATAGTCACGCCAACACCAAGCAGGTATGTCAGTGACTGGGCACCCAGGAATAGGAACTCACATATATCACTATTGAACACATTGTGTGGCACTATGTGGGAAGGTTGACATGCCATGGTCACTGCTCAATCAGAGTGAGAGTGCCCTCACAGCATGACCTGCTGTGGACACCCTGTCTGTACAGATGGCGTTTGCCCACTACAATATCCCAGTCATTGCCCTATGCCCTATGCAGATGCATCCTGGATAAACCGCCCTGTAGGGGCCATACCCACACTACCTTGCTCATCATTATGCACATTGGAGGTGGAACAGTGGAACCAGTGCAAACATTGGGGGTTCAGTGGGGTGTGGGCAACCACAAAACAATGGACACACATACACAGATTACCACACCTATTTGAGCATTATGCAAAGATAGCGGTGGTTGGCAGCCCTGTCCGCAACACCAGTCATGGGCTTTGTGTAGGCATTGGTAGGATAATCAGTACTGTTAGGGACACTCTCCAGGGTGGTAAACACTGTCAGATATGGATGAGGGGGCACACACCACATAAATCAGTAAGGTTGCTATGATGGATCTCTGTTAGAAAGATGTGCTTAAAATTTGTTATCTGACATTGATACTAGCTACCTTTTGATGTATATGGGACGTGCTTCCATGTTTATGACGGCATTGCTAAGGTATGCAGGTGCTAGTAGTGGGGGCTGGTGCTCTGCGCAGGACACAACAGCCTGCCTTTTCATTACACTTTGGATGGTGGAGCTTGTGGGTGTAGGTGTTTGTGCCCCTGTTGGGCGATGCTCTGGGGCAGAGGTTCACAAATCCAGTCCTGGTGGTGCACATTATTATTGTGTATGTGCTCTGTAGGGTAAAATATAGGGGCATGGTCTTCAGGAGCCACAGCTGGGACTTGAACCTGTGACCTTCTGCCTCTTGCACACACTGACTATGTGTACTACACCAAACTGTTGCCACAGAGGTAGCTCCTTCCCAGGGGATACCATTACTGTTTGTCTGACAGACCTTGTCTGTTGGACTGCACACCACCCACCTGGACAGGGCTTGGCCTTGGTCTGCTGTGGGCAGATAACACTTCCCCCTCCACCACCACCAGCCCTCCCACACCATGCTGACATGCCCTTCTGCCGGTGGTGCTGGTGGTGTGCAGTCGCAGGCCATCCAGTGTGCCGGTCGGCGGCTGCCTATGGTGTGGGATCTGGGGTATGGGTGCCTACATAGACATCCACACTTCCCCCCGGCACCGCCTGCCAATGGTTTGTGCCCTTTGGGGTACCTGCTGGGTAATGTCCATTGGGGCACTGGGGGACACACACTCGTGGACATGTTTGCCCTTGGTCAGTTGCTGCATGCTGACTTTTCGTTTCTGCCTTCCTATGTGGCTCCTAGGCATCTGCCTAGCTCACCCTGTGCCCCAGCTGCCCCACTGCATATCTTGCCTGCAGCCCCCTGTACCCCATTTGCAGACCCACCATAGTGCCCTTTCATACTTGGGCACTATGCTGTTGCTGTACATGTATCATTACTATCACGTTTCTTGGTTTCCCTGCCTTTGTTCTACATTGCTGATTGAACTGGTTTCTCTCTCCTGCTAATGTGCCTCTAGTGCAAGGTTTTCACTGGCGCTAATTTTCAGACCTTCATTTCACAGTGTTAGTGTGCATGGAGCCACTCCCCGCCCACTCTCTTCCCATTGACCCCTTCTCTACACCTTTTGGGGAGCCTTACTCCACCCTCTGTGTACCTTAGCGCCGCAGGAGACGTGTTCGCCTGAAAACACACGTTATCGCGTGATAATGTTACTTTGTCGCATGATAACGTCACGTATCGCATGCAAATTGTGCCGCTGCAACGTTATGGTTTAGTAAACATACCCCCTAGAGTGAAGATGCATACTCAAGGCTGCAGTTAGTAACATGTGCTACCATGTCAATGCACTGATGCTGTTCACATGCATTAGTGGTAACTAGGAGGCATGTTTGCTAAAGGTTAATGTGCATTAACCTCCATTAGCATGTGCTAAGTGCCACGATAGCCCTTTTTATTTCTATGGTCTCAGCAAAACTTAGCACATGCTAATGGATTTGCAGTGCACATTAACCTTTAGTAAACATGCCCTTAGGTTCCAATGCATAAAATGAAATGTGTAGTAACAGCATTGGTGGGCACTAATGCACTAGTTCACATTAGCTAATCTAGTTGTCGGACTCTTGTATACATTTTTCCCCTCCCCTGTGATCCTCCCCCTCCTCCCATGAAAGCCTCCCAACCATAGGCACTATACAGCAACCCTAACTCCTCTCAAGCAATATGTTACTATAGGTGCTGCTGGATTCCATGCATTGGTTCACAATACGCTTCCAACATTGGCGATCAGTGGTGATATTTCTGACCTCGTCAATGGTCAGTCGCTGATTCCTTAGATCTTCTTCGATGTGTTTGAGCCACATTTTCTTTGGTGCTACTCGTTGAACCCTCCAGTGGACAGTTTGGCCTCGCCAGAGGAATTTGTATGGCAGCCAACTGGTGTTCAATCTGCAAATATGGCCAAACCATTGCAGTCTGTGTTTTGGGATTTGTTCTCCGACTGAAGGTTGATGGTCGCACCTTGTCTGAATTGTCTCGTTTCGATGGTGATCACAAAGAGAGACACCCAAAATCTGTCTCCTAATATTCCCCAATCTAGGGCTTAATGGTTGGTGGAGCTGCATTAGCAAGTGGTGTCTGAGTATAGGGTGGGGCATATGTATGTAATAGTGCGGGTGTATGTCAAGAGGCCCACTCTTTGTTCTTTAAACTTTGCACTCTCCACTCCGCCATCTTCTCTCCCTTTCTACTCTCCTCCCTTTTTTTATTCTTCTCCATTTCTTTACACTGCTTCCCCTTCCCTTTCTACTCATTCCTTTCTTTCCAGCCACCAGTTTGGCTCAATGCTGCAACTTCCTAAGTGGTGGGAAGATAAGAAGAAGAAGGGATTCCATCAAATACACCACTGTATGCATAACTAGGGATATCACATGATAGAGTTTTATGCATTGTATTACAGCAATGTACTTAATTTGTAAATCAGGAAGTGTTGAGTATTATCTCAGTCTCTCAAGTTTACAGATAATGCTCTTCTTGCATTAGACCAAATAAAGCCTTATTTATGTGTTCAAAGTTTACAATAAGGGTTATTTTAAAAGCCTTAGGGGTATGTTTACTAAACCGTCTTAATGTGCGCTCTGTGATGTTATCGCGCGATAAGGTACCTTATCGCACGATAATGGCGCTTTATCAGGCGCACAGGTACCTTATCGCGCGATAAAGCACGCAGCGCACAAACGAGCGCTGAAGGCGGGGAAAGGCTCCCAGAGGGCGGAGGAAGGCTCCCCAGGGGCGGAGAGAAGGGGTCAATGGGTGGAGAGTGGGAGGGGAGAGGCTCCCCGCACACTAACGCTGTGAAATCCGAGGCTCAAAACTAACGCCAGTGAAACCCTGGCGTTAGAGCTGATTTAAAGGGAAAAGAAACCATTTACGTCAGCAATGTACAGCAAAACCAGGGAAACCTACATAAAGTGATAAGTGTGATACATGTGCATGGAACAAAAGGGCAAATAAACCTTGAAAATGTACAGAGGAAAATGTAAAAATAAAATAACCAAGCTGGCCAATAGTGATATCAATGGGAAACATCACAAAACACTCCCAAGAAAGCTACAAAAAAAAGATATGAATTTTGGAAGGGTCTGTGCTCCATCCCCATACAAGGTGAATGAGCCCACAGTGTAATTGCGCGGAGCAGGGTTTCCGACTCCATTGGCCAGGTTTCCTATGGCATGCACATGTTCCACAACAGCAGGGCAGGCATGTCTGAATGGGCAACTGGACAGATGCTGGAAAAGGGGACACAGAGGCTGCAGGCGGCACATGCTGCGGTGCAGCTGGCCCACAGTGCGGACTAGGGTGATGCCTAGCTGGCCCATAGGAATGCTGAAACAGTAGAGCAGCCAGACAGCAACTGCTGAGGGCCCAACATGGGCATGCGTGTGCTTCCCAAAGTGTCACAGGGGATAGTAACCAGCAGGTACCCCGATGGGCACGGAACATTGGCATGCGGTGCTGGGGGGAAGCGTGGACAGCTATGCAGGCACCCCTACCCCAGAACCCGCACCATAGGCAGCCGCCTACCCGCACACTGGATGGCCTGAGACTGCGCTCCACCAGCACCACCAGCAGAAGGGCATGTCAGCATGGTGGCAGAGGGATACTGGTGGTGGAGGGGGCAGTGGCAGCTGCCCAGAGCAGACCGTGGCCTAGCCCTGTGTAAGTGGGTGCCATGCACTGCAACAGACAGGCCCTGTCTGCCGAACAGTCATGGTATCACCAGGGAATGCACTGTCTCTGTGGCAACACAGTGGTGCCGTACACACAGCCAGTGTGTTCAGAAGCAGAAGATCACAGGTTCAAGTCCCAGCTGTGGTTCCTGCCAACCCAGTCCCCATATTTTTACCCACTACTAAAACATGCTAATACAGACAGAACCTTTATTTCAGATGACGTAAACATGCCCAAAACACCTACATTTTACCCTACAGAGCACAGACACCATAAACATGTGCATTACCTAGAGCAGAGTCTCCCAAATGCAGTCCTGGAGGGCCAAACACCATTCAGGTTTCATGCTGTCTTTAATAAAGATGCCTGTGCTGCATTTCTGTGCGCCGCCCCCATGGTATGCAGTTGTATCTCATGCATATTCATGAGGGACAGCATGAAAACCCGAACAGTGTCTGGCCCACCAGGACTGGAGTCGGGAACCTCTGTCCTAAAGCAGCGGCCAACAGGGGCAGACACACCCACACCCACAGGCTCTCATTATCCAATGCCTCCTGGAGAGACAGGATGTTGGGCCCTGCGTGCATCTCCCAATACTAGCACTTGCATACCTTAGCAATTCCACCCTAAACCTGGGAATACGGTACACAGCTATCAAAAGGTTGCTATGATTACTGGCAGATAGCAATTCCGAGGTTAAGTACAATTTTCTGAGTGAGCTGCAGCATAGCAACCTTTCTGATGTCTGTGGAGTGTGCCTCAGGTCTTGTGTCTGACAGTGTTTACCACCCTGGGGAGTGACCCCAACAGTACTGCGTACCATAGCCATGCCTGCACTATGCCCAGGACTGGTGCGGTGGCCAGGACTGCCAAACACCTCTATAGTTGCACGATGCTGGCATAGGTGTGGGGAGTGTGTGTCTGTCTATCCAGTGTGTGGTGGCTGCTAACACCTTCCTCAGCCCACACTGCTAGCACTGTTGCCAGTATTGTCCTGCCAATGTGCATAATGAGGAGCAAGGTACCGTGGGAATAGCCAGGATAGGGTGGCCTGGCCTGGATTCATCTGTACATAGCATAGGGCAATGGCTCGGACATTGTAGTGGCCGGCCACCACCTGCACGGACAGGGTGGCCACAGCATGTCCTGCTGGGAGGTCACTCTCACCCTGACGGAGCAGTGACCATGGCATGGCTAGGTTCCCCCATAGTGCTATATATTATTTCTCTCATGTGATATTTTTGGGTTCTCTTTTGGGGCACAATCACTGACTTATCTGCTTGGTGTGTATGCTGACATCCCAGTTCTGGGTACACGCATCTTCTCCAGGACCATGCACTATGGACTAGCTAGCAGACTGTCTGCAGTTAGTACGTGTCTTGCTGGAACACCTTGCAGGGTGCAGCTGCTGGAGGCTTGCTGCTGGAGAATGTCAAATAGTGGTGGGGGACAGCTGTGCATTTCCAGGCCTACTGTCTGTCTGCTATTGCTTTATGGATGTGTACAGCTCTGCATTGCCTGCCCTGTAGGGTGTCTGTTCCCCAGCAGGACTGGGGTTGATGGTCCCCTCTACTGCCACCATTGCAGGGAGGTAGAATGTGGATCTGTTGGTGGGCGATCCTGTTTCCCACCCTGAGCCCCAGAGGGTGGGTTGTGTGGTGGTACATAATCCGCCTATGGGTCCAAACACCCCCCCTTCACCTACATCATGTAACCAACATAGGATATGCACTATTCTGGATGCATCATAGCCCATAAGGGCTAGACATGACTGAGAAATACAGAAGGACACAGATGGATCCTAGGTGTGTCTGCAGGAACTACCTATCACACACAGTAGCACTGATGGGGACCTGCAGCATGGTGTATTTCAGCCATGAAAGGTGCTGTGGACCTGGTGCTGGGCGTCCCACCTCACCCTCAGGGTGAGCACAGTACCCGCACAATGTGACGGTCTGTGGCTACTCTGTGCCGGTACCATACACGGTCAGTTCCCCCTACCAGGCCGAGGTGCTGTGGGGGTGATACTCCATCTTGTGCCCATCTGTCGACTGCTGATGTGCATGTGCAGTGCATCATGGGTACGGGTGGGTTAACCCTATCCTGGTAACCACAGCAGTTTGTGTGGTGACGTGCAGTCCTTCTGCAGTCAGCCAGGGGTTTGTTGGCAGCTGTAGCCCACTGGTTACTTCACTGCCTGTGAAGCCAGAGGTCATGGTGCGGTTATTTGATAGGGCTGTCTGAGGCATTGTCTATTTTTAATGTACATTAGGGCTGCCAGCAAAAACACCCTCAGAGTACTGTAACCTTAAGGTGCCTCATAAGGTGTCCTATAGGGGACATTATAGGGTGCCTTGGCGGACAGTGCACTTTATAATGTGCCCTATGGAGTGCGTTATGGGGTGTCTTATGCGGTACCGTAGGTTATGCCACTGTGAAGGTGTGTTTGCTGGCAGCACTAATTAAAATAAAAGTAAAATGCCTCAAAAAGCACTACTTAAACATAAAGGGTGATGCTTCAGCCAGCCTTATGCATTAGGCACACTGGGGGATCAAACTCATGACCCCTGTACCATCAGTCAGTGTATTAACTATTGTGCTACACCTCTGCTTCTCTGTTTGCATGTCTGCGTGCCTACTTAAGATTATCGCGCATTAACGTGCTTAGCAGCATTTCTCCCGATAATGTGCGCAGCGCACGTTATCGCACGATAATCCCGTTTTGCTATGTTAAGACCGAAACGCCCACTCCTTTTATGGCATCCTGAACACTATCGCCGGGCGCACGTTAAGACGGTTTAGTAAACATACCCTTTGGTCATGATTTGGGCATCCGAAAATGTGCAAATCACAGAGACATTCCTGGAGCCATTTCACAAATGACTTTTAAAGACATCTCTGGTGCTGGGACAATCAAGTAGGTCGTGGGAATGATGGAAGCATGTCTGGGGTGGTGAAATAGTCTTAGATGCCCTTGCTCAGTCTCAGAAATGTCGGGATTATCTGCATTGATGTCTAAGTTTATACGTGCTTCAGGCACAAATAGGCATCGGAAAAGTGCTTGTTTTGGCTGGAAAACATCCAGAGGATGTAGAGAAGATAGAGAGTTAAGCAGCTTGCCCAAGATCACAACAAGCAGCAGTAGGGTTTGAATCCTAGCTTCTCTGGTCCTAGCTCACTATGGTGACCATGAAGCTATTAGATATCCCTACTCTCAAATGCCATGCCAGGGACATCTATGGCATGTCCAAATGTGTCTATGTACATATCTGGCATGTCCACATTTGTGAAATCATAACTGAATGTGGACGTGCCTGCTTTTTTTTCCAAACGTTCTGACTTAGACATCCCTGATTGCACGTGAACATCCTTTTTCTCTCTCTCTTTGATATGAAATAATTGCTTCTGCTAGTAATGAGTTTCTTAATTTTTCCTTCTTTATCACTGTCTCCAGTGTTGTTGCATCAAGCTTTTTATCGATTAAAATGAGAAAATCCCGAGTGATCACAATTTCTTTTTTCTCTGTAATTTTATCAGGTTGATGATCCTATTGTATCTCTGATATAGTAATTTAATAGTGTTTACACAGTTTCCAGTGAATGAACTGTGCTACCTCATTGTACCTGTGTGTGTACAGGCCTTCTAAAATCAGCATGTCACACCTAGCAACTAGATGTGTAACAAGTTCTAGTTCTTTTCTGCTTTTGGATCTTTTACTTTTTTTTGTACCCTGGTTGTGAACTATCTTGTCAATCTGGGTAACAGAATTCAACTCTGTATCAACAATGGTATAAGATATGCCATACTGGTTAAGACCAAGGTCCATCAAGCCCAGTATCCTGTTTCCAGCAGTGGCCAATCTAGCTCACAAATACCTAGCAATTTCTCCAAAAGACACAGGTTCCACAATACTTGTATTGGGGCAAGCAGTGGATTTCCCGGGTTCCCTTTAATAATGGTTTATGGACCTTTCCTCCAGGAACTTGTCCAAACCTTTTTTAAACCAGGCTACACTAACAGCTTTTACTACATCCTCTGGTAACGAATTCCAGAGTTTGATTACATGTTGAGTGAAAAAATATTTTCTCTTATTCGTCTTAAATAGGTTACACTGTAGCTTCATTGCATGTCCTAGTCTTTCTATATTCTGATGACGTAAACAATCGATCTATGTTTACCCGTTCTACTCCATTCATTAATTTATAGACCTCTATCATGTCTCCCCTAAGCCTTCTCTTTTCCAGGTTGAAGAGCCCTAACCTTTTTAGCTTCTCTTTATAGGGGTATCCTTCCATCCCCTTTACCATTTTGGTGGCTCTTTACTGTACCTTTTCTAATAACACTATATCCTTTTTAAGATACGGTGACCAGAATTGCACACAATATTCGAAGTGCCTTCGTAACATGGAATGATACAGAGGCATTATTATATCCTTTGTTTTATTCTCCATTTGTTTCCTTATGATTCCTAGCATTCTGTTTGCTTTCTTGGCTGCTGCTGCACACTGGGTGGAAGGTTTCAACATTAGGGGATTTAGGGGTCATCCATGAAGACCCCTAAATCTTTTTCTTGGATGGTGGTTCCTAATGTGGAACCTAGCATCATGTAACCATAATTTGGGTTGTTCTTTACTAGGTGCATAACTTTGCACTTGTCCACATTACATTTTATCTGCCATTTGGATGCCCAGTCTTCCAATTTATCAAGATCCTCTTGCAATTTTTCACAATCCTCATGGGTTTTAACAGCTTTGAATAATTTTGTGTTATTTGCTATTCCTATTTCCAGGTCATTTGCGAGTATGTTAAAAAGCAGCGGACCTAGCACATATCCCTGGGGTACTCCACTATTCACCTTTCTCCATTGGGAAAATTGGCCATTTTGCCCAGCCCTCAGCTTTCTTTTAACCAGTTCCTGATCCACAATAGTACACTGCCTCCTATCCCTTGACTTTTTAATTTCACCAAGAGTCTGTCATGAGGGACCTTGTCAAAGGCTTTCTGAAAATCCAGATATACTGCGTCAACTGACTCACCTTTGTCTACCTGTTTAATCACATCTTCAAAAAAACATAACAGATTAGTAAGACAAGATCTTCCTTGTCTAAAGCCATGTTGGCTGTCTCCCATTAAACCATGACTATGTACATGTTGAGCAATTTTGCTCTTTATGATGGTTTCTACCATTTTTCCCGGTACTGACGTCAGGCTCACCGGTCTGTAGTTTCCTAGATCACCCCTGGAACCCTTTTTAAAAATTGGCATTACATTGGCCATTCTCCAATCTTCAGGTATTACAGTTGATTTTAATGATAGCTCACAGATTACTAATAACAGGTCTGCAATCTCATATTTCAATTCTTTCAACATCCTTGGATGTCTACCATTCGGTCCAGGTGATTTGCTACTCTTTAGTTATCAAATAGTTGTAATACATCTTCTCAGGGTATTGATACTTCTTTCAATTCTTCTGTGGCATCACCATTAAATACCATTTCATTAACATCCCTACATCTTCCTCAGCAAAGACTGAAGCAAAGAATTCATTCAGTCTCTCCGCTATGGCCTTGTCCCTTCTTATTGCCCCTTTTAACCCTCTATCATCTAATGGTCCAACTGACTCTGTCACAGTTTTTTTGCTATGAATGTACTTGAAAAAGTCTTTATTATGCGTTTTTGTTTCCATAACAAACTTCTTCTCTAATTCTCTCTTTGCCTGTCTTATCAGTGCCTTGCATCTAACTTGCCAGTGCTTATGTTATTTCCAGTTTTCATCATTTGGCTTCTTTTTCCATTTCCTGAAAGATGCTTTTTTTGGCAACAACAGCCTCTCTGACCTCACCTTTAAACCATGCTGGCAGTTTTTTGGACGTCTTTCCACTTTTCTTAAAGCGTGGAATACAACTGGTCTGGGTTTCCAAGATAGTAGTTTTAAACAACACCCATGCTTGATGTAAATCTTTAACCTTTGCAATGGCTCCTTTTAGTTTTTTCTTAACTATTTTCCTCATTTTATCATAGTCTCCCTTTTGAATGTTAAAAGGTAGTACTGTGAATTTCCTTGCCATCTTTCCTCCATTTATTAAATTAAAAGTGATCATGCTATGATCACTATTGCCAAGATAATACCCTTATCTCTTGCACCAGATCTGGTGTTCCACTAAGGACTAGGTCCAAAATGGCTTCCCTCTGGTCAGTTCATGAACAAGGTGCTCCAAGAAGCAGTCATTTATTTTATCTAGAAACTTTATCTTCCTAGCATGTCCTGCCGTGACACTGACCCAGTCGATATCGAGGTAATTGAAATCACTCATTATTATTACTGTGCTGTAAATTTTGTTAGCTTCCCTGATTTCTTTGAGCATTTCATCATCCATTTATTCTTTCTTGCCAGGCGGTCGATAGAACACCTTCACTGCCATTGCCTTTCCCTTCTGCTTTTTACATTGGAATTTCAATCCATAGAGATTCTACAGTGAATTTTGTTTCCTGCAAAACTTTAATCCTTTGTGACTCAATGCCCTCTCTAACATAGAGCGCAACCCCTCCACCAATTTTATCTGCTCTATAATTATGATATAGTTTGTACCCTGGTATCACAGTGTCCCACTGGTTGTCCTCCTTCCACCATGCCTCTGAGAAACCAATCATATTTAACCTCTCATTTAGTGCTATATATTCTAACTCTCCCATCTTATTTTTTAGATTTCTAGCATTTGCATACAAGCATTTTAGAAGCTGCATTTTATTCATATTAATCTGGCTATTGGTAGGCAGGTGTAATTTGGAATCTTTAAGCTCTTTCTGTTCTATACTCAAGGGCATTTGGGTTACTTTTGTCTTTATTGGAACCTCTCTTTTGATATGCTATAACTTCAACCTTTTGCTAGTATTCTTTAAGTATACATTTTCTGAACCATGCGCTCTTGGGGGACTGTCGACTTTCCCCTATTATTTAGTTAAAAATATGTTCTATCTCCTTTTAAAAGGTTAATTCCAGCAGTCAGGTTCCATTCTGGTTAAGGTGGAGCCCATCTGCCTGCCTTTTGGGTCCTGTGCATGGAATGGAAAGCATTTTGGAGAATGCTACTCTGGAAGTTTTGGATTTCAACTTCCTACCTAAAAGCCTAAATTTGGCCTGCAGAACCTCTCTACCACACTTTCTTATGTCATTGGTACCAACATGTACCAACACAGCAGACTCCTCACCAGATGTTGTCTAGGTGGCGCATGAGGCCCACTACCTTCGCACCAGGCAGGCATGTCACCAGGCAATCCTGATGTCCACCAGCCACCCAGCTATCTACATGCCTAATGATTGAATCACCAACTATAATATCTGTCCTAACCTTTCACTCATAGGCAAATGGCCCTGGAGAAACCTCCTTGGTGTGAGAGGGTTTTATATCACTTGAAGGGCAAGTCCTAGCTACAGGATCACTTTCTGTCACACCAGGGTGATGCTCTCCTGTCACGTGACCTTTCTCCTCCATTGCATCAGGGATGTTGCCAGAGTGGAGGTGGGTATTCAGTTCTATGTCCCTGTAGGTCTTGTGTATGTACCTCTCTGTCTTCCCTATGTCCTCCCAGTCTGATACTCTAGCATCCAGAAATCGGACTCGTTCCCTGAGAGCAAAAAGCTCCTTGCACCTAGTGTATACATAAGACCACTCACCAACTGGAAGAAAATCATACATGTGACACTCAATGCAAAAGACTGGAAAGCCTCCATCTCACTGCTGGACTACTGTCTGCATCTTAGCTTTAAGGTTGTGCTTAGTTATTTAAGTTGTTTACTTACTAAGGTTTGCTGGGGATACTTATACTAATGAAACTATACCTAATATGTTTAATGGACTTTGTTCATCTCAAGCTTAATTAATCTCAGGTCCTTAATGTATGCCTGATGAGAATAAACAGCTGCACCTGAGAGTGAATATGGCACCTCCTTTTCTTTAAGAGGTTTAAGCACCTATAAAGCTATGATTATCCCAGGGGTGGGTGGGATTTGGAGAGGGAGGGAGGGAGGGAGGGAAAGAAGACCTATTAAAAGCTGGCTGCTACACAATACCCTGTCCTGTGCTTCTAAGGTAATCTGTGACCAGTTTCCTGGGTGATTTACACCCCCTTGCTTGGATAGAGGGAGTCTTTCAAAATGCCCCTTTGATCTTTCACTTGGCTTTATCACCAGTTTAAAACAATTCACAGGTTTCTTGTTTCCTATCTAGAAGGCCTCTTTGTAATGGTCTCTAGAAACAATTTATTGCTCAA
This sequence comes from Ichthyophis bannanicus, assembly GCA_033557465.1. Taxonomy (NCBI): domain Eukaryota; kingdom Metazoa; phylum Chordata; class Amphibia; order Gymnophiona; family Ichthyophiidae; genus Ichthyophis; species Ichthyophis bannanicus. The sequence goes on from CM066032.1 coordinate 495,132,779, forward strand.
AACATACTGACCCTGTTTTTCCTTTTATGCTAACTTATACTCTGATTTGATTTAAATTAAAGCTCTTTGCTGATACTAGGCTCTGACTGAGTATTAAATTTAAACTAGCAACTCCTAAGAAGACATTATGTTAACCTGCAGAGAAAGCAAGTTACAATCCTAAACAGCCATAGCATGATTACATCAAATTTCCAACAGGCTCACAATTTTTTGGTGATGGTGTGTTTGTTTTAGGAATTGATGGTTAGGCATGGGGGGCGGGGGGGGGGGGTGTGTGGATGCTACCTGGGAATAAAAGATGCAAAGAACAAGGCCTGGGGTATCTTGTTGTCGAGGTAATATAGACTAGCTGTTGTTTATATGGATGGTAGAAGGAGCTGGTGTTAGTTTGTGTATTGGAATCTGTATCCTTATCTCTCTAAGTAATGACCCACAGAAGAAGAATCTCAATTAGAATGACTGGATAGACCAATTTGTCTTTATCTGGCATAATTTATAATGTTACTATATAAGGAGAATCTTGGCTAATGTTGCTCTTTTTTCAATTTGCTTTTTTGGAGTTGTGATTAAATATATCTTGGGAGCATGGGTAAATTAATAGTATGATTCATCTAGTCTTTTCAGAGATTTCCTTGGAAACAAAATTCACTCCTGTCAAATGCTTCTCCTGGTAATTGTTTTCCCCCTTTTATTATTAAAAATACATGCCACGATAATGTGTACTATTTATTTTAGTAGACATTCTAAAAGAGATGAGTGTACGAAAGAACATATTCTCTTCCATGTATTGTCATATTTTAACTTCCTATTAAAACAAATAACCAGTTTTAAAAGAAACAAAAGCCAGAAACCTAAGCAGCCCACACACAGAAACCCCATCTCAAATGCTGGAAGGCAACACTATCTCTTAAGAAGTACCTTGCCCTATGTTATAGTAGCAAAGCAATATTCCAAAAGCTATAAGTAGTGTGGGCATCAACTAAACCCATTTTTTATCTTCTGCAGTTTTTGAGTAACATATAATGATGTTTTTAATAGATTGGAGCAGAACATCGGTAGATAAATCATATCTCTCATTTTAGAGAGCATAATCCTTGATATAGCACTGGAACTCTTAAAGCTACTAATCTTATTTATTTATTTAGCATTTCTTTGATACTGTCTTTCAAGGATATCAGGGTGGTTTACATTGAACACAACTGAACTGAACTTACATGTAGTTTAATTTAAGGGATTGGACATGTAACCATATGTGTCTTTTCATTAAGACATGTTTATGTTTATTACATTTGATATACCGCTCAGGCCAAAGCATCAGAGCGGTTTACAATATTACATAAATGATACTGAAAATATGAAAGGAACGCCATTGTTAAGATAGGACAGAGAAGTCTGGATTTCTTGTGATGAATGGGGCATATAACATAATGTCATCAACATAAATGTGATACGTTTTCTTGAATTTCTGGAGGATGCAGCAAATGGGCTGGATGTATAGGTTAAATAAGAGGGCAGAGAGTGCTGATCCTTGGGGTAATCTTTGATGCAATCAATAGTGGTTTGAAGTCCTGTTTTGCATTTTAACTTGTTGCGTGCATTCAGTTAAGTAAGAGCAGAACCAGTTTAGGAGAGTCCTATTTATTCCAATTTCTATAAAGAGTTCAACAAGTTTTCTGTGATTTATGGAGTCAAAAGCTGCTGAAATATCGATGACTATGAGGATAAAGCCTTGCTTTGACCTTTTGATTTCTTTTAGTAGGTTGTCTAGGAGGGAGGTGAGAAGCATTTCTACACCATGATTTTGTCTGAACCTGTGCTGTTGGGCATCGAGAGGTGCACTTGCCTCTACGAAATCTTGGAGCTGCAGCTGTACAGCTTTCTCTATTATCTTAGCTAGAAGAGGAATACTAGAGAAGGGTCTGTAGGATGAGCTTGACTCTGACAGGCAGGGACTGTTTCTTGTTTACTTGCTGCCTCCTGTAGGTCAGCTGTTCAGCGCTGCATGCGTGGCACTCTATAAGTGCTAAATAGTAGTAGCAGTAGTAGTAGAGTAGGTTGGTGTCAGCTGAAGGAGATCTTTATCATAGGTCGGATTGAGAAGACCTTCAGGTTAGTCAACATCTGCCCTTGGATGAGTGAGGAATTTATTATTTTGAGTAGTGGGGGGTTAGCTCTTTTCTGGACATTTTGATCGATGCTGTTGGACATGGATCAAGTGGTGAAGTGGTGGTGTTTATCAATGATAGTATTTGTTCCAGTTGATTGTTTGATATTCAGTTGAAAGAGATCCATTTTGGTGAGTTGCTAGCTGTGTTTGTTGATATCTGTTCTTGTGCTGTTGTGACTTCAGTGCGAGGGAATTTATTCTGAAGGTAAGAGGCGAAGTCCTGTGGGTTCAAGGTTGAGTGTTTCAGAATAGGTGGGGCTCATATGAGTAACTTGGTGATATTGAGCGGGTCCCTGGGGCGGTTGAGGGATTTAAGGATGAGGTTGCTATGGTATTCCCTTTTCCTCCTGTTTATCAGTTTATTGTATTCTTCTTGCTCCTTGGTGTATTCTTCTTGGTGTTCTGGGTTCTTTGTTCTTCATCATCATCATTCAATTTGTCTCAGCTTGAGTTTTTCTTCCTTTTCTATCTTTTGAATACCAGGGTGCTGTGGTGTTTCGTCTGGATGCTCTTTTTGGTGGGACAACAGCAAATGGAGTTATTGTATTATTCCACTCATCTGATAGTTTTGTGAGGTTGGATGAGGGTGAGTCTATTAGAGGGGTGATGTATTCAAGCAGAGCCTCCTTGTTGAATTCTTGGAATCTATGCATTCCTTTATGTTGGATTTCTCTTGTGCTGTTAGTCTGGAACAGCAGGAGATCAAAAGTGATCATGCGATGGTTAGACCATGGTAATGTAGTTTGGATGTTTCTGCACTCATTGTTTTAGCTATGAATATAAGGTCTAGGGTGTTTCCTCCCTTGTGTGTGAGTGAGGTTATGATTTGTGATAGATCTATAGCTTCAAGAAAAGATGTGACTTGATTTGCAGGTGCTGAATTTGGGTTCAGGTCTCCTAAAAGGATGAATGGTTTGTCACTCGATGATTGGGAGCATTCTAGTTCTATTAGAGAAGATAGGTCATCGGCTGTTGAACTTGGAGATCTATATGCCAGGCATATGGAGAAAAGTTTATTTTGAATTAGTATTGCATTTAGGGTGCCATTTGCTAGGTTTGTGGGTACCTGAAACTTGAGGTCTTTACAGTGAGGATGAATTTGTGCAGTTCTGTAGGTCCATCTTTGGTATGGTGAGCTGGTTTGTGAGCACATAATCTGTTTCAGTAAACCATGATTCCATTATGAACATAATGTCTAGTTTGTTGTCACTGATGATGTCATTAATAAAGTGGATCTTCTTGCGTGCGGAACGTGAAATATAAGAGCACATTTTATATATTGATGTGGTTGGGTGTAAGATTGTTGGGGTATTGGAGGGGAAGATGTGTAGATTGTTATAAATTTTGGTTGCTGTCCCAAGTGAGGTTTCTTTGCATGTATACGATAGGTATCATTCCAGCGTGAATGGTGGTGGTACTGGTTATTCTAGTCAGGGTGAGTGTGAGTACAAGCAAGATAATTGTTCCAGAGGTTATCTGAGTCATATTGCTCTGCTTTGGCAGCTTTATCTGAGTTACTTGAAATATGGATCCCTTTGTCAAGGGAGTGGGCATATGAGGTTTAGTATCTTCTAAGTTTGCTTTTGTTTCCGGCTCTGTCGTCTAAACTAACTATCGTCCAAGTAAGTGATTTAGCAGGCAGTCCTCCATATGTAGTGTGCTTAATTTATGATGTTGTGCTTGTTTTGGGTGTGTATTCAGGGAGCTTATCTTGAGCGTATCTCTCCAGCAGCAGTTGTAGATCTTGGGAGCGGCATTGTTTAGTGTCCGGGGTGTGCAGCTTCAGCTTGCTGTGGCTGATCGGGTTCCACTCTGTTAGGGAGTGTGTTTGTATTTCAGGAGTGTGATGTTGTTCAGGGGAGTGAAAGCATGTGTTAGGTTGCTGATGAAGGTTAGTGGTGAGGTTATGGGTGTGTGTAGGGGCTAATTCCGGACTCTCAGGATCCATGCTCAAGGGCCATGCCTAAGGGCCCCTTGGGATGGGCCTGCCAGGTATGAGTGTACTGGCAGTGCTGTTAATTATTTTAAACACATCCCCAGCTGCCTCTTCAGCACAGGAGGAGGAGCTCACCTCCTTCCATGCATGTTGGAATGGTGGGCCACAGGATCACTGCTCTGGCAGTGCTGTTCTTTATTTTAAATGCTGTCCGAGCTACCCCTTCAGGCATACAAATACAAATAAATAGCAGTCCCTTTTTTGTGGCAAATAATGACATCAGCAAAAGAAATACATCCAAAGTGGGACTGAATTGGAAACTGCTAGATATAGAAAGAATGTAGGGCTCACTGGGTTAAGAACCAAGAGGCCAGGGTTCAGTTCCCACTAGCACTCCTTGTGGCCTTGGGCAAACCACTTAACCCTCCATTGTCTCAAAAAAATCCAAGTTATCAATGTCCTTGTCTAATGTATATTATCAAGTTTAAGTTACAATGTAAACTGCTTTGACTAAATAATAAAGGGGCTTGTTTACAAAGCCGTGGTAGCGGTTTCTGATCGTTATTGGAGCCGTGGCCCCATTGATTTCAATGGGGCCGCAGCTCCGATAACGATCGGAAACTGCTACCGCGGCTTTGTAAACAAGCCCCAAAGTGGTATAAAAAACCTGTTAAATAAAATAAGCATACTCTGGCTTAGGAGTGAAGTTCTTTACTTCATGGTATAAACAAATCTAACCATTTAGAGAAATATTTTTTCCCTTACCTGATAATCACCAGTAGTTTGTGGATGCCTCTTGATCACTGAGCTTTAGTAGAAGACCTCTGAAGGGGGAATCCAAACAAGGGAAAGACATTTAAGAAAAGTGTCTAATTCTTATTTGAGCCAATTGTGATCTTAAAATTTAAAGCTGAAAATCAGTTTCTTGAACTTTAGCTAAAATCCTAAGGATGATACCTGAAAAATAATATGAGGTAAAACCAACATTCGCACTGAAGTACATGGTTTGAAGTAAAGTATCTTCAAAATATACTGTAAACACAGAAGTTATAATATCCTGATAGAAAGTATGCAGTAAGGGCTGAAGTAGTTTTGTTGATATGGGACTACAGATTCAGGTTCTGATCCAAGGATTTCTTAGAGGAACTGTTCCTTGTTGAAGCTCAATTAAGTATGGTGGCACAAATGATGCCCTTCTTGTGATGAATAGAGCTTCAGTTTTATTGTAATTTATGTTTAAGTTGTTGTTGTTGTTGAGCCAGTTGGTCATGTCCTCTAGGCAGCCTGTTATAATTGAGTAGTTGGGTCTGTCTAGGTCAATTGGGGTGTAGATCATTGTGTTGTCGACGAATAGCTGGTATTATATCCCATGCCTTTTGATGACATTGCAGATAAGCTGTATGTACAGGTTAAAGAGCAGTGAAGATATGAGGACCCTTGCAGTATGCCCTGGTTTATGAGGAATGGGATGGATTTGTTCACTCTGCACTTAACTTGCTGATGTCTATCGTTCCGGTATGATCTAAACCACTTGATAGTGACATTGTGGAGGCCAGTTTCCTATAGATGTTTTAGTAGAATGCTATGGGATACAGTGTCGAATGCTGATGAGATGTCTACCAAAATGAGAAGGAAACCTCTCCTGATGTTGTCGATGCCTCGGATTATGCTGTTGAGGAGTGATGTTAGTAAGGTCTCTTCACTGTGGTTTGGCTTAAATTCATGTTGGTGGGGGTCTAGTGGTGCATGTGAGTCTACATGGTCTTGTATCTGCATTTTTACTACTTTTTCTATGGTTTTGGCAAAGAATGGAAGGCTTGAGACTGGTCAATACACTGTAGATCACTTCTCTGTTAAGTGATCCATTTTTGAAGATTAGCCTTATGGTTGTTTGCTTTAGGGTTGCTGGCCTGTAACCCTGGGTAAGAGATGTCTGTACTATTTTATGTATTAGTGGGTTGAGATCTTCGTTAGCTGCTTTGATCCAAGGTTCTGGGCCCATCAGAGGGTGAGGTACTTGTGTTCAGTGTGGATATTATTTATTTATTTGGTTTTATATATCGCACTATTTAGAAATCAGTGTGGTTTACAAGGAACAAAACCAGTAATTACATAAAACAAGTTTTAGAGAACAAAAACAGCAAACATCAACAGTTATTAAAGATAAACAGCAAACATCAACAGTTGGTACAGTAGATTAAACAGGGGAGTCAACTTGGGTCGTAATAGGGTGAACTATATACATGGTGAGTATTAGGATAAGGTAAGTAGTTGGATCTGGCTAAGGGGTTTGGATCAAGGCAGCTTAAATATCTAAAGAAGGAACTAGCCAGGTGGTCTATGTTACTTGCTCACAACATAATTGGAAAAGATGTGTCTTTAGTGCTTTCCAGAATGTAGACAAGTCAGAGATGGAGCGGATTCGGGGGGGGGGGGGGGAGTTCCAGAGAGGTGATACATATAAATTGAATGCTCGGCTTCTCGCAGAGGGAGCTTTTTGTTATTGGTACTGAGATGAGTGTTTGCTATGAAAGACCTTCTGACTTTGTCGTTCTGTGTCCACTGTAAGAACTCTTCAATGGTGACTGCAGAGAGGTTGTGTAGTATTTTGAATATCATTATGAAGGCTTTATACTTGAGATGGCTCAAAATGGGAAGCCAATGGAGTTGTCTCAAGATAGGGGTTGCATGTTCATATCTTGAGGCTCCAACCAGGGTTCGTGCTGCAGTGTTCATTGCCATTTGCAGGGGATGAATTGCGCAGTCTGGCAGACCATGAAGAATGATGTTTGCGCAATCAAAGTAAGGAATGATAAGTGCCTGGAATACAGTGTGGAAGTCGGCAGCTTCAAGCAAGTGATGCAGTTGATGAAGGGTCTGTAGCTTTAGGTATACTGCTCTAGTGATGTTATTTATGCACGGCTCCATTGTTAGATGTTGGTCTAAGGTGATCCCCAGGTACCGGATCTCTTGCTTAATATCCATCTCAGCATCCTTTACTTGTAAAGTGGGAGGAGGTGTGAATGATGGGTCCTTTGTGATGAATAAAACTTAAGATTTCTTGCAATTCACTCTTAGATTATGTAATTTCAGCCTGTCCGAGATTGCATTAGAGCAATCTATAATTCCAGAGTAATGTGGATTGTCTCTGGAGAAGGGGGTGTAAAGCAGCAAAACAGTGTGACAAGGCGGTGGCAAAAGCCAGGAGGATGTTGGGCTGCTTACAAAGAGGGATTACCAGCAGAAAGGAAGAGGTACTTATGCCACTGTACAGGTCGCTGGTGAGGCCTCACTTGGAATACTGTGTTCAGTTTTGGCGACCATATCTTGCAAAAGATGTAAAAAGACTGGAAACTGTTCAGAGGAAGGCGACCAAAATGATTTGGAGCCTGCGTAAGAAACCTTATGAAAAGAGACTTGAAGACCTAAATATGTACACTTTGGTGGAGAGGAGGGATAGGGGAGATATGATTAAGACCTTTAAATACTTAAAGAGGAATGATGAACAAACAAATCTCTTCCAAAGACGGGGAAGCTGAAAAACTAGACGGCATAAGATGAAGCTGCAAGGTGGAAGATTGAAAGGCAATGTCAGGAAATATTTTTTCACTGAAGGGGTGGTGGATGCTTGGAATGCTCTCCCGATGGAAGTGGTGGGGGTAAAACACGGTGACAGAATTCAAAACAGCATGGGACAAGCACAGCGGATCCTTTTATAGCAACAGGATAAAAATAAAATAAACTGAACCATCTAACTTCTCAACGAATAGGGGTGTCCTACATGGAGTGGTGGGTCCACCCCTAAACAAAGACATGGGGAGGGGTGGCATGCACAGAGCGACAGGTGCACCTACTCTTGCTGTATTGCTGGGAAGACTGGATGGACCATGCTGGTCTTTATCTGCCGTCATTTACTATGTTACTATGTTACTATCATCAGCATAGATGTGTTAAAGTATGTCGTATGATTTGATAATAGAGCAAGCAGGCTGGATGTAAATATAAAAAGTAATGCAGATAAGGTAAGCCCTGAGTTTCAGAGTAACTGGATGAAATTTGTGTACCTATGTGTACCATTTGTTGTCGGTCTGATAAGTATGATCTGCACCAGTCTAAGGCTATGTTTTGAATGCCTTTCAACTGTAGTCGGGTAAAGAGGAGGTTGTGACAAACTATATCGAAGGTAGATGCAATGTCTAAAAAAATTAGGATAAAGCCTTGTTTGGTTTTATTCATGCCCATGACTAGATTGTTTATCAGGGTGACAAGCAGAATCTCAATCCCATGCTTTAGGCGAAATCCATGCTGATTGCTGTCTAGTGGAGAATGGACATCAGTGATTTGCTGCTGCACTATCTTCTCAGTTATCTTAGCCAGGAAGGGCAGGCTATATACGGGCCTATAGGAATTTATGTTGCCCGGATCCAATTTGGAACTCTTAGGTAGGGGTCTGATAGTTGCAGTTTTTAGAGGAGCTGGAAACAGACCTTTGGAAAAGGAGAGGTGTATAAATCTATAGATGTAGGCACTTAGTTCAGAGCAGGCTGACATAATCCAATAGGAGGGACATGGATCCGCTGTAGAGGTGGTAGAGTTGAGCCCTCTTATTATGTCCTCAATTTGTTCTGCTGAATAAGGATGGAAGGCCCTTGACACAGGGCTAGTGGAGTCATTACTAGGAGGAACGGAGGCACTTAACACAAGGATGTTGGCGTCATCGCTTAGAGGAACGGCTACTATAGGAGGATCGACTGATGGAGTAATTACAGCTTTATACGGGATCCTATTGGCTTTGTTCTTAAAGTAGATAGAGAAGTCCTGTGGATGTGGTGTATTTTCAGTGTATTGCTTTGTCTTGTCTTTTATGAGAGCCTGAATGATGCTGAAAAGCTGATGGTGTCTGTTAATAGAATACATAAGGATGTTGGTGTGATATTCCTTTCTTTTCAGATTGACTGCATTGCAATGTTCTTGTAGGTCTTCATGTAAATAGTGCGGTCTTGTGGAAGTTTTGAGTGCCACCATTTTCGCTCCATTTCCTGAGATGTAGCAGGGACTCTCTTAAGTCAGCTGTGTACCAGATAGCTGTTTGGTTCCGCTTAGTGGCTTTCGTATGGTGTAGTAAGAGTGCAGCCTTGCTTAGGGTTGAATTCCATGTATGTACCAGTTCAAGTATATCAGAGTTGACAGTTTTAAGGTTGGGTAATGTTTCCTCAAGGAATGCTTCTTTGATGAAAGGTTGAAAATGGCGAGGAAGAGGTGCAGTAGAATTCGAGGAAGACACAGGGTTCATTGAGGGGTGAGGGGGATGAGGGGGATGTGGAAAAAAATGGCCTTATGATCTGACCATGGTACTGGTATGATTCGTGGTCTATTTGTTTAATTGATGGTATGCTAAATTTGCCCCATGTTTCTGTAAAGGAAGTGTATTCTTTGTGGTCTTTTCCATGTGGTTGGCTGTCTTGGTGGATGTTCTTGTGATTTGTCATTAGATAGTTTGCTATCTGCTGTGAGTGTATCTTGTATTCACATGTTGGTGAGGACTCTTTAGTGAGTGTTCATACGATATCGAATAATTCTCTAGGTTTGTTTGCGGATTTCATAATTAGATTGGTATGGTATTCCTGCTTACATCTGTTAATCAGTTTGTTGTATTCTGCTGTTTGATTCTGTATTGCTGTAGGGGTTCTTAGTTCTTATTCTGTCTCCATTTTCTTTCAGTTCCTCTTAGTGTACTCTTTGATTTTTTTTATTTGCTTAGAGTACCAGGGTGGTGATCTTGTTCTTTCTGTGGTGGCTCTCTTTCTGTCTGGTGCTGTTGCGGCCTGCAGCAATGGATTGGTTCCAGTTGTTGACTGAGCTGTTGAGATCTGCACTGTCTCGGTTTAGTGTAGGGAAGATTTCTTCGAGGAACTATTCCTTGTTGAAGCTCTTGAATCTTCTATTGTGTTGTGCATGCTTTAGTGTGGTAGGGTTGGTGATGCTCATGCTGAATGTTATTATGTGATGATCTGACCAGGGTGTCAGGGTGACTGTTGGGGGCATTATGGCATCATCTTTGATTAGTGTCTTAGGTGCGAATATGAGGTTGGGGGTTGAGCCCTGTCGATCAGTGGGAGTAGTTAATAGTTTTGAGTATTACAGCAATTCCATAGCTCTAAGGAATGTGTTGGCCTCCTTTTGGGAGGTTGAGTTTAGGTAAAGTCCCCAAGGGCTCTCAGTGGTTTGTGGGGGTATTGAATGCACACACTGATTCAAGTACTATGGAGAGCACGTTATCTTTGGTGTTGAGGGCCCTTATAGGTGAGACATATAAAAATGTGTTTGTTCTCTATAAAGATCCTGTTGCTCTGTTTTGTGCTGATTGTAGCAGACAATTTAAACCTGAAATGGTTCCTTGCTAGTATATGTATCCTCCACCCCTTTTGTGAGTTCATGGGCAATTGAATGCAGTGTAAGCGGGCAGTGTTGGTTCAGGGTGACCTGATCTGTGTTAGTTAGCCAAGTCTTATTAGTTATGCACATGCTATTGGTCTGTTGAATTTGTATGTAGTCAGCTTTGGTGTTAGTTTTGCTTTTTTATTAATCTAGCATTGATTAGGCGATGCTGACTGGTGCATTCAGGATGGGGTTGGTGTGTGCTGTGTGTAAGTGTCCGTTGGGTGTGATTTGTATGAGTTTTTGTGCCTTCCCATTACAATGCTTGGGTATAAGCTGGCTGGGCAGCCTATGTTGTATTTTGGGAAGCAAAGGTAGCATGAAGGTGGTGGTTTGTGCCGGACTGGTTCCTGCATGCTGTAGGAGGAGGTGTAGTAGGATCAGAGTAAGGAGAAGATTGCTGTAGTTCCTCATGTTGAGACTGTATGACTTGGCTTCCTGTGTGCTTGTTGTAGTCTGTTGTCTGTGTTGCTTGTGTCACTGTAGTTGTTTACCTTGGGCTGGTCAGGGAGCCGGCAGTTTTTAATATATGACCAATCCAGTGCCATGTCTAAGGGCCCTTTGGTGTGGCCCTTAGGCACAGGCACGCCTGAAGTCACACTGCTTCGTATGTGTGCTCTGTTTTGCTAAGCGATGAAGCCGAGAGGCAGAGCTTGGGAATGCAGAGCAGAGCGTGTTCATTAGGCCGGTCGGGCTGTGTGTGGAGATCAGTCTTACCAGATCAGTCTTCAGGCAGTCAGGGTAGTGAGAGGCTCACTTCTTGTGTTGCAATTTTCTCTCTTGTAGTCTGGACATCTGTAAGTGCACGCTGAAGCTGCCATCCTGGAAGCTGCTTATTGGTGCACCGGTGTCCGGGTTGCTCAGCGCGGTTGTCATGTGTTGTCCGGTGTGGAGTGAATGGAAGAGAGAGGCTTGCCTATGGTTGTGCTGCTTTTATGTGTGTCCTTTGTCACTAAGTGATGATGCCGAGAGGCGGAACTTGGCGATGCAGAGTAGAGCGTGTTCTTTAGGCCAGTCGGGTTGTGTGCGGAGGAGAGAGCCTTTCCCAGAACAGTCTGCAGGCGATCAAGGTAGTGAGAGGCTCACCTCTTGTGCTCTTGTAGTCTGGGCCTCTGTAAGTGTACACTGAAGCTGCCGTCCTGGGAGCTGCTTGTTGTTGCATCGGTGTCAGGGTCGCTCGGTGCAATCATCAGGTGTCATCCGGTGTGGATGAAGTCAAAGGCAGAAGAAAATTGAACATGTATTTCAATTTTAAAGGGTGTGAACATATATTTCACACCCTTTAAGGATTATGTAAACATAAAGAGGGTCATTTAAAAAGGTTTAATTGTGATTTGGACGTCAAATATGTCTCTGTAGCCATTCCTCAAATGATGTTGCAGATGTCTCCTGTGCAGGGACATCCAAGTAGGCACAGCAGTGTTGCAGAGGCATGTCCAAGAAGGAGCAATAGACCTACATATCCTCCTTCAATCACAGAAATGATCACTGCAGGCACATCAATGTTTATATCTGCTCCAGCCATGAATAGGCATCACGTCAGTGCTTGCTTTCACCCTAAAACATCCAGAGAGCATAGAATTAAGCAACTGTCCTTAGATCACAAAGGCCCACACTGGGATGTGAACTCCAATCACCCTGCTTGTAAGCTACTACTGTAACCATAATGCCACTAGACATCTTGTTGCTGGAATGTTATCCCGGGGATGTCTGCTTTCTACTTTTTGGTCCTTGCTTCTTGGAATTCATTACCCTCAGCTCTTAGACTGGAACTTTCCTACACAAAACACTGCTAAAGGCTCATCTTTTCACTGTTGCATTTGACCTACCAGTGCCTTGACCACTCCTTGCCTCTCATGCCTGCTATTTCCTTGCCCTTCCCTCCTTCTTGGAAACAGGATACTGGGCTTGATGGACCTTGGTCTGACCCAGTATGGCATATCTTATGTTCTTGTCTACCTGGAATGATTGGTTTAACTTTTCTTTTAAAAAATGGAATTCCTTTCCGTCTTTGTTTTAATTTGTTTTATGTTTTTGTACGCCGTCCTGCTGTGACACATGAAAGGCAGTTAATCATGCAAAATAAGCATAGACATATATATACATTTGACATATGTGCACATTTCCAAAATCATGCCTGAACTTGCACATGCCTGCTTTTTCTTCAGATGTTCTGGCTTTGCCGTCCCAGATTGCACTTGGACATCACATTGTGAAATGTCTCTCCAAACTTATTAAATGTAGATGCATAATGCAACATGCAACTAAACCCCAAGAAAACAGAAATATTATTCACAACTAGAAACTAGAGCTTCATGCCCCCCACTACCTTTAAACTGCATAATATCAAGCTGCCAGTCAAACAGGAAGTAAGGTACCTAGGTACCATTATCGACAAGGCACTCACTATGACTGCCCAAGTCAAACAAACTACCAGGGCAATTTTCTTCAAATTAAAAACCATACAGCACCTCTGACCGACCCTGGAAACACATGACTTCAGAAAGGTAGTCCAAGCTTAGATCACCCCTCACTTGGACTACTGCAACAGCCTCTTACAGGGTCTACCTAAAAAGACACTCTACTCCCTTCAACTTGCACAAAATGTAACTGCTAGGATTATTTCCAAAGCAAGCCTTATGGACCACATCACCCCGATTCTCTATAACACCCATTGGCTCCCCATCGCTTCCAGAGTTAAATTTTAAACTACAAAACAATATCTCCCCTTTCTACCTATCTACTCTGATCCACTCACTAGATGATCTCAGAACGAGAAGAAAATGTACAATGGAACTCCTATCCATACCTCCTTCAGTAAGGAAAACCAAGAAGACTACCAGCAACAGAGCCTTCAGGTACTCTGCCCTAACTCTCTGGAACTCTCACCCTGACTCTATCAGATCAACTAAGGACCTACAGACATTTCGTAAACTAGTAAAACCCCTACTTTTCACAGAATATTCCAACTCAGATATTCCCCCTATCCCCTCCCCCCCTCCTGCACCTGTGACCCTCTCACCCCTCTGGTACAAATTCACCTCTGTAAACTGCTCTGTCGTCAATATATCATGTAAATAGTTCGATCTCAGCTTACACTGTGCTTCTGCATAAGTGCCTAGCTGACCTGTATTATTGTATCATAGTTTAAAATGTTCCCTATAACCAAGTTTTTGGAATTCAGTTCTGTGTAAACTGCCCCGGATCGATGGAAGGGGCGATATATAAAAAGCGTTCAAATAAATAAATAAATAAACTGTTAGATTAGTTATTATACATGCTACTGTCAAAAGGCCATTTCTGTGCAATCCAAATCAAATGCACAATATGCTAGACAACAGTTTCAACTCCAATCTGTAATGAGTGTTGTCTTTCAAAAGCACCTTCTGGGGAAACACTTTCTACCTGGGCATTTGAAACAGAAAGTGATAACATCCTCATCACACCCAGAGCCATCTCTCAAAAGCAGTGGATGCCATAGGGGTGTGCAGGGGACAAAATGTGTTTCGTTTTGCTTCATTGTTGGTGTCATTTTTGTCATCTTATATCATTTTTTAATAGTGTGCCCTATTGCACAATAGGGCACACTATTGCACAATACCAGTCACTGTTCACGCATGCGCAAATAAAATGACATTTTAGAAAGGATGTCTAGAAAGAATCTGGGACGTCCAGAGCAGAACATCCAAAAACCAGTGGAGTGGCAATAATGAAGGGAGGCAAGTATAAGTTCCCTGAAATCACTCCATCCCTACGCCGAATAATGAATATCTCAGTAACTGTTTTTGGAGAAGGGTGCATGCAGATAACACGTGCATGGGTATAGGCTATTTTATAAACGTGGACGTCCCCAAAATGTACACCTGCAGAATCGGGTACTTGGACGCCTCAGCCTGGGTAGGTCAGAAGAGGGGCTTCTATGTTATGAGACTTGCATGTCCTCGCCTGCCATTTCAGATACTCAGACGTGCAGTGGCAGGCCAGTAATTTGTTTGCAGCATGTGTTTACGCTCAGGTTTCACGGGGCAAGAAATAATAACTGTGGTAATGTAAAAGTTACATTTATAAAATGAGCACTTTTTTCACCTTATTTGTGGTTAGCAGCAGGTATGGGCATGGATGCCTCATCAACCAGGGTTAGACGTGACTGTGTCATTCTGAACTCACACCATGATGAATATATATCTCTTGTTCTGACCAGGCCACACATGTACCATGCCCCCATGCGTTTTCATGTTGGGACATCTATATATACCTGGCTTCTAAAATGTTTCAAGGGACATCTCCACTCTTTCCATGTCTAAATGCTCATTTTAAGATGTCCAGCTCATGAATATAAAATTTCCCCCATAGTGTGCACTATTTTTGCATGTGTGAATAGGCTTAAAAGGATAGGGCTATTCAACTTTGATAAGAGGTAGCTGAGGGGAGATATGATAGAGGACTATAAAGTAATGAATGGAGTGGAATGGTTAAAAATAGATTGATTGTTTACTCCTTCAAAAAGTACAAAGACAGGGGACACACAATGAAGCTACAATATAACACATTTAAGACAAATCTGAGAAAATATGTTTTCACTCAATGGTAATAAAACTCTGGAATTCATTATCTGAGGATGTAGTAAAAGCTGTTAGTGTAACTGGGTTTAAAAGGGGTTTGGACAGGCAGGGCCGGCCCGTCCATTGAGCAAGAATGTTTTTTGCACAGGGCCCCACGTTTCAGGGGGCCCCACGCAAAGAACATTCTGCTTTAAAAATAAATGAAATTTAAAAAAAGCTGGCTGTTGCTGCTGCCGCGGCGGCAGCAGCAGAATCGACTGTTTCGTGGGGCCCCCCTGCCTGGCTGAGCCCTCCCTGCTCGGCTGAGCCTCTCCGCGACGGCTTTCAGATCCACGAAGGGAGAGTGTCTCCTCGCGGCTCTGTTAAGCCTGCAGGGTCTGATGGGAAATTTCCCATCAGCCCCTGCGGGCTAAACAGAGCCACGAGGGAGACAGTGAGACACTCTCCCTTCGCGGATCTGAAAGCCGTCGCCGGAGAGGCTCAGCCGGTTAGGGGGGGGGGGGGGCCCACTGTACTGTCCATTCTGATGCTGCCGCGGCGGCAGCAGCCAGCTTTTTTTTTTTTTTAATTTTCCCTGGGCAGATTGGGGGGGGGGGGGGGGGTTAAGACTGGTAATGGGCTGTGGGCTGATGGAGGGGGTTAGGACTGGAGTTGGGCTGATGGGGTTAGGACTGGTAATGGGCTGTGCGCTGATGGGGGGTTAAGACTGGTAATGGGCTATGGGGGGCTAAGTCTGGAAATGGGGTGATGGAGGGGTTAGGACTGGTAATGGGCTATGGGGGGGGGGGCTAAGACTGGAAATGGGCTGATGGGGTTAGGACTGGAAGTGGGCTGATGGGGGGTTAGGACTGGTAATGGGCTATGGGGGTTTAAACTGAAAATGGGGTGATGGGGGGTTAGGACTGGAAGTGGGTTGATGGGGGCTAGGACTGGTAATGGGTTGGGGGTTGCTAGGACTGGAAATGCGCTGAGTGGAAGGGGAGGCTTGAACTGCAAATAGCTGATGGGGAGGGGGGCTTGGAATGGAAATGGGCTGTGAGGGGAGGGAGCTAGGACTGGAAATGGGCTGATGGAGCAGCTAGGATAGGACTGGAAATGGGCTGTTGGGGGGAACTAAGATTGGAAATGGGCTGTGGTGGGGGCTTTCATTGAAATGGACTCATGGAGGGGCTAGAACTGGAAGTAGGCTCATGGGGGGGCTTGGACTGGAATTGGGCTGAGTGGAGGGGAGCTAGGATTTGACATAGGCTGATGGTGGGGCTAGGAAAGGACTAGAAATGGGCTGATGGGGGGCTGGGATTGGAAATGAGCTGATGTAGGGACGGATAGGACTGGAAATGGATGGGGAGCTAGGACTGGAAATGGGCTGATGGGGGGCTAGGACTGGAAATGGGCTGATGCAGGGACTAGAATGGAGCGGATGCTGGGTGAGGCTGGAACTAGAAGAGAGCTGAAGTTGGGGGAGGATTAGAATGGGATGGGGCTGGGAGAGTGAAATGGAGAAGGGAAAAATATTTTGTGTGGGAGGGATGAAAAATCTACAATTGGCTGGGTATTGGGAGAGTAAGTGGGGATTGAGGATGGAGGGGTAAAATTTGAGTGGATGAAATAGGAATGAGGAAAGAGCAAAAGGAGAAAGATTAGTATGTTAAAGCAGATGTAGAGAGAGAGAATGGAAAAAAAAACTAGAAGAGAGAAGAAAGGACAAATGGACAGCAGACGATGGAGAGTTAGCAGAAGACACGAAGAAACCAGAAGAAAGTGGCTGGAGCAATTGCAACTAAAAAAAAATGCACAAAAGGTAGAAAAATCTCTCTTTATTTTGAATTTATTAACTGGAATATGTCAGCTCTGGGAAATGTGCATCATTAACGTCTGCGCTTTGTTTAGTACAAGAGGAAATTAATTTATAGTTTTATTTCTACAGTGTTGTTGTACATTCCAAGTTTGGCTTTTGGGGTTCCTAGTTTATTGCCTTCCTGTTTCTAAATTGTGATTCCTTGTTTGGTGATGGTCTATGTTCTGTATGTGTAACTGAGCTGAGGTATTCTGTTTATGTAATTCCTATTTGACATTGCCACCTGTTCTCTTTCTCCAGTAGGTCATGCATTGTTGTTCTCTAAAATGTATTTGTTTAATATTTGCAGTGTTGCCTTTTGATAGGTAGGGTCTGGTGCTTTGTGAGTCCTGGTAGTGCTGTTAGGATACGGCAGGTTTGCTATGGGTTCTAAATGGGCAGTGTTTGTAGTAGTTCCTAATGTGCCTGGCGGTTGGCACTTGATTATAGTAATGTAGAAATCTTTTAGTCTTTCTTTATCCATACATTCATTAAGAGACGTGTTTACTAAAAGTTAGTGTATGGTAACATTATGCAAATATTTATGCAAATAAGGCCACTTATGCAAATGAGGCCCCGCACCGAGTCTCCGCACATGGCCCCACACCCCCCTTAGGCCGCCCCTGTGGACAGTACCTGGAGGAAGTGTCCATAAACCATTACTTAAGTGGACTGGGGAAATCTACTGTATACGCATTGGACAGGAAACATAGAATCTGGATACCTTTTGGAAACTTGACAAGCACTTGTGACTTGGATTGGCCACTGTTGGAAACAGGATACTTGGCTTGATGGACCCTTGGTCTGACCCAGTGTGGCATATCTTATGTTCTTATTGCACTATAGTGCACCCTATTGTGCAATAGGGCACTCTATTGTCGCTTTATCACCACTGCCCAGTTAGCTAAAATACTCTCCAGATATTCAATGCTGGTGCCCGGATATGACCTTTGCTTTGAATGTCCATGTCTAAAATAAAACGGCGATGGCCACCTGCATTATTTGGGCTGGCTGCTGCCACTGAATATCAGCCCCATAGACAGATGACAGTTTGACTGACCAACAACAGAAGGTGATGGTAAATGGAACTCACTCAGATAAAAGGAAGGTAATTAGTGGTGTGCCCCAGAATTCATTCGTGGGTCTGGTACTGTTCAATGTATTTATGAGTGATATTGCTGAAGGACTGAATGGAAAAGCCTGTCTTTTTGCAGATGACACGAAAACTTGGAACAGAGTGGACTCCCCTGAGGGAGTGGAAAATGAAGAAAAATCTACAAAAGCATTTTCTGTGGAAGAGAGTAATTCACCTTTGTGGAAATTATCATAGCTTCCATCTTTTGCAGTTTGCGGTTAATCCATTCTCCTTGAACCAATTGTTTATTTCTTCAAAGTTGCACACAATTTTATTTCTTGACAGATCCCCATCTAATGTAATAGAAATATAGAAACATAGAAATATGATGACAGAAAAAGACCACATGGCCTATCTAGTCTGTCCTTCCATAACAACTACAACAGTCCCCTTTTTACCTTTAGAGATCCTCTGTGTTTGTCCCATGCTTTTTTGAATTCAGTTACTGTCCTCATCTCTACCACCTCCACTGGGAGACTATTCCACGCATCCACTACGCTTTCCATAAAGAAATATTTCCGCATATCACTCCTGAATCTATCTCCATTCACCCTCATCCCATTTCCCCTCGTAGCAGAACTTGCTTTCAATTGAAAGAGGCTCTCTCCCTGAACATTTATGCCACGGAGGTATTTAAACATCTCAATCATATCACCTCTATCCCGCCTTTCCTCTAAGGTGTACATATTAAGATCCTTCAGTCTGTCCTCATATGCTTTATAATGAAGACCACTAATCATTTTAGTAGCCACCCTCTGCACCGACTCCATCCTGTTCACATCCTTTTGAAGGTGCGGTCTCCAGAATTGCACACTATACTCCAAATGAGGTCGCACCAAAGACTTATACAGAAGCATTATCACCTCCTTTTTTCTGCTAGCCATTCCTTTCCGTATGCACCCAAGCATCCTTCTAGCTTTTGCCGTCGCCTTCTCTACCTGTTTAGCTACTTTAAGATCATCAGACACAACCACGCCTAGGTCCCGCTCTTCTTTAGTGGACAAAAGTACTTCACCCCCTATACTATATTGCTCCCTTGGATTGCTGCAGCCCAAATGTATGACCTTACATTTTTTAACATTAAATCCCTGCTGCCAAATTCTAGACCATTCTTAAAGCTTAGCAAGATCCCTCCTCATGTTATCTACACCTTCCTGGGTGTCTACTCTATTGCAGATTTTGGTATCATCCGCAAAGAGGCAAACCTTACCTGAAAGCCCTTCCGCTATATCACTAACAAAGATGTTAAAAAGAATCGGACAAACGACAGATCCCTGGGGCACACCACTGATAACATCCTTCTCCTCAGAGTGAGCTCCATTTACTTGTACTCTTTGTCGCCTCCCACCCAACCAATTTCTAACCCAAGCTGTAACTTTAGGGTCCATCCCTAGGGTGCTCAGTTTGTTTATAAGTCGCCTGTGAGGAACAGTGTCAAAGGCTTTACTGAAATCTAAATACACCACATCTAGGGCTCTCCCTCGGTCCAAATCCCTGGTCACCCAGTCAAAGAAATCAATCAGATTTGTCTGACAAGACCTGCCTCTGGTGAATCCATACTGCCTCGGATCCTGTAATCCGCTGGACTCCAGAAACCTCACTATTTTCTCTTTCAGCAGCGTTTCCAATAATTTACTCACCACTGAAGTTAAACTAACCGGCCTGTAGTTTTCAACCACATCCTTACTTCCGCTTTTGTGTAAAGGCACCACATGAGCCTCTCTCCAGTCCTTTGGCACCACTCCCGACTCCAACAAGGCATTGAAAAGGTCAGTCAGTGGAGCTGCTAGAACGTCCCCAAGTTCCCTCAGTATTCTTGGGTGTATCCCATCCAGTCCCATCGCTTTGTCTACTTTAAGTTGAGATAGTTTCTCACAAACACAGTCTTTTGAAAATTGTTCAAGATGTCCTTTGCTTCTGTTCCTATTTGTGGGTGTTTTCTGAGGTCCTGCTCCTGGTTCTTCATCTGTGAACACAGAACAAAAATATTTGTTAAGCAATTCCGCTTTATCCTTATCAGCTTCTATGTATTCCTCCCCTGCACCCTTTAGTCTGACAATACCACTCTTGCTCTTCCTCTTCTCACTAATATATCTGAAAAATGTCTTATCCCCCCATTTTATTGCATTGGCTATTTCCTCCTCCTTTTGAATCTTTGTCTTCTTGACTACTTTGCTAGCTTCTCTAAGATTTTCCAAATAGAGATGCCTGTCTTCCTCTCTCTGTGATCTCTTGTATTTCATGAAGGCCTCCCTCTTTTTCTTCACTTTTTCAGCTACTTCTTTCGAAAACCATAGCGGTCTCCTTTTCCTTTTACCTTTATTTACCATTTTAACAAAAAGGTTGGTTGACCTTAAAATATCCCCTTTCAGTTTTTCCCACTGTTTTTCTACATCCCTCAGCTGTTCCCATCTAACTAACGACTCCCTGAAGTATTGGCCCATCTTCGCAAAGTTAGTCTTCCTAAAGTCTAAGATCCTCGCCTTTGAATGGATTCCAACAGCCCTAGTCCTAATACTGAACCACACCATCTGGTGATCACTGGATGCAAAATGATCTCCCACTACAACATCAGAAACACTTTCACCATTGGTAAGCACCAAGTCCAGTATGGCCCCTTCACGTGTGGGGTCTGTTACCAATTGCCTGAATAGTTCTCCCTGTAGACAATCCAGGATCTCCTTACTTCTAGATGATACTGCAGCAGGAATGTGCCAATCAACATCTGGCATATTGAAATCTCCTATCAGTAGCACTTCCCCTTTCCTAGCAATGCTGCTTATGTCTTCAATTAACTTTCTGTCCACCTCTTCCTCTTGTGAGGGAGGTCTGTATATCACACCAATGTAAATAGATTTCTCTTTCCCTCTTTCTAGTTTAACCCACAATGACTCCCCTCTCCCTTTTAAGCTCTGTAATTCCAAAGCTTTAATAGTAGTTTTTACATATAGTGCCACTCCTCCTCCCCTACTTCCTACCCTGTCCTTTCTGAATAAAGTATAGCCAGGTATAGTTACATCCCAATCATGGTTTTCTGTGAACCATGTTTCTGTAACTGCCACTAAATCCAAGTCAGCCACTCCCACCAAAGCTTCAACATCAGGGATCTTATTTCCCATGCTATGGGCATTTATACACAGTGCTTTCCATATGTTACCCGTTACCCATTTCCATAAAGGTATTAATGTATTTCTTACCTGGGGGCTTTCTTCGAAGTTTGTACTTTCTCCCTCTATACTGAAATTCTGACAGCTCTTGAGTAATACTGCATATGTCACAAGATCCGCACTTAACTTCGATATGCAACTTCATGTAATTCTACACACGTGGTTTATGGCATAAGATGCCCTTGTGAATTATTATACATTGGGAAAACCATACGATCGTTTAGGGTTCGAATGAATGAACACAAGAGCAAATTAAAATGTCATAGAAGAGAGGCACCTCTAGTTGATCATTGCCTTGAGTTCCATCATACA
This sequence comes from Ichthyophis bannanicus, assembly GCA_033557465.1. NCBI lineage: Eukaryota > Metazoa > Chordata > Amphibia > Gymnophiona > Ichthyophiidae > Ichthyophis > Ichthyophis bannanicus. Next base: position 495,154,333 of record CM066032.1, read on the forward strand.
TTTGAAGATCTTACCTGTTTTTGCATTGAGCAAGTATTGACATCTCGATTCGGTAGGACATGGGAACGAGCATTATTGTATACTGAACAACGTTGGATTCACCAATTGCAGATCTTGATCCCAGGAGGTCTTAATGCACGCATTGAATGGGAGGCGTGTTTTAGGTGATTGCGTTTACCCAAGTGATTGACGTAACAGCTGCCCTTTAAATCTTTTTGCATGCGCGGTTTCTGAGTCACTAACAGCAGCAGTTGAAACCTGTGAGCTTCTAAATCTTTTTCTCTGCATACCACTTGAAGGTTTGTCTGTTTTTCTATGTAAGAAAATGTTTCTTCCTAATTTTGAAACTGTTTGTGGGAATTGAAAGAAAGTTCAGGTTTAATAGACTTATTCTGTTTTCAGTGCGTCTACGAATGAGTTTCCCCTGAAGAAACCTTTAGGTGAAACGCTCACGAATAGCATGCTAGATAGCGTCGGGATCATGACATTCATCGACATTGTGATTTGGCGGGACTTCCGTTGGACTGATTTGTGAGCTGTTCAAAAAAAGCTAAATAACAGCGGTTATGTTCCTTTTTGGAAGTCACCAGCCTTTATTCCTTTTTGACTGCACAACATAATTTACAATTTTTCCAAATAATTGTTTGAATGAATTTTACAAAAATTTTACAAAAAATCAGTGGTGGATAGCATTTTTTGAGGTCGTTGATCTACATAGGGCGTTTGTCCAATAGGTGTTTTAAACCAACCATTGGTGGCCCGCAAGTTCTGAGACCTCTTATTGCTACTACCACTGTTGAATAATCAGGTATACCGTATGGTAAAAATGTTTGAGATAAAGTAAGCAAGTCATTTGGTTATACTTTCTGAAGTAAATTGAGAGTATTTCATTTTTACAATTTGGTATGGACCCTAAAGTGACTAACTGGATTAGAAATTGGTCTATATGTACAGTGTTGTGTACACCTTGTAGCGCTCTACAAATGATTAGTAGTAGTAGTAGAGTGGGAAGTGACAAAGGGCACAGATAAATGGAGCTCAATCTAAGGAGAAGGATGTTACCAGTGGTGTGCCGTAGGGATCTCTCCTTGGTATGATTTTTTTTTGCATTTTTGTAAGTGATATTATGGAAGGGCTTCTGTATAAGTCTTTGGTGAGACTTAATTTAGAATATGGTATATAATTCCTGAGACCACACCTTCAAAAGAATACAAACAGGATGAAGTTGGTGAAGAGAATGGCTACCATAATGGTCACTGGGCTTTGCCATAAGGCACATGGGGGACAGACTTAACAATCTCAATATGTATACTTTGGAAGAAAGACAGGAGAAGGGAGATATGGATAGAGACCTTTAAATACATCTGTGGCAGAAATGCACTGGAGGAGAGCCTCTTTCAATTGAAAGAAAGCTCTGCTATGTGGGGGCATAGGGTGAAGATGAAAGGAGATAGACTCAGGAGTAATTTGCAGAATTTCAGAAAGAGTGGTAGATGCATGGAATAGTCTCCCAGTGGAGGTAATAGGTGACCTGATTCAGGGACACGGGTTGCAGGGGCTGCATGCCCCAGCAGGCAGAATCGGCCAAAAATGTTCCTACGGTCCAGAATCAGGTCCTAACAGTCCCGTCTTCCTTGGGGGCGTCCGAACGTGCACCTCTCAGAATCAGGCTGAAACTGAATCTAAATTCAAGAAAGCATAGGACAAAACCAGAAGATCTCTAAACAAAAAAGGGACTGTAGCACTTAGGGTTGGTATGGAAGGATAGACCATATAGTCTTTATCTGCTGTCATGTTTCTATGTTTCTACTGTATATCCTTCCTATCTGAATCTCTGTTAATCTCTCTAGTACTGTGATGAATAATGCTATCAAAAGCCAATGACACATCTAAGAATAATAAAAAATAGCCTGAACTTTGTTCTTCCAGACTCAATAAAATGCTATTGAGGAGAAATGCTATTAATGCCTCTGACCTATGGTTCTGCTGGAAATCATTTTGCCACGGATCAAGCACTTTCTTAACTGATGTATACTGACCCAGCTGTTGTCGCACAAATATTCTCTCACCTTTGACATCACTGATAAATTGGCTAGGAGGTGAAAATGAGTAAGTTCTGTAGTTGATCCTTTGAAGGTTTTTTTATAGGGAAAATACCTGCTCTTTTCAGAAGTTTTGGCACATATCCTATCAATAGTGACAAATTTAAAATAGTAGAAAAATATTAGGATATATCTTCTCTCAAGACATGTAGAATAGCTGTTGAAATCTTATCAAGAGGACTAAAACTAGAAGTTAATCAAATAATTATTCTCTCTGTTTCCTTCCAGAGTAGCCATTGCTCCATTCTATAAAGGTATTTCCTCTATTTATATTTAAGGCAATTTTTGTTCTTGACAAAGTGCTGCTTGTACCCTCCCTTCCTTGCTCATTCTGATAGGCTAACAAAATCTCACTTGCATACTCGTAAATCTTCTAATTTATAAATGATCCAAGCACTTGTTTTAAATGGCTAGTTTAAGATGGTTAAGATACAACATATTTTAATCTGCAAACTACTCAGCTAGGATATGGCTGTTGTTGTTAAGTGCCGTCGAGTCGGAGTCGACTCATGGCGACCCTCTGGATAGCTATCCTAAATTGTGTTCGGTCTTCAGTTAGGCGGCTCATTGTTGACAGACTGGTACCCATAGCTGCTGTAATTGTATCGATCCATCTCATTGCTGGCCTTCCTCTTTTGCGTTGACCTTCTATCTTGCCAAGCATGATGTCTTTCTCTAATGATCTCTCTCTTCGCATGATGTGTCCAAAGTATGAAAGTCGAAGTCTTGTCATCTGAGCTTCTAAAGAAAGCTTAGGTTTGATCTCCTCTAGTACCGACTGGTTTGTTCTTCGGGCAGTCCATGGTATACACAGTATTCGCCGCCAGCACCATAATTCAAAGGCATCAATTTTCTTCCTGTCTGTCTTTTTCACTGTCCAGCATTCACATCCATATGATGTTATTGAAAATACCATGGCTTGAACAAGTCAGATCTTTGTATGGAGACATCTCTGCTCTTGAGAATCTTATCTAGGTCTTTCATAGCCTTTCTGCCAAGAGCAATGCATCATCTGATTTCTTGAGTGCTTGTTGCTTCTTTATTGATAGTTGATCCAAGTAGGTTAAAGTTGTTCACAATTTCAATTTCTTCTCCTTCAACGATGAACCTGTTGATTATGCCAGTTGTCATGATCTTTGTCTTCTTTACATTAAGGTGCAGGCCCATTTTGAGACTATCTTCTTTGATTGTGAGAAGCAAATGTTTCAGATCATCTTCACTTTCAGCCAGTAATGTAGTATCATCAGCATAGAGAAGGTTGTTGATGAGTCTTCCACCAATCTTCACACCTCTGTTGTCTTCATACAATCCTGCTTCTCTGATGATTTGTTCTGCATATAAATTAAACAGGTAGGGGGAAAGTATGCAGCCTTGTCTTACACCTTTGCTTATTTTAAACCATTCTGTTTCTCCTTGTTCCGTTCAAACTGTTGCTTCTTGATCAATGTACAAATTGCGCAAGAGAACGATCAGGTGTTCTGGTATACCCATGCTTCTTAATGTGGCCCAGAGTTTCTCATGGTTTACACAGTCAAAAGCTAAACCTTTATACATTCGTCCCAGGCGGGTGGAGAAAACTTCCAGGTTCTGCTGGATCAAACCTTCTGGATCTCTTCTCTGGGTAGCAGAGAGCTTGTCTCCAATTAGAACTTGAGCTAGATCCGATGGGGCTGAAATTTCCAGTTCAAAATCATCTCCGTGCACCATCATAGCTGTCACTGGAGTCCACTTTTTCAATAGATTAATATGATAAATTTTAGCTTTATTCCATTTATATGGCTGGGCAGTCTTGTTGTTAACAGGCCCTACTTTCTCTTTGACCATCTAGGTCCCTAGGGGTGAAAATCTTTCCCTACTGAATAACAAAATTTATCCACCTAGTTTCACTAAATATTTATATTTAGTTGCTAAGCTTTTGAGCAATATGGGATTGGGGTGGATTGGGGGTAGGATTGCGTGAGCAAAGTTAGCTAGTACTATTTTTCAGTACTAACCAGCTAAGGACCCTATGTACTGAACATTTTCCCCATAGATACAAAATGGAAAAAAAACCTTTAGGGGGTTATTCTCAGACCCGAATAGCAGGGATGGATAACCCAAAGGGATGACCATCCCCGCTATTTGTGCCGGCTCTTGCCCCCAACTAACTTACCTGACAGTTGTGCGGGGGAGTTAGACGGAGACGGCAAAGGCGAAGGGGCGGCCTGGGGGCAGCCTGGGGGCGGAGCATGGGCAGTAACCATTCCTGAAGGTATAGGGCCGATTCTAATGTTGGCCCTGTACGTCCAGGGCCAGCGATATGTCCGAGGAAATAATTCCACCACAGAGGTGGAATAACGTCCCTGGTAGTTTTTTTTTATACTGCTGTGGCACGAATGGGGCAGAGAGGGCCGGAGGGCATTCCCCGCAGCCCGACTGGCCTTAGGAGGCCAGATAGGGGGTCGGGTCCAGCAGCCGGTATCACGGCTCTTCAATGGAGCTGTGGTGCCATGGCAATATGACTCCATGGCGCCGCAGCACCATTGAAGAACCTTGTCTGAATTAGCTGAGTGCAGTCCTGTTCGCAATTCTGATCCCATGGGGCTAGATGTGCCCTGCGGGATCAGGATCGTGATCCCCTCTGTGCATCTGGTTCAGATCGGATACACAGAGGGGATCTACATCTGGAACAGAATCGGGCCCTTAGTAAATAGATCTTCGCCATATACAGGAATGCAGCCTGACTGCTGCCCATCAGCAGATTCCACAAATAAGTAGTCCATGTCGCCTCTGGCTACCCGGCCACACGGGCAGTCCATTCAAAGTTCACAAAAAAGTGGTCCAGTTCATCTTCTACTGTCATTTTAAGAAGCATTTGCGCTGGATGGTGGAGTTGCAGTTTCTGCAGGGCCTGGGTCAACTGAGCCAGGGAAATCCTCTGTAGCTGCCCTTGCGCCTGCACAAGATTCTGTAAATGCTACTGACATTGTTGTTGTTGTTGCTGCCCTTATAGAAGCATCTGGAGGAGCTGCTCCATTTTGGCTTGTCACCACTCACTTGCAAACCACAATCACAGCTCAGTTTTCTGCATCTGAGTTAATACTGCAGTATTCCATCTCCAACAAATTATTTAGCAGCCTCTAATGGCCAAACCAAAGCCTGCCTATCTGGCACTAACTAAACCTCTTCAGGCTCCCTAACTAGGTCGAGGCTAACCCTTTTAGCCCACACAAACAAAAATATTCTGATCTACTGCAGAGGCTCAGGCCTGGCGAAACATGGGTATGTCCCCAGTCACGTGGTACTGAAAATCCCCAAGCTATCACAATATGTGTGGTGTGCAGTAGAAAAGGATGTCATGTAAAAGACAGAACAGGTAGAGGTCAAGAAAACAATGTCAGCTTTATTCTATCCCAGCTTTTAAACCTTCACAGCCTGGTTTTTATGACCCTTCCTCCAGCTCAGTTAAAGCTCCTACTTTCACATGGCTTGCCTGGAAAGAGCCTCTCATCCCTCCTGCAGCCTGCTGGGGTTTTAACCTCTCCCTGGGAGCCACACACTCCCAGCCCTGAACTCTGGGCTGCAGGCTCTCTTAAAGGGGCCTGTTGATAAATCGCTCTGGTGAGGGACGGGAAAAACTCTATAGACCCCATCACATCAAGCCAATTGGGCTATTTTTTTCCCTGCTGGTTGAAGAAAAAGTATGTGTGTGGTGTTGGGCAATTTTGGGACTATACAGCTTAGTCTGCAGCTGTGCCTGTGCAATTTGCAAATGCGAGACGATGATGACTGACTCAGTAGCAGGGCAGAGGCATACAGCAGATGGATCTGTTAGAGTGGAGGCAGAGGTGCAGCACAGCGGTAGTGTGCATGTACAGTATGTTCCTGTTTTCCTGGGATAGAAGGCGACACTGACATGACGTTACAATGCATGCAGCAATGGCCTATATATGCCTACCTCTTTCATTCATGAACAGTACAAGGGCCACATGCCATGTCTGCCTCTTGACTTGAGACAGATAATTCCCATCCTGATCCCACGGCCTGTGCTTGCAGTGCCTGATTGAAATGTACAGATGGTTCACAACAATTTTGTGTGGCCCCACCTTCAACTTGCAGCAGTGCCTGCATCACACTTGGCATGCAGCGGCTTGCAAGTGCATTAACTGAACTGAACTGGAGACGAAGAAAGTCCAAGACATAGGAGAAAGCAGCTAAAAAAGGGAGAAAGGGAGAGGGGTCAGGTGGGCTGCAGATTTGTGCTGCTCGTTAAAGAGCAAGAGGGGAGGAGGAGGAGCATGGGGACAAGACAGAAAGAGGGGCTTGTGGCAGAGGCTGGCACTGGGTGAAGAGATTAAGAGAGGGAGATTGTTCGGAGAAGAAAAGAAAGAATTTAGGGACAACAAGGGAAGACTGGTGGAGGATACAAACTGGGATTTTGGATGAGTGGGTGAAAGCAACAAACTACTGGCATGGTAAGGGACAAAAGAGAGAGGGGGAAACTGCTTGGCACAGTGTTCAGAGAGATGATGCAGATTGGGAAAATGATACTACTGGTTTTCTGGAGGAGAGGGGGTGCTATTATGTTGGGATCCCCAAGCTCATGGGTTTTGCTTTTTTGTGGGTGGGGCTTGGGGTGGGGGACTAAGGTATTGTGGACAGGGTTTTGAAATCTGTAGGTCAGTGTACTTTTATGTTTATTAGAATTGTGTTTATTGTGGTTATTGGTATGATTGTAATATTTTGAATTTTATCTTGATGTGCTGCTGGGGCGTTATTGGGATTCACCTATATTAGCAGCTGCTGGAGATAGGATGCTGTACTTGATGAGATCTTTGAACCCAACATGATACATTTTCCCGGTCTCTTGTTCCTTTCCTTTCAAAACTATGGTAAAAAAAATGGCTGGGAACCGCCATTGGAAGCCGATTCCTACAAGTGGTTTATCTCTAACTATTTAGAAGTTTGGGGTATTTGCTGCTTAAAAGTTTGAGAAGTATAGCTGTAGATATTTGACAGGACACATCAAATCCACTGATTCCTCCTGGGGTAGCTCATTCTGTATCATACATATTTACGGGTGAAGTTGAGGGCTGGATGCAGGATAGTGTTTTGTATTGTTTTTGTGTTTTGATTATGACCATAACTATGCTGATATCAATTTTAGCATAGCATATTTTTAGCTGATATCAATGTGATCCAAGAGCAATATTTTATTTCAGGTCTTGGAAATGGAAAAAATTAAGGCAGTCAATAAATTTTCCAGCTGGATATGGGTGACATATTAGCCAAATTTCGCGATCTCCATAGACTCTAGTAACATAGTATATGATGGCAGATAAAGACCAGTATGGTCCATCTACTCTGCCCAGCAAGGCGACAAGAGTAGGTGCACCTGTCCCTCTGTTCAGGTCACTCCTCCCCATGCCTTTGTTTAGGGGTATACCCACCACTCCGTATAGGTCACCCTTATTGGTTGAGATATAAGAGATAGTTATGTTTCTTTTGATTTTATCCTGTTGCTATAAAGGGATCCACTGTGTCTGTCCCATGCCATTTTGAATTCTGTCACTATTTGCCCCTACCACTTCCATCGGGAGGGCATTCCAAGTGTCCACCACCCTTTCAGTGAAAAAGTATTTCCTGACATTGCCTTTCAGTTTACCCCATTACAGCTTCATTTTATGCCCTCTACTTTACAGCTTCCCCGTCTTTGGAAGAGGTTTGTTTGTTCATTAATACTCTTTAAATATCTAAAGGCCTGAATCATATCCCCTCTGTCCCTCCTCTCCTCCAGAGTGTACATATTTAGGTCTTCAAGTCTCTTTTCATAAATCTTCTGACACAGGTTACAAATCATTTTGGTTGTCTTCCTCTGAACCATTTCCAGTTTTTTTTATATCTTTTGCAAGATATGGTCTCCAAAACTGAACACAATATTCCAAATGAGTCCTCACCAGTGACTTGTACAGTGGCATTGGTACCTCTTCCTTTCTGCTGGTAATTCCTCTTTGTATGCAATCCAGCATCCTTCTGGCTTTTGCCACTGCCTTGTCGCACTGTTTCGCCACCTTCAGATCCTCAGAAACAATCACTCCGAGGTCCTTCTCCTGGTCTGTGCACACCAACGTCTCGCCCCCTAATGCATACAAGTCCCTTGGATTTCTGTTTCCCAAGTGCATGACACTGCACTTCTTCACATTAAATCTTAACTGTCAAGCCTAACTTCAGTGAGGCAGAGACAAGGCTGCTGTTGACCATGGTCCTGGAGCAGGAGGAGACTCTCCTCCCCACTGGGCAGAGGCAGCCAGCCCACACAGCAGCATGCAGGGGCTGGGAACACATCAGGACCACCCTCGCTCAGTAAGTACATCACAACACAGACATGCAAATCTGGAATCAGAGAGAAGCAGCAGCAACACACAAGTTGGCACAGTGACACAAATACACCAAGGTGGAGAGGAAGGGCAGGGAAAGTCATGATCTGCCCCTGGCAGAAAGTATTCAGACTGCACAGTGACAGCACAGCACATCACAAAGACAGCAGCCCCACAGCAGGGGCCCATAAAACACGGGAGAACAGGATGCAAGCAGGCCCACAGTGAAAGCACAGGGAGACACAAATGGAAGGGGGACATGCATAGCAGAGAGTAATCCCAGAATGTCAGCCACAGCCCCAGATCACACAGATGCCCACAAAAATGGCCCTATACAGGCCCCAAGGTGAACCCAATACTCCAAGTGCTGTAGGTCAGGAACAGAACCATCAGGCCAGAGCTATGACAGCTTCCCCGGTCCCAGAAAGTGAGAGCAGAACAAGTCAGAGAGGAGGCACAGTGTGAATGATACAGGTGCAAAATGCAATATTACAGGCCCCCAGGCGGGAGGTGTCTCCTCTGCCAACAGTGTCCAAAGAGGATTATACAAGACAAAGGGGCACCACCTGATGGCCCACTGCTATGCACCACTGGTCTCGCCAAACTGAAGGAGCTGCCTGATAGCCCTTGCCTGGATGATCTGGAGCTCCATGTCCCCTCCCCATGGCCTCCACCACAGCAGCCTATTGATGGCGGCAACAACAGGGGGGGGGGGCACACACACAAGAGTGCAAAGCAATACCTGCAGCAGTGCACTGAGTGGCTGCTTGCTCAAAGCACTGCTCAGCAGGCACGGTCTGAGCAACAGACCGTGCCTGTCCATGCCATTGCAGTGCCAGTTCATGGCATTGCAGGAGCAGCACATCGGGGCCACAGAGAAGCTGACCATGGCTATTGGCACCCTCCAGGCTACCATGGTGGAAATATTGATGGAGCTGTGCTGCGTACCTGTGCGGTCTGTCCCTACATAGCCCCATGCACACTCCAATGTGCCTCCCATGTGGTCTGGGCAGGGGCGTGGTGGAGCAGCTTCCACAGCTGCAGCTTACTCAGCAGCACGTACACCTGCACCTCCACACCCATGCCCCAGCAGTATGACAACATGGGTCTCCGCACATACCCTCACCGCTGTTGGTCAGCCCAACACACAGGCACCTCCTTTCCTTGGGCCAGTTCCATGGGGTACCAGCCTCCATGAGGGTATTATGGAATCAAGAAGCATGAGCTTTGACACCTCTGGGTCCAAGGACTCCCCACCATGCACACCTGTGATTGTGGTGACCGTGGCACAAGTGCATGTGCCCTCAGGGAGGAGGAAGGGAAAGGATGGGCATGGGGAGGGGCCATGGGGGTTGTCTAGTACAGAGTTGGAGAGAGGCCTGTTTGGTGGGTGGGAATGAGGCCCATGGGAAAGCACAGGTGGTGTGGGTTTGGCCAGGGGTGTGTGGGGTGGGTGTCAGTCACTTTTCAGGACTGTCTGTTTGACATTGTGGCATGTGGGTGGGCATGGGTGGGGCCACTCATAGGTCTGGCCTTGGGTAGTTGCAGGGGACACAGCGTTCTGCGAGGAATGGACACATATGTTCATGTGTTGCTGAGGCACTCACACATTGTTATTTATTTATTTATTTAGACTTGTATACCACCTTATCCTTCAATCAAGGTGGTCACGTCACATCACAATTGGAGGGTTATATAACAGCATTTAGACAATACAATTAAAGGTAACATTTAACATGAGGGTATTTAATAACGTGGTATGATAAACTTGTGTGTGTGGATAGGATGGGTGCATGTTTAGTTGGCGGGGTAGGTGGTATTTCAGTTTGGGTATGGGATGTTGCCTGGATGCTCATATGTTTCTATAAATAAATATGTTTTGAGGTCTTTGCGGAAGTCTTTGAGGTCATCTAATGCTCTCAGGCTCATTGGGAGGGAGTTCCATAGTGTGGATGCCAGTAGTGATGGTGCTCTGTTTGATGTTGTTTGTTTGGTTTTGTGATAGCCTGCAGGTGTGCCGATCATGTTGTTGTTATTGGTTCTTCTTGGTCTATTGCTGATGTCTCTTGTTATGATGTTTTGGAGTACATTTGCTGAGAGATGGTGAATGACTTTGAAGATGATCATGATTGTTTTGTATTTAGCTCTTATCACCATTAGGAGCCAGTGCAGTTGCTGTAGGACGGGAGTGATGTGCTCGGTCCTTGGAGTGTCTGTAATGAAGCGTGCTGTGGTGTTTGGTACCATCTGTAATGGGTGGAGTGTCTGCTGAGGTAGGCCTTGATATAGTGATTTTCCGTAATCAAGCAATGGTGTGATGAGTGCTTGGCACACTGTGCGGAAGTGGTACTGGTGGAGCATTGGTTTGATTTGTCTGATTGTTTTCAATCGTTGATAGGCCTTGTTTGCGGTTTTGGTGATGTGGGATTTCAGGTTTAAAGCTCTGTCTAGAGTGATGCCCAGATACTTAACTTCTTCTTTGACTACTATGTGTTTGTCTAGGATGCTGATAGTTTGTGGAGGTATGAATGGTGGGGTTCCTGGTGACGAACATTGCTTCAGTTTTATCGTAGTTGACCGTTAAGTTGTTGGCTCTGAGCAGTCATTCATGTCTTCGAGGCATTTGGTTATTGTTGTTGTGTTTAGTGCTAGTATGCTGATTGGAGCGTACACCATGATGTCGTCAGCATAAATGTGATAGTGAAGTTTGTGGTGCTTGATGATGTTGCATATGGGCTGTATGTAGATGTTAAAGAGCATTGATGATAAGGCTGAGCCTTGAGATATTCCCTATCTGACGGGGAATTGTAGTGATTTCTTTTGGTCACATTTGACTTGTTGCGTTCGCCCTTCCAAGTATTATGTGAACCACTTCCGGGTATTCTTGCATAGTCCTATCAGTTGTAAGCGTTGCAATAGCTTGGTGTGGGACACAGTGTCGAAGGCTGCCGAGATGTCCATGAACACTAGCAGGAAGCCGTTTTTTATGTTGTCCATGCCTCTTAGTAGGTTGTCAAAGAGGGATGTTAGTAGTGTTTCCACGCCATGTTGGGGTTTAAATCCATGCTGATGCATGTCCAGTGAGGCATTAATATCAATATGGTCATTGAGTCTACTTTTCAGGAGACTTTATCTTTTCAGCTATTCTTTAGCAAAGGGACTCAATGCTAACAGCCTGACATAGAGTACAGTCCATGAGTACTTCTGGAGGCAATAAATCCTGCTCAATAGGCTCAACCTGCATTTCCTCTGGCTCCGGTAATGCAGTGCCCTGCTCTGAGCTTTTAACGTATATCTCAGGGTCTATTCTCTCTGAGGATCCCTGTGTCTCTCTTGAGCACCGCTCCACCCGGTAAGGATAAATTGTAACTGAAGCTGTGGTCAGTTCTCCCTGGCTGTGTTCACCAGTCTCCCTCCAGCTTCTGGGAAACAGTCCCTGGTTCACTTCCCTGAGTTCCTTCCTGGAGTTCTGCCATGGCTCCCTGTTCCAGGCTTGGCTCATTTGACTCCTATGCTGAGTCCTGGGCTCCCACCTCTGAACTCTCTGAACCTTCTGATCAGGAAATGGGGTTTGAAGCCTTCTCTGCTCTCTCCTTCCGGTCTCTCTCCTCCAGTGCTCTCCCTCTCCGGGCTCTACTCTCCCGGGCTCTGCTCCTCTGGGCTCTCCTTCCTGCTTTCTCTCTAGCCAAGGTTTATATCCTTGCTTCCCGGGCAGTGTCTCTCCCTCTCTGGAACGGTGCTTGCAATTATCTTCCAAGCCTGCAACTACGTCAGCAGAGCTTGGGTGTGGCAGCCTAGGTTCAGTTTCTCTCTGTTTGCTTTCTTTATGCCAAAGCTGAAACCTGTGCACTGGAGGGATGTCACTTTTCTTAAAAGCAAAATCATTAGTTTCTCCTATTTCCATAGGCTCACTACAAGCTTACTTATCACAATATTCTAGCTTTCCCATCTTACTTTTTAGACTTCTAGCATTTGCATATAGGTATTTTAGAGGTTGTATTTTATTCATATTCATTTGGTTATCAATTGATAGGTGTAATTTGGAATCTTTCGACTCTCTATTGAATCACATCTGGATTACTTTTATCTTTTGGAACCTCTCTTTCGGGATGCCCTAACCCCCCTGTTTTGCTAGTATCCTTCAAGGATACATCCTTCCAAACCATGCGCTCCTGGGTGACTGATAGATTCCCCCTACTATCTAGTTTAACAGCTGTTCTATCTCCTTTTTAAGGGTTAATGCCAGCAGTCTGATTCCATCACAGTTAAGGTGGAGCCCATCCCTTCGGAAGAGCCCCTCCCTTTCCCAGAATATTGCCCAGTTCCAAACAAATCCAAAACCTTTGCACCATTGTCTCATCCTCACATTTGGCCTCCAGAGCTCTGCCTGCCTTTTGAGTCCTGTGCGTGGAACTGGAAGCATTTCAGAGAATGCTACACTAGACGTTCTGGATTTCAACTTCCTACATAAAAACCAAAATTTGGACTCCAGAAACTTCCTCTCACACTTTCCTATGTCATTGGTGCCAAAATGTACTAAGATAGCAGACTCTTCCCCAGCACAATCTAAAACCTTGTCTAGGTGGTGTATGAGGTCTGCTACCTTCGCACTAGGCAGGCATGTTACCATGCAGTCCTCATGTCCACCAGCCACCCAGCTATCTACATGCCTAATGATCGACTCGCCAACTATAAAAGCTATCCTAACCCTTCCCTCATGGGCACATGGCCTTGGAGAAACCTCTTCAGTATGAGAAGGTTTCATATCTCCTGGCAGACAGGTCCTAGCTACAGGACCACTTCCTGCTACACCAAGATGATGTTCTTCTTTCACATAACCTCTCTCCTCCATGGCAACTGAGAGGCTGCCAGATTGAAGGTGGGACTTCAATACTATGTCCCTGTAGGTCTCATCTATGCATGTCTCTGGCTTCCTTATGTCCTCCAAATCTGCTAATCTAGCCTCTAGAAATTAGACACATTTCCTGAAGGCAAAGAGCTCATATAAGACATCACACCAACTGGGAGAAAATTGTACATGACACTCAATGCAAAAGACTGGGTAGCCCCCATCTCACTGCTGGATTGTTGTCTGCATATTAATTTTAAGGTTTTGTTTAGCTATTTAAGTTATTTACTTAAAGTTGATAGGGATACTTGCACTGATACAACTATACAAATTACCTTTAAGGGACTTTGTTCACTTCAAGATTAATTAACTTCAGGGCCTTAATCTATTCCTGGTGATGATAACCAGCTGAACCGGAAAGTGACTTTGACCACCCTTCCCCCTTTAATAGGCCTAAGAGTCTATAAAGCTAAGATTATGCCTGGATGGGCAGGAGTCAGTTTGGGGGGAGGGAACTAACAGTTAGTAAAGGCTGGCCTGCTACACAGGTCCCAAACCTGTGCTTCTAAGGTAATCTATTAACAATTTCCTGGGTGTGTCACACAACCCTTGGTTTGATAGCGGGAGTGTTTCAGATTGCCCCTTTGACCTTTCACTCAGCTTTAATACCTATTTAAAACAAATTTCCAGATCTCTTGCTTCCTAAGCGGAAGGACTCTTTATAAAGGTATCTAAAAACCTTTTGTTCTTTCAGCTCAAAATAATATTTTACCCTATTCTTCCTTTTATGCTAAGCTATACTCTGATTGCATTTTAAATTAAAAGCTCTCTGATGATACTAGGCCCTGACTGAGTTAACAAATAGAATGGATTTTACAGGATATGTCTACAGGAATAGTAAGGGAACACATAGCTGGAGAGTAGGAGACTAAACGGATCAGAATGCAAAAGCAGCCTCAAAGAGGTAAATTTGAAAAGGGCCAGAGATGGAGCCTGACATACAGACTCTGGTAGTTTGTTCTAAGCATAAGGAGCAGCAAGGTAGAAAGATCGAAGTCTGTGGTTGACAGTGAAAGAGAAGGACACAAACAGAAGCAATCTGCGAGAAGAGCAGAGTTCCTGAGGAGGGGTATAGGGAGAGATAAGGGAGGAAATGTAGTGAAGAGCAATAGAACGAATGTATTTATAGGTCAGTAGTAGTAGTAGTTTGTACTGATATGGAGAAGGATAGGGAGCCAGTGAAGCAATTTATACAGCTTGTCCTATTGCTGTTTACAGTACATTACTCCACTGGCATCATCCTTTTTTTTTTAGTTTTATTTTATATTTAATTACATTTTACAATAAACCAAAAACCTTGAATAAAGAATATCACAATCCATCATGCACATGCAAAAAATTAGCACAAAAGAACATAAAGCAACCAATAACATGACAGTATGCTAGAAGTCCACAATAGAATGATAAAGAAAAGGGAGGATTCAAGAACAGTATACACCGTAGGAGAACGGTTACAAACAAAGAACAATATTAAAAAGAAAAAATAGGATGTAAAGCAAATACAACTTATAAAGCCACAGTACTACCATAAGGTGAATTCAGACTTGCTTAGCATCTAAGAAAAAACGCAGTTGAGATGGCTTGAAGAAATGAAAGATCTTATTCTGATACCCATGTGCACATTTACGAGGAAATCTCAACTGGAAATTCGCAACCAAAGTGCAGAGTTCCAGAAATGTTTTCCTCATAGATTGAGTCCACCTGGACACATCTGGGAAGATCTATACCCTACCCTTCAAGAAAGAAATATTAGATTTTTTTAAAATATATTTGTAATAACGCTTCCTTATCCTGAAGAAATACAAAAGATACCAACAAAGTAGCCCGGGCTTCAACCACCTCAGTAGACTGCTCTAACAACTCAGACAGTTTCCCCAAATCTAAGGAGTCAGAAGGCACCTCTACCTGAGAGATATCAGCTTTCTGCAAATCATCCTTACCAATCATCGAGGGAAGGAAATAAATCTTTTGAAGAGCAGGGTTCCCAGACTCAGGATAGTTAAACAACTCCTTAAGGAACCAAATGAACAGGTCCCTTGGAGAGCACAATGAAAGCTGTGGAAAATTCAGTAAACGAAGATTTAAGTTTCATTGTTGATTTTCCAAGTTTTCAGTTTTATGCTGGAAAACCAAACCGTCCTTAGCTGGAACCCCTTGCTGATCCTGCAAATGCTGAATTTTGACCTCGAGTCCATCCAATTGCGCTTGCTGTTGGAGCACCTTCGCTTCCACTCCCTCCAATCTCGGAGCGAAAGGAGCAGAAGCCTGCAATACCCCAGCACAAATCTGATAAAGTGACTGCATTGCGTTCCAAATGAAGTCCAGGGTCACCTCCTTTGGTCTCACAAGCGGAGGAAGATCCTGGATCATCACACTCTCCTGAACAGGGGGGGGTAAATCCCCTACTTGGGGGCAGTTGGACCCATTACCACTAGCCACCGCCACAACCAACCCCTCTGTGTAGCATTCTTGTAAGGCTAGCGGTTGCATGTGGTGCTGTATGCTGTATTTTATTTATTTATTTGGCATTTCTTATATACCGCCTTTCAGTTTTATCAAGGCGGTTTACAATGAACATAACAACAGTTTTACATGGAAAAGTTAAACTCAACAACTATTTTACATGGAATAACTAACAATCCCCTTGTACATATCATCTTTTAACTGTGCAACTATTTACAGTATAGCTTTAGGACTTGGTTTAGTGTAGCGTATGACATTGTGAGATGCCTATGATAAAAGGTCAGATGTGCTAATATGTTTCCCCCGCCAACAAGAAGACCATTTAGTCTATTGTCAAGTACAAATATGTTTCCCCCGCCAGCATCCTCATCGATGTCCCCCCTGCTATGGTGCTGGGGAATTACCACTCTATATAGAAGGTGGGGCCTTTCTGGATGAGCGGGAGTAGTGGCATGTGGACAGATGGTTTGAATGAGACTACACCTTAGTTGCCATGTGCCACCTGCCTACACCACTTTTAACTTGGTTTTGTGCTATGGATGTGTACTATATAAGTCTAGTAAGAAAAAGGACATGATGGATCTCTGTGTGTCTGCTAAAGTTATGGCACCATGCAACATATTTTTCCCAGGTAAGGAGAGAGGAAGACTGCCTTATTGACTCCTGCCTGCATTCAGAAGCTTGCCCTTGTACCACATGGGTGATCTGTCCTGGATGGCTACATAACGGAATGGCAAACCATGCAATTTCATGGTACAGTTGAGGTGTATGTATGTGTGTGGGGGGGGGGGGAAAGAGTGAGTGTGAGAAGGGGGGATCAAGAAAGATCTTGGCAGTTCCATGCTTCCCTGCATGCAGAATAAGTCTTTGCCTGTAGCTAGGTGGCTCCCTAAAAGAGGTGGGGAAGGTGTCATTAAAAAAAAAAAAAGTATGCTTGTCTGGGTTCTCTTGCCCACAGTTCTGTGCTACAGCATGTGGTGACCAGAGGCCTCCCGGCTTGTATAGACTGCCCTTGTTAGAGAGCACCAGGACACTAGAAGGTTCCTCTTCACATCAGAAAAATCATGCTCCCTCCTGGCAGCCATTTTGGTGCTCGCCATTTATCTGGTTTACCTGATATTCAGCCAGGACTTAACTGGATTACCATGCAGACGGCTTTTTGTGGTGCCCAAATAATTCCAGTTAATTCCCAGCTGAATATCGGGCAAATTGGATAAGTGCTAAGACATATCTGGCTTGTGCTAACATGCCCCTGTTCTGCCCACGGACCGCCTCTTCACTACTGGCCAGTGCTAGGGCGCTCTATGGTAATATTTTGTGACACTTTCCATACAGTACCACTGACTATCACAGTCTGTCCCCTTAGCTGGTCAGCCTCCCTGTATTACTGACTTAATATGAGGGACCAGGGAGCCTTCTGATTCTAGGAATATTCCTACACCGCTAATTGAATCCTTGAAAAGTATAACTGTGTCCTCAATCATTTGTCTCAAACTTCCTTGGGACCGATCTATGTCCCCCAAACAGAGTGCTTCTGATTTCTGAGGCTAAGAATTGTTACAAATGTAATGAAAGTGAGTAGGCACAAAGTAAATGCGCTAAATGAATGGGACATTCAGCAGGTCGCTATTCTAAAGTACATGTGTAAGACAGATTACATGCACTTTCAGTGTGGGCATGCACAGGGGTAGGGTATGGGCAGAGCATGGCCAGAGAGCCAATAGCTTACGGCATGCATCCTTCAAAAATCTAGGTACCGGTACTCACACGTAGGACAGGCATGAGTACTCAGGCCTAGTTTGACATGAGTTTTTACACTGCTTACAGCCCTTCTTGATAAAGTACCTACATACATCACTTTATAAAACAGGCCTCAAATACGCATGTTCCAACAGGTATTAATATTGTCACTGCCCACTTATCCCCGGGTATAGGGTAAGCAGTTAGCACAGGGTGTATAGTGGCATTACTCGGTGCCGTGTTAATGCCGCTGAATATCCCGCTTAAGGACATTTATACGGTTTACAGCTCTGAATACTATGTAAATGCCTTGCAATATCAGGCCGTTTTATGTTTTTGCAAATATTTGCAACTATGTCTCTCTAAACAAAAGGGCATTTTTTGGGAACATCAATCATGCATGTAGAGTTTCATTTGAGAGAAATCAACATTTAAAGTTTATTGTATAAGAATGTTGAAGTCTAAGGGGGATGTTTACTAAACAGCGATAACGTTGCAGCGGCGCAGTTAGCGCATGATACGTAACCTTATCGCGTGATAAGGTAACATTATCGCGCGATAGCATGAGGTTTCGCTCGATAACGTCTCCGGCAGCGTTAAGGCACACAGAGGGTGGAGTAAGGCTCCCCAGAGGGCGGAGAAAAGGGGTCAATGGGCGGAGAGTGGGCGGGGAGAGGCTCCATGCACACTAACGCTGTGAAATGAAGGTCTGAAAATTAGCGCCAGTTAAAACCTTGCATTAGAGGCACATTTGCAGGAGAGAGAGACCAGTTCAGTCAGCAATGTACAGGAAAGGCTGGGAGACCCAGAAAAGTGATAGTAGTGATACATGTGCAGCAACAGCATAGTGCCCAAGTACGAAAGGGCACTACGGTGAGGCTGCAAATGGGGTACAAGGGGTTGCAGGCGGGACATGCAGTAGGGCATCTGGGGCACAGGATAGACTAGGCAGATGCCTAGGTGGCACATAGTAACCCAGAAATTGCAAATCAGCAAGCCAGCAACTGACTAAGGTCAAACATGCCCACAAGTGTGTGTTTCACAGTGTCCCGGGGACAGTACCCAGCAAGTACCCCAAAGGGCAGCCGGTGCCGGGGGGAAGCGCGGTGCCGGGGTGCCGGGGGGAAGCGCGGATGTCTATGTAGGCACCCCTACCCCAGATCCCAAACCATAGGCAGCCACCTACCGGCACACGGGATGGCCTGGGACTGCACAACACCAACCCACCGGCATAAGGGCATGTCAGGTGGGGGAGGGGTGCTGGTGGTGGAGGGCATGTCAGGTGTGGGAGGGGTGAGGGAGGGCCTAAGGGCATGTCAGGTGGGGGAGGGGTGCTGGTGGTGGAGGGGGCAGTGGCAGCTGCCCACAGCAGACCAAGGCCAAGCCCTGTTTAGGTGGGTGGCATGCAGTGCAACAGACAAGGGCTGTCTGAAGAACAGTAATGGTATCCCCAGGGAATGACCTGCCTCTGTGGCAACAGTTTGGTGATGTACACACAGCCAGTGTGGTCAGGGGCAGAAGGTCACAGGTTGAAGTCCCAGCTGTGGCCCCTGCAGACCATGTTCCTATATTTTACCCTACAGCGCACATATACCATAAACATATGGAGTCCCTAGAGCAAAGGTTCCCAACTGCAGTCCTGGAGGGCCAAATGCCATTCAGGATATCATGCTGTCCCTAATACATATGCATGAGATATATTGGTATGCAGTGCCCCCATTGTATGCAAATGTATCTCATGCATATTTATTAGGGACAGCCTGAAAACCTGAATTTTGTGTGGCCAACCAGGAATGGAGTTGGGAACCTCTGCCCTAGAGCATCGGCCAACAGGGGCACAAACACCCACACCCACAGGCTCCATTATCCAAAGCCTCATGGAGAGTCAGCTGTTGGGCCCTGCGTGGAGCAGCAGCTACCAATACTAGCACCTGCATACCTTAGCTATGCCTGTACTGTGCCCAGGACTGGTGTGGCGGCCAGGGCTGCCAACCATCTCTATCTTTGCACAATGCTGAAATATGTGTGGGAGTGTGTGTATGTCTATCCAGTGTTTTGTGGCTGCCTACACCTTACTGAGCCCCCAATGCTTGCACTGTTTCCAGTGTTAGCCTGCCAATGTGCATAATGAGGAGCAATATATTGTGGGTATGGCCCGGACATGGCGGTCTGGGCAGGATGCATCTGCACAGGGCATAGGGCAATGGCTGGGACATTATAGTGCCCACCACCACCTGCATGGACAGGGTGGCCACAGCATGTCATGCTGGGAGGTCAGTCTCACCCTGACTGAGCAGTGACCATGGCATGGTTAGGTTCCCACATAGAGCTATGCAGTACTTCTCTCAAGTGTTATCTATGTGTTTTGTTTTCTGGGGCCTGATTGCTGACATACTTGCTCAGTGTGTGTGCTTACATCCCACTTTTGGGTGCACACAGTTCCTCCAGGAACATGCACTATGTGCTAGCTAGCAGACTGTCTGCAGTTAGCATGTGTATGGCTGGAACACCTTGCAGGGTGCAGCAGGTGGAGACTGACTGTGTCCTCTGCTGGTGAATGTCAGATTGTGGTGGGGAGCAGCTGAGCTTTTTCAGGCCTATTGCTTGTCTGCCAGTGCCCTATGAAATACAACAGATCTGCATTGACTGCCCTGGAGGGTGCCTATTCCCCAGCAGGACTGGGGTGGAGGTCCCCTCTGCTGCCTCCGATGTAGAGTGGGTAAATGGTGGGCGATTCTGTCCCCCACCCCGACCCAGAGAGAATAGGTTGGGTGGTGCTACATAATCCGCTTTTGGGTCCAAACACCATCCTTTTCTTATAACACATGACCATGGCAACCACACAGGATATGCACTATTCTGGTTGCAGCATAGTCCACAAGGGCTAAATGTGACTAGGAAATACAAATTGACACAGGTGTAGCCTAGGTGTGTCTGACTACCTGTCACACACTGGCACTGATGGGGACCTGCAGTACAGCCTATCTCAGCCAAGCCAGGTGCTGCAGACCTGGTGCTGGGTGCCCCACCTCACCCTCAGGGTGAGCACAGGAACCGCACAATGTCACGGTCTGTAGCTACTCTGTGCCAGTAACACATACGGTCAGTTCCCCCTACCAGGCCAGGATGCTGTAGAAGTGAATACCCCATCAGATGTAGACTGCTGATCTGCATGTGTAGTGCATCATGGGTAAGGGTGGGTTTACCCTATCCTGGTAGCCACAGCAGACAGTTTGTGCAGTGACCTGCAGTCTTTCTGTAGCCAGCCAGCAGCATGTTAGATGCTATAGAGATATAGCCCACTGGTTACTTCAATGACTGTGGAGACAGAGGTCATGGGTTCAATCCCACAGTGGTGGTGCTTAATAAGGCTGTTTGAGGCTTTTCCTTTTAATTTAAATCAGTGCTGCCAGCAAAAACACCCTCACAGTGCCATAACCTAAGGTGCCTCATAAGGCAGCCTATAGGGTACATTATAAGGTGCCTTGGCAGACAGGGCACTTTATAATGTTCCCTATGGAGTGCCTAATGAGGCATCTTAGGTTACGGCACTGTGAGGGTGTTTTTGCTGGCAGCATTGATTTAAATTAAAAGGAAATGTCTCAAAAAGCCTTTTTAAATAACACCACTGCAGGATCAAACCCATGACCTCTGCCTCCACAGTCATTGCAGTAACCAGTGGGCTACATTTTTATAGCTTCTAACACAGCACTGGCATGGACTTAGGGTTAACGTGCGCTAACGTGCCACGGTGACCACTATCGCGCGATACCGATTCCTTGCTACCTTCCCTCCGGAACACCCTCTACCTTATATGACATTCTTCACATTAACGCTGCAACTAGCACCAGTAACATTAAGACGGTTTAGTAAATATCCCCCTAAGGGTACAATAGGTATTGACATAGCAACAAAGCGAGCGCTAAGGACCTGAAAAGATTTTAAATGTGTCAGAATAGATCAATAACTACATTCATCATCACATACGCAATGCCGAGAGCATAAATGTAAATCTGACACATTTGTAAAGAAGTTGAATTTTCATATATAAAAATGATAGGAATGTGCCCTCACACTTTTTTCATTTTGTTTTGTTTTTCCCAGAGTGAAGTAAACAAATGTATATTAAGGGCTACTAGTTGTCAGTTATACCAACGGGCATACAGACACTCTCCTCCCCCCCCCTGGTTTTCAGGGACACTTTGGGGAGTGGCGGTGGGAAGTGTGTGTGGGGGGGGGGGGGGCTGGGAACATTATTATATTTAGGTAAGCCTTGTTGAGGATTAATGCCACTAGACCCGCTACATTTTTTTCATCTTGGAGGACTGAAGGGACAGAGGATTGCTGCAACTCAACTTGTTCTCTTAGGCTTCCCTGGCTACTACCATGATCTTTGCAGTTTTCTGAGTGATACTGCATCTTAATAAGTGGAACTGATGTTTCAATCTGAAGAAACCCACAGCATGATGGCTGAAACATCTGTTTCACTTACTAAGATGCAGCATAACCCAGAAAACTGCAAAGATCAGGCCACTCAATGTGTTCCCTTTTTAACCTTATGAGATGAAGTGTGATTAAGGAGACAGTGATTGGCTGCTACTGGCAGGGTCGGTGCTTGACGTGCAGGGGTCCAGAGCAGAAATTATGGAGCAGGCCCCCTAATCCCTTCTCCTCCCTCTGCCCCCCACTCCCTTTTAATATCCAGGCCTGCATTTAAGGCATGATCTCTGCTATTTATGAAGTATTTTATAAAGACAAGTAGGCACTTAGTTATCTTTATACAATAGGAACATTTTACAGCCTTAACCTAGGCATCTCTTTGAGGGCAATTTTATAAGGCACGCCTGGGTTAATACACATTTTTACAAGCATCAGTCATGCCTATTTTATAAAATCAAGTACACTCGTAGTTCGCTTTATAAAATAAGGGTGTAACTAGTGTGAAACATGCACCAAATCTAGGCACGATCACTTACACTAGCCCTATGGCTTACCTAAATGACCATGAGTATCTTACATGTATAGACCCGTATTTTATAAAGCATGGGCCCAATATTAGAAGGGCAGTTACATGGTTTAAGACCCTATAAACCACATAACTACTGTTGAGAGGGATATTCAAAAGGAACTAACACAGTGCCATTAAATATCCATGATTATCTCCCTTACACGCCCTTATGCTGTTTAGCATTGGAGTGTGTTGGGGGTGCAGGAGGTAACCAGGCAGCATGCAATATCACTGCTGCTCGGTAAGCTAATGTGGCTTCCAGCATGTGTGGCAAACCCGAGATATTCAATGCCGGGGCAGCATATGAATCCGGCATTGAATATCCGGGTTTAGGGGTTGGCGGACATGGTCTGCCCAAATGAATATTGAGCCCTATGCACGTAAGTGCGCATTCTGTCCACACTCCGCCTACATGAACGCTCAAAGTGAAAGTGCCATCAGCCTAACTCACATATAGAATAGTGACAGCTAAAGTACATGTGAAAATGCCCCATGACACGCATTAATCATTGAAAACACATGATTTACTCACATAGACAGCATGTAATTTTCTGCCGCTCCTTATAAAATTACCCCCTTTAGATGCATCATTAATTTTCTAAGCTGTTTAAAGAACTTAATGGCCTTAGTATTCACACATTTTTATCCATTCAAAAGTTAACAAATCTCACTGCTATTTTTTAACATAGTAACATAGTGGATGATGGCAGATAGAGACCAGAATAGCCCCTATATTCTGTCCATTAAGGTGATCAGGGATCAGGGTTGTAAATGTCTCTCCATGCCTTCATTTAAGGTTTTTACGGTTGATATTCAATATCAACTCAAGAAAATTGAAGACTGATATTATAAACATACTGTACAAAGATAAATCAGTTTAGCTATTGGTGATAGCAATTTATTTTAAATATCTTTGGGAACATCTGTAAAATGGTTTAAATTTTACCACTGAGGGCTACATGTTTGTTATCAAACTTGGAAACTAATTAAACACCATCAGGTCATCACTGTTATCCTGTCTGCAATTTAATAGGCTATTTGGAGACCTTTACTCTTTGGGATCCTGCCAGCTATTTGTGACCTGGATTGGCATTGTTGGAAACAGGACACTGGGCTAGATGGACCTTTGATTTGACTCAAGATAGCAGTTCTTGTTCTCTTTCTACGGCTGCATATTCTGATTCAGTCTGACAAAGGGACCATAATTCTTGAAAGATAAGCTAGAATTACCCTGAATTAATGCACTTGAAAAATCTGTTACCTACACAGCTGGTTTGCTGGTGTTTTTTTTTTGTAAGTGCATGCCAGATGAGTTCTGCTTCCCCCTCCCCAGCACAAATAGGGCAAGGTTGAGCTGGGAACTCATGTGCAGCCCCTTCCCCCTGCAGCACACACACATGTGCCATCTCTTTCCTTTCCCAGTCATAATTGGCACAAGGCTCTATACACACATGCCGTACACAGACAACAGATTTGGGCGCCAAGCTCTTGGGAAAAACAGCAGCAGCAGTGGTGGCAGAGACTGTGCCGCCACCCCTCGTCGCTTGCTATTAGCCTCAGCTGGGCACAGTTAGGTGTCTGAGCTACCATCCTCCTGAGCATAACGCTGGCTCGGTGCTGGAGCTGCTGCTGCTCGGCACTTGGCTCGTTGATGCTGGCGAGTCCTGAGGCTTTGTACTACTGCACTACGTATTTACATTGTGCCGGTGCCAATCTGCAGGTGTGAGAAGAAAGGAGATACTGTGCTTACGAGTTGGATGAAATACCTCAGGGGCCTCCTTGTAGCTATTGGGCCAAGAGGAGATGCCCTACTTCCTTCTTACAACCCTGGCCCTGGCTTCTGGGCCCCTAAGTTTCCTTTTTCATCTTAGAGGAAGACTGGGGACAATCAGGCACATCTCAGTCATCACCTTTTTATTTTGGTTATCCTAAAAACTTCAGGACTACTAGGGATGGTCCAGAATTACCCAAGTAACCTTGTCTGACCAACACTGCATATGTAGCACTAGCCAGAAAAAATTATAGCCATGCCCTGGGAATGCGCCTAGTGCTGCTTCTTTATATCTGGGTTAATCCTGTGCAGGCAATGATTTACCTGGATAAAAGATAGCTAGTGAGTGAGGGGGAAGGTGAACCCTTTGAGCATTAACCTCATAAAGTCTCTTGAGGTAATTTTCAGCACTATTGTATGTTATAAAGCACATCCCATATGTAAAACATGCTTTACATACAAAAAAATGGCTCTTATACAATTATGTGGGTGTATGAGCCAGTGATGTAGCCAGAACTGATGTTTTGAGGGGCTCTAGGTTAACATGGGTGGGCATTAGGCATATAGATCTGAGCCATGCTAGTTACACTCATTTTGACCAATAATGCCTTTGAGTGCATTATTTGTCAAACAGATTTCTGACACTTTAAATATTTTAAACTCATTGACTTCAAGTACTTACCAGTGCTAATTCACACACATTGTAGAAACAATTCAGTTATATTTAAAGATATCTCAAGAGGCAGAATCCCATAACTTAATTTAAACTTGATGAGACACAAGTTTTTTATAAAAATAAAGGCAAATAAATACTTTGAACTATTTACAGCAGCTTTTCCCCCTGAATATCCCCAACTGCCCAGAGAGACAGTTGGTTACTGTAACCAAGGACTGCCTTCGGCCTGCTTAGCTCCACCCACTGGAATGCCTCTGACAGCTCAAAGAGACAGTCGGTTATTGCACCGAGGTCTGCCTTTGACCCACTTAGCTTCACCTACTAGAACTCACCCAACAGCCCAGATGCAACATTACACATCATATTTTGACTTGCAAGATTAGCGTGCAACTTTATGTGGCCCTCGGCCCACTAACTTTGATTCTGTTTCCCTTGAGGAACAGGCCCACTGTTGGAACGTAATTCTTAGGGAAGCCCTAGATGCTGTAACACCTTTCCACTCTGCCACTGTAGGTCTTCAGGCAAACTTTGTCACCTTGGGATGATGGAAAATCCACCGCAGTACAAAGCCTGCCAAGCATTAACACACAGATTTACCCTTATCAGTCCAGAAACCACCAGGTGTGGCAGTTTAATGTTCAAGGAATATCACTTGCACTGTTAAAAGACACCTATCATATGTGAAGACCAGGCTGTCAGCATTGGGGAAGGTGTGAGAAGTCCTAAAGCAATGGCCAGGCTGCCAACACAGAAGAGACTATGTGAAGTATCTGTAGACCTAGCCAGGAAAAGGGACTCTTGCACCATTCTGTAGGATATGCTGTATCACATGCAGAATCCCATAGTGCTTTGGACACTTTACTCCTCACACTCACTTGATAAGTACTTGTTTGTCTATGAGCTGTTCTTTCTTGTTAATAAAAATGGATAGTGCTAGTGTGGTTAGTGTACTATCTGTATATTCAGCATTGCTACCTATATGGAGAACGGGCCTGAATATATTCAGGCTTATTCTGTCCCCGACACAGATCCCCTCTGTACTGTACATCCAGTCTGAGCTGGATGTACAGAGGGGATCACGATTCTGATCCTGCTGGGCACATCTAGCCCCGCAGGGTCAGAATCGCGAACAGTCTTGTACGTGTAGGCCAAGACTGCGGTTCAGTCTGGCCTGCACTTACAGGACCTTCCCGGCTAACTCAGTCAAGGCTCGTTAATGGAGCCGTGGCGTCATGTTGCCATTGCACCGTGGCTCCATTGAAGAGCCTCAATGCCGGCCGCCGGCTTCCCAGCTTCATTCACCATAGCCCAACCCCCGATTCAGCCTCACAAGGCCAGGGTCAGGCTACGGGGAATGTCTTCGGGTCCCCCTGCCCCATCCGCACCCCAGGCCTGCAGTAAAAAAACATGCATGGAAGTTATTCCACCTCGGAGGTGGAATAACTTCCCCACACAAGTCGTCAGCCCTGGACATACAGGGCTGACATTAGAATCGGTCCTGTACATCCAGGGCTGGCAACCACCCACTGCCCGCCCTGCCTCTGCCTCAGATCTGCCCCTTCCCTGCCCCTGTCTAACTACCCCGCACAAACGGGGGGGAGGGGGGAAGTTAGACAGCAGCGGAGAAGCACAAATAGCATCCCATTGGCACGTCCATCCCCACTATTCATGGCATTAGGGCTCATTCTGTTCCAGACGTAGATCCCCTCTGTACGTCCGGTCTGAACTGGACATACAAAGGGGATCGCAATTCTGATCCCGCGGGGCACATCTAGCTCTGCGGGATCAGAATCACGATCAGTCATGTACGTGCAGGCCGGGACTGAGATTCAGTCCGGCCTGCACGTACATGACCTGCCCAACTAAGTCAGGGCTTTTAAATGGAGCCGCAGCGCAATGGCGTCCGGTTGCTATTGCACCGCAGCTCCATTTAAAAGCTGCAATGCCAGCCACCGGATAAAAGTGTTTATTCCCCACAGTCTGAACCCTCATCTGCCCTCCTAAGGCCAGGGTTGGGCTGTGAGGAATGTCCTCCGGCCCCCCTGCCCCATCTGCGCCCTGGCAGTACAAAAAAAAAAGTCCAGGGAAGTTATTCCACCTCTGAACCTCTGACATGGAATAACTTCCCCGCACATGTTGCTGGCTCTGGACATGCAGGGCTGACATAGAATCAGCCCTGTGCATCCAGGGCAAGCAACCGTCCAGACTCTGCCCCTGAGCCACCCCTTCTCCGCTCCTATCTACCTTCTCCACACAACTAGCAGGGAAGTTAGACGCAGCTGGAGAAGGCATGAATAGCGGGGATAGACGTCCTCCCGCTATTTGTGGCACAGAAATGGGCCCATTGTATTTAACTTAAGCTGATAACTGAGCTAACTGAATATTGACCCCAAGTCATAAGAACGATGAAAGGAAGAGAGGGCTTGAATCATAGCCCCTTGATGTGGCATTACTGCCACCAGAAATACAGATCCCTTATCTGGCTTTAAAAATAATCAGCCACTCAGTCTTATTGTAAGAGCAAGCAAAACATTTCTTCAAAGACAAGTTGGCAGCCTAGCAATGGCAACCTCCCTAACATTTTAAACTTAACTTGGAAAACTTGCGATGTGAGTCATCATCGTCAAATCAGCTTACAACAGGAAACAGTAGTCCCAGCTGAGCTGTCTAGGAGCAAAGTATTAATATTTGCATGCTATTTCATCTATAATAACCATGATCCAGTTTATAAATCAAACAATTACTCAAATAATCCTTTACCTTCTAAATGGTCTGTCCCACTTTTCCTTGATATGTGTATTTATAGCTCCAAGATAGACATTACCTGAAATAAAATTGTCAGAGTGTATCTACAGTCATTAAGGTCTAGCCAGAAGGTGGATATGCTTAATTGATGATCAATGGACTTAAAATAATTTAATTATGCCTTAGCACAGACGCTTCATTTATTGTAAAGCTGTTGAACAGAAGAACAAAACAATTACATTTCTTCAGAATTTTCCACACTACATACATTTTGGTTGTCTTCTAGAAATGGCTAGCTGCAATGATTCCAACAGGATGGTAGGATGTCATGTTAAAAAGAGTTTCTAAGAAGATAATAAATATTCTGGGCAATAATTTTGCTATTTTTCTAGGCTCACCATTTAATGCTTTTCTAAGCATTGTGTAAATAGCTTTATAAAGCCACCAATGTTTTGAAATTATATTACAGTAAAAGGCAGCAGGATGAAACTATTGTATTAGAGGGAAGGAATAGTGTGGTGAGTAGCGGTGGTATTACAAGACCATGGAGTCTCCCAATCCTGTAAGGGTCATAGGCATCTTATTACTGTAAAGACCCTATCATAGAAACATAGAAACATGATGACAGAAAAAGACCACATGGCCTATCTAGTCTGTCCTTCCATAACAACAACTACAACAGTCCACTTTTTACCTTTAGAGATTCTCTGTGTTGGTCCCATGCTTTTTTGAATTCAGTTACTGTCCTCATCTCTACCACTTCCACTGGGAGACTATTCCATGGATCCACTACTCTTTCTGTAAAGAAATATTTCCGCATATCACTCCTGAATCTATCTCCCTTCACCCTCATCCCCTCGTAGCAGAACTTGCTTTCAATTGAAAGAGGCTCTCTCCCTGAACATTTATGCCACGGAAGTATTTAAACATCTCAATCATATCACCTCTATCCCGCCTTTCCTCTAAGGTGTACATATTAAGATCCTTAAGTCTGTCCTCATATGCTTTATAATGAAGCCCATTAATCATTTTAGTAGCAACATTCTGCACCGACTCCATCCTGTTCACATCCTTTTGAAGGTGCGGTCTCCAGAATTGCACACCATACTCCAAATGAGGTCGCACCAAAGACTTATACAGAGGCATTATCACCTCCTTTTTTCTGCTAGCCATTCCCCTCCGTATGCACCCAAGCATCCTTCTAGCTTTTGCCGTCGCCTTTTCTACCTGTTTAGCTTCTTTAAGATCATCAGACACAACCACGCCTAGGTCCCGCTCTTCTTTAGTGGACAAAAGTACTCACCTCCTATACTCTATTGCTCCCTTGGATTGCTGCAGCCCAAATGCATGACCTTACATTTTTTAACATTAAATCCCAGCTGCCAAATTCTAGACCATTCTTCAAGCTTAGCTAGATCCCTCCTCATGTTATCTACACCTTCCTGGGTGTCTACTCTATTGCAGATTTTGGTATCATCCGCAAAGAGGCAAACCTTACCCGACAGCCCTTCCGCTATATCACTAACAAAGATGTTAAAAAGAATCGGACCAAGGACAGATCCCTGGGGCACACCACTGGTAACATCCTTCTCCTCAGAGTGAGCTCCATTTACTTGTACTCTTTGTCGCCTCCCACCCAACCAATTTCTAACCCAAGCAGTAACTTTAGGGTCCATCCCTAGGGTGCTCAGTTTGTTTATAAGTCGCCTGTGAGGAACAGTGTCAAAGGCTTTACTGAAATCTAAATACACCAAATCTAGAGCTCTCCCTCGGTCCAACTCCCTGGTCACCCAGTCAAAGAAATCAATCAGATTTGTCTGACAAGACCTGCCTCTGGTGAATCCATGCTGCCTCGGATCCTGTAATCTGCTGGACTCCAGAAACCTCACTATTTTCTCTTTCAGCAGCGTTTCCAATAATTTACTCACCACCGAAGTTAAACTAACCGGCCTGTAGTTTTCAACCACATCCTTACTTCCGCTTTTGTGTAAAGGCACCACATGAGCCTCTCTCCAGTCCTTTGGCACCACTCCCGACTCCAACAAGGAATTGAAAAGGTCATTCAGTGGAGTTGCTAGAACGTCCCCAAGTTCCCTCAGTATTCTAGGGTGTATCCCATCCGGTCCCATCGCTTTGTCTACTTTAAGTAGAGCTAGTTTCTCACGAACACAGTCTTCTGAAAATTGTTCAAGATGTCCCTCACTTCTGTTCCTATTTGTGGGTGTTTTCTGAGGTCCTGCTCCTGGTTCTTCATCTGTGAACACAGAACAAAAATATTTGTTAAGCAATTCCGCTTTATCCTTATCAGCTTCTACATATTCCCCCCCCCCCCTGCACCCTTGAGTCTGACAATACCACTTTTGCCCTTCCTCTTCTCACTAATATATCTGAAAAATGTCTTATCCACCCATTTTATTGCATTGGATATTTCCTCCTCCTTTTGAATCTTTGCCTTTTTGACTACTTTGCTAGCTTCTCTAAGTTTTTCCAAATACAGATGCCTGTCTTCCTCTCTCTGTGATCTCTTGTATTTCATGAAGGCCTCCCTCTTTTTCTTCACTTTTTCAGCTACTTCCTTTGAAAACCATAGCAGTCTCCTGTTCCTTTTGCCTTTATTTACCATTTTAACAAAAAGGTTGGTTGCCTTTAAAATACCCCCTTTCAGTTTTGCCCACTGTTTTTCTACATCCCCCAGCTGTTCCCATCCCACTAACGACTCCCTGAGGTATTGGCCCATCTTCGCAAAGTTAGTCTTCCTAAAGTCTAAGATCCTCACCTTGGAATGGATTCTAACAGCCCTAGTCCTAATACTGAACCACACCATCTGGTGATCACTGGATGCAAAATGATCTCCCACTACAACATCAGAAACACTTTCACCATTGGTAAGCACCAAGTCCAGT
The DNA here is from genome assembly GCA_033557465.1 of Ichthyophis bannanicus. Lineage (NCBI taxonomy): Eukaryota > Metazoa > Chordata > Amphibia > Gymnophiona > Ichthyophiidae > Ichthyophis > Ichthyophis bannanicus. The sequence goes on from CM066032.1 coordinate 495,185,006, forward strand.
ATGGCCCCTTCACGTGTGGGGTCTGTTACCAATTGCCTGAATAGTTCTCCCTGTAGAGAATCCAGGATCTCCTTACGTCTAGATGATACTGCAGCAGGAATGTGCCAATCAACATCTGGCATATTGAAATCTCCTATCAGTAGCACTTCCCCCTTCCTAGCAATGCTGCGTATGTCTTCAATTAACTCTCTGTCCACCTCTTCCTCTTGTGAGGGAGGTCTGTATATCACACCAATGCAAATAGATTTCTCTTTCCCTCTTTCTAGTTTAACCCACAATGCCTCCTCTCTCCCTTTTAAGCTCTGTAATTCCAAAGCTTTAATAGTAGTTTTTACATATAGTGCCACTCCTCCTCCCCTTCTTCCTACCCTGTCCTTTCTGAATAAAGTATAGCCAGGTTTAGTTACATCCCTGTCATGGTTTTCTGTGAACCATGTTTCTGTAACTGCCACTAAATCCAAGTCAGCCACTCCCACCAAAGCTTCAACTTCAGGGATCTTATTTCCCATGCTACGGGCATTAATACACACTGCTTTCCATATCAGTCACTCTCTCTCTCTCTGCTCTTCATTTCCAACCCCTTACTCTCTGTAATTTCTCTAGTTTTACTCTCTCAATAACTCCCTCTCATTCATTCTCACCTTCTTCCTTCTTGCATAATCCTGCAAGTCAAACATTTTCCCAGTCTACCTCCATAAGCCCTCCAAGTTGCCTATTCACTGTCCCTCTCTTCTTCTTTTATGTCTCACTCTAAGAATGAAAGAAATGCCATACTGGGTCAGACAAAAGGTCCATCAAGTCTAGTATCCTTTTTCCAACAGTGGCTAATCCAGGCCATAGGTACCTGGCAGCAGGGCCATGGCAAGGGCTATGCAAGTGGTGCAGCTGCACTGGGTGCAAGTATGGAAGGAGCGTCGATATAATCACTGGACTTCTGGGAAGCTCAAAAAGACTGAGTTCCTGCACGTGGCTGGGGGATGTCAAGTTCATGAGTCACAAGGTGCATATTTCTAACTTGCTATGGTCTTGCCTGGCAGAGTCACAAAAAGAAGATAGTTTCCTTATTACTTACCCACAGGGATAAGCAGTGTCTTTGCACAGGTCTACTCTAATATGGTTTATGGACTTTTCCTCCAGGAACTTGTCCAAGCCTTTCTTAAATCCAGCTCCTCTACCTGCTTTTACCATTATCTCCAGCAATGAGCACTGAAAAAATATTTTCTCCTATTTGTTTTAAATGTACAACTTTGTAACTTTATGGCGTGTCCTTCTGTCTGTGCTTTCTGAAAGAGTAAACAATTGATTTGTGCTTACCTAGTAGCGCTATGGAAATGATGGGGGCAATATTCAAAAGGATTCACATGGTTAGCAGACTTGCTAACCATGTTAATAACCTTGTCCGTGATACTCAGCCACTGCTATATGGCCCAATGCTAACTGGTTAATTTCGGGGCATGCCGGGGGCAGCACCCATCGATCAGGCAGCAGTGATATTGAGCCACTGCCCCGCTATTGACAAGTGGTGAAAGTCAGGCGCAGTAACGTCTGGCCTAATTTCTGCCGCAGAAGCTAACTGGGCAGCGGCTGAATATCACGAGTTCCTGGTTAGCTTCCCAGCAATCTAAGTAACCTGGATATTCAATGCCAGGGCTCAGATATCCGAGTTTAAATTCAGTAGCGGTGGCTAGCCATGTTAAATCGGCCAGCTGCTGCGGGTGAATATCAGCCCCGATAAGTGGTAATAATAGTCGTAGTACTGTGCCTCTTCTACTACCCTCATTTTTTTTATAAATGTCATATCTTCCCTTAGCTGACTTTTCTCCAAGATGAGGAGCCCCAACTTCTTTAGCCTTTCCTCAATGGACAGTCATTCCATCCCCTTTATTATTTATCATCGCCTCTTTTATCTCTTCCCATGTCACCTCTTGTGGCCTCCATTTATTGAGCAAGCTGCTCCTCTCAGTGCCTTTCTCCTTCATTGCTAACTCCAGAATCTCTTTCTGTCTTGCAACACAATGAGAGTCATTTTATAACAGGACACAATGAGCAAGTATTGTCACAGCTCTTCCCTTTGGCAACGTGCCTGGAGGTCAGGGTGGACATTTCTTTCTTTCTTGAAGTGAGAAACTTCTTTTGCCCAGAGAGATTCTGGGACTAGTAGTTCACCTCTTTGTAATGAATAGTTGTGAATGCCAATATAAGTGGTAAGGTAAAGGGTTTTATTCCCATACAGCACAAAAGGTTTCCAAATGAAAACAAACAGGTTTCATCTTATTCTGGATTATCACCAAACATTTACAAAGTCCAACTGTTATACATGTTTCACAGTTCTTGTTACTTAGGCAGGTTGAAAGCAAACAAACAGGTCAAATAAATCAAAGTCAAAGCTTCTTCTTTTCAGCTTAAGCACACAGTGTTTTCAAGAATGTCCTAGCCAAAATACTTCAGGTAGGGATTCCACACTCCCTGCAATACATAGTGTGCAGTTCATAGGACATTCAGACTGGGCTAATTCTGGTTCCACAAAGTCCAATTGCATAGCCTCTGGCTCTGCTATGTTAATTGCTAAGCCTGGGTTTCCCTTCGGTATGTCTGGCAATACGTCAGTGGTTCTCTCCAGGACTTGCCAGCCCTGCTCTGCTTGTTCTGGCAAACAGGTAATGTGCGCTTTGGCTAGTACTTTCTGTACAGGTTTCCATACCTTCTGCCAACTAGGTTTGCTATAGCCACGGCTCCCTGACTTCCAGGCTTCTCTAAGACCTGGCTCAGATCTAGAAAAGGAATTGTATCTGTACCTCGGCTCTCTGAGCTGTGGATCTCCAGCGTATCGTCTGCAAGGCACTCTCCTGCTTTCTCTGTCTCCTCTGAAGACCTCTCTCTGGGGCTCTCCAATATGAGACTGTCCTTCCTGGAACTTGTATTTTCCCTGTAAGGACTTCCAGTTCAGCTGCCTTTCCTTTTGTAATTGGAGCCTTCTGCTTTCTCTCTCCTCAGTATCAATAGGAGCTCTCCTCCTCTCGACAGCAGCAACACTTTCTGCTCCTCTCCATGGAAAACTTCCCTTCTGAAGACTTCTTTCCTGAGGGCTTCCCTCCTGAGGGCTTCCCTTTCTCCTATTTGGGGACTGCTTATAAGAGCGTTCCTCAGCTAAAGTTCCTGGCATTCTAAACAGGTGTGTTTGATTACTCTTTGAATTAGGCTTTGCCTCCTCTACTCTGGGCATGTCAGCTTTCCTCCTGAGAGTCCTTGCTTGCTCCCTCTAGCTGCACTTCTACTTAACTGCACTCTACACATGTCTGATTCTTTAACAGAATCAGTGTTTTTTCCTAACTCCATAGGCTCAGTGGTGTCAGCTTCATCACATACCCCCCCCCCTTAAGATATTACGGGCTGGCCTTTCTTCATTGGCACAGCTCGTAATCCGGGACATTTTTACGAGTAGCCAATTCAGCTTCAAAATACCTTTCGGCTAGGAGAATTGCTTCCTCCGTGGTACGGCAGTTCTGCAGTATCAGGAAGATCTGCACCTCTTTGGGCACAGCAGCCATAAACTGCTCTAATACAATGGTGTCAACTATGGTGTCTATGGTCCGACCCTCAGGCCTCAACCATTTTATTGTTAGGTTCCTAACCCTTTGACCTAGAGCTTTGGGTGTTTCTCCAGCTTTAAGTCGGGTAGCTCTTAACATCCAGTTGTATACCATAGGAGTTAATCCCAGGCGATCCCTTATAGCCTTTGTCACTTCTACGTAATGTCACCCACTCACCCCCCAGAGGCCATAGGCATGGGTGGATTAGCAGGGTAAGTTCTTTAATAGCTGTGGAGTATAGTAGAGAGGCTTGGCAATGACCTCTGGGATTTGTAGTTCCACAACTTTAGCAGAAAGAAAGTAGTTGTAGTCGGAGTGATAAGGATTTAAACAGGATTTATTCCCTTCCCAGGGTTGGATTTTCACACAATGAAATAAGGCAACACAAAAACCATACGTCTGGTATCAAAGTTAAAGAAACATTTGAACAAAAGATATGCTTATCTTCAGCTTTCACAATGGAGGCAAAAATGGTAAAAGAAAACAGTTTCCTTCACAAAACTCTTCCTGTCTGTTTTCTTTATGAATTAGCTCCTACAGCTCTTCAGCATAGAGAAGATATGCTATCAGATAAGGTATATGTACAGTCCATGTAAATATCACCGTTAGACTCCTCACACGGATCACATTGCATCTCTTCTATATCTGGGTAAGTTTCCCGGTGAGTGAAACTTCTGTTCTGACTGCTGAGTTCCTCTCTATAGCTTTGGGAGTTCCCTTCCCCCACCAGCCTAGAGGTGGATGGGTAATTACCGTAATCACTATAGTCTCTCTCAGAGGCAGCACATAATTCTTGGTAAGTACAGGGCTGACTGCTATAGTCTAAGCTTCTTCTATTAGGAAGAATAAGGTTACCTTTCAGCAGTTTCCCTTCAACATTCCTCCCTCGAACACAGCTCTGCTCGTGGGAAGGCTTTTCACTCCGTGTCTGTTTGAGCTTTCTCCTTGGCACCAAATTATCTTCAGGACAATGGTTTTCCCCTGCTTGGTACCTTGGGCTGGGTGACTGGTCTTGCCTTAGCCTGGCCTCAGAGCCACTACCTCTGCTTCCTCTGTAGCAAGGTTCTCGGAAGCACTGGTCAGCTGTGCACGGCTCTTCCAAACAGCCCTTCCTGGGTTTCTCAGCACTGCACCTCCCTGGTAGTCTCCTTTGGTCAGCAATTGGTTTTAACCAGCATGGAGATCCTTCTCTCCTGCCTCTCAGGCTTCTCTCCCTGCTTGGAGTTCTCCTGCTATCGGGACTTCTCTCCCTGCCAGCATGTCTCTCCTCAGCAGTTCTCTCTTTTGCAGTTCTCCCTTTAGCCGCTTCTGCACTACTCTCAGGTGAGTGATTTTTAACTGCGTAGCTTGTGATGTTGGCTCCACCCCTTGTCAGCTGCCCCTCATCCCCTGATGAGCCACGAGCTAGCTTTGAGTCTGGGCGTTCCCCTACACCACGTGAAATAGCTTGTGTATAGTTCCTATGGCAACCTTTGGCCATGTGTATCTCTGAGCTGTCAAAGTTAGCTCCGTTTTGTTCAGAATCCCCTATCTCCATTGGCTCTGACCGCTGCACCTCATGACAGTAATCATTGGCAAGGGCTGCGGGCATGGCCCTATACTCGGACAACGCCTCTCCGGTGAGCGAGGTTGCCAGGCGTATGGCCCACTGCTCCTTCGGCTACTTTATTGTATGAGCTATCCTATCGAATGAATCAAGGAAATCGTCTATATCATCGCTAGGCGATAGTTTCCCCAATGTCAGTGTCTCTGCAGACCACGGTCCTACCATACAGCTGTTAGGTACCACATTTAGTTCTTGGAGAGACGGAGCTGCTTCCTGTGCCATCCTCTGTTGTGCCAGCCAAGCCTCCATTAGTTCCAGCACTGGCTTTTGTTGCGCTTGGATGGCCGTCATTGCCTGCTCCTGTGCGTGGAAAGCCATCTCCCGCTGCTTATCGAATTGCACTGCCATCCACTGCAGAAGCTCCTTAGGATCCATGGTAGTCATTTTCTATAAAGAGAAAAGACAGAGAAAAAAAAAAAAACAAGTGCGATACCGCAACTCTCTTTTGTCAGTCCTTTTTTTTTTTTTTCCTTTTCTTGAATTCTCAGGACTCACACCTGCATCCTTCACAAGTTATGCCCATTTACTTATTACCTGCTACAAGGCATTGACTCATGCTTTGAACAAAAGATGTGTCCGACGTCTTCCAGCGCTCCAGCAGTGCGGGTAACCACGCTTACCTGTTTCCCACGGTGCTTCCTTTTCCTTTTTTAAAGCTTGGCAGTTTCTTCCAGAACTGGTGTGGCTTTAATTTGCTTTGCAAAGAAAATCCTAGAAACTACGCCATTAATGTCACAGCCCTTCCCTTTGGCAACGTGCCTGGAGGTCAGGGTGGACATTTCTTTCTTTCTTGAAGTGAGAAACCTCTTTTGCCCAGAGGGATTCTGGGACTAGTAGTTCACCTCTTTGTAATGAATAGTTGTGAATGCCAATATAAGTGGTAAGGTAAAGGTTTTTATTCCCATACAGCACAAAAGGTTTCCAAATGAAAGCAAACAGGTTTCACCTTATTCTGGATTATCACCAAACATTTACAAAGTCCAACTGTTATACGTGTTTCACAGTTCTTGTTACTTAGGCAGGTTGAAAGCAAACAAACAGGTCAAATAAATCAAAGTCAAAGCTTCTTCTTTTCAGCTTAAGCACACAGTGTTTTCAAGTATGTTCTAGCCACTATACTTCAGGTAGGGATTTCAAACTCCCTGCAATACACAGTGTGCAGTCCATAGGACATTCAGACTGGGCTAATTCTGGTTCCACAAAGTCAAATTGCATAGCCTCTGGCTCTGCTACATTAATTGCTAAGCCTGGGTTTCGCTTCAGCATGTCTGGCAATACGTCAGTGGTTCTCTCCAAGACTTGCCAGCCCTGCTCTGCTTGTTCTGGCAAACAGGTAATGTGCTCTTTGGCTAGTACTTTCTGTACAGGTTTCCACACCTTCTGCCAACTAGGTTTGCTATAGCTACGGCTCCCTGACTTCCAGGCTTCTCTAAGACCTGGCTCAGATCTAGGAAAGGAATTGTATCTGTACCTCGGCTCTCTGAGCTGTGGATCTCCAGCGTATTGTCTGCAAGGCACTCTCCTGCTTTCTCTGTCTCCTCTGAAGACCTCTCTCTGGGGCTCTCCAATATGAGACTGTCCTTCCTGGAACTTGTATTTTCCCTGTAAGGACTTCCAGTTCAGCTGCCTTTCCTTTTGTAATTGGAGCCTTCTGCTTTCTCTCTCCTCAGTATCAATAGGGGCTCTCCTCTCTACAGCAGCAACGCTTTTTGCTCCTCTCCCTGGAAGACTTCCCTTCTGAAGACTTCTTTCCTGAGGGCTTCCCTTTCTCCTATTTGGGGACTGCTTATAAGAGCGTTCCTCAGCTAAAGTTCCTGGCATTCTAATTAGGTGTGTTTGATTACTCTTTGAATTAGGCTTTGCCTCCTCTACTCTGGGCGTGTCAGCTTTCCTCCTGAGAGTCCTTGCTTGCTCCCTCTAGCTGCACTTCTACTTAACTGCACTCTACACATGTCTGATTCTTTAACAGAATCAGTGTTTTTTCCTAACTCCATAGGCTCAGTGGTGTCAGCTTCATCACATACCCCCCCCCCCCTTAAGATATTACGGGCTGGCATTTCTTCATTGGCACAGCTCGTAATCCGGGACATGGCATCGGCATTGAGGTGCTTTTTTCCCGCTCTGTGCTCAATCCTGTACTCGAACGGCTGTCAGCTTTCCTCGTGAGAGTCCTTGCTTGCTCCCTCTAGCTGCACTTCTACCTAACTGCACTCTACACATGTCTGATTCTTTAACAGAATCAGTGGTTTTTCCTAACTCCATAGGCTCAGTGGTGTCAGCTTCATCACAGTATCTACTTAGGTGCCGATGCAGGTGTTATCTTATAGGTGCTTACTTGTCATAAAATACCATCATAATTAGCAGAGATTATGCCTTAAGGTGCTAGTGTTCAAATGCCTCTTTCTTATATTTTCTAGTAAATGCATAAATTAGAGTATTTTATCATTTATGGGGGTCATTTTAAAACCCTTGGTCACAATTTGGACATCCAAATCACAGAGATCTCCCTGGAGCCATTTTGCAAATGGCTTCAAAGATGTCTCTGGTATGGGGATGGAAGCGTGTCTGGTGTGTAGCAATGGACTTAGAGGTTCTGGCTCAGTTTCAGAAAGATCAGGGACATCTGTGATTCCGTCTAAGTTTAGACCTACTCCAGGCACGAATAGGCATCTGGAAAGTGCTGTAAAACATCCAGGGAGTGTAGAGAAGATGTCACTCCACCATCCCCACTACTCTGCACAATCACAATGATAGCAGCAGTGGTATGTGAACCCTGGCTGTACCAGTCCTAGCCCACTACTCTAACCATTAGGCTATTCCTAGACATTCACATGCTTGAATACTATTTCAGTGATGTCTAGGTAGATGCCCCCGCAGACAGCCATATTACGCACGTCCACATTTGTCAAATCATGCCTGAACTTGAACGCACCTGCTTTTCTTTCAAACATTCTGACTTGGATGTCACATATTGCACTTGGATGTCATCTGTAAATTGTCACTTCATATGAGTGCCTGTGTGCGCTGCCCAAACTCTGTGCATGTGCATGCTCACTGACAAAGAACACACCATTGTGTGAACGCGCATACTTTTTTGCTGGTTGATATTTTAATGCCCTCGTATAAGAGGGCATTAACATGCATATGTGGCCACGTGTGTGCATAAAATACCAACAAAGTAGGTATGTACTGTAACCCCTATAGTCCCAGCAGGGCTGTGGCGTAGGCAGCTAGCCGAGCTATTAGGGCACCTGACCTTTATATTGGAAATAAGTGTAGTTGTGAATCCAAGTGGTCAAGGTTTAAAGGATTTTATTTCCCCTCCCGGGGTTTTTCGGATTTTCAAAACAGCAACAGAGGAAAACTTAGGATACAAAAACTGATGAAACTTAAAGGTAGCAAACTTGCTTTTAACTATAACAGTCACAGTAAATAGTTATCCCAGGCAGCTGATAATCTCTTCTTATCTTCTATCCCAGTTATAAACCCACAGGTTTGAAAGTTTCACAATAAAGAAGGATTCTCATCAGCTATCATTAGAGAGCATTCCATGTCCTCCAAGCCTAGATTCAAACAGCTATCTTCTGTAATCATTGGCTCTACATCATTATCCTGTGGATAGAAAGTCTGTGTATATTTTAACTCTGTGTCTTCTCCAGAGTTTCTCAAACAGTCTTCATCACAACCAGGCAAGTAACTACCATTCGTTTTATATTGGCAAGGCAGAGAAACAGACTTCCTGGAATAACGTTTCCCTTTGTCAGCTTTAAGCTCTCTGCTCCTCCCATTCACTGGTAGCTCATAGCACTGATCCTTATAGCAAACAGATTTCCCTTTCATCAATCTGTGCCTTGGCTTCTCTAGCATACCGTTGTCAGACTCATCCATACAAACATCTTCAATAACCCAGTCTCTCTCAAAGTTTGGAGACTGTTTTTCATAAGCCTGCCTCTCAGGTACATACGTCTTTCTCACTGGCTCACGTCTCCCACACTCAGCCTGGTGCTGGGGAATTTCTCTTTGTATCAAAGCTGGGTATTTCTTTTGACTAACCTCCTAGGTGAAACCTTTTCTAGTTCCTGGTGTAGAACTCCTTTGTGGTTTCCTGGCTGGAACTTTAGGTGGTTCAAACTCCGTGTCTGAGAAATCAGAGCTTGCCTCAGAGTCAGTCAGCTTTCTTCCCTCATGGCAGCTCCTCACGTTACAGCTCCCTCTGTAACCTCCTCTGAAGTCTCCCGTGTAACTTCCTCTAGAGTTTCCTGTTCCACCGGACCTATCAGGCTCTCCAGCTCTACTTCCTGTTTTCCCTAAGCATTTTTTATACTGCTTTTGGGGTGTGTCTTCCCTCACGTGAAAGTTGCTTTCTCTTTCTAGTGAGAGCTGTTTCTTAACTAGGCACGGCTGCAGATCTCGTGCCTGCCTAGGTTGCTTATGGCAACAGGGATGTTTTTGATCTGTCTGCCTGTCAAAACCCAGCCTGTTTTTATCATGTTTTTGTCTCTCTAAGGCAGGGGACAGATCTGCTGTGTTACAGTACATTGCGACTCAAAGTATGCACCCCTCTATAAAATTATCCCCTCTGTGTATGGAGTGGCCTTTATAACTTATTTAATTCCTTTTAGAAACTGTCCATCTCCAGAATGGTTCTTCATTAGAACAATTTACATAGGGGTCAGTTCTGTGCAGTGTTTAACAGGGCTGGATGTCCAGACCCGCTAAATGCCAGGTTCGTGATGCACAGAACAGAGCAGAGCTCCCCACACATAGATCAGAGTGGTGCTTGGAGCTCTGTTCATGGGCAGGAGGGGGCAGGTTGGAGGTGGCGCAAGGCTGGGCAGTGGGCAGAACCATGACCTCGGACGTACAGGGCTGATTCTGAGGTCGGACCTGTACGTCCAGAGTCGGCCATTTGCATGGGCGACTTTTTCCACCTCGGAAGTGGAATAAGTCCTCTTGGATGGCGGTAGTTGCTGCAGCCAAGCCCGGAAAATGAGGTGAAGGGGTGCAGGGGGTACCCTGCAGCCCCACCCTGGGCACGGTAGGTCTAATCAGGGGTCGGGCTGTAGGGAAAGCACATTGTCAGGGTCTGCCGGGAATCATGGCTCCTGCATGGAGCCACGGTGCCATGACAACAGGATGCCACAGCACCATGGCTCCATGCAGGAGCCTGGCTGGGCTAGACGGGGAGTTTGTTAGACATCTGAGCACCCAGAATTGGGGCACGGCCTGCACGTCCAGGCCAGTTGCACCCGATTCTGATCCAAATAGTGGGATCAACACAAGCAAATGCTCGTTGCTTGGTCATCATAAATCTTGGAACAGGAAGCATGGCTAATCGACTCACTAGAGCGGTCAAATAAGATGGAGCTCATGGTTGCCTTGCACCCTTATTAGTTGAGTTTAAGTCCTTCTTTTAAATAAAAAAATCCATAAATCTTCTCCATCATGATCTTCTCACGTTAAACATGTTTTACTGTAATAGTTAAGAAAAAAGGATCTGCTAACTGGATAAGCCTTGATGATCCCAATATTCAGGACAGTGCTGCTGAATGTTTCCTTTGATCATTGCATCTCTATCTGTATAGTGCCAAGGTGGGGCAGCCTGTGGGCCGAGCAAGGGAGGAGTAGGCACTTATCTGGATAGCAGTGATTTTCAGCGTCTCTATCTGGATAATATCCACATAACAGGACAAGTAAAAACTGCACTAAGCATATTCACAGGGCCGGATTTACCTTGAGTGAGGCCCTACGCCAACAAAAATTGTGGGCCCCCAGAAAAAATAAAAACGAGATCAACTTACCAAAACAGAAATGGCAATAGATGTATAGAATTGCCTGACATAAAGAGGTAATAGGGACAAAATCAGCATCGGAATTCAAGAAATACATTAAAAAAGACATATTCCAGTTAATAAATTCAAAATAAAAAGTATTTTTCTACCTTCTGTTTGGGCATTTTTTCAGTTGCAATTGCTCCAGTCACTTTCTTCTGGTTTCTTCGTGTCTTCTGCTAGCTATCCATTTGTCCTTTCTTCTCTTTTAGATGTTTTCCATTCTCTCTCTATTTCTGCTTTAACATACTGATTGTTTCCCTTTTGCTCTTTCCCCCAATTCTTTCCTTATTCCTTTATCATCCATTTAAATTTCACCCTTCCATTTTCAAACCCCTCTTACTCTCCCAATACCCGACCCATCATAGACTTTTCTTCCACACAAAATATTTTTCCCTTCTCCATTCTCATTCCACATCCATTCTAGTCCTCCCCCAAAATCAGTTCCCTTATAGTTCTAGACCCACCCAGCATCCACTCCCTTCTAGTCCCATTCTCCCATGCCCCACATCAGCCCATTTCCAGTCCTATTCTAGCTCTTCATCAGCCCATTTCCAGTGCTAGCCTTCACATCACAGGCCATTTCCAGTCCTAGCCCCCCCCCATCACAGCCTATTTCCAGTCCTAGCCCCCACCATCACATCCCATTTGCAGTCCGAGTCCCCCTGCACCATCACAGCCCATTTGCAGTCCTAGTCCCCCCCCCCACCACCATCACAGCCCATTTGCAGTCCAAGTTACCCCCCCCCCCCCATAGCCCTTTTCCGGTCCAGGTCCCCCTCCCCATCACAACCCATTTCCAGTCCATGTCCCCCCCCATAGCCCTTTTACAGTTCAGGTCCCCCCCCTCACAGCCCATTTCTTTCCAGTCCAAGTCCCACCCCCTAGCCCTTTTCCAGTCCAGGTCCCCCCCCCCTTCACAACCCATTTCCAGTCCAAGTTACCCCCCCCATAGGCCTTTTACATTTTTGGTCCCCCCACCATCACAGCCCAACTATTTCCAGTCAAAGTCCCCCCCCCCCATAGCCCTTTTCCGGTCCAGGTCCCCCCCCCCCATCACAACCCATTTCCAGTCCAAGTCCCCCCCCCATAGCCCTTTTACAGTTCAGGTCCCCCCCCCCATCACAGCCCATTTCTTTCCAGTCCAAGTCCCCCCCCCCATAGCCCTTTTCCGGTCCAGGTCCCCCCCCCCCAATCACAGCCCATGCAGTCCTTGGCCCCCCCGACCAGCACCGCGGCTGTCTGAGGGGCTTCAGAGGGAGCCGGAGAAGCCCGCGTGAGGCCCCGGCTCCCTCTGTACAGCCGCCAGCGTGAAGAGCCTTTTCCTTCACGCTGGCGGCTGTATCTGTGAAGCCGCGAATGCTGGGAAAGGTTAAAGGGCTGGCGGCTGTACAGAGGGAGCCGGGGCCTCGCGCGAGCTTACCCGGCTCCCTCTGAAGCCCTGCGGTGTGTGGGCCGGCCCCGGGTGGGCCCTTGCCAGCTGTGGGCCCTACGCCATGGCGTACATGGCGTATAGGTAAATCCGGCCCTGCATATTCACATTGGCTAACTGGATAGTGGCTGAAAATCACCACTACCCAGAAACCGGAGGTTCAGCAGCAGCCGCTGCTCAGATACTGCCACTGAATATTGGGATTTGCTTTACCCATGGTGGCTGGCATTTAAAAAAAACACTGACCACCCTAGGCTTAACATCGGTCTGTAAGTGATTACCAGAACTTAAATTAGTCTGTAAGCTCCAGGGAGCAGGGAATGTGTCTATTTTATCTATCTGTACAGGTCTGTGGATGCCTAGTGGTACTTTATAAATAATCTGAGTAGTGATTCACCTTCTTTCTCCTAACACTCCTAGTCACTTTTTCATGCTCTCTCTTTCTCTTCTCTGCTCTTCCTGTCAAAGCTTCTTCACAACTGAAGTTCATTTTCACCTTTTCTGCATCCTTTATCTAGCTTTTATTCCTTATCTGCTCTTTCCTAACCTCTGTCCTATTTCATGTTTCTTATTCTAGTGATCATCGTCTCTCTCCCCCATTTCTCTATTTCTCCTTCTCCCACCTCTCTGCTTCTTTGCCCCTTACCTAGTAAACATGCTAATCCACAGTCACTCAGGGCCAGGGCCTGGATAGGAGGCACACTAGGCAAACCTCATTCCTAGTGCCTCCTGCTCCTTCCCCTGTCCCCATTGCTGCTGCTGCTGCTGCCCCCTCTCTGGGATGTGGTGGCAATGCAGCACTTATCATCACCTCCGGTGCTGCAGTGCCGTTTCAGATTCCACCCCTCGAATGTGCATGCAAAAAGGAAGTGATGGTAAGCACTTCGATGCCTTTTTAAAAGCATTGCTACTGCTGCAGTCCTGTAGAGGGCCAGCAGAGGCAGCAATGGGCCACCCTCTGATCAGTGGCACTCTAGGTGACCGCCTAGTTTGCTTAATTGTAGTGCTGGCCCTGCAGTCACCCCTCTCACTCTGTGTTTCATCCCCATTGGCGATGGATCCAAGATGGGGCATTTCACTTGATACAGGGTCTTGAAAGGTCCGAAACATGCATGTCGTGCAAGCTGTATTCCCTCACGGAAAGTTATACATCGCCGCTTTTTGAGATAAGTGATGTTTCACTATTTGATGGTTTGGTTACCATGAACTTTTCTTTCAATAAAAGGGACTTCCCGGAGTGGAGGGGAAAGGCTTTCTCCTTCTCTCTCTTGCCGGGGGGCCCGACATAAAAAAATAGGTGAATCAACATGATTTACAAGGATTAAAAGGATTAAATAAGCGAATGGTGGAGTTTTGTGAGTGGGACTCAACGTTCTATTTTCAATGACTCTTTTTGATTGAGGATCTATTGTTTGGCTTTGTCTGCTACTGCTCTTTGCCATTCCTCGGAAGCTGCCACCCTCAGCAAATTCCTAGCCTGATGGATGAGCCAGTCCTGTTTTTACCAGAAGAAGCTTTTTGCCCACTGGCTGCTGGTAGAAGTATATTACCTGTCTCGCTCCTAATTTGTACATGTTTTTTAATGACTGAGAGAGGTGTGATAAGGGGCTTCTCTTGGACAGTTGGCCATGCTTGCGCTGGGGGAAAGAAAGGAGGTCGCACCTGCTCAAGCTGTTTCCTTCAGTCGATGGGACTTGAGACCTCTGCCCACAACTTCCTTGTAAATGTAAAATACGTGCCCACTTGTCTCTTCAGTTTAGCCTCTCTAAATCATTCTGCATTCTTTTATGGTCTTAGTCCTGTTTCAAAAATAACCTCTAAAATATGAAAAGCCTGGATTTAATAATTTAGATTTTAACTTACCATCTGGAACAAGCACACATTAATTTAGCTTACATCTAATCCATAATACAACATTTATCTCATGAAAATTAATTCTAGATATCATGAAAGTCTGATATATTTGTGACATTTGACTACTTGATGGAAAGCACTGCCTATCTGTGATTTGCAATATAATTTGGTTTGGTTTGTATCAGCCAGAAATAGTGAACATCAACCCTTCAAAGTCACAAATGGATCTGCCTTCCATGATAAGTAAAAATATGTAAGGTGCCTATAAATTTTATATATGAATACATTTGAAAACTGGACCATTTTGTAGCACCTGGAGATCACAGCAGGAACACAGTAAAATTAAGACTGTAAAGGTATTTCTCCATGATGGTCTGACTTCTTATATTCTAGCCTCCAGAGGTTGATTTTGACACAAAAGTGGCTAGAAACAACTATTTAAACATATTTCTCTTTAGAGCAGGTAAATGGTAGCCCCATAGTTTTGCTAGGCAGCTATATCTATCTTCTTAAGTGGATGTTCTTGAGGTATTCTAAACTGGAGGAGAAATGTACCCACTAACTGAAATATTCAGCAGCAGCTAGTTAAATTTTGCTATCTGTGTCCAAACACATGAATAGCAGGCTACGTTTAGGTGGATTTTCAGCTACAGTCTAGCTGGATCGGTTGTGATTGAAAATATGCATGAATCTAGCCAATTACAATGCGACTGTCTACCTCACTTCTGAGCAACTAACTAAAAATTCAGCCCACTGCTAAGTATATTTATAATCAGCTGTATTCACTAGTGCCATTATTCAAAAATTTGTCTGGTTAAGTTCAGAAGTTAACCAAACAAACTTCACTTTTGAAACTCCCATCCCAATCACCAATAACATTTTGTCTGGACCATTGGAGAGTTTGTTGGTTTCTACAGCAGATGTTAGCCCAATGAGGTTTAGAAGGGAAAACTGTTTAATAAATAGTTACATGCACAGGATACATATATTGAGAATTGTCATGAGATATACGGACAGAGACTTGCATCCTAAGATGGCTGTAGGCACATGGACAGCTTAATAAGAACAACTGAACAATAACTGTGTAACAGGAACCAAAAACTCCTCCTTAGAGTGTTTCCTCTAATAAGCCTTCCGGGATATATAGTTCCTTCCATGAGGTAACTTGTACTCTTACCTACAGTAACACTTACTGTCCTTTATTGGTGCATTCCTAGCACTGAAACTTTACACATTAATAGGGGGATAGTCCAAGGGACTGAGACCTGCTACCATGTTAATGCCCTTGTCTGGGATATTAAGCGGCATTAACATGGTTAGTGTCACTGAATATCCTCCGGTGCCACCGCTGCACGCCCCGATGCTAACTGGTTAGCATCAGGGCATGCCAGGGCACTTCTGGCATGGCACCCATTGACAACAGGGCCGCTGCCCACTTATTGACACATGTTGAAAGTCAGATCAGTAAAGAATGGCCTAAATTTTGCTACAGAAGCTAACCGGAAGCTGAGCTGAATATTGCCACTGCCTGGTTAGCTTCCCGGCAATCCGGACAACCCAGATATTCAATGCCAGGGCCAGCATATGGCCCCAACATCGAATATCCAGGATAAAGGGTCAGCGGCGGTGGCTAGCTGCTCCAAGAGTGCCAAGCGCCGTCACTGAATATCGTTTCCTAAACCTTTAACTTAAGCTGCCAAATAATCTGCCGTTATCTATTGCATTATTTTCAACATGGACAACTTATTTGGTTAAAATGTAGCCAGTTATCTTGGGGAGGAGAGAAAACCATTTTGGGGCATGGTCATCATTTAATCACATTATACCAATATTTAGAAACAACTTATATTCACATTGAATACAGTTTTCAAAAGTTTAAGGCAGCTCTCAAAACTCACTACTTTGAGCTAGCATGTGTAGATTTTAGGGATCAGGGATGGGTAGGGGTTGGGGGAGGGAGCAACCAACACATACAGCCACAATCACTGCTTTGTTTAATTGTTTTAATATCCGCTTTAATTGCTCTTCTCTCTCTCCTGTCCTGTTTGACATGGCATTCCTTTCCTGATTTTATGATTTTAAACTGCTTTGGTACCCATGCGGAAGGCGGTAAATCAAATACTGATTAAACTTAAACTTAAACCGATTAGTATGGAAAGATTGCTCTGCTAACGCCAGCTGGAGAGGTAGCCTAGCTGTTAGAGCAGCGGGCAGAGAACGAGAAAAACAGTGCTGAAATGCCACTGATGCTCCACGTGACTTTGGGCGGGTCACTTAACCCTCCATTGCCTCAGTTGTAAAACTTAAATATTTGTATGCCTTCTAGAGAAAGGGAAATATCTCATGTACCTGAATATAACTCACCATCAGTTACTACTGAGTAGGCATAAAAAAATCCAAATTATAAGAAAAGATAATTGGATAACTTTGGATAAGCGTTGCTACTACCAGTGAATGTGTGGCGAATGCCAGCAACCAACCAACAAAGGCACATTAAGTGGCACTCACATGCTAATGCAGAGAGTGAGTGGGTGAGAGAGCAGTTAACGTGAATATTAACACAAGTGTACCTAATGATACCTCTATGGGGGTCATTAGGTGCTCCTGTGTTAAATGCACCACACATTAGGGTACTCAGTTGCACATTAGCTGACAAGAACATGCTCGTCAAGCTCCTGACAGCTAACGCAGAGGCTTTGGACTTAATATGCATTTATAACACGTTACGTGCAAACCCTTAGTGGGCTTCAGTAAAAAGGCTCATTTATCTGCTTAACTTTAGCCGGTGATTTTCAGTGCCACAGACTTAACTGGTTAAGTGTTTAAATATCCAATTATAAATTCTTGGATTATGTTTCCAACTGTCTTTAACCAGATATCCTGTGGTCGATTACTAGCCTATATTTTCAGACACTGCAGAGTTGTTAATGATATCTGAATAAATATCAGTGCTTCATTAGTCCAAAAGCCTCAGAAGCTGAAGTGTCTAAATATTTTTCTCAGTTCTAAAGTAACTTTATACCCGATCAGTTTCAAAATAAGTTCACGAGTTTCAATTAACTTAACTAGTTCCTCTCAAAATCTTTCTAGGGTCCTGTTAAACTCTTGCAAATTGTTTTAACATTCCTTTTGGATATATTTTTAAATTACTGGTCTTCTTGTACCTTTTCTGGCCTACACAGATAGGATTAATGCTCTAACCTCTTCCTGCTGATTTTCTTTGAACTCTCTTGGGTACATTTCTTTTTACTGAAGCTAGGCCTAGCTTGTACCTTATATTCCAGATTAGGACATATCAGAAGCTAACATAGGGAAGTTCTGACCCTTCTTCCCTTCTCCTGATTTTGAAATCAATAAGATACATTGCACAATGATTAGAAGTTGGATAAGTGCACCACAATGTTATTAGATAAACTGATAGGGGAATCTAACTGGGTGGTTGAAGCCTGCTCATCTCTCTGCCTCCTCCATGCCCTCCCCTGATGCAGGTGTGATTAGGAATTGCCAATCTGCTCACCACACAGGACATGCAACCTGATGTTAAGCACCAAAGTCCCAGTGCTAACATACCCCAGCAGCCATTTTGATGCCACTGCTAAATTGTGAGGCCCTGACCCTAGCAGCTATGGGTTCTGAACATGACAAACATGGACCAAACCCAGACTGCTAAATCAGGTCCTTATTTAGGCCATCCTGAGCAGCTAAACACAAGCCAGGGTGCCAACCATAGCCAAATAATGCAAACCTCTTCAGGCTCCTCTTCCATTCTCCGTGCTTGAGTACCCTGCCATAGGTTCATGCCCTATGGCCACCCAAGCATTCACATGTCTGTGTAGGCAGGGGAGATACACACCCTATTTAAAACTGCAGTACAGGGGTGTTGAGCAAAACCTCAGTCAGAAATTTCCACAGAGCATCCAGGAATAACTCTGTATCCATATCAGACAGGCGCATCCCATCAGACTTCCTCCCAAGGGTATGACATATGTTGGCCTTCTTGTAATGTTAAAACTTGCCCATCTGTCTGTTCACCTTAATCACCCCATATTTCATTAATCTGGCAAGCAGAATAAGCCTCTAGTGTAGGATCTCACACCTATAAAATGAGTGTTGCAGGCAATAAGGCCACCAGAAAGTCAAAGCCCACCACACAGCATAAGGCATGGCCAATATCACTACCTCCTGGAGGGGAAAAAGAACTGGAATTGGAGGACAGTGTGCTATGCTCTCATGTGGGATCTTGTAAAATTTCTAGGAGGTATGTACATGGGTATACAGCACAGACACATAGGAAGTAATTTTATAAAGTTTACACTCATTAATGGCCTCTTATCAAATATTGACTGACATAAAGCTATACACATTGGCATGAAAGTGCATACTTTACCAGTAGGCAAAGCTGGAGGTGCAGTCTGGGTGGAGCACTGTCAAGAGTTCGCAAGTACGCACATTGAGGGGCATTTTCAAAGCATTTTAGCTGGTTAGCAGAATCTATGGGGGGCATATTCAAAAGGACTAACATGGGTTGCAGGATATTCAGCAGCACATAATTAACACGGGGGTGGGGGGGTGGGGCACGCGCGCGCTACTGCATGGAACACTGTGATGATGTCAGTAAAATAGGGCAGCATAGTTGGTCACGTGACAGAGCCCGGCGTCGATGTCAGCTGCAGGCAGGCAGAACTGGTGGAAGGCCGTTCGGGCTAAGTTCTGGTTCAGATAAATGTTTTTAAATTAAGTTTCTGGAACATAAACCACTGTGCTTTGTGATGGGAAATATAAATGACTTACAGTAATCGGATGCTTTAAAAATGCATGAACATCTGGAACTGTGATAATTAGAAACAAAATACCACATTAAAACAGACATCAAAGACCTTCATTCTGGCTCATATGTCAGCGATGGAGAGAAATCACTTTTCCCTGGAACACATGTACATTATCATATAATTGATAAAATGTTAGGTTGGTATGTTTCACCATATGCATCACCTTTGATCTAATGCAGTCCCATTAGATGTGCGATAAAATCTGTGTCTGACTTTGAAATTCACTATTAAGTTCTATGCAGAGAGAGCTAGAGACCTTACTTTCTATAAATTGTGGTCATGATATTCTATGGTACTTACACAAAAAAAACCCCTCTTATCTCCTCCTGAAGCTAAACTCCCAAATTTCCAAAAGTGAAGAAAATTGATCCTTGTGTGAATTACAATAGCCATGATGGAGGTAAAGGCAATGGGAAGTTTATTGCAGCACTGAGACTATGGGTAAGTGAATTGTTTTTTCTAAGGTCAAAGAAAGGTTTCTTAGACTCCGAAGGATAGATATATTTTTATTATTATATGAAATCAGTACAGGAAGTGTGTGTCTGGTGCAATTTTGATTGGCCAATTTAATTGCAAAGAGAGTTATTTTAGAAGACTTATTTTCTGTTCACGTGTGTATAATCAGATATATACATGTGTAAATTGCATCCACATGTAAATGGCTGTTTTAAAAAGGGTTTATTCTACAAGTGAATGTCCTTAGTACGCAGAGGTTTTGAGGGGGGCATGTCGGGGGGGGGGGGGAGGAGTTAGGCATAGCCTGAGCAGGATAAAAATCTACATAGAATGCACATGTAAACCCAAAATTCTCCAGATTGGGATTTACACCTATTCCTTGGCGGGTTTCGATCAGTCCTTTACAAGAGGTGTCAAGAGAGTTATCCTCCTTAATCCCGCCTGGTTATTTTCCCCTTCAGATTGAAAAGAGTTAAAGATAATGTCCTCTGTAGTTGTCTAGCAGCATCTATACATCTAAGTTTGTGAAATGGTTCACATGCACATGCCGGCTGTGAAATGCCGGAACATACACATGTAAATTGCCTGTTTTCCTCCATTGTTTTTATCCATATGTAAATATGTACAATGGCTCCTCCCACTGCACGCGGATATACTGTAAATCCATGTGCACTCCTACGCTTCCTTCTGAGTATTTTAGAAATGGTTTGACGTTTAGCAGAGCTGTTTCTAAGAACTGAGCATGTCCTAACAGTGACGTCTTGTTCCAATCTCCACATATTATTTGAAATCTGCCTTAAAGTAAGCCAGCACTTTTAATGCAGGTACTTTATAGATGATTTTCCCAGAGAAACTACCAGGGTAACTTCATATTGAAAATTAGCTAGCATAGGATACAGGTGTAGGAAGGGTGAGCATATTTTGTAGTTGCAGCTTGTATGGATAGCAGAGATGGAGTAAAGGAGCATGCTTACACTTGAAAACAGAACTTGTATGCAGTTTTTCTCACAGACCTAAACACATGCACTGGCACTAGAGATCTGCATATGTCGGCACACATTGGGTTCACTTAGGTGCCTTAAGAAAAAAGTGTGCGTAAAATCAATTTCCTCATATGAAAAATTTCTAATTGAGCATTACAAAATTTTGTTAACAAAAAGGTTGGAAAAAAGACAGAAAACATCCAAATATGTGGGAAAAAGTCCTAAAATGAACCAATTCTTTCCATGCCTATCCTTACCTTGTTCTCCTGCTTTTTTAGGCTGCTTAAAAGTATTCAGAGGAGGCTCAGATTGTAGCCAGCTATTTTACCTGCATAGGAGTGGAGGAGTAGCCTAAAGGTTTGAGCACTGGCTTCATAACCAAGAAACAAAGGTGTGATTCCCATTAGTATTCCTTGTGGCTGTGGGCAAGTCATTTAACCCTTCATTACCTCAGAATAAAGGCCTGGCAATCTACTGGTCACACTGCCAAGAAAACCCAAGAGTTGCTGGGTTGCCAGGAGTCAGCATTAACTCAAAGACACACATTGCATTTGCATTACCAGCATAAACTGTTGGAGAAATGGCTATGATAAATTCCCTCAAGCAAATTTCACTGGACAACAAATTTGTTCAAAAGTTTTGTTTTTTGGATCCAAGAAGGCGGAGGAGTAGGACACAGAGGAGGGAGGTTTGTGGAGAACTGCTGTGCCGTGCTGTTCTCCTCGTATTTTGCAATGGGGAGGAAGAAGCAAAGGAGCCAGCTCTCGAGCTCCAGTGAGTCTGATGCAGCAGCCTATTATGCGGTTCTGCCTTCCTCGGCATTTGACATGACTTTGGTGGACCCGCTCAATTCAACGGCAGATCTGAGCAGTGGGGTGAAACTTAGTCTGGAGTAGACGTCTCCATCGCAACCTGGAAGCATTCACTCAACTGAGGAGGAGCGGCTTGGTGAGCTCCTGAGGAATGGGGCTTCCAGTGTTACTGAGGGTCCCCAGTCGAAGCCGGTGTTGGTGGTTTCAGCAGCTGGGGTTTTCTCCTGGAGGTGCTCCTCTTGGCTTGCCAGGGAAGACCTGTACTCCAACTGCTCCGAGGTTCAGTGGGCTGAATAAGCCAGCATTGGTTACATTAGTTAGTCTCCCATAAGCTATCTTTTTACTCCAGCAGTCTCTTTTACCTGTGTTGGGGACTTTAAGTCAAGAAATTTGATTTGTTAAAGGACAGTGTTTGTCGGTGGAGGCAGATCTGACTCAGCACTGTATGGAAGACCTGGCTGGAAACCCAAGTTAGGATTTACATGCACCTGGAGGGGCTTATATCAGGGAGCAGTCAATTCAGGCCCAGAAGTTTGAATTTATGGAAAATCAACTATGGTGGAACAATTTACGTTTTTTAAACTTTCCCTGGCCATCTTTGTTGGCACCTGTGGACCTGGTTCGTAAGTACTTTGTTGATGTCCTGCAAATGCCCGTTGAGACTTTGCCACCTATTGTGAGGTCACAGTATGTGCAGTAATGTCATCAGCTCCGGGCACTGGTCTGGACTCTGCACATTCTGTCAGACCAGGGCAATTGGATCTTTTGGTTTTCTGGAAAGCTCCCTGGGGGTGGTGACCAGTTGTGCCACCCTATTGGTGGGTTTGCCTTTGAGTCGGACCATAACTCTGTCCTTCGGCTTTACTTTCAAAATATGTCTTCTCAGTTTGTGGGCTCAAAAATATCTTTATTTCCTGATTTGGCTAGAGTTACCCAGAAAAGACGGAGAGACTTTCTGGCTTTACACCAAAGAGTCTCCGCTCTGGATGTGTCTTTTAGGTTTAAATATTCATGTAAATGTGTTATTATGAATAGAACCCTGAAATCTCAGTTGTCTAAACTTTGCCAAGAGAAGAGACTATGCTATGATATTTTAAGAAATTGAGACATCCCAGAGGACAGTGATACTTTGGAATCTACAGCCCTACTCCTGCTTATCTCCCTGGGCAGCCTGTATAAGTACAACATGAAGAAGGTCACTCAGACCTTGTTATCATTCTTCCTATACTTGCATTGGTATACTCTCCAATCCAAATGAAAACCCCCCTGAATGATGACACCATAGAATTGAAACTTAACTCAGTTTAACTGAACATAGCTAAGCAGAAACGAAACTTATAAAAGACAGAAAACAGCTCTAATTGGTACTGATAAGAGAGCACAGCTTCTATGGAATTAATTAACTCTGCAAAAAAGCAAGGTTACAGTGCCCTGCTTCCCATTTTGAAATTGCTTACTAGAAGGGGGGCAACCAGGTGCTGGGCCCAGACCAGAGTCCCGATTGGGTAGCCATATCAGTACCGGGACCAATAGATGGGTGAGAGGGGTACTGGGACCAATGAAAAGTTTGCCTATGCTTAGAATGGACAAGAAAGCTATAAAAGTTGTTGTTTTACTAGAAGCCATTGCTCAGCCATTTTGAAATTGCTTATTGCTTGAGCCATGTGCACATTAAACTGGCTTGGATCCTTGAAAAGACTCCTGGATTTATTTATTGCATGCTTATCTGCTGCTACATTATTATGCATCAATCTAAGCAATTTATTTTTTGAACCTCAGCAATTTCTACAGTTTTTGCAAGTAAGGGAAAATGTAGTGGAGGAATGAGCTTCCTGTACAGGCTGCCATGTTAATTTATCTTTGCTCTTGATGTTATTATTTTTCTTACATTAACCATGGTTTATACGATGCTTGGATCTATATTTTGGTCTAGTCTTTATGTAATTTGTTTTTTCTCTTAATGCAATAGTGGGTATTTCTTTTTTCTGTTATTTCTGATTATTCAGATATTTACTGGAGATGATAGTTAAAATTGTTATAAATAAAAAATTAAAAACCAAAATGTTTTGCTTCCTGAAAAATGTTTGGTGATTATGATAGACAGCTTCAAGCTGAACACAAATATAATTTCAGATTGACTGTATCTTGTAGGAATTTGGAGAAACATGAAATTAAATTTTGATAGAGTTTAACATGTTTAATCCCACAATGATGCAGACATATTGTACTAGTTCACCTGAGCTAAAAATGTTTTGCTCCTGATTTTCGTTTGTACTCAGCATTTGATGCTTCTCATCTCAGTATCCAACAATAGTCTGCCAGCATTGATGGGTTCCAGTTGCTCCGATACTGCTTTTCCATCATCACAATGCCATGGTGAAACCTTTTACCGTGTTTGTCACTGATTGCACCAAGATTAGCAGGGAAGACATCCAAGGGGTCTGTTTACTAAGTGGCGCTAGTGGCTTCCATGCAAAATCGGAGCCGCGGCCCCATTTTATTCAATGCAGCGACAGCTCCGATTTCGCACGGACGCCGCTAGCGCCGCTTCGTAAACAGACCCCAAAATATGAATGCAGAAAATGAATCTTCAACAACATGTTACACATCATAATTTTATATGCTTAAAGCATATTGTCAACCAGCAGGACGTAGTTTGATGCCCTCTAATTGCCAAGAAAATTCTCAACATCTCTGAATGCCTTCCATGCAATTTTCTCAGGCCCCACTAGCAGATCTTTGAACTGCTTATCATGTGTCTGACTTGTGGACCCACATAAATGCCTTCCTTAATCTTGGCATCAGTTATTCTTGGCAACATCTGTCTCAAATATCGAAATCCTTTACCTTCCTTGTTCATCGCTTTCACAAAGTTTTTCATCAGTCCGAGTTTAATGAAGAGAAGGCAAAAATATCTTACTTGTATTGACAAGTTCATGTGCAACATTTTTCATCCTGGAACCAAACGCTTACGAAGCAGCTAGTTCTTTTTAATGTAATGAGACTCTAGCACGGGAGTCCCATTCGCAAATGAAACAACAGTACTTGGTATACCCGAGCTGCATTCCTAGAAGCAGTGCCATTACTTTTAGATTGCCACAGATGTTCCAGTTGTAGTTGTACTGTATGTGTTTCAACAACAGTTCCATGTTTTCATAGGTTTCTTTCATGTGCACTGAATTGAAAGGTGGATGTTGCTATTGTATAACAAGACTGCTTTCAGCCTTAACAGTGATGAATTAATAAAAAGGTGCCATTGTTGTGTGTCATGCTCACAACCGAAAGCCGTGAACAACCCATCAGCGGAAGTGCAGAAACAGAGGTTGTTAACTTGTGCAAAGAAATATTTCATATCTTCTTGGCAGGTCTGAAAGACAGAAATTTTTGTGCCTGGCAACAGCAAACCCATCCTTGCAATCTTGAACCAAGTAGTTCAGCTTTTGTTTTTGACAAACTTAAGTCTCTCACCTGGTCATTCAATTCTGACTTTGTTATCAGATGAGGCATACTAGACATCAACTGTTCAAAATCTGGATCCATGTCATTTTCCACATCTGGCCCATATATTGTGGCATCTTCATCCGCCTCATCTAGGCTCCATGTCTCTAGTGACTTTGGTACTGCCATACTGTCGGCATGCGGCCATGATCTCATGGCTGAAGGCAGACTAGGGTATTCAATTGATTTCTTATTTTTAGCAGAGAAGCCGTATACATTGGTCAGACAGAAGTAACAGTCCATCATGTGATCCTTCTGTTCTCACCACATCAGGACTGCAAACAGCATTGACTTTCGAGTACCTCTGAGTCAAGCTCTGAGATGGAGAGCATACGTTACACAGCAAGTGTGAGGAGCCCATGATTTATCTTGATCGCCAACTTTACAACTGAAGTAGAGCTCATACACTTTCTTAATAAGTGCAGTCATGCTAGGTCTTTGAGGATTAAGCGTATACTCACCACAAATGTAAGAGAATATATCGCAGCTGTTGTGACATTGATGAAACATTTCTGCTCTAACGAATTGTCATTTAGACAAGAAGCTTACATGTAAATGCTATTGTTAAGTACACAAACTGATGGCAATGTCATGCAGAGAATCTATGTATGAAAGCTGCTTTTATAGCCTGTACTGCCAGCATCCATCCTGACTAAGCATGCCCAAGCATTCCAGAGCAGTAGCATTTCAATTGCACACTGTGAGCCTGCACTGAGTGCATGTCTGAACTAAACAAAACAGCTTACTTTCTAGGCAACATATGGGTAGACTTAAAATATGCAAGAAAATCACAAAAATAGGTGATCGCAAAAAAATGGTGTGTGATAGGAAAATTTCAAGGTGATTTCTGTGATCAGCAACCCAAAATCCATAAGATACATCCAAAAGTGTTCAGGAAGCAAAATCTTAGTTGTTTTTCAGAGGACAGTTTCCACAAAGAGTTTCTTATTCACAATTTGAATGCATTGTACAACACTGGTAATTTGTATTTGCATATTTTGAACCTGTAAGGGAGCAGGTGGAAAGAATACACCATGAAGTACCTGAGGTGCACTGAAATGCAATCTCCTCATGAATCCTCAACCTACAGTATTTCCATCCACTTTTTGTTTATGAGGCAAAGAGTAAGTGTGCTGCAAAACAGCACATATAGTTCTACCCACAAATGGGAGAGGGGAATTTTTAAATGCATTTGTGTTTCTTCAGTGGGTGAGCAAATTAGGGTTTTTTTTTTCAAAAGAGGATTTGCTTGGCAATGCAGGCAGTTGTTTTCCACTTGGATTGTTGCCATCTAGTAATCCAAAAAGGTTAAATGGCCATTCAGAATTAATTTAAAATACAAGCATCAAAATTATAACTGGCAGGAAATGATTTGAAAGAATGAGACCATCGTTGTTTGAACTCCATTGATTGCCTATCCACCTTAAGGCCTTGTTTAAACTTTTAAGCTTGATATTTAAGGTGGTGTGGAGTACCTCTGCTTATACATAAACTTGCATGTGGTCTCAGCTGATCGATGTCCATCTGTCTCTTCAGTACAAGAATGTCACCTGATTTCTGCACATAATTGCACACTGCAGTATGGGGGAGGAGTGGGGTGAGCAACTACTTATTGCCTTATGAATGATTGTTCTTGCTAAAAAAGCTGAAGACATACCTATTTGATCAAGTTAACTTTTTGTATTTAGTGGCCTGTTTTATGTATTTGATTTTATGTTTTGTAAAGTATTTTTAAACTGTTTCCCATTATGGAAAGGATCTATTCTTATTGTCATCGACTTCAAACTTAAAAGGGGGTGTGTAATATTAAAGTCTAATTAAATGAAATTAAGGGGTATGTTTACTAAACTGCGGTAATGTCACTCGCGTTAGGTTCCACGGTAAAGGTACAGATGCCCATATAAAGGCGTGGGCGGTGCATCGTTACAGCAAGCCGTATCAGCTAACGCATGTTACAAACTAACGAGCGTTACAAGGCGCCTCATAAGGCACCTTACAAGGCATATTACAAGGCACCTGTAGGCACCCCTGAACAACGCATTCTAAAAGGCACCCTGTGCTATGGAACCATAGGTTAAGATGGCACAACAAGGTTATGGTGCCCTAGGTTAGTGTGCCCTAAGGGCTGCAAGGTGCCGCAGGATGACATGCATGACCTGTGAGGAACAGAGACAGATGTAGTCCTAACATTAGATAGAGCACTCAGGAAAGGCAATGAACAGGTGAGTGAAGGAGAGAGAGCTGGGAGCTGCTGGACCCGCCATATCTGTGGGCAGCCCATATGGCTGCCAGTACTGATGACAAACATGGTGGGGGCAACTGTACCACAGCACAGGGTGTTGGCAATGTAAAGTACTGGAAAGACAGTTGGTGGCAGACGATGGGAATACGTGTCCCCCAGTGGAGGCGGAGGTGGCAGGATAGTTACAATGATGGGTGGACAGAGGAGGGGTGGTGCCATGCAGATCAGGCACAGGTGAGGCAAGCACGATGAGGCGCAATGAAGGAAAAGGTAGCAGTGCAGGACATGGGGTGGCAGCCCGCATAGGCAGATAGGACTCTACACAGCTGACAGACGCAGATAGATGGACCGAAGGAATGTTGGCAATTGTGGCGAGGGTATTATGGGCTGGCAGCACAGATCTGCAAAAATATGACTAGTACAGGCATGCACACTATTTGAGTAGGACAGGCATGAGAGGAGAGAACAATGAGGAACTGAGCCCATGAACACTGACAAGAATGGCATTGTATTAACCAGTAGGCTATACCTCCGTGGTGTATGTCACAGCAATGGCTGGGTACAGAAGGACTGAAGGTCACCACACAAACTGTCTGCTCTGAGTGCCAGGATAGGGTAACCCCACCAGTACCCATGATGCAATGCACATGCTGAATAGCTGTCTACAGCTGATCAGCAAATGGGGTCTGCACCTCTCCTGTACCTCAGCTTGGAAAGACGAACTGACAGTGCATGATATTGGCACAGAGTAGCTACAGACCATGCCATTGTGCAGGTTCTGTGTTCTCCCTGATGCATAGGATGGGTGCCCAGCACTAGGTCCGCAGTACATGTGGTGCTAGAGATAGGCCTTGCGGTACATCCCCATCACTACCAGTGTGTGACAGGTGTTCCTTGCAGTGCAGCTGAAGGTAATTTGGTGTTCATCTGTATCCTGCAGTCACATGTGGCCCTCTGGGACCAGACACCACCCAGATTAGTGTGTACCCCGTGTTAGGGTCTGGCTAACATGGGCACCTGTTATCAGGGCAGAGGGGTTTCCAGACTTTCATGAGGTTTGTGTAGCAGTGCCTTTATAGGTCAAAGTGGTATATACTACATACCCCAAAGGGCTCACATCACCCTTTTTGTCGGTAAGAGACAGGTGCCCCAGCTCCCATGAAGCAACCTCCATCCTGCTGGTATATGACAGCCCTCCAGGGTTAGTGGGCCAGAGCCATACCTGTGGCTGGGGCAGTGGCAGACCAGCAGCAATGATGGGGTTAGCTCTGGAAAACTCCAACTGCCTCACACCACTGTCTGCCAATCACCAGCAGACAGCACAGTCAGACTGCACCTTATAGGTGTTCCATCCATGCACAGTCTAACTGCAGACAGTCCACTAGCCAGTCCATAGTGCATGCTCACAGAGGAACTATGTGCACCAAGCAGGCATCTCAGTGATTGGGGTCCCAACACTGGGAACACAAAAGTATCACATGGAGCCACATAATCTAGAGCGCTATGTGGGAAACTAGACATGGCATGGTCACTGCTCAGTCAGAGTGAGTGCCCTCCCAGCATGCCATGCTTTGGCCACCCTGTCCATGCAGGCGGTGGTCGGGCACTACAGTGTCCCAGTCATTGCCCCACACCCTGTGAAGATGCATACTGGCCAATCAGCCCTGTCCGAGCTATACACCTTGCTCCTCCTTATGCACATATTCAGGCTAACGCTGGTAACAGTGTGACATTGTGGGTCCAGTGAGGTATGGGCAGCCACAAAACAATGGATAGACATACACACACACACTCCTATTACAGTATTGTGCAAAGATAGGGGTGGTTGGCAACCCTGCCTGCCACACTGGTCCTGATCACAGTGCCGACATTGCTAAACTGTGCAGAAGGTAGTAGTAGTGCTCTGGTGATAACTGCAGCTCAATGCTGGGACCAACAGCCTGACTCTCCATGCATCTTTGGATTGTGGAGCCTATGTGAGTGGGTGTTTGTACCACTGTTCGCTGCTGCTTTGGGCTTTGCACATGTTGCTGTTGTATCTGCATTGTAGGGTAAAACATAGGAACATGCTCTGCAGGAACCACAGCTGGGGCTTGAACCTGTGACCCTCTGCTTCTGGACACACTGGCTGGGTGTACTGCACTACACTGTTGCCACAGATGCATGGTGGTCCCTGGAGCTATCTGTACTTTTCCTCAGCCAGACCTTTTATGTTGCACTGCACACCATGTACTGGTACAGAGCATGGCCTAGGTCCACTGCAGGCAGGTGCCACTGCCCCCTCCAGCACGGGAACACCCCCCCTGCCATGCTGACATGACCATGTGCTGTCAGTGCTGGTAGTGTGCAGTCCCAGGCCATCCACTGTGTGGGTAGGTGGTCGCCTAGGGAGCGGGGTCTGGGGCATGGGGCATACATGAGCATCCTCACATCCCCCCCATCACCGCCTACTAATAGTCTGTCCCTTCCGCTTGGGGGAGGGTTGGCTGGGGGATGTCAGTTCAGTGCCCTGGCAACTGTTAGCTCGGGTGGACCAGGTAAGATGTAGGTGGATTGTGTTTGGCCTTTGTCAGCTGTTGTCATGCTGATTTACGGTTTCTATGTTCCTATGTGCCACCTAGGCACCCACCTAGTCCACCCTGTGCCTCAGCTGCCCCCGCTACATGTCCCGCCTGCAGCCCCCTATGCCCCACTTGCACCATCGCCATAGTGGCCTTTCATACTTGGGCACTATGCTGTTGCTGGAAATGGAGCACTACTATCACGTTTCTTGGGCTCCCTGTCTATTTCGTACATTGCTGACACTGAAATGGTTTCTCTCTCCTGCAAATGTGCATCTAACGGCAGGTTTTCATTCGTGGTAGGATTCAGCCCTTCAGTTCAGCGCGTTAGTGTGCAGGGAGCCTCTCCCTGCCCACTCCCCACCCATTGACCCCTTCCCCCCACCCTCTCTCCACCCTCTACGGTGTTTACCGTGGCCGGGAACATTAACGATCGTTAGGTAGCGTTAACGCGCGTTAACGTTACATACCACGCGTTAACGTTACATACCACGTGTTAACGTTACCTAATGCGCGGTCTGTAACGTTACCGCAGTTTAGTAAACATGCCCCTAAATGTCAAAGCCTTGCTTATGAGTGTGAGTTTTGAAAACATTTCCATGGGTAAAAGACCACCAGTGGAAGTTTGTAGAGAAGTGTTTTTGTGAAATTGCCCACCCCATATGCAGCTAAACCTATATGTCATAGCCTATATGCATATAAGTTTACCAGATCTGTATGGAGATATTCTCAGGGGTGGGAGAGAGGAGGGATTTTCATTTACGAATATACTTTTGAAAATTTAGATGCGTGCATAGAAATTAACCCTGAACAATTATTTATATATTCCAAATAACAAGTGTAAAAATATACATGTCTAGTTTTCCTGGGGGAGTTTTCAAAGTAAATGTTTGCACATTGTTTCATTTTGAAATCTGGCAGAGTTCACATCGAGAAAACCATGTGCATATTCGTTATCCATGAGCACAATTATAATATGTGCTGGAAGGGCCTTTTAAGCAACAGGACATTACTTACTCTTTGGGTCAAGAGCTTAACATTAATTTTACATTTCATACAAGGCAGGAGTAAGGATGGGATACTGTACTGGGTGTCCTAGGGGAGCCTTCAGCCTTATTCCACACTCCGTCCAAGAAACTCCCACCATCACCCCTGCCAGAACAGCCCTGTAAGAAGGCAGAATTGGTCATCATACTTTTAAATATTAAACGTTGCTTTGTATGTAAGCGTGTGCCCGGGCGCTCTGCAGGTACAAGAATGTGCTGATGCTCTTTGAGTCTGTCTGGCTGTCAGGATTCAGTGTTTTGCTTTGACGGCTGCTGCCCTAGGCAACCACCTAGTCTTGCCTAATGATTGGGCTGGTCCAGATTTCACATTTATGAATGATATAGCTCTGTATTCAAAAGCAGTTATATGGTTGAGAATGAGTGCTGAACACATTAGTGCTTTACTAAAACATTGCCGGCACTTACAGTACATAGATCATTTCTGGTCATATAAGTCATTATGTAGTAATTTTATAAAAGCATTTTCACCTGTATATACCAGTATAGGCGTCAAAATTGTCGCTTATAAAATTACCCTCCACATAAGAGTATGCATGATGACAGGTACACCTGCGCATTTAAGTGACTCAGGAGGAACATAGGTGGTTTATGCACATAATTTATAAAATGCATGCATTCACACAGGGGTGGCTCAAGACAATCTGCTGCCTGAGGTGAGAGATGAGTTGGCGCTCCCTCCCCTCCCAGCAGCCAAAATGGAGGGGCATCCTCAGAGTTCTAGCCAGGAAATAGGGGGTTTCCTTACTCAGAACACTGGCTAGGTGGTTGTCACAAGAATAAAGACAAGATATTCCGAGCCTAAATACGTTTTAAAACAACTTTGCAATGATCACATACACAGCAAAAATTGTAGCAGTTTAATTATGTAGTAGGGTGTGTCAATTTTGAAGATGTCATAATGTTAAAAAGCACTAGTGACAAATCAACAACTAGCTTTGCATTTTGTGCAATGTGTTATTTACCTACCTGTTGCAAATTGCGCAAAAATACACAAAGTGCTGTTGGAAATAGGACCTATGTCACATAGAAGATGGCTTACAACAGCTCTAAAGTACATGACAATATGGATTTCCAAGCATAATCTGAAAGGAAAGAATCTGAAAAACTTCAGAATGATTGTAGAGTTCTGTGTTGGGATTTACATGGTGAACTGGTTCAATATACAAATAAATAGCAATTGGACACAAGGTCCCAGGCATCTCCTTTTCTCCTGCAGCCCGTTCTCATTTTTTCGGTTTTTGCCCTTCGTGGCTGGCGTTCGCGCCCTTTTTTCCTTTTTCCCTGGAAGGCTGGTCCTTTGACCTCGCGGGGGCTCTTTTTCCCCCGATGGCTTCCAGTGGTTTTAAAAAGTGTGATCGGTGCAAGAAACTAATGTCTCTCACTGACACACATGACTGCTGTCTTCGGTGCCTCGGGCTGGATCATGATCCTAAGATCTGTGGACCGTGTGGCAAAATGTCCACTAAGGCACTGCGAAGTCATCAGCATCAAAAGGAAAGGCTTTTCTCTGATTCGGCCTCCGGCCGGGCCCGGACCTCATCTGAGGCCTCGACGTCTCGGGAGTCTGACCCCGAGCATCGTCAGGGTTCCTCGGACAGGGGGTCCCCCGAGCAGGAGCGAAAGAGGAAGAAGCGGCTCGCGAGGGCGGTGTCGGAAGAGGTCCCTGGCTCCTCGAGGGCTAGGTCTCGGACCCCCGACCGCCGTCCCAGGCCCGTGGAACAGGAGAAGCCATCAAAAGTGCCTCGTGTGGAGCCGGAGTCTGCTGGACACGTAAATCCTGTTGTCCTCGAGGACTCTCCTCCCAGGGAGCCGCCGCCGGGGCCCGAGTCGGTGGCTGCTAAGTCTCCTGAGCTGGGTCTCAGGCTGACAGCCTTGGAGTGCAGACTGTTTGCCTTCATGGATCAGCAACGGGTGCTGATGGCCAGCCTTGCTGGCGCATCTGCTTCGACCACCGGGACATCGACGTCGAAGTCGACCCCGGAGACTGAGCCGATATTCGAGACCATGAAGGCTCGAGGTCGTCCTCGGTTGCGATCACCCTCGACCTCCCGGTTGGGACCGAGGGTGTCGACGCCGGTGCCTTTGGCGTTGGGGCGGGTGCTGCCGGGCCCCGCGCAGTCGGAGCCCGACTCCTCTTCGGACGAGTCCGCCTGGGAGACGGAGGACGAGGAGTTCCCTGATACCTTCAAGACTCGGTGCGTCCCATCGGACTCACCACAGTTTGAGCCCCGGAGTAGATCCCCTCCGGAGGATACCCGGTTCTCGGAGTTCGTTCAGGATATGGCCACTGCTTTGGCGATCCCTGCGGACCCTGAGGAGGAGCCTCGAGCCGAAAAGCTCGAGGCCCTCCAGTATGACTCTCCTCCGAAGGAGGCCTTTACTGTGCCGGTTCCTCCGATGCTGGAACAGCTCCTCTTCCGGATGTGGGAGGCACCGGCTTCGGCGCCGGTTCTGAGCAAGCAGGTCGGTTCCATTTATTGACTCCGTAAGAGCCCTGGTTTTCAAAAGGCGCAGCTACCACACCATTTCATGGTGGTGGAATCGGCCATGCATCGTCTGAAAAGTCAGAAGATGCACTCTGCGGTGCCCCCTGGCAGGGAGGCCCGGAACCTGGATGCGTTTGGTAGAAAGTGCTTCCAGGGCTCGATGCTTGCTTGCCGTGTCCAGTCTTACCAGCTGTACATGGGCATGTACTTGCGGGACCTGGCGAAGGAGCTTGCCGGGTTCTCTGCTGGTCTCTCTGGGGAACCTTTGCAGAGGTTCAAGTCCTTGTCCTCGGGGATTTGGGAATGCTCTAAGTTCATGTCCCGCGCAGCCTACGATGGCTTTGAGTCCTCGGCCCGTGTTGCAGCAGCCGGCATCGCGGCTCGACGCTAGGCATGGCTGCAGTCATCGGATCTCGAGCCATGGGTTCAAGACAAGTTGGTCGATGTCCCTTGCCGAGGTGAGAACCTTTTCGGCAAGCCCATTGCCGAGAAGACTGCACAGCTCGAGACCGAGCACCTCACGAGGACAAGGCTGTCTAGAAAGACTTCTGCCCCTTCTCATAAGAAGAAGGGCTCGGGTAAGAAGTCCTTTTACCCGAGGAAGGTGACTGCCTACAAACAGTTCCCACCTTACCAGGCCTCCCCAGCTCCCCCACAGGGTCAGCAGGCCAAGGGGCAGGGACATGGGCCCCGTAGGCAGAAGTCCCCCAAGCCTCAGGCTCCTGCTCCCACTCAGCAGGGTGGGGTTTTTTGACTCCCAAAGCATAGCCTCTCCATCTCTGCTGTCCCATCCCTGCACAGGAGGTCGACTAACCCTGTTTGCCCATAGGTGGCCACCCATTACAGGAGACAGTTGGGTCTTACGCATAGTCCACACGGGCTATATGCTTCATTTCCATCAGTTGCTTCCTCCTTACTTTCCTGGAGAGCCTCCAAGGCCTCCTCTCCACACAGACCTCCTCCTTCAAGAGCTTCAGGGTCTGTTGCGAGACAAGGCGGTGGAGCCTGTGCCTCCCCACCTCCAAGGTCACGGTTTCTACTCCAGGTACTTCCTCGTACCAAAGAGAACCGGAGGCCTCCGGCATATTCTCGACCTCAGAAATCTCAACAAGTTCCTAGAGAATGAAAAGTTCAAGATGCTTACTCTTGGAACACTTCTGCCCTACCTCCAGCAGGGAGATTGGCTATGCTCCTTAGATCTAAAGGATGCGTACACTCACATCCTCATTCATCCAGACCACAGAAAGTACCTCAGGTTCATTGTCGGAGGAAACCATTATCAGTACAGGGTGCTGCCTTTCGGCCTCACTTCCGCCCCAGGGTCTTTACCAAATGCCTGGTGGTGGTGGCAGCCTACCTGAGAAATCAGGGTATATTTGTCTTCCCCTATCTGGACGACTGGCTCATCAGGGGTCAGACGTTCCAGGAGGCCAGGCAAGCCACCCTCCGAACTATTTCTCTTCTTCAGCACCTGGGTTTTGTCATAAACTTTGCAAAGTCCACTTTGCTCCCCTCCCAGAACTTGGAGTTCATAGGGGCAAGGCTGGACTCTCTGCAGGCAAAGGCTTTTTTGCCAGAAGGCAGAGCTCAAAGACTGATAGAATTGGCAAACCAGTTTCTCCAAAGGCCACTGGTTTCCGCCAGACTCTGGCTGCGGCTTCTGAGCCACATGGCTTCGACAGTGTATGTGACTCCCAATGCCTGACTCCATATGAGGCCTGCACAGTGGTACCTCAGGACTCAGTGGTCACAGTCCACAGGACGCCTCAGAGACAGAGTAAGGGTGTCCAGACCATTCCTGAACTCCCTTCGCTGGTGGCTGCACCCCCCCAATCTTCTGCAAGGGGTGCCTTTTCAAATTCCTGGGTTCACAGTGGTGTTGACCACAGATGCCTCTCTGCAGGGCTGGGGAGCACATTGTCTGGGCAAGTGCACCCAGGGCCTGTGGTCTCCCTGGGAGGCCACGCAACAGATCAACGTACTGGAACTCCGGGCTATTCGCTTAGCCCTCAAGACTTTCTCTCAAAACCTGGCTCACCAGTCCGTCTTAGTACAAACGGACAACGAAGTAGCCATGTTTTATGTGAACAGGCAGGGCGGCACTGGGTCCAGGCTCCTTTGTCAGGAGGCACAAGACCTTTGCTTGTTTGCGCTCAAGCACCGCATGTTTCACAAAGCTGTTTATCTCCCTGGCCAGGAGAACTTCCTGGCAGACAGGTTGAGCAGAGTTCTGCAGCCCCACGAATGGCAACTCCACCCATTAGTGGTTCAGAAGATTTTCCTGAAATGGGGACTTCCATCCATAGATCTCTTTTCCAGTCCCCTGAATAAGCAGCTGCCCAGGTTCTGCTCCAGGCACCCGCATCCTATGAGGTCGGCAGCGGATGCTTTTCTGATTTCCTGGTCTCAGGGCTTCCTATATGCGTTTCCTCCCATGCCTCTGGTGGCCCGAACCCTGTTCAAGGTTCTAAAGGACAAGGCTTCGGTACTCCTAGTAGCTCCCAGGTGGCCGAGGCAGCCTTGGTTTCCACTTCTGCTTCAACTGGCAGTGGATCCCCCACTGCCTCTGGGATTGCAGCCCGACCTTCTCTCTCAGGATCAAGGTTCTCTTCTGCACCCGAATCTCAAATCTCTCAATTTGATGGCCTGGAGGCTGCAAGGGTAGTTTTGGCTCCCTGGGGCCTACCTCCAGAAGTTGAAGAGGTCATCCTGGCCTCTAGGAAGCAGTCCATTAGGAAAACCTATGCCCTGAAATGGAAAAGATTTTCTGTGTGGTGTCAGCTGCGTACAGAAGATCCTTTCTCCTGTGCTGAACCAGTAGTGCTTCAGTACCTACTGCACTTGTCCAATCAGGGCCTTAAGTCCAATTCTCTTCGGGTCCACCTCTCAGCTCTGGCAGCTCACCACTCTGGTGGAAGGACACTGTCGGTTCACCCCTTGGTGTCCCGGTTCCTCAGGGGTTTGCTCTTGCTCAAGCCTCCTGTCCATCCTCCAGCCCCTGAGTGGGAGTTGAATGTGGTCTTGCAACAACTGACTTGCCCTCCTTTTGAGCCGATGGCTACTTATCCTCTCCGCTTCCTTTCCTGGAAGACACTCTTCCTGGTAGCCTTAACCTCGGCCAGACGAGTGAGTGAGCTTCAGGCCCTGGTCTGTGATAGGCCTTACACTAGATTCTATAGGAACAGGGTAGTCCTTAGGACTCATCCAAAGTTCCTCCCAAAAGTTGTCTCCTCTTTCCACCTCAACCAGGAGGTGGTTCTTCCAACATTCTTCCCTAGGCCTCATGCATGCCAGGCTGAAGCCGTCCTGCATACCCTGGACTGTAGGAAGGCCTTATTCTTCTACCTTGACCGTACGCAGGGACATAGAAGGGCTACTCAGCTCTTCATATCTTTTGACCCTAATAATTTGGGGTTGGCTGTGTGCAAGCGTACCTTGTCCATATGGGTGGCTGACTGTATCACCTGGGCTTACAAGGCGGCTGACCTTCCCTTGCAGGGTCGGGTCACGGCCCACCGTGTAAGGGCTATGGCTGCCTCAGTAGCTCATCTCCGCTCTGTACCGTTGGCAGACATCTGCAGGGCTGCAACTTGGTCCTCAAGCCAGACTTTTGCGGCCTATTACTGCCTGGAGAGGGAGTCCCGTAGGGACAGTGCTTTTGGCCAGGCAGTACTCCGGAATCTCTTTCAGGTTTAGGCAACTCCTGCCCTTCAGCCCTCCGTTGGGCTACCGGTGGAGTTTTTTCAGTGCAAAGCCTTTCTTTGATGCTGGGACTAGAGGGAGTTCTCTTGTTCAGCCTGGGTTCCTGGTAGCCCAGAGCTAGGGAGTCACCCATATGTGAGGACTGACTTCCTGCTTGGTCCTGGAGAAAGAGTAGTTACGCACCTGTAACAGGTGTTCTCCAGGAGCAGCAGGAATCAGTCCTCACAAACCCTCCCCCCTCCCCTAGAAGTTGCAGTTGTATATAGTTCATTTTTACATTTTTTTGTGTGCTGTTTTTTGGCTATGTCATTTGACTGAGCAAGATGGCACCTTTAGGCGGGAAGGGGACCGTGCATGCGTGCAGTATTCCCAAAGGCTTTCATAGAAAGCTGGGGAAATGCTCCACAGGGGCTCCATCGGTGTCAATGTCACCCATATGTGAGGACTGATTCCTGCTGCTCCTGGAGAACACCTGTTACAGGTGAGTAACTACTCTTTCCAGCTGCAACTGTTAAAAGAACAGTGTGAAGAGGTAAGGAAGATAGTCATGACTACAGTGAGAAGGTCAGTTTGGTATGGTTACAACGAGTCTGTTCTGCAAGCTATGTTGTGCAGTGAAGAGGAACAGGAGAGAGGAGATGCAGTGGAGAAGATATTGAAGATCAGAGGTGAAAGAGATGAGAAGACTCAGCTTGGAGATAGCAGTGTGAGCTCCAGAAAAACACTATCCATCAACCCTGAGGCAACTCACCCAATTACTTGACTGTAGGTCCAGAGTCTCTGAGCCTCCTCTTACCTATACCATGACAACAACGAGATCAAGGCATTTATGGCTTCTTTGCTGGATTTTGTTAAATAACATTAAAGTAACTGCATAAAATGGCATTTTAAAGACAATTATGTGGCTACAGTCATTGTTCAGACTATTTGTTTGTTCAAATAAATATGACTTAATTTCCACATATTTCAACTGTGATTTGATGTAGGTAAGTCTCACTTTAAGCAGTTTCTGAAGATAGCTTTAAATTCAGCATGCAAAACTTGGTAAAGTTTAGAAAAATAAAAATCTACCCCTAAAATTGACAAGCCCTAATTATGTAGCCTGGGAATCTAATCTAAAACATTAACTCCTGACACTGCACAGCTATGGTATTAAATGTAAATATATATTCTGCAAGACAAAGGAGAGAAGGTGGTGACACGAACAAAAACAAAAAGAAGCATGGCACAGTTTTATAACTACTTTTATTTTTGTGTTTTAAACTGTGCCGCGGTTCTCTTTCTCTTCTTGTACATATATTCTACATCCAAAGAAACTCCTCTTCCAATAATGTGTGCAGGTCAAAATGGACATTTCCCAAAGAACTCAACATACCAAAAATAATTTCTGATTCTATTGTCATTTCAGGAACAGCAATTATAAACCCTCACCAGTACTGGGCATATTGTGAAATAATATAAACCATACAAAAATTACTTAGGACCTATAGAGAAAAAGCTATCATACCATAGCAGCATCAACCTCCAAAACTTACACAGGAGGCCTAACTAGAAAAAAGCAGCACCATAAATATTTTAATACGCCCTAGAACATCCATGCACCTATTTAGAAAATCGAACAAACCAGATTACTACTAATCCCTATATGCTAACCTGGCCTTGGTCACACACTGAGAATATAGATAGAGCTTCAGCAAGTAGGAAATAAATTACCACAGACTAAAAACAGGACTTCAGAAAATTACTCAAAACCACACTCTACATCAGCGGTTCTCAACCTGTGGGTCGCGACCCCCACAGGGGTCGCCACAGGATTTAGCAGGGGTCGCCTCGTTAAAAAAAAAACAAAATGCGCAGAAGTTGCTGCCGAGTCCGCTTCTCGGCAGCGGCAAACTCACCGACTCCTTCTTCTGTAGCCGTGGCTCCCTGCCTCTTAGGGAACCGCGGCTGTGCCTATAAAATCATTGCGGAGCCCTTCCTGTCTCGACGGGCTCCGTGCAGCATTGTCCCGCCTCTAAAAAAAGTTATTTACCACTTCCTTTGGAGGCAGGACAATGTTGCACGGAGCCCGTCGAGACAGGAAGGGCTCTGCAATGATTTTATAGGCACAGCCGCGGTTCCCTAAGAGGCAGGGAGCCGCGGCTACATTAGAAGGGAGGCAGACATCAACATGGACAGGGGGGGGGCTGACATGGAGGGAGGGAGCTGACATGGATGGATGGAGGGGGGCTGACATGGAGGGAGGGAGCTGATATGGATGGATGGGGGGCTGACATGGAGGGATGGAGGGAGGGGGGCTGACATGGAGGGAGCTGATATGGATGGAGGGAGGGGGATGACATGGAGGGAGGGGGGCTGACATGGAGGGAGGGAGGGGGGCTGACATGGAGGGAGGGAGCTGATATTTATTTATTTAGCTGTATTTATATTTATATTTATATCCTGCTTTTCACCAGGTCAAAGCGGTCAATTGGGGGATACATTTAACACGAGGGGATATGAGACACATATGCTAATACTTACAGGGAACATGGGCAATGGAGGGTTAAGTGGCATGCCCAAGACCACAAGGAGTGCTTACAGGACTAGAAATCCCAGTCCCTCCGGCCTGAGATTGCTGTCCCACTCCCCAGGTGGGACTTGAACCCCCGGCCCTCCGGCCTGAAGTACCTTGTCCTAACCACTAGACCACTCCTCCCTAGCCATGATATGGATGGATGGAGGGAGGTGGGGCTTACATGGAGGGAGGGAGCTGATATGGATGGATGGAGGGAGGGGGGCTGACATGGAGGGAGAGAGCTGATATGGATGGAGGGGGGGCTGACATGGAGGGATGGAGGGAGGGGGGCTGACATGGAGGCAGGGAGCTGATATGGATGGATGGAGGGAGGGGGGCTGACATGGAGGGAGGGAGCTGACATGGAGAGAGGGATAGATGGAGGGAGGGGGCTGACATGGACAGAGGGGGGACTGACTTGGAGGGAGGCTGACATGGACAGGGGGGCTGACATGGAGGGAGGGAGGGGGCTGACATGGACAGATGGAAGGATGGGGGCTGACATGGAGGGAGGGAGGGGGTTGACATGGACAGAGGGGGGCTGACATGCAGGGATGGAGGGAGGGGGCTGGCATGCACAAAAGGGAGAGACGGGGACATACTGGACAGAGGGGATAAATACTGGACAGAGGTGAGAGACAGTGCGGGTTAGGATTATAATGGGCTGATGGGGGAGCTAGCACTGGTAATGGGCAGATGGGAGGGGGCTAGGACTGGTAATGGGTTGATTAGGGAAGGCTAGGGCTGGGAATGGACTGATCAAGGGGGGGTGTTGAGACTGGTAATGGGCTGATAAGGGGGGTATAACTGGTAATGGGCTGATTAGGGGAGCCTAGCACTGGTAATGGGGTTGAGGGGGGGACTAGCACTGGAAATGAGCTGATTAGGGGAGGCTAGGACTGGTAATGAGCTGATGGGGGGTAGGACTGTATTGGGCTGATTAGGGGAGGCTAGCACTGGTAATGGGGTTGAGGGGGGATTAGCATTGGAAGTGAGCTGATTGGGGAGCTTTGACTGGGAATGGGCTGATTGTGGGGAGGGGAGGATAGAGCTGCTGGCCCTGGAAGAAAACTGGGGGCTAAGGCTACAAATGGGCTGATATGAGGGGATGGGAGAATGGAACTGGAAGGGAGTGGATCTGAGAGGGGCTGCCATGGTATTTGTACTAGAAGGGACTGGTCAGTGGGGAAGGAGGGGGACTGGAAGGGAATGGACACCAGTGGCAGTCATGGGAATGCAAGTTGACATTGGAAGGTACTGAGAGTGAGGACTGGAAAGGGGCTGATACTGGGGAGGGTTACTGGGACTGGAAATAGGCTGATGGAAAGAAGTGAAGAAAAAGAAAGAAGAGATAAGAAATGGCAGATGTACCATAGACCACAGAAAGAGAGCTAAGAGAAGACAGGAAAGCAGAAGCCTCAGATCGGAACCAGCATGATCAGAGAATAAATTGGTCAGACAACAAAGGTAGAAAAAATAATTTTATTTCATATTAGTTGATTTGACTACAAAATCATCATAATTTTGAAATCAAATATTGTTACTTGTGATTAATTATTGTGGTTTAAATAAGTATTTTATAAATAAAAACATATTGCAAAGGCCTATAATATATTAATAATTCAACAAATGATTACAGCGACAATGCGTTAACGGTAAAGGAAGAGAGGCGCATTTGATTTTATCATTGGTGTTCACCACAAGTTGACCAACGGTAAAAGGGGTCACGGTACAAAAAAGGTTGAGAACCACTGCTCTACATAGAGCATTACGGAGACATCACGTAACCTGTCCAGAGACCTCAGTCACCTGCTCTTGACTCCCCTTCATCCCCCAAGCACCCCCTCCCTCTCCCGCCTACCCTAGGCCCCTCTTCCTCTACTATATATATCCCCTTGTAAATAGCTCGCTGTATATATTACATCTGTTAATTAAACTACCCTTGTAGACAACCACACAAACCAACCACTGCATACAGACATCCCTTTCCCTTACAACTTGAATCGTTTGAAGTGAAAGCCACCTTGATTTTAGGATAAGGCGGGATACAAATACCTTTAAATAAATAAATAAAATAAAATATAGAGAATAATTAAACTGAAACCCCAAGAAGCCAGCCACTGGATCAGTGATGTAGTCAGGACAGAATTTTTGGTGAGGCCTGGGATTAATATGTGTGGGCATAAAACAGTGCAAATGTTGATACTGTCTTCAGTTATCCTCTCATTCAACTGTTTTTCTGCCACTGACTGGGTGGGTCTTATGCCAAAGAGGAGAGGCCATCGCCCACCCAAGCCAATCCTTGGCTATGGTACAATACCAGGGAAAGAAAGAGATGCATATGCCCCTATACGTTGCAAAATATAAAGATACAACATGTAAATTCCAAAGACTAACATATTCCAATCACTAAATTGAAAACAAAATTAAATTTTCTACCTTTGTTGACTGGCTATTTTATTCTCTAACTTGTTGATCTCAGTCTCTGGCTTCTACTTTCTTCTGTCTTCTCTTAACAAACTTGTTAGGG
This sequence comes from Ichthyophis bannanicus, assembly GCA_033557465.1. Lineage (NCBI taxonomy): Eukaryota > Metazoa > Chordata > Amphibia > Gymnophiona > Ichthyophiidae > Ichthyophis > Ichthyophis bannanicus. The sequence goes on from CM066032.1 coordinate 495,227,042, forward strand.
ACTCTGGCCCATCTGCCATTTCTCTCCCCTCCTGTCATCTTCACTTTCCATATATCTCTGGTATTTATCTTTTCCTTTCAGCTTTCTTCCATTTATTTTTCTCTTTTTCTCTATCAGCTCAGATTTTACACCCCCTCCTTACCATCTGATCCTCAACCCTCACTTATTACTGCATCTACCACTTTTCAACCCTTAACATAGTTCTCTCATTCCCTGTCTCTCTATCCTTCCACAGTCTCTTATTCCCCAGTCTTTAAGTAACTCTTCCCAGGGTCGGCCCAGAGCTGGTTCAAAGTGTTGGCACACTAGGCAAACCTTAAGCGTTATAACCCTCCTGGCCATCAACATCTATTTTTCAGCTTTAAATATCCTACTGTTTGCTGCCCGCCCCGCCCCCCCCCCCCCCCCAAAGAAGTTGCTACCCTGGGTGACTATCTAGTTTGTCTGGTTGGGCCGGTCTCAACTTTCTCCATTTAACTCTTCCTCATTTCATGTCCATCATCTCTCTCCTTTTTTCCTCCCCTGTTCATTGTCTCTCCCCCTCTCTCCTGCATCCTGCACCTCACCCCCTTTGTCTCACCCATACCACCGTGTACACTATTCCCCCTCTCTCCTTATTCCTCTCCTCGCATGCATCCCTTGTTCTCTCCCTTCCTATGTACAGCATCTCCCCGCTGCTTTTCCCCACACCCCATGTCCAGCATATCACATCTTCTCCCTTCCTTCCTGTCTTGCAATTCCTCCTAGCCCTCCAGCCCATGCCCAGCATCTTCCCTCTCTCTCCCTCCTCTTATCCACCATCTCTCCTCTCTCCCTCCCTCCCTCCCTCCCTCTGTGCCCAGCATCCTTCTTCTCTTTCTTCTCCTTCCTATGTGTCCAGCATCCCTCCTCTTACTTAGTCTCTCCCTCTCCTTATTCCTAGCATCTCTCTGCTTTTATTCTCCCCCCCATGTCCAGAATCTGCCCTTTCTCCCATCCCCATGTCCAACATCTGTTCTCCATCTGCCTTTTCTCCTTTATCTCCCCTCCCCATGTCCAACATCTGCTCTCCATCTCTTTCTCCTTTATCTCCCCTCCCCATGTCCAACATCTGCTCTCCATCTCTTTCTCCTTTATCTCCCCTCCCCATGTCCAACATCTGCTCTCCATCTCTTTCTCCTTTATCTCCCCTCCCCATGTCCAGCATCTGCTCTCCATCTCTTTCTCCTTTATCTCCCCTCCCCATGTCCAACATCTGCTCTCCATCTCTTTCTCCTTTATCTCCCCTCCCCATGTCCAACATCTGCTCTCCATCTCTTTCTCCTTTATCTCCCCTCCCCATGTCCAACATCTGCTCTCCATCTCTTTCTCCTTTATCTCCCCTCCCCATGTCCAACATCTGCTCTCCATCTCTTTCTCCTTTATCTCCCCTCCCCATGTCCAACATCTGCTCTCCATCTCTTTCTCCTTTATCTCCCCTCCCCATGTCCAACATCTGCTCTCCATCTCTTTCTCCTTTATCTCCCCTCCCCATGTCCAACATCTGCTCTCCATCTCTTTCTCCTTTATCTCCCCTCCCCATGTCCAACATCTGCTCTCCATCTCTTTCTCCTTTATCTCCCCTCCCCATGTCCAGCATCTGTTCTCCATCTGCCTTTTCTCCTTTATCTCCCCTCCCCATGTCCAGCATCTGTTCTCCATCTGCCTTTTCTCCTTTATCTCCCCTCCCCATGTCCAACATCTGTTCTCCATCTCTTTCTCCCTTATCTCCCCTCCCCATGTCCAGCATCTGTTCTCCATCTGCCTTTTCTCCTTTATCTCCCCTCCCCATGTCCAACATCTGCTCTCCATCTCTTTCTCCTTTATCTCCCCTCCCCATGTCCAGCATCTGTTCTCCATCTGCCTTTTCCCCTTTATCTCCCCTCCCCATGTCCAACATCTGCTCTCCATCTCTTTCTCCCTTATCTCCCCTCCCCATATCCAGCATCTGTTCTCCATCTGCCTTTTCTCCCTTATCTCCCCTCCCCATGTCCAGCATCTGCTCTCCATCTGCCTTTTCTCCTTTATCTCCCCTCCCCATGCCTAGCATCTGCCCTCTGCCCCCTCACTCTATAATCAGTATCTATCCTCCACTTCCCTGTGGTCACCATCTACCCTCTAATCCCCACTCACCCCATGTCCGGCATCCATCGCCCCCTTCCATGTATTTTTGCCCTCCATTCCCCTCTACATCCCCCTTCCCGTGTCTAATACCTGTCATGCTCCTCTCAGACCCCTGCATTGCCTCTCTCCCTGCCTGCTGCCAACTCTCTAGATGTCTGCAGCTGCAGCCGTGGCAGCTTCTATTAAAAATCCCCCAAAAAACCCAAAGAAACAAAAGTGTGGGATCTGCAAAGATGCATCAGAAGGGGTGGGGCCAGCGAGGCCTTTCAAGCATATGAAGATTGCATGCTTTTGTTCTTTTTGGGGTGGCTGCCATTGTTTCTTGTTGGGTCTGAATCAGCGGCAGTGGTAGGGGGATTAATGTCACTGCTGCCGCAACAAATCCTTTGAATGCTTTTTCCCTAAAATATGGCAGAGTGAGGCGACTGTCACAAGGGAGTTTTGGGGGCATTTTTGCCGCTTTCAAAACTTTGCCACTTGAGGAGATCGCCTCACTCTGCCTAATGACAGAACTGCCCCTACCTTCACATATAGAAACATGATGGCAGAAAAAGATCACATGGTCTATCTAATCTGCTCTTCCATATCATCTACAATAGTCCCCTTTTTTCCTTTAGAGACCTTCTGTGTTTGTCTCATGCTTTTTTGAATTCAGACACTGTCCTTGCCTCTACTACCTCCACTGGGAGACTATTCCACACATCTATCACTTTCCATAAAGAAATATTTACGCATATTACTCCTCAGCCTATCCCTTATTGTTCCATAGTGCGACAGCACCTTGAATATTGTGTGCAATTCTGGTTGCTATATCTTTAAAAGAATACAGCAGAATTAGAAAAGGTACAGAGCAGAGCGACAAAAATGGTAAAGGGAATGGCAGGATACCCCTATGAGGAGAGGCTTAAAAGGTTGGGGCCTATCAATGAATGAATAATGTGGAACTGGTAAATGTAGATCGGTTGCTTATGCCATCAAAAAGTAGAAAGACTAGAGGACACACAATGAAGCTAAGATGTAATCCATTTAAGATTAATAAGAGAAAATATTTTTTTGCTCAACGTGTAATTAAACTCTGGAATTTGTTACCGGAGGATATAGTTGAGTTTAAAAAAAGGTTTGGACAAGTTCCCGGAGGAAAGGTTCACAAGCCAAAGAGGAGCCCACCACTTACCCTGGGACGATCATTATGGAACCCGTATGCTTTTTTGGTAACCTGCCAGGTACAGTACTTGTGACCTGGATTGGCCACTGTTGGAAACAGAATACTGGGCTTGATGAATCTTGGTTTAACCCAGTATGGTACTTATGTTCTTATGTTATGTTCTCTCTCTTCAAAGTTCTTTTCAAATTTCCATTATTGTACTTGTTTGGAGGTTCATGCAGGGGAACTCTGCTGCTGCTGCTACAGTATACCCTTGAGCGAACAATGGCATTTTCTCTATCAGGAAGGATAATCATGGAGTGCTGACTGAGGAAGGGAACGCTCATCTAGCCATCTGATAGCTGAATCAACCCTAGCTATCATGGAAGGACAGACTGCCCACACATCAACCATCCTCCATTACTGTACTTCTGCCACAAGTATTAGTTATCTTGCTGCTACGTTGGTCTTCCTCAGCTCTTCTGGGCTGTCATCATCAGTGCTGAAGTCCCTACTCCCACTGCTTTTGGGTCCTTCACCATGGGTGTATCCACTGACCCTTATTTAAATCCCTCAGCAGGTTATCTAAGTAGTCCATGAATATTTCTTACACCCTGGGAGGATCTTTCTTTATACTTAATATTGGTCTTTATCTGCTGTCATTTACTATGGGCCCGATTTTCAGACACAGCTTGCACGCCCCGCAAGCCATCCTGCCCCTATTCCCCCTCTGACTCTCCCTGCATGGCTAGAGCAGCAGGATGGGGAGAGCCAGTGGGGGGGGGGGGGCGGGAGGGGCACGTCTGGGCAGAGCAGTGGCTGGCTGAGGTGGCAGGACATACAAGGCCCATTCAGGTCATGGCCCTCTATGTCCTGCGTGATCAGGGTGAATGTGCTGATTATTCCACCTTGAAGGTAGAATAATAAACACGAGCCGGGTGATCAGAGCCGGACATCTCCCCCTGGGGCCGGGGCAAGGTGCATGGAGGTCTCCGCTACCTGATCCAGGCCCTGGCTGGCCAGCCGTCGGTTGGGCGGCAGGGAAGAAGGGGTCAGTGCCAGGGGAACCTGCAGGGAGGACGTCCCCACAGGCATGCAGGGAGTACGCTGGGTCGTGTTCGGGCCCAATTCTGTATGTGTTCGGGCCCGTCCTGTTCAGGGCTGTCTGGACGGCCGTAGGTGCCCCTTTCAGAATCGGGCTCCATGTTAAGGTTTCTATTCCAGAACCAAAGTCCTCATGCCAAGTAGTCTAACTTGTGGGCACAAAACCTACCAGAATTCATCGCACTCCTTTGGCCTGGGCTTGTGCTGCCTCTTCTGCTGTTGTGTTGGCCCTCCTTCTGGCATAATTTCAGGTCTTGTACTGTGTACTCTGCTGGTCTCCATTTTACTCCTCTCAAAGTGCATTTGTGTGCTTCTACCAATTGTGGTACTTCTTTGTCATCTTCCACTATTTTGAAGTGTTCACTGTGATCTTTGTACTATTGTGATGGTGGTTTCTGGTACTCATCCCACCATTATACATACTCTTTGCCCTCTTCTGGTGCCCTTGGGGGATTTGGACACTCTTGTTGGTTTATAGTAATGCTTGAAATACCAGCCATCAATTTTCAATCAAGTTTAATTGAAAATAGATGACAAGCTTGACTGTTCATAGCAAAATATCTTTCCACCATAGACTTTAATGAAGACCAATAGGACCAATGAATGAATGCTTCAGTTCCCAAAGTTAACTAAACAACAGAGTGCTCATTTCTGGCAAATATTTCCTAAGCATCCATCCAAACAAACAATATACCATAAATGAATAGTCTGCCCCATAAAAAACAACAGAACCAATGCTTGGTCAAAACTGCCTCACATGGTTGAGAACACAGTATTACAAGATACACCAGGAAGCACAGCCAAAGCGCCATGCAGCATCCATGCTGAGCTCCTGTTCCCCCCCACCAACAAAGTGATCCCTAACTGGCTAGATGACTCACACCTCCTCACATCTACTAGCATTCCCCTGTCAGCACATGCAATTCCATGCAGATATGATAATAAAATTATGCAGGTCATATCTTTCCCATTTGTTACATAGGTCATATCTTTCCAGTTTGTTTATTAGGGGCTCAGTGTACTAAGCACGAACTTTAAGGTGGCTTACTTAATTAGCCTTATTAAATATAAAGCAAGCTTTATATTTAATAAGGCTAATTAAGTGAGAAGAGAGCTTTCTGGTTAAATTTGGAACCCAGCAGAGTGCTTGTAGTTTAAATTTCATAATAAGTTAGAGCCTAGCAGCAGCAAAGAGCTATATTTTAAATCAAATCAGAATATAGCTTACCTCAGCAGCACAGGACAGGGTACTGTGTAGCAGCCCTCTTTTAATACGTGTTATTTCCCTCCCTCTCTCCCCAACACCCACCCACCCCTGGAATAATCGTAGCTTTATAGGTACTTACACATCTTAAAAGACAGGAGGTGCTCTCAAGTGAAGCTCGTTACCCAAATCAGTCATACACTAAGGACCTGAGATTAATTAAGCTTCAGGTGAACAAGGTATATTAAACATATTAGGTACAGTTTTATTAGTATAAATATCCATAGCAACCCTTACTAAGTAAAAAACTTAAAGATCTAAACACAAGCTTAAAACTAAGATGCAGACAGGAGTCCAGCAGCGAGATGGGGGCTTTCCAGTCTTTTACATTGAGTGTCACATGTATGACTTTCTCCCAGTTGGTGAGAGGTCTTACGTGTGCACTAGGTGCAAGGAGCTCTTTGCTCTCAGGGAACGAGTCCATTCTCTAGAGGCTAGAGTAGCAGACTTGGAAAACATAAGAAAGGCAGAGAGGCACATAGACGAGACCTACAGGGATATAGTCCTGAAGTCCCACTTCCAGTCTGGCAGCATCCCTGTTGCCATGGAGGAGAGAGGTCACATGACAGGAAGTGATCCTGTAACTAGGACCTGTCATCCAGGTGATGTAAAACCCTCTCGCACCGAGGAAGTTTCTCCAGGGCCATGTGCCCATGAGGGAAGGGTTAGGACAGCCATTATAGTTGATGATTTGATCATTAGGCATGTAGATAGCTGGGTGGCTGGTGGACGTGAGGATCGCCTGGTAACATGCCTGCCTGGTGCGAAGGTAGCGGACCTAATGCGCCACCTGGATAAGGTCATAGATAGTGCTGTGGAGGAGTCTGCTGTCTTGGTACATCATGTTGGTACCAATGACATAGGAAAATGTGGTAGGGAGGGTCTGGAGGCTAAATTTAGGCTTTTAGGTAGGAAGTTGAAATACAGAACTTACAGGGTAGTGTTCTCCGAAATGCTTCCCGTTCCACGCACAGGACCCAAAAGGCAGGCAGAGTTCCGGAGTCTCAATGTGTGGACGAGACAATGGTGCAGAGATGAGGGTTTTGGATTTGTTAGGAACTGGGGAACATTCTGGGGAAAGGAGGGGCTCTTCCAAAGGGATGGGCTTCACCTTAACCGGGATGGAACCAGGCTGCTGGCATTAACCTTTAAGAAGGAGATAGAGCAGCTTTTAAACTAGATAATAGGGGAAAGCCGACAGTCGCCCAAGAGTGTATGGTTCGGAAGAATGTATCCTTGAAGGATACTACAAAGCAGAGAGGTTCCAAAAAAGAGTAAAGTAGCCCAAATGCCCTCGAGTATAGAGCAGACAGAGCTTAAAGATCCCAAATTACCTATGTCTACCAATAGCCTAATTAATATGAATAAAATACAGTCTCTAAAATGCTTGTATGCAAATGCTAGAAGTCTAAAAAATAAGATGGGAGAGTTAGAATATATAGCACTAAATGAGAGGTTAGATATGATTAGAATATCAGAGACATGGTGGAAGGAGGACAACCAGTGGGGCACTGTGATGCCTGGGTACAAACTATATCGTAATGATAGAGCTTATAAAATTGGTGGAGGGGTTGCGGTCTATGTTAGAGAGGGCATTGAGTCAGAAAGGATTAAAGTTTTGCAGGAAACAAAATTTGCTGTAGAATCTCTATGGATTGAAATTCCATGTAAAAAGGAGAAGGCGATGGCAGTGGGAGTGTACTATCGACCGCCTGGCCAGTATAAACAAATGGATGATGAAATGCTCAAAGAAATCAAGGAAGCTAACAAAGGTTACAGTGCGGTAATAATAATGGGTGATTTCAATTACCCCGGTATCGACTGGGTCAGTGTCACGGCAGGACATGCTAGGGACATAAAGTTCCTAGATGAAATAAATGACTGCTTCTTGGAGCAGCTGGTTCATGAACTGACCAGAGGGGAAGCCATATTAGACCTAGTCCTTAGTGGAACACCAGATCTAGTGCAAGAGATAAGGGTGTTGGGGCCACTTGGCAATAGTGATCATAGCATAATCACCTTTGATTTAATTAGTGGAGGAGGGATAGTAAGGAAATCCACAGTACTACCTTTTAACTTTTGAAAGGGAGACTATGATAAAATGAGGAAAATAGTTAAGAAAAAACTAAAAGGAGCAGTTGCAAAGGTTAAAGACTTACACCAAGCTTGGATGTTGTTGAAAAATATTATCTTGGAAGTCCAGACCAGCTGTATTCCACGCTTTAAGAAAAGTGGGAAGAAGTCCAAAAAACTGCCAGTATGGTTTAAAGGTGAGGTCAGAGAGGCTGTTGTTGCCAAAAAAGCATCTTTCAGGAAATGGAAAAAAGAGCCAAATGACGAAACCTGGAAACAGCACAAGCACTGGCAAATCAAATGAAAGGCATTGATAAGGCAGGCAAAGGGAGAATTTGAGAAGAAGCTTGCTGCGGAAGCAAAAACATGAAATAAAGACTTCTTCAAGTACATCCGTAGCAAAAAACCTGTGAGAGAGTCATTTGGCCCATTAGATGATAGAGGGGTTAAAGAGGCACTAAGAGGTGACAAGACGATAGCGAAGAGACTGAATGAATTCTTTGCTTCGTTCTTTACTGAGGAAGATGTAGGGATGTTACCCATGACTGAAGTGGTTTTTAAAGGTGCAGAAAATTGAAGGAAATATTGATACATCGGGAATATTAGATAAACTGAAGAGTAGCAAATCACCTGGGCTGGATGGTATACATCCAAGGGTGTTGAAAGAACTGAAATATGAGATTGCAGACCTGCTATTAGTAATCTGTGAACTATCATTAAAATCATTTCTAATACCTGAAGATTGGAGGATCGCCAATGTAACACCAATTTTTAAAAAGGGTTCCAGGGGTGATCCGGGAAACTACAGACTAGTGAGCCTGTTTTTTTTTGAAGGTGTGAATAAACAGTTGGATAAAGGTGAGTCGGTTGATATAGTGTATCTGGACTTTCAGAAAGCCTTTGACAAGGTCCCTCATCAGAGACTTTTGGCAAAACTAAAGAGTCATGGCATAGGAGGCAGTGTAATACTGTGGATCAGGAACTGGTTAAAAGATAGAAAGTAGAGGGTAGGGCTAAATGGCCAATTTTTCCAATGGAGAAAGGTGAATTGTGGTGTACCCCAGGGATCTGTGCTGGGACCGCTGCTTTTTGACATATTCATAAATGACCTGGAAAGTGGAATAACGAGTGAGGTTATCAAATTTGCAGATGACACAAAACTATTTAAAGTTGTTAAAACCCAAGAGGATTGTGGAAAATTGCAAGAGGATCTTGATAAATTGGAAGACTGGGCATCAAAATGGCAGATGAAATTTAATGTGGACAAGTGCAAAGTTATGCACCTAGGGAAGAACAAGCCAAACTATGGTTACACGATGCAAGGTTCTACATTAGGAAGCACCAGCCTGGAAAAAGATTTAGGCGTCATTGTGGATAACATGTTAAAACCTTCGGCCCAGTGTGCAGCGGCAGCCAAGTGAGCAAATAGAATGCTAGGTATCATAAGGAAAGGAATGGAAAATAAAACAAAAGATATTATAATGCCTCTATATCGTTCCATAGTGAGACCGCACCTTGAATATTGTGTGCAATTCTGGTCACTGTATCTTTAAAAGGATATAGCATTATTAGAATAGCCACCAAAATGGTATAGCGGATGGAAGGATACTCCTATGAAGAAATGCTAAAAAGGTTAGGGCTCTTTAACCTGGAAAAGAGACGGCTGAGGGGAGATATGATAGAAGTCTATAAATTAATGAACGGAGTGGAACGGGTAAACGTAGATCGATTGCTTACGTTATCAGAATATAGAAAGACTAGGGGACATGCAATGAAGCTACAGGGTAAACTATTTAAGACTAATAAAAGAAAATATAAATAAACATAAAAACATAGAAACATAACAGCAGATAAGGGCCACATGGCTATCTATTCTACCCATTCATTCAACCACTACTACAGTCCCCTTTTTTCCTTTAGAGATCCTCTGTGTTTGTCCCATGCTTTTTTGAATTCAGATACTGTCCTCATCTCTACCACCTCCACTGGGAGACTATTCCACGCATCTACCACTCTTTCCATAAAGAAATATTTCGGTATATTACTCCTGAGTCTATCCCTTTTCACCCTCATTCTATGTTCCCTCATAGCAGAGCTTGTTTTCAATTGAAAGAGGCTCTCCTCCTGTGCATTTATGCCACAAAGGTATTTAAATATCTCAATCATTTCACCTCTATCCCGCCTTTCCTATGAAGTATTCATATTAAGATCCTTAAATCTGTCCTCACATACTTTATAATGAAGACCATTAACCATTTTATTAGCCACCCTCCATACCAACTCCAACATGTTTATATCCTTTTGAAGGTGCGGTCTCCAGAATTGCACACAGTTCTCCAAATGAGGTTGCACCAAAGACTTATACAGAGGCACTATCACCTCCTTTCTTCTCTCTATGCACCCAAGTATCCTTCTAGCTTTCGCTGTCACCTTTTCTACCTGTTTAGCTCCTTTAAGATCATCATAAACAATCACGCCTAGGTCCCGCTCTTCTTTTGTGGACAGAAATACATCACCCCATACTATATCGCTCCCTTAGATTGCTGCAGCCCAAATGCATGACCTTGCATTTTCTAACATTAAATCTCAGCTGCCAAATTCTAGACCATTCTTCAAACTTAGTTAGATCCTTCCTCATGTCATCAACACCTTCCTGGGTGTCTACTCTATTGCAGATTTTGGTATCATCCATAAAGAGGCAAATCTTAGCCAACAGCCCTTCCGCAATATCACTAACAAAGATGTTAAAAAGAACCGGAACAAGGACAGATCCTTAGGGCACATCACTGGTAACCTCCTTTTCCTCAGAGTGAGCTCCATTTACCTGTACTCTTTGTCTCCTCCCACTCAACCAATTTCTAACCCGAGCAGTAACTGTAGGGTCCATCTCTAGGGTGCTCAGTTTGTTTATAAGTAGCCTGTGCAGAACGGTAGCCAAAGGCTTTACTGAAATCTAAATATACCACATCTAGGGCTCTCCCTCCATCCAACTCCCTGGTCACTCAGTCAAAGAAAGCAATCAGATTTGTCTGATAACACCTGCCTCTGGTGAATCCATGCTGCCTCGGATCTGGTAATCTGTTGGATTCCAGAAACCTCACTATTTTCTCTTTCAGCAGTGCTTCCAATAATTTACTCACCACGAGGTTAAACTAACCAGCCTGTAGTTGTCAACCACATCCTTTTCTTCCGCTTTTGTGTAAAGGGACTACATATGCCTTTCTCCAGTTCTGTGGCACCACTCCCGACTCCAATGAGGCATTGAAAAGGTCAGACAGTGGAGCTGCTAGAACGTCCCCAAGTTCCCTCAATACTCTAGGATGTATCCCATCTGGTCCCATCGCTTTGTCTTCTGAAAATTGGTCAAGATGCCCTTCACTTTTGTTCCTGTTTGTGTATGTTTTCTGAAATCCTGCTCCTGATTCTTCATTTGTAAACACAGAACAGAATATTTGTGAAGCAATTCTGCTTTATCCTCATCAGGTTCTACATATTCCTCTCCTTCACTCTTGACTCTGACAATGCCACTTTTGTCCTTCCTCTTCTCACTAACATATCTGAAAAATGTCTTATCCCCCCATTTTATTACATTGACTATTTCCTCCTCTTTTTGAATCTTTGTTTTCCTGTTTACTTTGCTAGTTTTTCTAAGTTTTTCCAAATATACATGCCTGTCTTCCTCTCTGTGATCTCTTGTATTTCATGAAGGACTCCATCTTTTTCTTCACATTTTCAGTTACTTCTTTTGAAAACCATAGCGGTCTCCTTTTCCTTTTCCTTTTACCTTTATTTACCATTTTAACAAAAAGGTTAGTTGCTCTTAAAATATCCCCTTTCAGTTTTGCCCACTGTTTTTGTACATCCCCCTGCTGTTCCCTCCCCCTAACGACTTCCTGAGGTATTGGCCCATCTTGGCAATGTTAGGTTTCCTAAAGTTTAAGACCCTTGTTTTTGAATGGATTTCATCAGTCCTAGTCCTAATACTGAACCACACCATCTGGTAATCACTGGATGCGAGATGATCTCCCATTATTTTTATTTATTTATTTAACAGTTTCTTCTATACCGCCCCTTCCAGAGATCAGGGGCGGTTTACATTAAAAAAAATTAGTATATTTCCGTATACTTTACATGGAACAATATTTTAACTATATACATGTTTAGTTACATATAACATATTTTTGAAACTATGTACAGGTTATAAAACATGGAACATAACATAGTTAATTACCAGTAGTTATTTACAATAGTGATATAGTCATCTGTTTGGGAGAGTAGCTTTCTTGTGTTAGTCATTTGTTCTGTCTTGAGTACTGTGGATGTGTTTCTGTGATTGTATTGGAGAGGTTTTTTGTTGGTAGGGGATCTCAAAGTGTTTTGTAAAGAGGTATGTTTTTAGTTCCTTTTTGAATTGGTGAAGGTCCTTTATCATGCGGAGGGTTAATGGAATTTCATTCCAGAGGGTGGGGGCAGCAAAGGAGAAGGCTCTATCACTTGTTGTTGCTTTAGTTTTTCTGAAATTTGTTTTTATGTTGAGGTAATGGGTTGCGTTCTGTCTGCGCGTTCTAGTTTCTGATGGGGGGTGTATTAGAGTAGATAATTGTGAGGGAGAGATGTTATTAATGAGTTTAAAAGTAGTTAGGAGGATTTTATATTTTATTCGGCTGCTTATGGGGAGCCAATGCAGGTCTAATAGTATTGGGGTCACATGGTCTGTTAGTTTGGCTTTTGTGATCATCTTGGCGCATATGTTTTGGGCCCTTTGGAGGAGGTATATGTTCTTTAGTGGTAAGCCGTTTAGGAGACTATTACAGTAGTCGAAGTGGGGGGTGATGAGGGAGTTGACTACTGATCTAAAATCATGTGTGTTGAGTAGGGGTCTCAGATGTTGTATTGTCTTGAGTTTATAGAATATGGTTTTTACTGTATGTTTTATGTGTGGGAGCATGGTGAGTGAGTGGTCCAGAATTATTCCAAGGTACTTTACCTCCTTATAACATCAGAAACCATTTCACCATTGGTAAGTACCAAATCCAGTATGGCCTCTTCACGTGTGGGTTCTGTTACCAGTTGCCTGAATAATTCTCCCTGTACAGAATCCAGGATCTCCTTACTTCTAGATGATACTGCAGCAGGGATATGCCAATCAACATCTGGCATATTGAAATCCCCTATCAGTAGCACTTCCCCTTTCCTGGCAATGCTGCGTATGTCTTCTATTAACTCTCCGTCCACCTCTTCTCCCTGTGAGGGAGGTCTGTATATCATGCCAATGCAAATGGATTTCTCTTTCCCTCTTTCTAGTTTGGCCCACAGTGCCTCCTCTCTCCCTTTTAAGCCGTGTTTCCATAGCTTTAATATTATTTTTTACATATAGTACCACTCCTCTTCCACTTCTTCCTACCCTGCCATTTCTGAATAAAATATAGCCTGGTATAGTTACTATACATCCCAGTCATGGTTGTCCATGAACCATGACTCCATTACCACCACTAAATCCAAGTCAGCCTCTCCCATTAAAGCCTCAACGTCTGGGCATTTATACACACTGCTTTCCATATGTTGCCCCTTTTACCCATTTCCATAAAGGTATTTGTTTCACTTACCTGGGGGCTTTCTAAACCCATCCCCAACAAATTTAGTTTACAGCCCTCTTTATAGGTTAGCCGGTTTGCTACTAAAGACGTCAACCCTTCTTGGACAGATGGACGCCATCTCCACTCTGCAACCCTTGGAACAACATCCCATGGTCCACACTGCATATTGAGGCCTATTTTATACAGTGAAATACATGCATACTTTATAAAATAGGGGCTTAGGAACATGTATCAAACTAGTCATTGCAATTACAGTTGCACTATTGCAGGCATAAATACCTGCACTTAGATTTATCAGAAATGCGCGTACGTTTTAGCATTTCATAACTTACACACATAGATTTATGTTCTGTTCAAATTCCGCTCCTCTGCACACCCACACTGAAAGTATGTATGATGGGACTTACGCACGTGCTTACAGAATAGCAACAGCCTAATGTGCAGATGTAAGTGCCCATTCATGCCCATAAGTCCTTGAAAATGAGACCTATGCACAGAAATGGGCTTATTTACTAAACCATAATAAGGATTTACAAGCTGTGATGGTGTAATGGTTAGTGCTCTGCATTGTGATTGCCGCAACTTTGGTTCTTGGGTGCACAGGGAATGACCAGCAGAAAAAAGGAGGTGATAGTGCCTCTGTATAAGTCTCTGGTGCGACCTAATTTGGAGTATTGTGTGCAATTCTGGAGACCGCACCTTCAAAAGGATATAAACAGGATGCAGTCTGTGCAGAGGGTGGCTACTAAAATGGTTAGTGGTCTTCGTTACAAAGCATATGGGGACAGACTTAAAGATCTTAATATAGTATGTATAAGTTAGAGGAAAGATGGGATAGAGGAGATACGATAGAGACATTTAAATATCTCCATGGCATAAATGCACAAGAGGAGAGTCTCTTTCAATTGAAAGCAAGCTCTGCAACAAGGGGTCAAAGGATGAGGGTGAAAGGGGATAGACTCAGGAGTATTATGCAGAAATTTTTCTTTACAGAAAGAGTGTCAGATGAGTGGAATAGTTTCCCAGTGGAGGCAGCAGAGATGAGGACAGTATCTGAATTCAAGAAAGCAAGGGACAAACACTGAAGATCTCTAAAGGAAAAAAGGGGACTATAGTAGTTGATATGGAAGGGCAGACTAGATAGGCCATATGGTCTTTTTCTTCTGTCATGTTTCTGTGTTTCTTACTGTGTGTTAATTGCCAATAAACCCCATATTAACTGTTGGGGGCATTCCCAGAATCTTCCCGTATGTTTAATGCAGAAAAATGTTCTTGACCACATGTTAGTTATATTGCAGATAATGCGATGCAGTTAACTACATCTATTGATACGTCATTAACTGGTCACATTAACAGTTGATGCACAGTAACTATATTTGTCAGAGTGGAGGAATAGCCTAGTGATTAGAGCAACAGGCTGGTACTCAAGATAACAGGGTTCAATTCCCAGTGGCATTCCATATGACCTTGGTCAAGTCACTTTACCCTCTATTACCTCAGAAGAAAAGGCCTGGCAATCTACTTTTATTCATACCTTGCCAAGAAAACCCAAGGGCTACTGGTTCACCAAGAGTCAGCATGGACTTGATGGCACTAAAGCAAACTAACTACATTTGTGTTAACTGTATAGTGTAGTCCCTATCCCATCTCTACCCTTTCACTGTTAGTTATTAACAAGGCAATTGACCTGTGTTGACTGCTAAGTTATCATATTACAGTAGCGATTAGAACACATTAATTGCAGCAACAACAGCCAGCACAGTTTTTGGGATTTAGCTCATGCCTTTTTCATTAGTAGCCCAAGGTGAGTTACTGTAGGTATTTCCCTATACCCAGGCGGCTTACAATAAGTGGGGGAGGGTCGGGGATATTCAGTGGCAGTGGCTAATCGCCACCACTGAAACGTATGACCCCCGGCATTGAATATCCAGGTTTATCCGGCCCCTGTATTGAATATCTGGGTTGCCCGGATTGCCAGGAAGCTAACTGGGCAGTGCCTTTGCTGTACCTTACTTTCACCATTTTGCCATAACTGGGCAACGACTCAATATTGCACCTCAATACTGGTTAGCATTGGGGTGTGCAGCGACAGCAACTGGGGATATTCATCGTCACTAACGTGAATATCGGGCCCTAAGTTTATACCCGAGGAAATAAAGGGTTGTGTGTGTGTGTATCACATTTCATTTTTTACTGTATTATTGCATTTAATGGCATTCAAACTTGTGAAAGAGAAAGCTTTCAAAGTTTTAATTTTATCTCTTCAGCTGAATCATTCACTTTTCAATTGTTCATTAATGAAGCATAGATACTTATCTGAAAAGACTTCAACTCTTCTTTTATTTCTCATATTTTTTTGGTGCAGACAAAATTTATGTAATAGACTCATCAGAGACTTTATTACTTTAGTTATCTTCAAG
This sequence comes from Ichthyophis bannanicus, assembly GCA_033557465.1. Taxonomy (NCBI): domain Eukaryota; kingdom Metazoa; phylum Chordata; class Amphibia; order Gymnophiona; family Ichthyophiidae; genus Ichthyophis; species Ichthyophis bannanicus. Next base: position 495,242,786 of record CM066032.1, read on the forward strand.
AGGTTTTTGTCATTTCTTAGCTTTAGAAATGTTCTAAATTGTTTCATATCTGTTTATATTACTCCTCATTATTCAATTACATTATTCAGTTTAATGATATTGTTTTACTTTCAGTAAAGTTTCTTTCTGTAGGCACATAATGAAAAAAAATCCCCTCTCAATGAGACCTAATATGCCTGAAACCTTGTAGATAAGTTTTTGTAGCTAACAAACATTTTGTAGATACCTATTTTAAAAGTAATTCTATAGATTTTCTAGTTTGGTCTTTAATATATATCTATAATTTATTTAATTGGAACTTATATAAGCCACATTTCTGGTTGCTAAATTGTGGTCACTCAAAGCAGTGTACAAAAAATAAAAAACAATTTAAATACATACCATTACATTACAGCACAAATAAAAGGACTTCACTAATCTTAATCACTAATCAAAACCCCTCCTTGCTCTTCTAGACATCATATGCTTGAACACGATCTCCCCCTGTAAAACTATTATGGGTCAGCTACTTGGGCGCAAGATGGGACCTGGGGATACCGCACTCCTGTGTATATGCTGAATCGTATTATATGCTTGCAAGCTGTTGTAGAAATTATAACTAATGAAACAAGTAAGGCACTAACTCTTTTAGCCAAGCAAAGTACTCAAATGCGTACAGCCATTTACCAGAACCGCTTAGCACTTGATTATTTACTAGCATCTGAGGGTGGGGTGTGTGGAAAATTTTATCTAACTAATTGCTGTTTGCAGATTGATGATCAAGGTCAGGTTGTTGAAGACATTGCTGACGACATCCGTAGGTTAGCACATGTCCCAGTTCAGACTTGGAATGGATTGGACCTCAATGGATGGTCTGGAACCCTATTTTCAGGGCTAGGAGGATTGAAGACAATTATGTTCGCAGTATTAATCATAGTAGCTATATGTTTACTCCTTCCATGTTTTCTGCCTCTTTGCTTACGTATGTTAACCTCCATTATTGATAGTACAGTTGAACGTAAAACAGCCACCCGGGTAATGGCCATGTGGCAGTATCAGGCTATACCCCGAGAAGAAGCCTCAGTTTGAACAACGTCCGATATGTGATTATATTCTCACCCTCTTGTACTTCAGCATGCGAGAATTTGTGAACCAATAATTTCCTTTGTGTTCCATAAGGGTCAGAACAGAGTGTGGTACGGTAATTTGGAGATCCTGACCCAGGGTGAGCTTGTCAGCCTCACCCACCAGGAAGGCTGTAGCTGCAACGGCCCTCAGGCAAGGTGGCCATCCTTTTGCGATGGTATCCAGTTGTTTTGATAGATAGGCTACAGGTCATTGCCAAGATTCGAGAGACTGAGTCAATACTCCTAAAGCATTCCCTCTTGACTCATGGACATAGAGACGAAATGGTTTCTGTACATCTGGCAGGCCCAAAGCTGGTGATGACATCAAGGCTGCCTTCAACGATCAGAATGCCTCATCCTGTTCTGGGCCCCACTCCAGGGGAGATCGTTCCATTCCTTTGGTAGGTTGATACAATGGCTTTGCCAACAGCGCAAAGTTGGGTATCCATATTTGACAGTAGCCTGCAGCTCCCAAGAAAGCCCTCACCTGCTTTCTGGTGGTTGGGGTAGGGATGCGACACACTGCTTCTTTGCGCTCCAGCCCCAGTTTCTGAATTCCTTTGGACAGATGGAATCCCAGGTATTTAACCTCAGTTTGGCATAGCTGCGCCTTGGCTCTTGAGACCTTGTATCCGGCTTCATTCAGGAGGTGCAAGAGATCACTGGTGGCATGCACGCATTCGTTTTTGGAGTTGGTGGCTACTAGCAGGTCATCCACATACTGAAGGAGGACTCTCTTCCCTGGAGTCACAGAATAACTTGAAAGATCCTGATTTAGAGCAGCACTGAGGAGGGTAGGCGAGTTCTTGAATCCTTGGGGTAATCGAGTCCAGGTGAGTTGGCCTCGCCTCCCTGTGATGGGGTCTTCCCATTCAAACGCGAACAAGAGTTGACTGGTTGGTGCTAATCGTATGCAGAAGAAAGCATCCTTTAAATCCAAGACGGTGAAGTGAGCAGCCTCAGCGGGGATCAGTCCCAGGAGAGTATAAGGGTTTGGTACTACTGGATGTATGGTTACAACTGCATTATTTACTCGTCTCAAGTGCTGCACTGGGCGGTAGTCACCTGTCCCAGGCTTCTTGACTGGGAGGAGGGGGTATTCCAGGGCGATTGGCACTCCCTGAGAAGTCCATACTTTAATAATTTCATTAAATGACAGTGAATTCCTTCAAATCGCCGGTCGCGGGAGAGGGTATTGTCTCACGTGCACTGGTTCCACTCCTGGCTTGAGGGTGACAATGACAGGGGCTATATTCTTTGCTAGGCCAGGAGGATTATCCTACGCCCATACCTCGGGCGGAGCTGAGATTCTGGTGGGGATACGGGGACTGGCTGCCTTGATCGGAGATGCACTGTAGAACCTCCATTCTTCTTCCCGGGGACAGTCAGCACCATCAGGCCAGCAGATTTTGAGTTCACAGTCATTTCCATTCTTCCCCCTTCAACAAAGGATATCTGCGCCTGGAGCTTAGCAAGCATGTCCCGGCCCAAGAGGGGGATTGGGCATTCAGGCATGTACAGGAACTGGTGTGTTATTTTCTGTCCCCCTAATTCACAGGTGCAAAAAGGGTTTGGTGGTTCTGGTTCCGGTAGCGCCGACGATAGTGACGGATCGCGAAGACAAAGGGGCAACTGGTTTGGCCACTACCGAATGTTCGGCCTCCGTATCCACCATAAAGTCCATATATTGGTCCCCAATCTTCAAGCTGACCATAGGCTCCTGGGGACCCAGAGGAAACTTGGAGCCCGGTCTGGCCTAGTCTTCATCCATATTGTAGCCCTCTTCGGCTGCCAATCCCTATATAGCTTCTTCTTCTCGCTGGAACTGTGTGCAATGCATTCCTCCCTGACTCTGGAATCATCCCCCTGCTCTCCGTGTGCTCCCTCTTCTCCTCCGGGAGGCGGAGTCAAGGTATGGGCATTCATTCTTCCAATGTCCTTCTTCCTTACAGTGGGCGCACTGATTTGCGCCCAATGGGGTCCGACCATTTCCTCGTCCCCTTCCACGTCCTCGGGTCCTTTGGTTGGAGAAACTTCCTCCACGCCGTTCAACTAAAGCTGCAGCAAGGAAATCAGCTTTCTTCTTCATCTTACGTTCACTTTCCTTCTGACGTTCTTGATCACGATTCACAAACACTTTCTGAGCAACTACCATTAACTGGGCCGCATTCATGCCCGCAAACCCTTCTAGTTTCTGCAGTTTCCGTTTTATATCTCCCTGGTACTGACTCACAAAGGGTGCATTTACCATGTGCAAATTTTCCTGGGCCGCTGGATCATATGGGGTATAAAGTCTGTAAGCTTCAGATAAGCGTTCATAAAATGCTGCTGGGCTCTCATCTGGATGCTGGATGACTTCTGATACCTTTCCGATATTCATGGCCTTCTGGCTTCCTTTCTTCAGGCCTTGCAGTAGGGCCTGGCGGAACCGAGTGAGGGCCGCTGCCCCACTCACACTATTCGGATCCCATTTAGGATCGGCATTTGGAAAATCCGCAGCGGCTGCTTGCCGGGGATCCAGGCCTCCTTCTCCTGCAGGGTTCTCTTCTAAACATCGGGTGGATGCTTGCACAATCCGTGCTCGTTCTTCAGTAGTGAAGAGGGTAGACAGGAGCTGGCAGCAATCAGACAAGGTAGGCTGATGGGTCTGCATAATACTTGACATTAATTCAGTTAATTCTTGGGGCTTTTCCGTATAGGATGCATAATGCGTTTTCCAGTTCAGTAAATCTGTGGTGGAGAAGGGCACATAAACAAGACTGGCTAGCCCCACCACAACCTGGTCCTGTTCATTAAGGATAGGTAGTCCTGGGACCTGGCGCAATGGCATCACGTGACCATCTCTCTGGCTTGCTGTCATGCTTCTGAGGGTGTAATGCAGCCTGGCCTGCCAGAATTCAGCTCCCCTGCTTTGATGTTTGTCAGTAGGTGACCCCGAACTGGCAAATTAATCCCTGCTTGCAGCGTCATCGATGGACTGCGGCCCTTCCGAGGCACTCTGGATGGAGCTGGGGTTCCCACTCGGGAGGGGGTGTGCCTCCTCCTGTTGCGGAGGTGGCTGGTGGGCTAGGGGTAAATCGGCGGGAGGGGGTTCCCCTGTGCCGGGCTCGGCCTGGGGTCGTGGTGGAGCTGAGGGAACTGGCCTATAGAGGAACTGGGGTGGATGGGTCAGAATATCTGGCAATTCCGGGGCAGAATAAACAGGCAGCTTCTCTTCTCTAGACCTCTGGGCCCCCCTTGTGGTCACTACCAATATCCTACACTGTTCCTCATAGCAGCGCTTTATCCAGGAGGGCTCCTTTTCGCAAATACTTAACCAGGAATCTATATAGGGGAACTGGTCAGGGTGTTTCTTACGTACAATCTGATGAACTAGGGATACAATTCTAACATCAAAAGTACCACCAGGGGGCCACGCGTTGACCAGCAGCGGCCACTCCCTGTCACAGAGTATTCCTAATCGGGACGGAGACATCTTTACTCCATAGTCTCCGTCAAATCCCTTCTTGAAATTCTTGATCATACATTTCAGCGGAGTTTGCGTGGACTCCGACCCTCCCATAATGACGTACACAACAACAGACAGTAGGGGCGGGTGGTCGGGCTGCAGGTAAGGGGTCCGTACAGCCCTAGAAACAAATAGGTAGACAAACACCGAACGCTTCCTCCTTTTCATGACCTGGGCGCGGTCGCCCGGCCAGGAACTGCGCTACTCAGGAGTCCGCTCTCACTTGGTCTGTGTTTCAAGACCTCTCATTCATACACACAATCAAACATGCTAGCAACGTTTTCCCAAATTCCCAGGCCTACCTTACTAACCAACAGCAGTCGGCCTCGCGCACTCATGCAAGGCGTCTCGCGCACTCATGCAAGACATACTCGGACTGCTGAACCAAGGGCAGTAGTTTCGGCCTCGCGCACTCATGCAGGGCGTACTCAGACTTGCCCTGAAAGGTGATCAGGCTCTTGGTACCGTACCAATTTAGTCACACGCACTCATGCAAGATGTTCCCCAAGCTAGCTGACTAGATAGCAACAAAAGTTCTACTCACTGGATCCGGTACCCGCTACAGAACCAGGTCTTGAGTTGAATCCTGGACTCCCCTCGGGTTTGGAGGTTTTGGCCGGCCGGACCCAGTAGTCCGCCGAGGCAAGGCGGAACCCTCTCCGATACAAGAGGACCGGTGGCGCCTGAGGTTTCCCCTGCGGTTGGATGGACACGGTTCCAACCGTGCCAAACCTTGAGACGGTAATACGTGGTATACTCACTTGAATACCATCCACTACTCGCACTTCCCGGCCAATGCACCAGGAAATGTAGCAGCGAAGTGCGTGCAATGAATAAAAACAGGAGTCAGTTCAGGGTCCAAGCCAATTTATTGTGCACAGGCTCAGACAGGAGAGTATCCAAAAAGGACTGAGCAATGGAGTACAGGAGCAAATTCCTTATATACAATCTTTACAGTTTGATACAGGCAAACTTTCTATTGGTCCCAACGCCCCTTGCACCTGTCCAATCAGGGACCCTCTCTGGGCCTAGCTCCCTGTTCCCCCTTCTCAGGCTATTCTAACAAAGGCATAGTCTTAGACATTGATACATTTCTACTTCAAGGCCATTTCTAGCTCAGAGAATGCAGGAACATATCTATCATCAGCATAGAGGAATTAATAATTAATAAAGGAATTATACAAACTTTTCAAAAGCAGTTTAAAGCAGTCTAAAGCAGTTTCTCAGACTCTGGTTCTTCTCAGCACTAGTCTCAGGTGGGGATTGGGGTCTAGGTCTAGTTTACAGGCCATAGCCTACCACAATACTGCAGCAGGAATGTGCCAATCAACATCTGGCATATTGAAATCTCCTATCAGTAGCACTTCCCCTTTCCTAGCAATGCTGCGTATGTCTTCAATTAATTTTCTGTCCACCCCTTTCTCTTGTGAGAGAGGTCTGTATATCACACCAATGCAAATAGATTTCTCTTTCCCTCTTTCTAGTTTAACCCACAATGCCTCCTCTCTCCCTTTTAAGCTCTGTAATTCCAAAGCTTTAATAGTAGTTTTTACATATAGTGCCACTCCTCCTCCCCTTCTTCCTACCCTGTCTTTCCTGAATAAAATATAGCTAGGTATAGTTACATCCCAATCATGGTTTTCTGTGAACCATGTTTCTGTAACTGCCACTAAATCCAAGTCAGCCACTCCCACCAAAGCTTCAACATCGGTCATGGAGCTGATGGCGGCTTAGTTGCCTAGCTCTTATCCGATCCCCGCATTTGAGCTAAAATTGTGGAACCCCCACAGATATAAAGTGGAAGGGAGACGTGTATCTTGCCTTGTGATGGCTGCTCGAAAGAAATTGGCGAACTTTCAATCGCTGTATGTGCGAAAGGAGCAGCGGGCAGCGATGGTGTCGGCCAACCCTGAGACAGGAGCACGGTCGGGGAGCTCGGGGGACGAGGAGGATGTGCAGATTGAAGGGTCGGAGGTACTGTCGCTGAAAGCCTGGCTGAAGGCATTTAAAGGAGAAATGCAGATGGAGATCCAAGCAATGAGGAGGGACGTGAAGGAAACGCTGGTGGCTATTCAACAGGAGGTGAGCTGTTTGGGGCAGCGGGTGGAAGATGTGGAAGGCCACATGGAGCAGCACGAGGAGGAGATCAAGGAAATGGCGGCTGAACAGGAAAAAATAAAAGCAAGGCACGAGGAGTTACAAGAGAAGCTGGAAGAGATGGAGGACAGGGCCCGGAGGAATAATTTAAGGATTCGGGGAGTTCCTGAAGTAGAAACTTTTAAAAACTGTGTGCAGATTGTGCAACGTTTGTGTACCCATATCCTGTGGTTAGGGGAGGATGGGGGCCCCGGCATGGACACAATCGGTGTGGAGAGAGCGCACCGAAGTCTTGGCCCACGGAGGGAGAAGCAGGGGAGAGATATAATTGCCTGCTTGACCAGTTTTCCAATGAAAGAACAAATTTTACAGAAGGCCCGGAAATTTGGCCGAATTGCCTGGGAAGGCAATGAAGTGGAGGTCTTCAATGATTTATCTAGAGGGACTTTGGAGAGGAGGAGAAATATGAGAGAGGTCACTGCATATTTATTTATTTATTTATTTATTTAAAGTCTCTTTTATACCGCGCTATTCAGCATCAGTGCGGTTTACAATAAACAACGAACATACACATTTCCAATAGTACTTTGTGTTTACATATGAACAGGAAATTCAACTTGGCTAACAGGGTAACTATATACAATAACAATATATACAATTTACAGGCTGGTCATGTGTTCGTATGGTTTCAGACAGAGGAGATTTGTGTGGTTTCGGTAATTGGTACTGAGCTTTCATTGGTTTCCGGGTAATGTATGAGGAAGAGGTAGTGTTTCACAGCCTTCCTGAATTGGAATATGTCTGGGATTGTTCGGATGTTGTGAGGGAGGTTATTCCAGATCACTGGTGCATAAAGTTTGAAGGCTCTGCTGGATGTTGACTTGGTGCATTGAGTTATTGATCTTGGGACTATCAAGGTGTTTTGTGCTGCTGACCTTCTGACTCTATTGAGGGGCGTCATCTGGATTATCTCTGTTAGTGATGTTGACGAGAGTCCTTTGGTGGCTTTGAAGGTGAGTAGCAAGGTCTTGAATGTGATTCTACCTTGAATCGGGAGCCAGTGGAGTTGTTTCATAATGGGTGTGACGTGATCTTTCCTGGATGCTCCGTGTAGTACTCTTGCTGCGGTGTTCATTGCCATTTGTAGTGGGTTCAGAGTGGTTTGGGGGAGTCCTTGCAGTATTGCATTCGCATAATCGAAATGCGGAATGATTAGCGCCTGATAGATGGTCCTGAAATCATCAGGCTCCAGCAGAGATCGCAGGTATCTAAGGGATCTAATTTTGTGGTATACTGCCCTTACAGTGTTACTTATATGGGCCTGCATATTTAGGTTCTGGTCTAGTGTGACGCCAAGGTATCTGATCGCGGATTTGATCTGGAGGTCCGCATCCTTTACTTTTAGTACTGTGGGTGCAGTAAAGTTACGATTCCTTGTAATGAACATCACCTCCGTCTTCTTGTGTTGAATCCGGAGGTTTTGGGATTGTAGCCAGTTGGATATTTCGTTTATGCAGCATGTTATTGGTAAGAGGTCGGGGTTTTCTGTTGTAAAAGGCATGTATAATAGCACATCATCTGCGTATATCATGCAGTTCACGTTGGAAAGACCGGATCAGGTTGCAGAGAGGTTTGCATGTATATATTGAACAGCAAGGCGGAGAGGGAGGATCCTTGTGGGACACCTTGGCTTTGGTGGAATGGTTCTGATGATGTGTCTTTGGATCGAACCTGCTGCCATCTGTCTGAGAGGTAGGACCTGCACCACTCGAGTGCTTTACCGGAGATTCCTTTTTCTTTGAGGCGTTCTAAGAGGCGTTCATGGCTCACGGAATCAAACGCTGCCGCGATGTCAAGGAAGACAAGGACAAAGCCTTGGCGGGTATTGTCGATGCCTGATATTATGCTGCTGAAGAGTGTGGTAAGAAGGGTCTCCACCCCGTGGGCCTCTCTAAATCCGTGTTGGCATGGATCCAGTGGTGCATTGGAGTCAATGTGATCTTGTATTTGTCTCTGAACTTCCTTTTCCATTATTTTTGCTAGCATTGGTATGCTTGCTATGGGTCTGTAGGATTCCGGTTTCTGTTGGTCGAGTTTGTTGTTTTTTAGTAGAGGTCTTATTGATGTTTGTTTGAGGGTGCGTGGGAAGTCACCTGTTGTGAACGATTGTTTCATGAGTCTGGATATGATGGGACTGAGGTCAGCTCGTAGTTCTTTGACCCAGAATGCTGGGCATGGATCAGATTGTGCTGTAGTCGTGTTGATAGTTGCTATGGTGTTTTCGATGCATTGTTTGGATGGAGTCGTGAAGGTAGTGAGTGGTGTTTGATTGTAAGGCTGAAGGATAGTGCTGGATGCAGAGTTGTTGTTTATCTGACATAGTTTGGTTTGTAGATAATCCGCGTATGTTTGAGGATGGATTCCATTTGCTTGTTCTGATGCAGGTTCTGTTGTAAGTCGCTTAACGAGGGCAAACAGGTCACGAGGTTTGTTGAGGAATCTCTTTAAAGTGTCGGCGTGGTAACGTTTCATGGCTTCAGTTACTGCGGTACGGTGCGCTGTGAGTTGTAGGTTGTATGCACTTTGGTCTACTTCTGAGCGTGAGCGGCGCCATCGTCTCTCAAGTTTTCTTAGTGTCGCGAGTGAGGCTTTCAACTCAGTAGAGTACCATGTTGCTGTGTGTCGTTTCCCTTGAGGTCTGTTTATTGCTGGGCGAACAGTTATTGAGCTGAGTATCTCATTCCAGTTGGCGACTAGCTCATCTGGGTTGTGTGCTGTTGAGGTTATTAGTGGGATTGCTGATTCCAGGATTAGTTCTTTGTTGAATGGTTGGTATTTGAGGGGGAAAAACCTCAGGTATTTGAGGGGGAAAAACCTCAGATATAGATGGATGTACCCTTTTGGCATTCTGTTGTCAGTGAATGGGGTGTCCAAGAAAGTTAAAACATCGGAAGAAGCATGGGCGGCGCTGGAAGAACTGGGATGTGAGAATTTACCACATCTTAATGAGCGAGAGAAATGGGGGCTGCACAAAGCAGGCGTGGGGAAATAACAGTCGAGATCACAATGGCAGCGTGTGGGAGAGAAAGAGAAGAGGTTGAAGCGGCTGCCCCAGGAGCAGGAGAAGGAGACAACGAAGGACGATGATTGAAGTGGTGGTGATGTGCAGAGGTGCTGTGGACCGGCTGGGTGTAGGGGCGATTGAGCTCTACTGCCCTAGAAACGTGGACACTGGATGTCTAGGGTTGATGAGGGGAATGGTATGGTGGTGGGATATGGGGGTTAAATATGAGGTGGTATCTTGGGGGAGGTAAGAGGAGACGGTGGAAAAAGGGGATGAGTGGCATGCTGAACCTGTATAGTGAATATCTGGGGGGATGAGGGATAAGTGAAGGGGTAGGATAAGATGGTATCGGAAGGCATGGAGGGAGGAAGGAAGGGGGGAGGAGGGGGGGAAGAAGGAAGGGGGAGGAGGGGCGGAGGGAGGGAGGGAATGGGGGGGAAGGAAGAGGGGGGAAGGGGGTTCAGTTCCTGCACGGGCGGGAGTCAGGGCCATCGCGATTGGGTTAAGGGGGGAGTGGATTAAGGTGGGATGCTGCGGATAGGGGCTGTGAATGCGAAGGGGTTAAATTCCCCCACTAAACGCAGTTTGTTATTTAGGGAAGTGCAAAAGCACCAATGGGACGTAGTGCTGGTCCAGGAGACTCACTTAAGGAGGGGGGATGTGGGAAGAATGAGGAATAGGAATTTCCCCGAGCAATTTTATTCTTGTAATGCGGAAGGGGTGAAGAAGGGGGGGGGGCTTGCTTTATTAGTGAGGAGCGGGAGTGGGATCCAAATAGGGGGACATTTTAAGGACTTGGAGGGAAGGGTGGTGGGAATTAGGGGGAAGCTAGGTAGTGAGGACATTGTGATTGTGTCAGTTTATGGGCCCAATGGTAAACAGGGGAGATTTTGGGACAATGTGGGGGAGCTGATTGAGCGGGTAGGGGGGGAAGGTTGTGATGGGGGGTGACTACAATGTGGTGTTGGATCTGAGGGTAGATCGGGAACCGAAGGGGGGAGATGGGGGAGGGGGGAATAGGCAGGGGCTAAGAAATCTGATGAAACAACAGAATTTGGTGGTTGCATGGAGGGTGCTTAATCCCAAGGGACGGGAGTATACATTTATTTCCCTCCCGCATAGCAGCTGGAGTAGGATTGATATGATTCTTCTTGATAAGGGGTGGATGCTGGAGGTGGAGAGGGGGGGGTATAGTACCCACGGGGTGGTCGGATCATGAGACAGTTGAAGTGGTTATTAGGTGCCCTAAGCAAGGGGGGACGACATTTTGGAGACTGAATGAGAGCTTATTACAGAGCCGGGAGGTGGTAGAGGATATTAGGAAAGTGATGAAGGAATATCTAGCTATTAATGATACGGGGGAGGTGAGGGAGGTGTTGCTATGGGAAGGGTTGAAGGTGGTCATCAGGGGTAGATTTCTCATGTGGGGAGCTAGGAAGAAATGGGACAGGGAGAAGCAGGAGGAAGTATTGAGGGGGAGATTGAAGGAGGTGGAGGAGGCCTTTAGACGGACGGGTGCACGGAGAGAGAAGCAGGAGGTAGAGAAGGTGAGAGAGGAATTAAAGGCTCTTCAGGTAGAGCAAGTGGCGTTTACATTACAAAGGGTGAAACAGGTTTACTATGAGTTTGGGGATAAAGCTAGCAGATTGCTGGCTCGGCAATTAAAACAGCAAAAGGGGGCTTCAACTATCTTTCAGATTAAGGGGGAGGACGGGAAGATACGGAGGGGGGATGCTTCAAGGAATTTTATCGTGCCTTATATACTGGAGTAGAGGGGATAGGAGGTGAGGAGATTTCTGGGTATTTGGATGGGATTCCGCTGGTAAGGTTTCCGGATGAGGCGAGGGAGGAGTTAGAGGTTTGCATTACAGAGGATGAGATTGGGAGGGTGGTGCGGGGATTGGTGGGGGGGAAAGCACCCAGACTGGACGGGTTACCCAATAGTTTTTATAAGGTATTTTTGGGGGAGATTGGGGGGCTGTTAGAGAGGGTGTTTAATGGAATGTTACATCAGGGAGGGGAGCTCTCCCAGGAAATGTTAACAGCCGGGATAACGGTCTTATTGAAACCGGGGAAAGATCCCTTGAGTTGTGGGTCATATAGGCCTATCTCCCTGTTGAATGTGGATGTTAATATTTTAGCCAAGATATTGGCAGATAGATTGGCGGGGTGGATGCCTAGGTTAGTTAAGGGGGATCAATCGGGGTTCATTAAGGGGAGGCAGGCGGCGGATAATATAAAGAGGGCCATAGGAGTAACATGGGAGGCCAGGCAGTCGGGGAAAGATTTCCTCTTGATGTCGATAGATGCCGAAAAGGCGTTCGACAGGATTCACTGGAGATTTTTAATGTCTGTGTTGGAGAGAGTGGGGGTTGGGCCAAATTTTCTGAAGTGGATACAGGGGTTATATAAGGACACCCGGACTCGCGTCAAGGTGAATGGACGATACTCGCAGGATTTTGAGGTGGGGCGCGGGACAAGACAAGAGTGTCCAATGTTCCCGCTGCTCTTTGCGCTGGTAGTGGAACCATTTGCGGAAAAGCTTAGATTGAATAGGAGGATAGTGGGCTTGAGTAAGGGGGGGGGGGAGGACCACAAGATTTCACTGTATGCAGATGATATTCTCTTGTATATGGGGAAACCACAACAAACGTTGCCGGAAGTGTTGAGGGAAGTGGAGGAGTATGGGGTGGTCTCGGGGTTTAAGATGAATCTGGACAAGACAGAAGTAATGAAGGTACAGGTGAGAAGGGAGGTGGAAGAGAGATTAAGAAAGGCATATCCCCTCAGATGGGTGAGTAAATCCTTGGGATACCTGGGGATAAGGTTAACGTGCAGATATGAAGATTTGTATAAGGTGAACTATCCGAACCTTATAGGGATTATCTGTAATGACCTGGAGGGGTCGATGCGGTTGGAGACCTCTTGGTTAGGTAGGATTGCTGCCATTAAAATGAATGTACTACCTTGCCTGTTATATTTGTTTCATGCCTTGCCTGTCGAGGTTCCCGAGGGTGCAATGAGAGCACTGCAAAGGAGGGTATTTAATTATATTTGGAAGAGGAAACCTCCTAGAATTTCCAGGAAGGTGATTTGCACCGGTAGGGAGGAGGGGGGTTTAGGGGTACCTTAGCTGAGGGACTATTACAGAGCTGCTTAGATAAAACATATAATGGATTGGCGAGAAGGGGGGGAAGGGCTGCCCTGGGTTAGTTTGGACAGATCGAGGGTGTTGGGGGGACGGTTAGATGCTTGGATTTGGGCCCCGAAGGGAGATAGGGAGGAGTTGGGAGATGGAACACCGGCAATGCGGCAGGTGTCGATGGTGTGGGACAAGGTTAGAGGGCCAGAGGTCAAACGAAGGGGGTCCTGGTATTCAGTTATGGCTCCCTGGTGCAGCTGGAGAGCTTTTAAACCTGGTTGGGAGGGCGGTACTTTTGATGTATGGGGGGAGAAGGGCCTCCGGTGTGGCTTTCAATTACTGGACGATGGGGGGTTAAGGGGGTTTGGAGAGGTGAAGGGAGAGTTTGGCTTGGGAGAGGGAGATAGGTTTCCATTTCTGCAAGCCTGCTCCTTTCTGTGGAGGGCTTTAGGAAGAAAGGGGATGGAGAGAGACGTTTCAGAGATGGAGGCTATATGGTATGGGAGGAGTGGCTCAAAGGGGATGATTACGGCATTAAGTAAGGGAGTGCAGGATAAGGGGGAGGAGAAGTTTAGGTATATGCTGGATTGGGAAAGAGATTTGGGGCAGACGGTGCCTATTAAGGATTGGAAGAAGATCTGGGACCAGATAAAGAGAGGGCCGTGCTCTAGTAAGTTTAAAGAAAACAGTTATAAAGTGTTGATGCGCTGGTACTATACGCCAGAAAGATTGCACAAGATTTACCCCGGGGTTTCTTCTCTGTGTTGGAGGGAGTGCGGGGAGGTGGGCTCTTTTTGGCATATATGGTGGGGGTGTCAGAAAGTTCAGGGGTATTGGGAACGGATTCGGGAGTGGATTCTAGTGAACCTGGGTGTGCGGGTGGACAGATCCCCACAAATCTTTTTGTTGGCGTGGGGGGGGGGGGCAGGGGTTGCAAGGGGGAAGAGTGGTATTGGCATGTTTGTCTGTGGCCCGGTGTGAAGTAGCGGTGGCTTGGAAACACAAAGAGCTGCCCTCGATGGAGCATTTTGTGAGCAGGCTCAGGAATTTGACCTTAATGGAAAAGTTAACCGCCCATAGGTGGCAGAGAGGGGAGAGGTTTGCTGGGGAGTGGGGTGAGCTGTGCAGGGTGGTGGGGCTGGGGTAACGGATTAGGCTTGCTTTGGGGCTTCATTTGTGCCCTTGTCTGGTCAGGGGTCCTAAGCTTGAGGTAACATGGGGTGTTGTTTTTCCTGGGAGATATTATGAGCTATGGCCTAGGTTGGGGGGGGGGGTGTTTCTCTTCCTTTCCCTTCTTTGTTAAACTATTACAGGGAGTGGGGGGTGGATACGTGGTAGGAGCAGGCAGGGATGGGACACGGTAGGGGGTACGGGGGGGAATAGGGTTAGGGAAGGAGAGGGGGTGGGGGGAGGGGGGGAGAGTGTGGGGTGGAGGGGAAGGAGGGGGGGTTTGGAGGGAGGGGATGGGCGGAAATAGGGAGAGGTAAACAGGAGAGGGCAGGGTGCAACATATGGGTAAGGAAGGTAATAATTGTAGTTTTTGTAATGGTGGCTGTTCCTGTGAATCTGTATTTAGATGTGTTCTGTGTGCCGTTATTGGGTGTCTGTCCTTTCCCTTTGGGGGGAAAATCACATGAAAATTTAAGGTTTTAAAATATATAATAAGAAACTAAACACACAACAACAGGGTGGAGAGAATCAGAATGTTTTAATAGGATATGTTATTCAATAAGCGTATAAAAAGAATGAGAGACGCTGGAGAATGCAATATAGTAAATGAGTCCTATGGGTAAATGGAGATAGATATTTGGAAATGTAGCCCTTAATAGGATTGGTTGATGTGTAATTCAGTAAGGTACACACAGTGAGAAGGTATGTTTCTAATGTGTAGAAGGTTTGAAGAATGTGCAATGGTAGTGAAAGATTGTATATCCTAAGTGTGACTATAGTTTCAATATTATGTGTTGAATATTATGCTGTGTGATAATAAAAAAACAAAACAAAACAAACTTCAACATCAGGGATCTTATTTCCCATGCTACGGGCATTTATACACACTGCTTTCCATATGTTACAGTTACCCATTTCCATAAAGGTATTTAATGTATCACCTACCTAGGGGCTTTCACTTACTTGGGGGCTTTCTTCACCCATCCCCAACAAATCTAGTTTAAAGCCCTCTTCAGTAGATTAGCCAGTCTACTACCGAAGACGTGTTGACCTTTCTTGGACAGATGGATACCATCTCTGCTCTGCAAATTAGCAGTCATACTATGCTCTAGAAATTGCAGTTTAACATGTTCGTAACATCTCTCTTCCTTTGCAGAGTAAGTAATTTTCTCAAAAGCTCTGTTTGTATCAGGTCAGTATAGCTTAGACTTCTATAATTCCTGTTAACAATTTACTTTCAGTTATTTTTTCTTTCATCAGTTTTTTAAAACTCTCTCTCTGCTGAAAAATTCTTCAGTTGTGAAGGTTATCTTAGGTAACTATGGGCCCGATGCAGAGAAACAAATAGCGGGGTTGGAAGTCCTGGTAGGACGACCAACCCCCGTTCTGGCCTGGCACTCATTCCTGTTTCCAACCCTTCCTGCATGCACTGAGGGATAGTGTGGGGAGCGCTGGACGGGGGCAGAAGGGGGAGGGTCAGAGGTGGGGAGAGGGTGGAGCAGGGGCGGGCAGAAGCACCCGGACGTACAGGGCCTATTCAGGTCATGGCCCTGTACGTCCAGCGGTGAAGAGATAGACATGGGACTTATTCCACCAAACCAGCCAGGCAGATGCAGGGGTGTCCCCGCCACCCAATCCCAGCCTGGCTGCCTGCGCTGAGGGTCAGGCGGCGGGGAAATGAGGGTGCCCTCTGTCACGGCAATCCCTGAGCTCCGGCCGTAGTGACATGAAGCCATGGCACTGGCACACCAGCAGTAGCATAGGGCAGGCTGACTGGGCTGTAGAGAGGATGTCCTGCACCACTGAATAGGGGCAACACCGGGCCGTCTAGGTGTTTGATCCTGCAACTACAGGACCGTTTAGCTCCCCCTGTTAGAATCAGGCTCTATGTACTTTAATTATGTAGCAGTCAAGTGTTTAGGACTAATGCACCAGTGTAGGTAAAGCTCAGTCACTTATCTTTGCTTTTCTTCTTTTTTCTTTTTTTACAGGTGGAAATCTTGCAGCTTGTCCTTGGGCACTTTAGGATGTTTCCCACTTCAGTGAAGACTCAGGTGCAGAATGAGGACAGGATCCCTCCTCCAGTGTACTTACTACTCTGTCTCAAAACAAGTAAAAAAGAAAGACGGTTTCTCTGCCATATTTTTATGCAAGTTAACCACGAGTTCCTGTTTTCAGAGCTACCTTTTAGTACTGGTGCTAGCTGACCCACTCAAATAAAAAGATAATTTAAAAGATCCCTATTTCCACCCTGTCAGAAAAATTCTGTCTTAATCAGACTACATTTCCAAGTATCCTACAGCTTCAGTTACGGTAGTTAAAAAAAAAAAAAAAAAAGCGAAGCTCAGCTGCAGTCTGTTTTCGATTCAGACATTAAACCAGGCACTTACTTTCCCTCTCACCAGTTACACAACTTTCCTACCTGTATTTTTTATATGCACAGTTGTTCATTCCTTTTTTAGCAGTTTTGGGGCAGTAAACTGAATACCACACTTCCAGAGATCATCAGAACAAGAAATAAATTCTCTCAGAAGAAAATTTTTTCCCTCTGGCATTATTTTACAGCAATTTCAAAGTCTTATAGTTTCAAAGGGAACACCTTTTGACTAAATCTAATCAGCCTGAATCTCTTCTCACTGAACCTCTGTCTAGCCAGACACTAATGAATTTGTTTCAGTTCACTCAAATTTCGGTCTTTTAAATTGCCACACAGGATTAATTAGTTCTACAGGCATAATATTTCCCTATTAATATTTATTTCACATTTTTAGCACTCGCCCTTTCGTATCAGTTCAAGGCAAGTTATAATTAATACACATCAGTAGATAGTGAGTAGTCCAAAAGTAAATTTATTAAACACCACTAGGGATCGTCTGTAGACACACAGGAATACTAGTCTCTATACCCAACATGGTCAGGTTTCTGCAGAACCTTCGTCAGGGTTTAGAGCAGGGGTCGGCAACCCGCGGCTCCGGAGCCGCATGCGGCTCTTTCTCACCTTTGCCGCGGCTCCGGAGCACACTGCCCGCCCGGTATTTATGGCGTTATGGGCTCCCTCCCTTCTTCTGCAGCCGCGGTTCCCTGCCTCTTAGGGAACCGCGGCTGTGCTTTTAAAATCATCTCGGAGCCCTTCCTGTCTTGACGGGCTCCGTGCAGCATTGTCCCGCCTCTAAAGGAAGTTGTTTACCACTTCCTTTGGAGGCGGGACAATGCTGCACCGAGCCCGTCAAGACAGGAAGGGCTCCGAGATGATTTTAAAAGCACAGCCGCGGTTCCCTAAGAGGCAGAGAGCCGCGGCTGCAGAAGATGGGAGGGAGCTGACTGGGAGGGTGCAGTTATGGATGGTTGGAGGGGGGCTGACTTGGAGGGAGGGAGCTGATATGGTTGGAGGGTGGGGGCTGACATGGAGGGAGGGAGCAGATATGGATGGAGGGAGGGGGGCTGACATGGAGGGAGGGAGCAGATATGGATGGATGGAGGGAGGGGGGCTGACATGGAGGGAGGGAGCAGATATGGATGGATGGAGGGAGGGGGGCTGACATGGAGGGAGGGAGCAGATATGGATGGATGGATGGAGGGAGGGAGGGGGGCTGACATGGAGGGATGGAGGGGGCTGACATGGAGGGAGGGAGCTGATATGGATGGATGGAGGGAGGGAGCTGATATGGATGGAGGGAGGGGGGCTGACATGGAGGGAGGGAGGGAGGGAGCAGATATGGATGGATGGAGGGAGGGGGGCTGACATGGAGGGAGGGAGGGGGGCTGACATGGAGGGAGGGAGCTGATATGGATGGAGGGAGGGGGGCTGACATGGAGGGAGGGAGCAGATATGGATGGATGGAGGGAGGGGGGCTGCCCTGGAGGGGGGGAGCAGATATGGATGGATGGATGGAGGGAGGGGGGCTGACATGGAGGGAGGGAGCAGATATGGATGGATGGAGGGAGGGGGGCTGACATGGAGGGATGGAGGGGGCTGACATGGAGGGAGGGAGCTGATATGGATGGATGGAGGAGGGGAGCTGATATGGATGGAGGGAGGGGGGCTGACATGGAGGGAGGGAGCAGATATGGATGGAGGGAGGGGGGCTGACATGGAGGGAGGGAGCAGATATGGATGGATGGAGGGAGGGGGGCTGACATGGAGGGAGGGGCTGACATGGAGGGAGGGAGCAGATATGGATGGAGGGAGGGAGGGGGGCTGACATGGAGGGAGGGAGCAGATATGGAGGGAGGGAGCTGATATGGATGGATGGAGGGAGGGGCTGGACATGGAGGGAGGGGGGCTGACATGGAGGGAGGGAGCTGATATGGATGGATGGAGGGAGGGGGCTGACATGGAGGGAGGGAGCTGATATGGATGGAGGGAGGGGGGCTGACATGGAGGGATGGAGGGGGCTGACATGGAGGGAGGGAGCTGATATGGATGGAGGGAGGGGGGCTGACATGGAGGGATGGAGGGGGCTGACATGGAGGGAGGGAGCTGATATGGATGGATGGAGGGAGGGGGGCTGACATGGAGGGAGGGGGGCTGACATGGAGGGAGGGAGCTGATATGGATGGATGGAGGGAGGGGGGCTGACATGGAGGGAGGGAGCTGATATGGATGGAGGGAGGGGGGGCTGACATGGAGGGATGGAGGGGGCTGACATGGAGGGAGGGAGCTGATATGGATGGAGGGAGGGGGGCTGACATGGAGGGATGGAGGGGGCTGACATGGAGGGAGGGAGCTGATATGGATGGAGGGAGGGAGGGGGCTGACATGGAGGGATGGAGCACTGGTATGGGGTTGAGGGGACGAGCACTGGAAATGAGCTGATTAGGGAGGCTAGGACTGGTAATGAGCTGATGGGGGGGTAGGACTGGTATTGGGCTGATTAGGGGAGAGGCTAGCACTGGTACTGGGGTTGCGGGGCGATTAGCACTGGAAGGTACTGGGAGTGAGGACTGGAAAGGGGCTGATATTGGGGAGGGTTACTGGGACTGGAAATAGGCTGATGGAAAGAAGTGAAGAAAACGAAAGAAGAGATAAGAAATGGCAGATGGACCATAGACCACAGAAAGAGAGCTAAGAGAAGACAGGAAAGCAGAAGCCTCAGATCGGGACCAGCATGATCAAAGAATAAATTGGTCAGACAACAAAGGTAGAAAAAATAATTTTATTTCATATTAGTGATTTGACTACAAAATCATCATAATTTTGAAATCAAATATTGTTACTTGTTGTTGTGATATTTTCTGGCGTTTTTTTTTTGGTGTGTGAAGGAAGAGGGGTAGTCTTATACGGCGAGTATAGGCCAAACACCTATATTTTAACAGGAAAAGTAGGGGGTCGTATATAGCATTAAGGTAAGAAACAATATATGCAGTGTTAGATTTGTTTTAAATGTCGCAATGGTTTTGCGGCTCCCAGTTTTTTTTTTCCCTTCGGAAACGGGTCCAAGTGGCTCTTTACGTCTTAAAGGTTGCAGACCCCTGGTTTAGAGCTACAAACATAAAATTATAAACAACATTAAAATCATAAATAATAAACATGCACCATAAAAGTTAACAGTAAAACATAGCATAAATAAGCAACAAAGGCAAACATTGTCTTATATCATTCTAAAGCAATATTCTAAATGAATAAACCATAAAAATTAGAGCAGAAGATTACAGAGGGATAAATGAAGTATGAACACAATCCAAAACCTACATACAAACCCCAACCCAAAAGATTGAAGACATTCCACAAAGATAACTTCTTGAACCAAATAACTCAACATCTAATCCCAGTCCCAAGAAATCTAGATGAAGCCATAATAACCTGGAACAACACTATTTCCAATGCAATAGTCTTACATACACACCATCCACCTAACATAAGTAAATGAAGTGCCCCATGGTTTGGAAGTGAACTTAAACATCTAAAATGTGAACAGCGCAAAAGTGAGTGCAAATGGCACTATACAAAATCGGTAGAATGTCAATCACTATATATGGCTAATTTAAAAAACTACAGAGATACCCTAAACTCCATAAAGAAGAAAAACTACTCCATCATCCTAGCAAAATCCCTCAATCACCCAAGAGAGCTTTTTGATATTATAAAATCTCTCACCAGGAATATCTCAAAGACACATGTGAACCTGTCATAGATTCCCAATTACTAACTAACTATTATAAGGATAAACTAAAACTCCAAGCCTTACTTATAAATATTCATGCCAGATCACTCTTAATACCAAACGCCACCTGGTCTACCAGGGGCAGCTCAAGGCAATCTGCTGCCTGAGGCAAAGGATGAGATGGCACCCCCCCCCCCCCACCCCATAGAGGGGAGAGGGCTTTTTCAAAACTCCAATCAGTGACTTAACCAAACCAAAAAGCTGATTAGATTATATGGAGGAAATGCAAGATGTTTGCACACCAAGGAACTAAAAGAGAGTGAGAACCACATTACAGTTTATAAAACTAAATTATAACTCATTTTTATTTTGTTGTTATAACCTGCATTATGGTTATTGCTTTTTTTTTTCAACATATATTTTGCATCCACAGAACCCCCTTCAACAGTGGTTGCAAAGCAAAACCAGAACATTCACCCACAGAACTCAATATCTTAAAAAAAAAAAATCAGATTCTGATCATCTCACTAACAACAACAACAAACATTCTCCAGTACCAGGCATATTGTGAACTAATACCAAACCCTACAACAAAGTCACTGAATATCTATAGAGCAAATCTACCATACCATACCATATCAGCACCAACTTCCAAAACTCACATAAGGAGCCCACCAAAATAAAGCGTCACTGTAAATACTACAGTGGACCCTGGAACATCCATACACCTATTTGAAAAACTGAACATGACAAATTACTACAGTACAGATCTTTATATACAAACTCCATGTTAACAGAACACCTGGGCTCAGTCACACACTCATAACACAGACCCTCACCAAGTACAGAATAAGTGACTTACAATCTAAAGTAAAAATAAAAATATGTAGACAAAATTTAAACTGAAACCCCAAAAAGCCAGACTCTTCAAGCAGTGCAACATCGGATAAATAAGATATGCAGTTCCCCCATACAGTATAAAATATAAAGATAACACAAAGTCCAATCATTAAAATGAAATAAAATTATTTTTTCTGCCTTTTGTTTGACCATTTTATTCTCTGATCATGCTTGTCCTGATCTGAGGCTTCTGCTTTCCTGTCTTCTCTTAGCTCTCTTTCTGTGGTCTATGGTTCATCTGCCATTTCTTATCTCTTCTTTTGTTTTCTTCACTTCTTTCCATAAGCCTATTTCCAGTCCCAGTAACCCTTCCCAGTATCAGCCCCTTTCTAGTCCTCCCTCCCAGTACCTTTCAATGTCAACTTGCATTCCCATGACTGCCACTGGTGTCCATTCCCTTCCAGTCTCCCTCCTTCCCCACTGTCCAGTCCCTTCTAGTCCAAATATCATGGCAGCCCCTCTCAGAATCCATTCCCTTCCAGTTCCATTCTCTCATCCCCTCGCATCAGTCCATTTGTAGCCCTAGCCCCCAGTTTTATTCCAGGGCCAGCAGTTCTATCCTCCCCTCCCCACCATCAGCCCATTCCCAGTCGAAGCCACCCAATCAGTTCACTTCCAGTGCTAGTCCCCCCTCAACCCCATTACCAGTGCTAGCCTGCCCTAATCAGCCCATTACCAGTCCTACCCTCACATCAGCCCATTACCTCTCCTAGCCTCCACTAATCAGCCCATTTCCAGTCCTAGCACCTCCGATCAGCTCATTTCCAATGCTTGCCCCCTATCAGTACATTACGTCCTACCCCACCCCATCAGCCCATTACCAATCCTAGCCTCCCCTAATCATCTCATTGCCAGTGCTATCCCCCCTAATCAGCCCATTATCAGTCCCAGCCCCCCCTCGATCAGTCCATTCCCAGTCCTAGCCTTCACTAATCAACCCATTACCAGTCCTAGTCCCCCCTGGATCTGCCCATTACCAATGCTAGCTCCCCCATCAGTCCATTATAATCCTAACCCACACTGTCTTTCCCCTTTGTCCAGCATTTCTCCCCTGTCTGTCCAGTATGTCCCCCTATCTCTCCACTTTGTCCAGAATTTCCCTCCTGTCTCTCCCCTTTCTCTATTACTTATCCCCTTGTCTCCCCCTTTGTCTAGCATGTCCCCTGTCTCCCCCTTTGTTCAGCATGCCCCCATCTTCTCCTTTGTCCAGCATATTTCCCCCTGTCTTCCCCTTTGTCCAGCATGTCCCTGTCTCCACCTTTGTCCACCATGTCCCCTGTCTCCTCCTTTGTCCAGCACTTGTCCCCGTCTCCCCCTTTGTCCAGCATGTCCTCTGTCTCCCCCTTTGTCCAGCACTTGTTTGCCTGTCTACCCCTTTGTCCAGCATGTCCCCATCTCCCCCTTTGTCCAGTACTTGTCCCCCTGTCTCCCCCTTTGTCCAGCTTGTCCCCCTCTCCCCCTTTGTCCAGCATGTCCTCTGTCTCCCCCTTTGTCCAGCATGTCCCTTGTGTCCCCCTTTGTCTAGCACTTGTCCCCCTGTCTCCCCCTTTGTCCAGCACTTGTCCCCCTGTCTCCACCTTTGTCCAGCATGTCACTTGTTTCCCCCTTTGTCCCCCCCCTGTCACTCACTGTTATCTCTCCTTGTTGTCCTTCTCCTGTCATCATTCCCTCCACCCGCACCTCTCATCCGGCGGTGGTGGGGGCACTCCGGCTGTTTTAATTTTAGATTTTGCCACCTCTGCCCTGCCTCTGCCTTCCCGCTGCGTTTTATTCTTCAAGAAATGCTTGCAGCAAAAAAAAAAAAAAAAAAAGTGGCGGAAAGGCAGAGACAGAGGCAGCAAAATCTAAAATTAAAACAACCAGACTGCCGCCGCCACCACCGCCGCACAAATCAGCCTGATCGCTTGCAGTTGCAGTTGCAGTTGCAAGCGATCAGACTGATTTGTCCGATGCCGGCTTCACTCCGGCTCTATTTTAAATTTAGATTTTGCAGCCTCTGGCCTGCCTCTGCCTTTCCACACGGGAAATCAGAGGCAGGCCAGAGGCTGCAAAAATCTAAAATGTAAACAGATCTGCAGTACTGCCGGCGTAGGGAGTGCTGCCCCCGTCGGAGTGCCGCCAGAGGCGATTGCCTCAGACGGCCTAATTGAAGAACTGCCCCTGTGGTCTACATTCTCCCTTACATCAAAGGATGCACTTGGGAACATAATTTCTAAAACAAACAGAACAACTTCCTACCTCGACCCTTGTCCAGTTAGTTGGATAAAACAACAAAAATGGAACTTACTCCCTTCATCCAACCAATGGTTAACCTCTCCCTCCAACATGATTACATTCCTCCCCCCTTGAAACATGCAATAATACACCCTATTCTGAAAAACAATACCATGAATACAAATATTCCTGCATCATATAAACCCATATCCAGCCTGCCATTCATGGCCAAACTAATAGAGAAGATTGTACAAATCCAGCTGCAGGATCATATCGACACCTTCACACCCCTAGATGAACACCAATATGGCTTTCGCCCATACCATTGTGTAGAGACCTTCCTCACTGTCCTGTATGATGGTCTCATTCGTGGTATGGACAACCCCAAAAAAGTGTTCCTCCTCCTATTCCTAGACATCACCGCAGCATTCGACAGTATAAACCACCTCATTATGCTCTCCGGGTTACAACAAATAGGCATAAAGGATACCGTACTTCAATGGTTCAACTCATATCGTATGGGTAGAACTCAACAGGTTAGAATGGGACATCACACATCTGACCCATACAACCAGGAACAAGGCCTGCCACAAGGCTCTGAACTCTTGTTTAACATTTATCTCCAGCCCATCTGCGCAATCTTCAAGAAATTTCAAGTAAACTATCATATATACGCAGACAATATAATGTTATATCTCCCATTTGACATCTCCAACCCTTCACTTCAACAAATCACAGATTGCTTCACAGAGATAGGAGAATGGCTATCCTCTCACAACCTCATGATCAATTTCAATAAAACCGAAGCTCTCTACATTACAAGGAACCAAAGTTCCACTCCTTCAACCTCCATCAGGATTCAAGACTCAAATATCTCTGTCAAAAACGAGGTAAAATACCTCTGAGTCACTTACTCTAGAAGCAAAGGTATCATTTAAAGTTACAGGGACCTTTGCACAGTAGGCAGATACATAGAAGTAAAAAGTTCAGTTTGACTATTTCTGCTTCCATTGTTTGAACTGTCTGTTGCAAGCCTGCTCACAGGGCAGGGCTAATTAAGTTATCTTACAGTCTTTCCACAAGTACGTGATCAACTCAAGTCTTCACAGCTTCCAGAGCCTCCACACAGCTAAGCTTTCAGCCTTCTATCTTTTTTGCCTGTTTTGTAGCTAATATAGAATTTAAGTTTTGGTTATACATTCATTTCTGGGAATATTCTGACTGCCTACATTCCTTGTGTAGCCCTTAAATCAGATATCTGAGTGTGAGCCGATACTGGGGTTGAGGGGACTGGAAATGGGCTTATTCTGGAGGGGGGATTGGTGCTGGGAGGGGGCTAATTTTAGTGCTGGGGGGCCTTGTACTGAAAGGAGGCTAATGCCGGCAAATGCTGGTCAGGGTGTGTAAAAGGAGGATGCTGGGGGAATGAGAAGGGAGAGGGGGGACAGATATTGTGGAGGCTGTGGAAGAAGCAAAGTCATAACCAAGGGAAAGTTGAGAGGGAGGGGTATAATATCAGCTGTTGTGGTAAGGAGGAGGAGGAAAAGAAGGGTTAATGTGTATTGGAGAATGAGGTAGATAGGTGGGCACAGGGGCCATGGGGGTGTGGGAGAACAGGGACTTTGGCTTAGGTAAAAAATTTAAGATTGAGTGAGAAAACAGAATAAAGACTTCTGGACAAGGTACTGGGCATGTAACTGAAGATTCAGGACTTGAGGGGGATGGTAAGAATCATTTGGAACCTAAGATCTTGCCCTATATGCTTCAAGTTAGCCGCTTTGCATAAAGAATTGACTCTACTAAGGGAAGAACTAACTGCAATTAAACACACCTCTTCTAGGATACAAACGGAACTAAATCCACCACCGCTCCCACAAAGAATCAAACATCCCAGGAACAAATGGATCACAGTGGTAGGTTGCGATCTGTAATGCAGAGACACCCTATACATCAAGAGATATCCCTGCATAATGCCTTCTCTGCCTTGGATAATAAGGATGCCCAATTTGTGGAAACTGAAGGGCCCTTAAATGAGAGAGTCAATACCCAATCTACTGATAATGCACCAAATATGAAGAAAAAAAATCACAAAACAGAAAACTACTTCTACATGGAGATTGCATCATCAGAAGCACCAACTTGGGATCAGAATTCAAAGGAGAGAAGATGGTCAAACGCCTCCCAGGCTCTTCAGCCAGCAGGAATACAAACCAAATTGTTGGTGCAGTTAGTGCAGAAAGTGAGCACTCCAAAATTGATGTTGTCATCCACTTAGGAACAAGCAACCTGGCTAGAAACAGTTCAAAGGGACTTCCAGACTCTGGGAGAGAAACTCAAGCACATTGTTAACGCTATAGCATTCTCAGAAGTTCTACCTGTTCTTGGTAAGGGGGCAGAAACGCTGCATTGCATAAACAACTTTAATACATGGCTCCAGACCTCGTGCAAACAAAGATTCAGATTTATAGGCAACTGGGGAAACGGATCAAAAAGAGGCTATACTGTGCTGATGGACTACATCTCTTTGTCACGGGGAAAAGTATCCTGAGTGAAAAATTCAGGCAGTATGTGCTCAGGCACTTAAACTAGAGAAAGGGGGTGACGGATAGGGAAGGACAAGTTCAGGATGTCACTCCCGGCAAAAGTAGAATAACATTAGAAACAGCCACACTTTTAAACCACACATCAATGACAAGTGGGAAGAGGTGCGTAGAACAAAATCAATGCAAAATACAGGCAAGCCGGGTAACAAATGCTGGAAAACAATGAGCACAAATGCTCAAAGCTTAGCCAACAAAGTTCCTCATCTGGAAGCCCTAATGGTGGAAATGGACTTGGACATTGTGGCCATTACAGAAACATGATTTATTGAATCACATGAATGGGATAGACCATACCTGGCTATAATCTATTCAGAAGAGATAGAGAAGGTGGAAAAGAAGGAGGAGTAGCTTTGTATGTCAAAAGCAATATTAAAGCTACTGAAATGCAGGGGACGTGGGAAAAAGAATAAGCACTATGGATTGTGTTGGAAAGAGGAGATGGCACTATTATCCATACTGGTGTGGTCTACAGGCCTCCAACTCAAACCAACGAAATAGATAGCGAATTGATTATAGATATTGCAAAGATAGCCACAAAGGGGGAAGTGATCATATTGGGTAACTTTAATATACCCGATGTGGATTGCAGTATTCCTTCTGCAAATCTGGAAAGAAGTAAAAAAATTGTGGATGCCTTCCCAGATGCGTTACTTGGACAAATGGTGATGGAACCGATCAGGTAAAGCTCGATGCTGGATTTGGTGCTCACCAACGGAGATAGCATGTCAAATGTCTGGGTGGGTGCCCCTGTGAGCAGCAGCAATCATATGGTGTGGTTTGAGATAAAAGTCAAGGTGCAGTCCAATCATAGCAAGCTCAAAGTACTAAACTTCAAAAACCTTGACTTCAGTAAAAGGGTCAAGTACCTGAAGGAGGAGTTGGAAGGGCGGGAGGGGATAAGGGAAGTGGAATTGCAATGGGCTAAACTAAAAGTGGCAATAAAAGGGGCAACGTATACATATGTAAGGAAAGTAAATAAAAACAAGAGGAGAAGAAAACTTATTTGGTTCTCTAAAGAAGTGGCTGCTCAAATAAAGGCAAAAACACAGCTTTCACAAAATTCGAAAGCTTGCAAACAGGAACACAGAAAGGAATAGAGGATCAAACTAAAAGAGACAAAAAGAGAAATAAGGAAAGCAAAATCAAAGGCAGAGGAAAAGATGGCTAAAGATGTGAAGTGTGATGACAAAACATTTTTCAGGTACATTCAGGAGAGGAGGAAAATCAGAGGTGGAATTGCAGGACTCAGAAGTGCTGGGAATGGATTCGTGGGAAGTGACATTGAAAAAGCGAAATTGCTAAACAAATACTTCTGCTTTGTTTTCACTAAAGGAAATCCTGGAGAAGGAGCACCTGTAACTCCCAAATATAAAAATGGGAATGGAGTAGATACCACACCACAGAAAATGATGTGTTGGAACAGCTCACAAAACTGAAAGTAGTCAAGGCAATGGGACCAGATGGGATACATCTCAGGATACTTAAACAGCTCAGAGGTTCTTGCAGGGCCGTTAAAGGATGTTTTTAACAGACCCTTGGAGACAGGAGAAGTTACTCAAGATTGGAGAAGGGCTGATGTGGTACCTCTTCACAAACGTGGTAACAGGGAAGAAGTGACAAACTACAGGCCGGTAAGCCTTACCTCGGTGGCAGGAAAAGTAGTGCAGGTGCGCCTGAAAGAGTGAATAGTGGACTTTCTCAAAACCAACAAGTTGTATGATCTGAGGCAACATGGTTTTACCAAAGGACGATCTTGCCAAACAAATCTGATTGAGTTCTTTGACTGGGTGACCAGAGAACTAGATCAGGGGCATGCGATGGATGTCATCTACCTGGTTTTCAGCAACGCCTTTGATACTGCTCCTCATAGGATGCTTATCAATAAACTCAATAGCTTGGGGATGGGTCTCAAGGTGGTGAACTGGATCAGAAATTGATTGACTGACAGACGACAGAAGGTGATGGTAAATGGAACTCACTCGGATGAAAGGTGGGTGATTAGCAGTATGCCCCAGGGTTCAGTCCTGGGACCGGTATTGTTCAATGTATTTGTGAGTGATATTGCTGAAGGACTGAATGGAAAAAAAGTCTGTCTTTTTGCAAATGACATGAAAATTTGCAACAGAGTGGACTCCACTGAGGGAGTGGAGAACATGAGAAAATATCTACAAAAGCTGGAAGAATGGTCTAATGCTTGGCAGTTAAGCTTTAATGCGAAGAAGTGCAGTGTTGTGTACTTGTGTAGCAGAAATCCAAGGGAAATGTATGTGATAGGGGGTGAGAGTTTGGTGTGCATGGACCAGGAAAAGGACCTTGGTGTGATTATTTCTGAGGATCCTAAGGTGGCAAAACAGTACAACAAGGCAGTGGCAAAAGCCAGGAAGATGATGGGTTGCATACAAAGAGGAATTACCAGCAGAAAGGAAGAGGTACTAATGTCACTGTACAAGTCACTGGTGAGGCCTCACTTGGAATACTGTGTTCAGTTTTGGAGACCATATCTCGCAAAGGATATAAAAAGACTGGAAATGATTCAGAGGAAGGCGACCAAAATGATTTGGAGCCTGCATTAGAAGACTTTTGAGAAGAGACTTGAAGACCTAAATATGTACACTCTGGAAAAGAGGAGGGACAAGGGAGATATGATATAGACATTTAAATACTTAAAGAGTATTAATGAGGCTGTTGCTGCCAAAAAATCATCTTTCAGGAAATGGAAAAAAGAGCCAAACAACGAAAACTGGAAACAGCACAAGCACTGGGAAGTTAAATGCAAAGCATTGATAAGGCAGGCAAAGCGAGAATTTGAGAAGGAACTTGCTACGGAAGCAAAAACACGAAATAAAGACTTTTTCAAGTACATTCGTAGCAAAAGGCCTGTGAGAGAGTCAATTGGACCATTAGATGATAGAGGGGTAAAAGGGGCAGTAAGAGGAGACAAGGCTATAGTGGAGAGACTGAATGAATTCTTTGCTTCGGTCTTTACTGAGGAAGATGTAGGGATGTTACCCAAGACTGAAGTGGTATTAAAAGGTGATACTGCAGAGGAATTGAGAGAAATATCATACACAGGGAAGATGTATTACAACTATTTGATAAACTGAATAGTAGCAAATCACCTGGACCGGATGGTATGCATCCAAGAGTGTTGAAAGAACTGAAATATGAGATTGCAGACCTGCTATTAGTAATCTGTGAACTTTCATTAAAATCATCTGTAATACCTGAAGATTGGAGGATTGCCAATGTAACGCCAATTTTTAAAAAGGGTTCCAGGGGTGATCCGGGAAATTACAGACCGGTGAGCTTGACGTCAGTACCGGGGAAAATGGTAGAAACCATCATAAAGAACAAAATTACACAGCATGTAGATAGTCATGGCCTAATGGGAGACAGCCAACATGGCTTTGGACAGTGAAGATCTTGTCTTACTAATCTGATATGTTTTTTTGAAGGTGTGAATAAACAAGTAGACAAAGGTGAGTCAGTTGATATAGTGTATCTGGACTTTCAGAAAGCCTTTGACAAGGTCCCTCATCAGAGACTTTTGGCAAAACTAAAAAGTCATGGGATAGGAGGCAGTGTACTATTGTGGATCGGGAACTGGTTAAAAGATAGAAAGCAGAGGGTAGGGCTAAATGGCCAATTTTCCCAATGGAAAAAGGTGAATAGTGGAGTACCCCAGGGATCTGTGCTGGGTCCGCTACTTTTTGACATATTCATAAATGACCTGGAAAAGGGAATAACTAGTGAGGTTATCAAATTTGCAGACGACACAGAACTGTTTAAAGTTGTTAAAACCCAAGAGGACTGTGGAAAACTGCAGGAGGATCTGGATAAATTGGAAGACTGGGCATCCAAATGGCAGATGAAATTTAATGTGGACAAGTGCAAAGTTATGCAACGAGGAAAGAACAACCCACACTATGGTTACACAATGCAAGGTTCCACATTGGGAACCACCACCCAGGAAAAAGATTTAGGAGTCATCATGGATAACATGTTAAATCCCTCCGCCCAGTGTGCAGCGGCAGCCAAAAAAGCAAATAGAATGCTAGGTATCATAAGGAAAGGAATGTAAAATAAAACAAAGGATATTATAATGCCTCTGTATCGTTCCATGGTACGACCGCACCTTGAATATTGTGTGCAATTCTGGTTGCCGTATCTTAAATAGGATATAGCATTATTAGAAAAGGTACAGAGAAGAGCCACCAAAATGGTAATGGGGATGGAAGGCTACTCCTATGAAGAGAGGCTACAAAGGTTAGGGCTCTTCAACCTGGAAAAGAGACGGCTGAGGGGAGATATGATAGAGGACTATAAATTAATGAATGGAGTGGAACGGGTAAACGTAGATCAATTGTTTACGCTATCTGAATACAGAAAGACTAGGGGACATATAATGAAGCTACAGGGTAAACTATTTAAGACAAATAAGAAAAAATATTTTTTCACTCAATGTGTAATCAAACTCTGGAATTTGTTACCGGAGGATGTAGTAAGAGCTGTTAGTGTAGCTGGGATTAAAAAATGTTTGGACAAGTTCCTGGAGGAAAAGTCCATAAACCATTATTAAAAAGGGACCCAGGATATCAATGCTTGACCCAATACAAGCATTGTGGAACCTGTGTCTTTTGGGGATACTGCTAGGTACGTATAACCTAGATTGGCCACTGTTGGAAACAGGATACTGGGCTTGATGGACCTTGGTCTGACCCAGTATTGTATATCTTATGTTCTTAACAAACAAACTTCTTCCAAAGACGGGGAAGCTGTAAAACTAGAGGGCATAACATGAAGCTGCAAGGGGGTAAATTGAAAGGCAATGTCAGGAAATACTTTTTCACTGAAAGGGTAGTGGATGCTTCGAATGCCCTCCCAATGGAAGAGGTGGGGCAAATACAGTGACATAATTCAAAATAAGCACAGGCACAGTGGATCCCTTTATAGCAGCAGGATAAAATCAAAATAAACTTAACTATCTCTTATATCTCAACAAATAGGGGTGCCCTACACGGAGTGGTGGGGACATCCATAAACAAGGGCATGGGGAGAGTTGACCTGCATGGAGCGGCAGGTGCACCTACTCTTGCCACTTTGCTGGGCAGACTAGATGTACCATACTGGTCTTTATCTGCCATCATATACTATGTTACTAGGATTCAGGGACTGGGTAGGGTGGAAGAGTGGGGACCTGGGGTTAGCTGGAGGGATATTTGGGAGTCTGGTGGCTAAGAAATTGACAGAAATTAGGAGGGCAGTGGGGAAAAGGTGATTGGGGGAGGGGTATTAGTAGGGCTGGAGACCAAGTGTAGAAATATGGGGAGGAGAGAGGATTTGAAGGGCCTTGGAAGGTTTGGGGATGACTGAAAAGGACAGAGGGTTATGGAGTGGGCTGGAGCCACAGGAAGGGACAGGTCTTCCTTTAAAGTGGTTAGAGAGAGTAGATATGGGGGAAGTGAAAGTGGAAATGAAACTTGGACTGGGGTGGGGGGGGGGGAGTCATAAAAAAGGGCCTGGAGATGGAGAGAGATTGTGTGCTAGGGAATGAGTTGGGGCTGATTAGGGGAAGAGAGGCAAAAGATTAGTGGTAGAGGAGGCTAGGGAGGAGGTGCATATAGAAGGAGGAAATGGGGACTAGAAAATGGGTGAAAAATGGGAACATAGGAGGCTGACGAAGGAATGAGACAAGTGGGGAATGGAAGGACTAGGGAAATAAGGTTGGGAAATGGAAAGCTGGTAAGGTGAAAGGTGAAAAGAGAAAGACTGAAAATTAAAGGAGGGAGAGGGAGGAATGGAATGAATCATAGTTAAGAAAAAGTCAGATGAGAGAAACAGAAAAAAAAAGATAAAACAGGAGGATCAGTGTTGGAAAGATAGGTAAGGAAGAAAGGAGTGAAGTCAGGGAGTGTGAAGAAATAGAAAATGGAAATGAGATCCTGGAAAAGGACTTATGAGAAAACCAGCAAGAGGAAGTGGAAAAGAGAGATCAGGACCAACCCAACTAGAAAAATAAAAGATACAAAAGAATGGCAGTTTTTAGAGAATGAAATGTCAGTTGTGAAAATATGCATTTCTTATAGTTCGGTAGAGTAGGAAAACATTTTGTTTCTTTCTGCAGTGTTCCACGGTTCGTTTTGTTTGTGAGGTGGGGGTTCCATTTCAATTTTTGTCTGCATATTTTTTTCTAATTTGTAATTTTATTCTTTATTAGGCGATAGTCTGTGTTTTCCATGTATAACCGAGCTGAGTGATTCAGTTAACATGTTGGTTCTGTGTGAGAATCTATAGTAGTTCAGCTTGTTCTCTTTTTTTCATCTGGAGATTACTGGTGTTCTGGAATATTTTCAGTGCTAATTTTTATAGGTAGGGTTGGTGCAGGTTGAGTTTGACATGTTTCTGGTGTTGAGTATCCATTTGCAGGGTTTTGTGTTATGATGCACAATGTTTGGCAGTGGAGGGAGTTGATGGTGCTGTCACTGATGTTAAACCTGAACTTAAATTGAATCTTTTTTGTATGTTGAGTTGTAAAGTGAAAGCCTTATTTCTGCTCTGCATCTGTTGGGAGCATTTTATTGATGTTTCTGGGAGTATTCCATATTTATTTATTTATTTATTTATTTAACAGTTATTTATATACCGCTCTTTCCCTTGTTTCAAGTGCGGTTTACATGTAACAGTAGGTTAATTGGTATGAGATATACCAGGACATTTTACATAGAACAGATAATTATAAATTACAAGGAAAATTGTAACGTTACAAGTATAACATATTAGAACATATATACATTGCTAGTTAAATTATTAATCATCATGTAAATGAGTGTGTATTATGGTTAAATTAGTGTATTAGTGTCGTTTATTTTTGAAAATAGGGTATAATATTAAAAATAAATGTTAGCCTGTATCCCTTTGAGAATTCTGTTTTGGGAGTGTATTATAGTGTAATGTAAATAAGTGAGTTTTTTATTTTTTTTTTAAATTCTTTTATGTCAGACAGTAGGCGAATGTTGTCAGGTAAATTGTTCCAGAGTATTGGAGCAGAGTGTGAGAAAGCTCTCTTATTGGTTTGTTTTCTGGCTTTTGTAAAATCTTTTGGTATTGTTAAAGTATTTATGTTTCTGCTCCTTTGAGATCGTTTATCAATGTCAATGTTAATCAGTGTATTTAGTGCAGATGATGCAAGTTTATTTATAAGTTTAAATGTAGTGACAAGAATTTTATATTTGATTCGGGAGTAAATTGGTAGCCAATGAAGTTCAGCTAAAATTGGTGTAATATGTTCAAGTGGGCTTATATTCATAATCGTTCTAGCAGCTAAGTTCTGAGTTATTTGTATCTTTTTAATATTTTGTTTCGAAATACCATTAAGTATTGTATTTGCAAAATCGAAATGTGGGGTAATAATAGCATGAATTATGTTAATAAAATCTTGTAGAAGAATCAAAGGTCTTAGTTGTTTTAGTGTTTTGAGTTTGTAATGTATATTTTTAGTTAAACATATGAATGAATAATAATGCTCTATCAGACAAATGAATAATTATGCCCTATTCAAAGGCAATTATGCATTCGCTGACAAATGCTTATTAGGCTAAGGCCGGCATTCAGAGTGCCGACTAGTGGGGTCGGACGTCTAGGATGGATATCCAGCCCCCTCTAGCTGCTGGGATCCAACTCCAGGTCCAAAGCTCCCCACATGTTCAGGGCCTCTGTGCGGGGAGCTCTGGATAGGGGTAGGAGGGGGCAGCGACAGGGAGGAGAGTGGGCAGTGCAGAGGTGGCCCTGTGACCCTAGATGTACAGGGCCGATTCCGATCGCAGCCCTGTATATCCAGTGGTGCAGAAATAGCCGTTGGACTTATTCCACCTCAGAGATGGAATAAGACTGACAAATATCAGGGATTGGGGCATGCTAGGTGGCTGAAGACACAGGACAGCCAGAGGTTGGTCCCCGCTGCACGATCCTGGCCCTGAAGTACCCTGCCGATGTCCAGACCACGGGGAACAAAGAGCAGAACGGCAGCAGCCCTACCTGAGTCATGTATGACATCCCGGTATCATAGCGACAGGACGCCATGGCACCGGGGCTCCTGCAGGAGGATGGGGAAGGCTAGCTTGGGAGGGGGATGAATGTCCAGGCCCTTGGGATCGGGGCACAACCAGCCCATCTAGCTCCCGATTCTGCACCCGTGGGACCGTCTGGCTCCCGCGGTTACAGAATCGGGGTCTAATCTGCCCGTCCAGATTTTGAACGTCTGGACGGGCCCTTCAGCATCAGGCTCTAAGTGTGTATTTTCACCTCCTGCACCTGCCAATCAGCAGCCCTCAGCAGCCCTCTCCAACGGCCCAAATACCGCCGCTCCTGAGGCGCGCCCGCACCTTGCGGGCCTCGCCAGAGGGCCCTTTGGCGTGGCCCTTAGGCGTGGAGCCGTGGCGTGTGAGTAAAATCTATTTCATGACTTATGCTGTTATATCATGGCTGTAACCTGCTGTTCTCCTTCCTTCTTGTCTCTTCTATTCTTTTATCTATCACTGTATCTCTCGCTCTGTCCTATCTCATATATGGCGTTCTTTTCGTATTTTCTTAAAATTTACATTGTATTGTAAACCGCTCTGATGCTTTGGCCTGAGCGGTATATCAAGAAATTAAACATTAAACAGATTTGTATACCACCTTATCCTACAATCAAAGTGGTTACATCACATTGGAGGGTTACATTTAACATGTGGGTAATATTGGGCTTTTTAAATTGCTAAATGCCAAAGGAAGGAGTGGAGAGAGACCATAGCCACACACTTTATTGAAGACTCAACTTGGCTAAGTTTCGGCAACTATGCCTGCATGAGGGATCAACATGTAGTTCAGCTGATGCAATATAAAGCAATAAAACATCAAAACGAAAAACTGGGACCAAACAAGTATGCAAAAATGTCTGGTCCTGTCCCCACCCCCGCAGGTCACATCCGGCCCTGATACCACCCACAGTTCCATTTCTTTTTTGTCTACAAATTAAGCCCTGCATAGATGCATCATGCGTTATGGTTTAAAAGTAGAATAAATGAAATGAAACAACTGGCGTGGATCTTCTGACCTCCTTCTTAATGGCTCGATTATCTTCTGACATCGCCTCCTCCTCTCCTCCTTGTTCTTGCAGTTTGTGTTCAACTTCTGGCCAAATTCACTTTTCTGTCAGAATGGCTCAAACAAACACAGTTCAAACAGCCACTTTATTAGTCCAGCAAAAGTTCCAAAACAAAGTAGCTTTTCTGTGGATCAGCTTCAAACAACAGTAATTCACACAGGGATTTTTTGCTTCCCACCTCCCTAGTGCTAGCTTCCAGCCAGTCTGTGCTTCAAATAGCCGTCAAAGTCCAAGCTATGTCTTTTCTCCTCACTCTTTAGACTTCACTTAAAGAGTCTCTCTTGTGCTAATCCTGTGCTTTAACTCAACAACATTTGTGTTTCTCTCTCTCAGCTGCAGATCAATTAACCTGTCACTGCGTTTTTCTCCTTCTGGCAACATCAGCTGCAGATGCAGCCATATTATAAAGCTCAGTTCAGTTTTATACAGTCCCCTTTCACTTACTCCTGTTAAACACAGCACCACATTCTTATCAGAGTCAATTATATTCTTCACACTGTCATAACTCCTGAGAATGGGGGTGGACAGTCCCACCCTCTGGCAGACAGGGGTGGCCCAAGAGGGGTGCGGGGCCATGTGCGGAGATTCATTGTGTAACCTCATTTTGCATAAGGAGCTCCATTTGCATAAATATTTGCATAATATTAAAATGTACTTTTAGTAAACATGTCTCTTAATGAGTGTCTGGATAAAAAAAAGACTACCAGATCTCTAAATTACTATATTCCAGTGCCAACTGCCAGGCCCATTAGGAAGAATTATAAACACTGACCATTTAAAACCCATAGCAAACCCACCGTATCATAACAGAACTACCAGGACTCACAAAGCACCAAACCCTACCTATCAAAAAGACAACACGGCAAATATTAAACCAATACATCTCAGAGAATACCAAAACATCTCCTACTGGGAAAAGAGAACAAGTGGGACTGTCAAATAGAAACTACATGAACAAAATATGTCAGCTTGGTTACACATGCAGAACATAGACTGTCACCACACAAAGAACAAGGGATCACAATTTAGAAAAATGAAGATAATTAAATTGGGAACCCCAAAAGCCAAACATGAAATGTACACCATCACTGGAGAAATAAAACTATAAATGAATTTTCTCTTGCACTAAACAAAAATGCAAAGATATTAGCAATGCACATTTCCCAGAGATGACATATTCCAGTTAATAAATTCAAAATAAAAAGTATTTTTCTACCTTTTGTTTGGGCATTTTATTTTTCAGTTGCATTGCTCCAGTCACTTTCTTCTGTTTCTTTTGTGTCTTCTGCGAGCTGTCCATTTGTCCTGTCTTCTCTCTTCTAGATTTTTTCCATTTTCTCTCTATATCTGCTTTAACATACTGATCTTTCCCCTTTTGCTCGTTCCCCGGTTCCCTCTGATGCTGTACATTGTGCGAGAATGGAGTTCACGCGAGGCCCCCTGAAGAGCAAGGCCCTGTGCGAACAACATTCTCTCACAGTGGATGGGCCGGCCCTGCTGGCAGACCATTTGTGCTTTCAGATAGTGTTCTCCCTCCCTCCAAATGCTGTGTTTAGCTCTGAAAGTATGTTTGCACCTGCTTCCTCTACTGGAACTTAACTCCATTGTCTCAAGCTTATCCCAAGGCTCAGAAACGGATACTTAATTAATCTCCAGCTCCATATCCTCTCCATAGTCAGCATGTGCTGTACAATTCTGAGCCACCTGGCTTCACAGCATTTCAGAGTTCTGCCCCTGAACAGTTGGTTCCTACTCAGCTATCTGCATCAACTTTCTCTCCTCTATATCGGGGAAGGGAGAATATGTAGGAGAACCCAGTCCTCTGGCCCTCCCCCAGCCCTTCTACTCTACTCCCCAGCTCCACCCTCTACCGGGTTTTACCTTTCTCTGAGTCACCTGAGGAGCATTCTCAGTAGCAGGGGCCTTCCTCTCACTATTCCAAGGGATTCTGGGACTTGTAGTGTGCTTTATGTTAATGATCCTGCCACAGCAGATAACAATAAACTGTTCATAATAATAAGTCCCCAGATGGAGGAGCTGCCTAACAGTTAGAGGATTAGCCTACTGGTTAGAACAACAGCCTACTACCTAAAAAATCTGGGTTCAAAACCCACTGGTGCTCGTTGTGACCTTGAGCAAGTTACTTAGCTCTCTATTGCCTCAGGTACAAACTTAGATTGTAAACTCTCTAGGGACAGGGAAATATCTAAATGTAGCTCACCTTGGACTACCATTGGAAAGGCATGAGCTAAATACTAAAAAACAATTACATATAAGTGGTCACATTGACTTAGCATAACATCATTAAAATGCCATCTTAAAAAGAAGAATTTTAAGACCATTTTGAAAAACCAGTACATCATACTCATGCCAGAAAAACATGGTGAGTGCATTCCACAACAGAGGGCCCCTTAAGAAGGATAAGTGCAACTGGATTGTCTCTTTGAATGCTTCAGAGGCCTTTGGGACAGCCGAGCATTGGCTGAGAAGCTGACCACAAAGCCCGGACAGCCTTACATTTCTGTAGGAATGCCATTAATCCATATTGTCCTCCTAGACTCGACAGTTTGAAAAAGATCAATCAATACTGGAGTTATATGATCTTGCTCTCAGGGCTTGATTTACAAAAGTGTTTTCATGTTCTCTGTTTATGCAGGTACATTTTAATAAATCAGGCCCTAAATGTTCACATCCTAAATGGCTGATTGGCAAAATACTTTTAGTGATATAAACCGTGAACAAGGCAGAAACCACAGTTCCCATATACTTCTTGCTTTTCGTAATTATAGTCATTTCAACAGATACAGATAGGCATGAAAAAAAAAGTTCAAATGGAGGTCAGCAACATAAAATGATGTACAGGCTTCATTCCTTTTCTTTGCTAGCAATATTCATTTCTAGAGAAGTGGGCTTCATAAGTAACACATCTGTGTGTGAACTACTGGCTTAGAGAAAGCTTGCAATAAGAATTTGTGACATTTTAAGTCAAAGGTGGGATGGGATAATTTCATAACATTGTGCCTATAAAAATTGTCAAAAAGGCATCTATTTTATAGAGAACAAATGTGTAGTCCCAAATGTGAGGGAAGGATGTAATCTCTTGAGAGAAAAGCACACCTCATCTTTCAAAATTCAGTATTCTTAATTATTTCATCATTTTTTGTTGGGCATCCAACTAATTTGGCACAATTGCATACCCATCTGTTGGCCCTTTTCTGTAAGAAATCTTTTTTATTTTGTTTTTAATGCTTTTCAAAGTTATATTAAAATCATGCCAAACATTCAAACTGAACAGATTGCACTTTTCTTTTCCCAAATACGTTACTATTCGACAAATCCAGTCAGGTCCCCAATTCCCGACGTAATCCTGGCAGGTCCACTTGTTTTGATAGATTGTATGAAGGGAAAGCTTTCAAAATTCTTCATAGCGGCAGCATCGTCTCATCCCCCAGCGTCAGCCATCCTCTCACATCCAAAAACGTTGCTGATGCATAACGTGCCAAATTAGCATAGACACGCCCCGAAGAATTTTTCAACCAATCAAGAGGGCTTCATTTCCGTTTCCTTTTCTGAATGATTTTTCTTTCAAGAAAATCAATATTGACAGACAATAAAAAAAAAATTTCATACAACAAAAAAGGAAAAAGGAAAGCAAGATGCTTTACGATCCGCTTTACGATCCACTTTACGTCAGGGTCATCCACTCAATATCAACCTTAAGTCCTCCCAGAGCCCTCGTATTTAAATGATGGATCCAGACTTGTTCTTTATAATTCAAAAGACTGTCCATATCTCCTCCTTACCAATTAGATTGCATCTTATCTATAATTTTCCATCTTATATCACAAACAAAATGTGCAGGCATGCCAGATCACGTTGGGAACTGGGGACCTAACTGGATTCCTCGAATTATAAAGTATTTGAGAAAAGAAAAGAGCAATCCTGTTCAATTTGAATGTTTGGGATGATTTTAATATCTTTGAAAAGCATTAAAAGCCAAATAAAAGGACTTCTTAAGGAAAAGTGCCAACAGATGGGCATGCTATTGTAACAAAATTAGTTGGAGATCTGCCAAAAAATTATGGAATAATGAAGAATATTGAATTTTGAAATTTGAGGCGTATTTTTATCTGAATGTATTTTATAAAGGCGACATATGTGCCTTTATAAAATAGTCTTTTTCAGAACTATCCCCAAACACAAATTAATACCTGCTCCAAGGACCTCAGAACTGTTCTGTTTTCTTTGATATGGAAAGTAGGATCTCCAGGAGAATGGAACTGGTTAAAGGTTTGCTGCTATAGTGGTGGGTTGTCTTTTCTTCTATCAGTTTGCATATTGCAGACTTTTTTTCTGTATGTTGCCTGCTTCCACAGTTTTTCTGCTTGGTTCTACTACTACTACTTATCATTTGTACGCAGCATAGTACAGAAACATGTAATAGACAGTCCCTACTCGACATAGTTTACAATATTCTCTGTTTGTGGACTAGAGGAATTGTGTATTTTTTAAAAATTGTATTGACATTTGTTTGTTTATTGTTACTTCTGGATTAGTGATATAGGTGCGAAAATAATTACAGATCCAGTGCTTCATACCGAATGCCTCTAGAACCATAACAAGCCAAACTCCCTTGATGAAGTATCTGAAATGTAAATAAAAAAAAATCTGCATGCATTCAGTTTAGAAATTACCCCATCAAAACTTCCCATGCACATTTATACCTGCTGCTAATGTGTATGCATCCTTTTATTAGAGAAATTATGCATATACTTTTGAAACTATGAAGATTTCGGTGGCAGGACACTGAAATCTTCCCATAATTTCTGCTGTGCATGCTCCTAATTTGATGTTGTCCTGCATTTTGAGTTAATGGAGAATGGGCCTGCCTGTCTTTTGGTGCTCAGGGAGTGTCTCCTGTTGTGGAGGGAAGTGCAAAAGATCTTCTCACTTGTGACCAAGTGTTTTCCCATCTTCCTCTACGGGAGTCCACAGAAAGAGAATGGTTGCAGGAGCCCAGCGTTTCAGGAAGCAGTTTTAGAGAAATCTTCCTGATGATCACCTAGGCTGTACAGCAGAAGGAGAACTATTAACATGATCTGCTGTGAAAGGAGAGGAAGAACTGGAAGAGATCCAGATGGGATCTAGGCTCAGTAGAGCAATCAAGAGGATATTCCAGGAGCAGAATCTGTCACGGATTCAGTACAGGAGTGTCAGTGGGTCTATCTGTTCTAGGATCTGTTTTTCCACTTGCTGGAAACCCCCCCCCCCCCCTTTGCATTACCACGACGCATTGTAAAGGGGTAATGCTTACTTTGTAATTTACTGTCCTTTTTTTTTTTTTTTTTTGTATTAGCCTCACAAGGGCCAGCCAAGCACGCTCAAAAATGGCTACCACGAGCTCCTCACTCCGAGGCAGCCAGACAAGAGCACGCGTGTCCAACTATCCTCGTCCACCGTTCCTGCTAAAAAAATTTCTCGCTCCACAGCCCTGAATCCCACCACCTAGATCCAGCCTCCCCCGTATTACTATCCTCGCCCCCCACTCCTTCAAAGCTGGAGGAAACAATGTGCTCAGCGCGCTCAGCGCAAGACCCGCAGCAGCCCACTCCTCGTCCCCCGCTCCCAGCCCGGTAACTTGCGCCCCCGCCCCCAAGTCAAACCCGCTCAAAATTCCTTTCAAGTCCCCAGGCCCACCGTCACTATTGCCGCTGCTCTCCTTGCACGTCTCCGGCATCCGCCAAAAAGAGGCCGGAGCCACGCTGCACCTCCACCCAAAACCCCCAGCGACCGCTCACTCTCTCTCTCCCATTGGCTCCCGCACCACCAAACAGCTCGCGGGGCCAATGGGAGCACTGCCTACCTTCGATCCCGCCCCATCCCCCTCATGCCGGCATACACCGATGGGGCGCTAGCGTGGCCACCCCCCCAGTTAATGCCAGCCACGTGCACAAGGCTCCGCGGCCTTGCTGTTCTGGTCTTTGGTGGACTTTTATCTTTTCTGATTTTCCCTTGTTACTCTGCTTTAATATTGTACATACATATTTCGGGGGATCATCAATAAAGGTGTTTTATTTAAAGATACCTTTTCTGGTTAATTGTCATTAAGGGAGCATGTAGTTTGTGGGGGTGTGCATCGACATGCTGTTGCAAGATTAGGCCTTCAAGATTTTATCTCCCATGCTCCAGTTGAATACTTTCAGGCCAATAGTCGGCCTCCGCAGTTGACATTTTGTTTAAACGCCAGCCGCAAAAGCCAAAAATAATTTGGATATTCAGCGCCAGTATCTAAATAGTGGCTGATGCTGAATATTCG
Source organism: Ichthyophis bannanicus (assembly GCA_033557465.1). Classification (NCBI taxonomy): domain Eukaryota; kingdom Metazoa; phylum Chordata; class Amphibia; order Gymnophiona; family Ichthyophiidae; genus Ichthyophis; species Ichthyophis bannanicus. The sequence goes on from CM066032.1 coordinate 495,284,155, forward strand.
GTACCAGCTCTATCCAGATAGCAGTGATAGTCAGTCCTTTGTTCAGATAGACTGTCAAGATAAACTAAAGACAGCCTTTTTGCTATCCTAAGTTATCATATTGTTTGTCCAGATAGCAGACTGAATATCACTACTATCTGGATACTTCACTGCTCCACCTTCGTTCTGGTCGTGGATCACCCTGACATTATCCAGATACTGCCCAAACCCTCGAAAAACTTTAGGGCCTTCATATGGCTCCACACTTCTCCCTGGGCTATCTGACCCCCCCTCTAACTGCTGCCACCTGCCTCCCAAAAGCAGCCACAATGATCGCAGCTACCCCTAAGCTTTCTGCAGCTCCAAAACTGGGATCAGGGACAGCTGCGATCCTCATGGAGCACCTGATCCTCCTTTTCCCAATTTTATTAAAATAAATACTGCTGGTGACTGAAAGAGATTCCAAATGGCCCCCTTCAGCTCCTCCGGAACCCTGCCAACAGGGGAAAACCCCCATCTGGCAATGCCTCCATTTTTTATTTAAAAAAATATTGCCGGTTCAGCAGCTCTCAATGGCCCCAAGGCAGGAAAGAAAAAAATCCTCCCGGGTGCCTTGTACAATCACCAGAAGTACCTCAGACCCAGGCATTTTATTTGTTCTTAGTTTAATTCATCGGGTTACATGCGTATATTCAGTTCACCAACTTAGATGTTTTGGCTTGCTGAATATATGTATAACTAGGGTTTCTATTTCTAGGGGTTTATGAATTGTAAATTTTGGTGTTTATTTTCCAGGTGGTTAGCTGTCTTTTTGAAGGTACAAAAAAATCTGTGTTTATCAGTGTTTTTGCCCACAGGTACTATTGCTGGGCACCTTTTCTGGTGGAATCAATCATAAGAACATAAGATATGCCATACTGGGTCAGACCAAGGTCCATCAAGCCCAGTATTCTGTTTCCAACAGTGGCCAATCTAGGTCATACGTACCTAGCAGTTTCCCCAAGGGACACAGGTTCCACAATGCTTGTATTGGTTCAAGCATTGATATCCTGGGTCCCTTCTTAATAAGGGTTTATGGACCTTTCCTCCAGGAACTTGTCCAAACCTTTTTTAAACCCAGCTACACTAACAGCCTTTACTACATCCTCCGGTAACAAATTCCAGAGTTTGATTACACGTTGAGTGAAAAAATATTTTCTTTTATTAGTCTTAAATAGTTTACCCTGTAGCTTCAATGCATGTCCCCTAGTCTTTCTATATTCTGATAAGGTAAACAATCGATCTACGTTTACCCGTTCCACTCCGTTCATTAATTTATAGACTTCTATCATATCTCCCCTCAGCCGTCTCCTTTCCAGGTTAAAGAGCCCCAACCTTTTTAGCCTTTCTTCATAGGAGTATCCTTCCATCCCCTTTACCATTTTGGTGGCTCTTCTCTGAACCTTTTCTAAAATCGCTATATCCTTTTTAAGATACGGCGACCAGAATTGCACACAATATTCAAGGTGCGGTCTCACCATGGAACGATATAGAGGCATTGTAATATCTTTTGTTTTATTTTCCATTCCTTTCCTTATCATACCTAGCATTCTATTTGCTCTCTTTGCCACTGCTGCACACTGGGCCGAGGGTTTTAACATGGTATCCACAATGACGCCTAAATCTTTTTCCTGGGTGGTGGTTCCTAATGTTGAACCTTGCATCGTGTAACCATAGTTTGGGTTGTTCTTCCCTAGGTGCATAACCTTGCACTTGTCCACATTAAATTTCATCTGCCATTTTGATGCCCAGTCTTCCAATTTATCAAGATCCTCTTGCAATGGGGGGGGCGGAGCCAGCGCGAAGCCAGCATGGAGGTGTAAGTCCTCTTCTCCTGGGCCTTTTCTAACAATCCTGCGACCTACCCGGAGAAGAACAATTCCCAGGTTGTTGTATTTGGAGGTGAAACATTGGGGATGTCGGGGAGCAAGCAAACCCAGCTTGAATTCTCCTCCGCGCCAGCGACAACCGGGTCAAAAAGATCTAAAACAGACCCGCTTTCGCCGCACAAGCCGGCGCCCCAACAAGGCCCGCAGGAAGACTGGAAGGAGCTTCTGCAAGAAGTGCGGGCCATCCGAAGTCGGGTCGACTCCAATGGCGAGACACTCTCTATACTACAGGAGGACCTGAAGGACTTGGGTTTGCAGTTGCAGTCGCTATCCACTCGTGTCGACAAGGTCGAGGAAGCGGTGGCAGGGCATGAAAGTAAGCTACAACGCGTTCAGAATATGGCGCGCAAGGTGGACTGGCTGGAAAAAAGTGTGGAAGATATGGGCAACAGGGCCCGGCGGAATAATATCCGTTTGATTGGTCTCGGGGAAGGAGCTGAAGGGGGAGACCCCATTCATTTTATGGAAGCCTTCCTACCCAAGCTGCTGAAAATCACCTTTGATCCTCCGCTGGAAATTGAGCGGGCGCATAGGATCCCGACGGCCTCTTCGGGCCCCAACTCACACAATGCGAGACCTCGCCCTTTCATCATGTGCCTGCTGAGACACCAGCAGGTCTTACAGATTTTCGCTGTGGCTAAAGCCGGCCAGCCGCTTCAATATGAAGGCCGCAAAATCTTTTTCTACGCGGATTTCTGCAAGCGTACAGTGGAGAAACGCAGGCAGTTTCTGGAGCTCAGGCCTAGACTTCGCAACCTCCAAGCCCGCTTCGGACTGTTTAGCCCAGCGCGTCTCAAGGTTACCCTAAATAACAGTACCAAATCATTTGATGACCCTGGTGTGTTACGAAAATTTATTGAAGATCAAGAGGAGCTATTAATGCAACAAAGCTGAGCCTGGTGACTGTTTGCTGTTTGGCCTGCTGTGTCCTGCATAGTGGCGGTGGCGACCTGCGAATCCAATGGCGCAGGGTTTGCTTGCCAACTGGGGACTATTCTATTTTGTGATGGAGTTTTGGTGGGTGGTCGGGAACTGACCAACTTTTTGTTAATTATAAGGGGCTGCTCCATGTTTTGTATGTGCTTCTACTGTCTCACCCTAATCGATTTCTTTTCCTTTTGGGTTGGGAGGGGTTATGGGTTCACTGAGTGTTTTCAGAGCTGGTGTGGTGGGGATGTGTTCATTGCTGACAGGGTAACCGATGCTTCTGTATTGATTGAATGGCTAACGGGCTGAGGATTTTGTCCTTAAATGTGAAGGGGCTCAGGTCTCCGATCAAAAGGAAGAAAATATTAATGTATTGCAAGCGTCAGTCTGCTGATGTTATTTTGTTACAGGAGACGCATTTGTCCGCCCTTGAGGCGAGCAAATTGGCGGACAAACATTTCACGCTTGTGGGATGTTCCCCTGCCACACATAAGAAAAACGGTGTCGTCACTCTAATAAAGGTTGCGCTGGGCTCCCAACTAGTTAGTTCCTGCCACGATGATGTGGGGGAGATGGTCTAAATCCTTAATTAAGGTGGGCAGGGACGTCTTGTCTATTGTCAATATCTATGCACCTAATGTTGACGACCCCGCTTTCTTTTGTAACCTCAGTGGGGTCATTCACGAGGACCCAGAGGCTCTAGTGGTTGCTGGTGGGGACTTCAACCTCGTGAGCGACCCTTTGCTGGACAGATCTCCCGGTAGGGTTGAGCGCCCTTCTCGTGCGCGTTTAGCGCTTCTCTCTTTACTTGATTCTTGTGGCCTAGTTGACATCTGGCGATTGCTTCATCCCAGGGAAAAGGATTTCACTTTCTTCTCTCCTGTTCACAATTCTCTTTCGCGGATAGATTTTTTTCTGCTTTCTAAGCCTTTGATCCCCGGCTGCCGAGGTGCATCCATTCTGGGCAGGACAGTGTCAGATCATGGTGCCATATTAGTGGAGGTCGCATTGGAGGATATAGAAAACCCGGGCCAGTCCTGGTCTTTTAACCGATCGTGGTTGGCCGACCTTGCATTTCAGGAGGAAGTGCGGAACGCCATCTCCTCCTTTTTTTGTTGGAATAAAAAGGGGGACACTCCCAATTGGGTGCGCTGGGAAGCTTTTAAAGCTTCAATTCGGGCGGTGATTACTAGCTTTGCAATCAGGGAGTCTAAACGGCGGACGGCTAAGCTGAATACATTAGAGGGTCAAATCCGTGCTGGCAAGCGTTTATGGCTAACCCGGCCTAACCCTGGCATTCTCCTTCGTCTACATAGGCTTAGGTTTCAATATAATGAGCTCTTGAGTTCAGAGGTCGATAAGATTATGCTGAAACAGACTGCTCGGTTTCATGTTGAGAGAAATAAGGCTGGCAGGTTACTTGCCCATACAATACGAGGGAAGCAGAGTAAATCTAGAGTAACCTCTCTGCTATCTAGTAACTGTGAGCATTTGGTTAAAGATGAGCACATAGTGGCTGAATTCGCTAAGTACTACAGCTCACTTTACGCCTCTGAAACACCAGCGGATCTTGCAGCATTCGCCGGGTTTGTAGACGGCCTTAATCGACCGATGTTGGAGGAGAGCCAGGTTCGCGAGCTCGGAAAACCTTTCTCTTGTACTGAGCTCCTTTCAGCAATTCAGGCTATGCCCTCTGGGAAAGCGGTTGGCCCTGATGGTCTCCCTGCTGAATTTTATAAAGTTTTTGGCAAAGATCTTGCTCCGTTTTTGTTGGAGTACTATAGTGAGCTCGCACAAGAGAACAGTTTTACTGGTAGGTTTTCTGAAGCCACGATAGTGGTATTAGAAAAGCCGGGCAGGGATCCTAACCTGGTAGCAAATTATAGACCTATCTCTCTCTTGAACGCTGACTACAAGATCTATGCTAGTATCCTAGCACGCCGGCTGGCGAACGTGGTTGCAGTTCTAGTGCACCCATATCAATGCGGGTTCGTGCCCGGAAGATCAACGTCTGACAATGCTCGTCTTTTATGTAACTTGTTAGAGCAGGTCTCGTCGGCTGATTCCCCCTATATCGCTCTCTCACTTGATGCTGAAAAAGCATTTGACAGACTGGAATGGCCGTTCATGTTTTTCGTTCTGAGATGGTTTGGCCTTGGGGAAGACTTTATAAATAAGGTCGGGGCACTCTACTCCCGCGCCTCCGCTAGTATTTACGCGAATGGTATCCTCTCGCGTTCTTTCTCTCTCCATAGGGGCACAAGACAGGGGTGCCCCTTATCACCCTTGCTGTTTAATCTAGCGTTAGAACCTTTGGCCATCGCCATCTGTAGCCGGGTGGAACTCAAGGGGGTGCAGGTTGGGCAGTTGCAAGTCAAACTCTCTGCGTACGCAGATGATTTGCTTCTTTTCACGCAGGCAGGGGAGATTACGCATATGTTAGCCCTGTTCGATAGATATTCCAGCGTCTCGGGGTATAAGATCAATTGGTCTAAGTCGGTGGCGTTCCCCCTTAATTGTCTTGCCCATTCGTCGGAGATGACGGACTTCCCGCTTAAATGGGAGGCGGGCAGTGTTAAGTATCTTGGGGCCTGGTATAATGCGTCAGCGGATGTGATGATCCAGAAAAATATGGAGGAGCTGCTCCTTTTCCTCCGGCAAAAAATACTAACATGGTCTCCTTTATACCTCTCGTGGTGGGGCCAGCTGGAGGTCATTAAAATGTCTCTCACCCCAAAGATTAATTATATCTTGGGCATGCTCCCTTTCTCTATTCCGCTAACCTGGTATGGCAAGATTGAACGTTGCCTTGTTTCTTTTTTGTGGAATGGGAAGCAACCTCGCATTGCCACTAAAAAACTGAAAGCTACAAAGGATGAGGGGGGAGTGCATTTTCCTGACTTTCGTCAGTACCATCAAGCCCTTTTAATCAAACAGGGATCGCTCTGGCTATCTGATATCGAGTTCGGGTGTAGCCCGACCTGGTTGTCGGTAGAGGCCTGTATGGTCGCCCCCTGCCCTTTACTTCATCTCTTAGGGGCGCGGTATCCTGATTGGGCCCCGGTGGGGGAGGTCATTAGATCTACTCAGGGGGCTTTCTTAGAACTGGTCCGGACTATTGGCCAGGACAACTTACCCTCGAGGCAAACCCCGCTATGGTGGAACCCTCGGTTCCGGATCCGCGGGAAACGGTTTGCCTGGAAGGAATGGCAAAAACGGGGAATCTGGTCTCTTGGGCAGTTGGTAGATGCCAACGGGTGGAAAACCTTTACGGCGTTGCAGAGAGCGTTCTCCCTGCCTGACTCCTTCTCCTTTCAGTGGGCCCAGCTCAGACATTGTATTGTAGCTTCTCATTTCCCTATCCAGGAATCTGTACTTGATGAGGGTGGCACCCTACTCCGTTGGTTGGGTGCCACCGCTCTCCAGCAAGGTGCTACTTCTAAGATATATGCCCTTTGGAGGACGAATACCTCTAAATTACCTGCAGGCCTAGCCCGGGTATGGGAGTCTGAAACTTCTCGGGAGCTCACCCTTGCTGATTGGAGATCTCTCTGGGGTCCAGTTACCAGGGCCTCTAGGTCCGCCGCTATTACCCAATCATTATATTTCTTTATGCATAGGGCCTTTATGACTCCGTCAAAGATGGCTAGATGGGGTTCCGGTATCTCAGATAAATGCTGGTCTTGCTCTGGGCAAACTGGAACCTATAAGCATATGTTCTACGATTGCCCCCTGGTCCAGGTTTTCTGGAGACGGGTATGGGCCAGGATGCAAGCGGTCCTACACTTTTCGGCAGACCTGCAGTGGAGTACGCTTTTCTTACGGTCTCTAAGTATATTCCCTGCAGGTAGCCGGGAAAGCTCTTCTTTTTTGCTTAATTTTATGATGGCTATAGCTATTAAGATGATTCTTTGGAAGTGGAAGTCCTTTGGTAACCTGAGCCTGGACGGTTGGTGGAACTTGGTCTGTCATTATGCCAAGCTGAAGAAAACCTATAGTAAACTCCACCAACTGGATAAAGCGGATCTTAATATGCATAGATGGTTATTATTAGATCTTTTTGTGGCCCGTTCTCAGGTTGCCTAGGAAGGGGTGGACACCTCTCCTTTTCTGATTTGGAGGTGTTGATAGATGCACTCAGTGAACCCGGGGGGGTTGCAGGGGTGTAGGGGTGTGGGAGGGCTTTTGGTTCTGTAGGATGGGGATTGCGTTGTATGGTTAATTGTGCTGTGTGTGTGGTTCTTTTGTTGTTAGATGAAAACTTAAATAAAGGCTTTAAAAAAAAAAAAAAAAAAAAGATCCTCTTGCAATTTTCCACAATCCTCTTGGGTTTTAAGAACTTTAAATAGTTTTGTGTCATCTGCAAATTTGATAACCTCACTCGTTATTCCACTTTCCAGGTCATTTATGAATATGTCAAAAAGCAGCGGACCCAGCACAGATCCCTGGGGTACACCACTATTCACCTTTCTCCATTGGGAAAATTGGCCATTTAGCCCTACCCTCTGCTTTCTATCTTTTAACCAGTTCCTGATCCACAATAGTACACTGCCTCCTATCCCATGACTCTTTAGTTTTGCCAAAAGTCTCTGATGAGGGACCTTGTCAAAGGCTTTCTGAAAGTCCAGATACACAATATCAACCGACTCACCTTTGTCCACCTGATTATTCACTCCTTCAAAAAAACATAACAGATTAGTAAGACAAGATCTTCCTTGTCTAAAGCCATGTTGGCTGTCTCCCATTAGGTCATGACTATCTACATGCTGAGTAATTTTATTCTTTATGATGGTTTCTACCATTTTTCCCGGTACTGATGTCAGGCTCACTGGTCTGTAGTTTCCCGGATCACCCCTGGAACCCTTTTTAAAAATTGTTGTTACATTGGCGATCCTCCAATCTTCAGGTATTAGAGATGATTTTAATGAACCTCTCCTTCACAACAGGTTCCTTCCCCACAGCACTCAAACAAACTTCCATTAGGCCGCTACTGAAAAACCCCAAACTAGACCCTCTAAGGGTCGATTCTTATAGACCAATAGCTAGTATTCCCCTCCTAGCTAAGATAATTGAGAAAGAAGTACAACGGCAAATTCAAGATCATATAGATTCTGCAGCTCCCCTTGATCACTGCCAACATGGTTTCAGAGAACATCATGGAGTCGAGACCCTACTCACTAGCCTATTCAACGATATCATCACAGGCATCGACAATATCCGACAAGGCTTTGTGCTCATCTTCTTAGACATCGCCGTGGCGTTCGACTCAGTGAGTCACAAAATTCTCCTTGGGCGACAGAAAGAGAAGGGCATCTGCAACACTGCGCTAGAATGGTGTAAGTCTTATCTGGATGGAAGATGGCAATATGTGAAATCCGGATCAGAAGAGTCAAAACGCTTCCATCAAAAGCAAGGTGTACCACAAGGCTCCTCGTTGTCTTCTCTACTATTCAATATATACATGCAGCCCATCTGCAATATCATCAGATCATTTAACGTGAACTGTTTGATATATGCAGATGACATACTCTTATACATGCCGTTCTCTACAGTTCACTTGGACCTGACACCACTGGTAGACTGTTTCAATGCGGTCTCAGATTGGCTCCAATCACAAAATCTACGCATTCAACATAAGAAAACGGTGGTGCTTTTCATTGCCAGAGACCCCAACTTCATTCCTCCATCCCATCTCAGTGTCAAAGAAGCTGACTTACAAACTAAAGAAACAATAAAATACCTTGGAGTCACCTTGGACCAACGTCTGGATATGAAACATCATATAAGCAATATAGTCAAAGCTGTATACTTCAAAATCCGCACGCTCAGGCCTCTGCGCTCTCTGTTGGACCCAGACGATTTCCGGACTATATACCAAGCACTAATCCTGCCACATTTCGACTTTGCAAATGCCATCTTACAAGGTCTGCCTCAATCTACACTGAGCCCATTACAGCTGGCCATGAATGCTGCAGCAAGGGTCCTCTATGGAGCCTCTAGAAGTGACCACGTGACTCCCATTCTCAAACAGCTTCACTGGCTCCCCATACATGGGAGGATTATATTTAAGACCCTACTCCTCTCATTCAAGGCAATCAAAGGTATTTCATCTTCCTCACTCACAGAACTTGTTCACACGGTGCCCCCCAACAGATCCAGAAGAGCAACAGCTGTAAACCTGCTAATAACCCCAAAGGCATTGACAAAATGCAACATAACAACTGCAAACCGGGCGTTCAGTTTCTATGTCCCCAAATGCTGGAATGCTCTACCTTCCGACATTCGGGCCATTGTAGACCTAACTCAATTCAGGAAGGCACTCAAATACCACCTTTTCATCCAATACTACTCAGTCAGCAACGAAATCTAGGTATCCCCATTAAGAAATGACCACTTACGTGCCTTATGTTATTGTTACCTCAATCTTGTTCCGTGTAAATATTTCATGAATATAGTTCACACCTGTTATCCAAGTTTGTACTCCTGTTCTATGTAAAACCAAACAGCTTGTTGTTATGGTCATTATGTTATAATGTAAACCGCGCTGATACCGAATAGTGCGGTATATAAGAAACTGTAATAAATAAATAAATAATAAATAAATAAATGATAGTTCACAGATTACTAATAGCAGGTCTGCAATCTCATATTTCAGTTCTTTCAACACCCTTGGATGTATACCATCCGGCCCAGGTGATTTGCTACTCTTCAGTTTATCTAATAGTTGTAATACATCTTCCCGATGTATCGATATTTCCTTCAATTCTTCTGCACCTTTAAATACCACTTCAGTCATGGGTAACATCCCTACATCTTCCTCAGTAAAGACTGAAGCAAAGAATTCATTCAATTTCTCTGCTATCGCCTTGTCGCCTCTTAGTGCTCCTTTAACCCCTTTATTATCTAATGGACCAACTGACTCTCTCACAGGTTTTTTGCTACGAATGTACTTGAAAAGGTCTTTACTTCGCGTTTTTGCTTCCGCAGCAAGCTTCTTCTCATATTCTCCCTTTGCCTGCCTTATCAATGCCTTGCATTTGACTTGCCAGTGCTTGTGCTGTTTCCAGGTTTCGTTGTTTGGCTCTTTTTTCCATTTCCTGAAAGATGCTTTTTTGGCAACAACAGCCCCTCTGACCTCACCTTTAAACCATGCTGGCAGTTTTTTGGACTTCCTTCCACTTTTCTTAAAGCGTGGAATACAGCTGGTCTGGGCTTCCAAGATAGTATTTTTCAACAACAGCCAAGCCTGATGTACATCTTTAACCTTTGCAACTGCTCCTTTTAGTTTTTTCTTTACTGTTTTCCTCATTTTATCATAGTTTCCCTTTCAAAAGTTAAAAGGTAGTACTGTGGATTTCCTTACTATCCCTCCTCCACTAATTAAATCAAAGGCGATCATGCTATAATCACTATTGCCAAGTGGCCCCAACAACATTATCTCTTGCACTAGATCTGGTGTTCCACTAAGGACTAGGTCTAATATGGCTTCTCCTCTGGTCAGTTCATGAATCAGCTGCTCCAAGAAGCAGTCATTTATTTCATCTAGGAACTTTATCCCCCTAGCATGTCCTGATGTGACACTGACCCAGTCGATACCGGGGTAGTTGAAATCACCCATTATTATTACTGCACTGTAACTTTTGTTAGCTTCCTTGATTTCTTTGAGCATTTCATCATCCATTTGGTCATTCTGGCAAGGCGCTCGATAGTACACCCCCACTGCCATTGCCTTCCCCCTTTTACATGGAATTTCAATCCATATAGATTCTACAGCAGATTTTGTTTCCTGCAAAACTTTAATCCTTTCTGACTCAATGCCCTCTCTAACATAGAGAGCAACCCCTCCACCAATTTGATCAGCTCTATCATTACGATATAGTTTGTACCCAGGTATCACAGTGTCCCACTGGTTGTCCTCCTTCCACCATGTCTCTGATATTCCAATCATATCTAACCTTTCATCTAGTGCTATATATTCTAACTCTCCCATCTTATTTTTTAGACTTCTAGCATTTGCATACAAGCATTTTAGAGAATGTATTTTACTCATATTAATTTGGCTATTGTTAGACATGGATAATTTGGGATCTTTAAGCTCAGTCTGCTCCATACTTGAGGGCATTTGGGCTACTTTACTCTTTTGTGGAACCTCTCTGCTTTTGGTAGTATCCTTCAAAGATACATTCTTCCGAACCATCCGCTCTTGGGCGACTGTCGGCTTTCCCCTAATATCTAGTTTAAAAGCTGCTCTATCTCCTTTTTAAAGGTTAATGCCAGCAGCCTGGTTCCATCCTGGTTAAGGTGAAGCCCATCCCTTTGGAAGAGCCCCTCCTTTCCCCAGAATGTTCCCCAGTTCCTAACAAATCCAAAACCCTCATCTCTGCACCATTGTCTCATCCACACATTGAGACTCCGGAGCTCTGCCTGCCTTTTGGGTCCTGCGCGTGGAACAGGAAGCATTTCAGAGAATGCTACCCTGGAAGTTCTGGATTTCAACTTCCTACCTAAAAGCCTAAATTTAGCCTCCAGAACCTCCCTACCACATTTTCCTATGTCATTGGTACCGACATGTACCAAGACAGCAGACTCCTCCCCAGCACTATCTAAGACCTTATCTAGGTGGCGCGTGAGGTCTGCTACCTTCGCACCAGGCAGGCATGTTACTAGGTGATCCTCACGTCCACCAGCCACCCAGCTATCTACATGCCTAATGATCAAATCACCAACTATAACGGCTGTCCTAACCCTTCCCTCATGGGCACATGACCCTGGAGAAACTTCCTCGGTGCGAGAGGGTTTTACATCACCTGGAGGACAGGTCCTAGTTACAAGATCACTTCCTGCCACACCAGGGTGATGCTCTCCTGTCACGTGACCTCTCTCCTCCATGGCAACAGGGATGCTGCCAGACTGGAGGTTGGACTTCAGGACTATATCCCTGTAGGTCTCGTCTATGTACCTCTCTGTCTGTCTTATGCTTTCCAAGTCTGCTACTTTAGCCTCTAGAGAACGGACTCATTCTCTGAGAGCAAAGAGCTCCTTGCACCTAGTGCACACGTAAGACCTCTCACCAACTGGGAGAAAATCATGCATGTGACACTCAATGCAAAAGACTGGAAAGCCCCCATCCCGCTGCTGGACTGCTGCCTGCATCTTAGTTTTAAGTTTGTGTTTAGATCTAAGTTCTTTACTTACTAAGGGTTGCTATGGATATTTATACTAATAAAACTGTACCTAATACGTGTAATATACCTTGTTCACCTGAAGTTTAACTAATCTCAGGTCCTTAGTGTATGACTTATTTGGGTAATGAGCTTCACCTGAGAGCACCTCCTGTCTTTTAAGATGTGTAAGTACCTATAAAGCTACGATTATCCCAGGGGAGGGAGGGAAATAGCACTTATTAAAAGAGGGCTGCTACACAGTACCCTGTCTTGTGCTGCTGAGGTAAGCTAAATTCTGATTTGATTTAAATTATAGCTCTTAGCTGCTGCTAGGCTCTAACTTCTTATGAAATTTAAACTACAAGCTCTCTGCTGGGTTCTAAATTTAACCAGAAAACTCTCTTCTGTGTTTTAAATTTAAGCTAAAAGTACTTTGCTGATGCCAAGCCCTTAGTGACTATTAAATTTAGACTACAAGCTCTCTGCTGTGTTTCAAATGTAACCAGAAAGCTCTCTTCTGTGTTTTAAATTTAAACTAAAAGTACTTTGCTGTTACTAGGCCCTGAGTGACTATTAAATTTAAACTACAAGCTCTCTGCTGGGTATGAAATGTAACCAGAAAGTTCTCCTCTGTGTTTTATATTTAAACTTAAACTGCTGCTACTAGGCCCTGACTGATTTAACAAAAAATAGTGGGTTCACAGATTAATTAGCTTTAATACAAAGAATTCCTTTTAGAAAATTACCAGAAGTATATACTCACAGTTGCAGATCTCTCTTCAGAAGTAACAGTCCCTTTTTCTAGTCCTTCAAGTACATTGTTATTTAGGAGTCCTTAATTCAGAAACATCACAAAGACTGAGTGCAGGATAAACTATAAGACAAGCCAGGAGAGGGGTGAAAAAGTACCTGAGGAAGAGGTATTTTTCTATATTTATCCAATAAACACCTCTTTAAATTTTTTTGAATCGGGGTGTTAGTTAAAATCTAAAACCTGAATCCCTATGGGGAGTTATTTTAAAAGCAGTATTTGTGGTTCAGACATCTGCAAACAGGCACGCAGATGTTCACATCACAGAGATGTTTCCAGATGCATTTTAGAATTTGGCTCTGGAGATGTCCCCAGCGCAAAAATATCCAAGCCATGACGTGGGTGCGGCGAAGGCATGTCAGGGGCAATTCAGGAGGACGGATGTGCACAACCGATTTTAGAAATGGCGATCATGTCAGCATTCACCAGCAGGGGCACCCATGTCTATTCATGCTCCAGGGCATGAATAGGTATCATAAAAGCTCTGCTTCCGCTATCACGGCACCTGGAGGGCATAGAGAAGAAGGTAAACGTATCCCCCTATACTGTTTTTTTCACTTAGAGAAAACTGATGGAAAATGAGGGTACATGTTTTTGCAACAGCATGTCGATGCACCCCCCCACATGCAAAATAGCAGGCTTGGATGTGCATACTGTTTTTGTAGTGGTGGCATCCATATGGTCACCGCCACAGCCGTCTAAGGGGTATGTTTACTAAACCGCGCAATTGTGCAGGGCGCACTTGAGCGTGCGCTAAGGTACCTTAGCGCATGCTAATAGTGCATTTTTGTGCCCCGCACACGTGCGCGCTACACTAACGGGCTCGCACAAGTGTGCGGCGCGCTGAAGTGCGATAGAGGCGTGGAAAGGCATTCCGAGGGCGGAGGAAGGCTCCCGAGGGGCGGATGGATGGGGTCAATGGGTGGAGAGTGGGAGGGGAGAGGCTCCCCGCACAGGAGCGGGGCTGAAAATCAAGCTAAAAAATACCGCGAGTGAAAACCTCGCGTTAGAGCTGATTTAAAGGGAAGAGAAACCATTTCCGTCAGCAATGTACAGCAAAACCGGGGAAACCCACAAAACGTGAGCAGTGTGATACATGTGCACAGAACAAAATAGCAAATAAAAATTAAAAATGACCCCAACAAAATTCAAAAAACTTATAATCCATCTGAGCAACAGTGATATCAATGGGCAACAATAAAAAACACTCCCTGGAAAGCTCCAAAAAAAAGAAATGATTTTTGGAAGAGTCTATGCTCCATAGACCCTTCCAAAAATCATTTTTTTGCCCTGTTTGTTGCCCTGTTGCTGGGCGCCTCACCGCACCCTCAGGGTGAGCATAGTACCCGCACAATGTGACGGTGTTTAGCTACTCTGTGCCAGTAAAACACATGGTCTGTACCCCCTACCAGGCCGAGGTGCTGTGGGGGTGCACATGGCCACTTCCCCCTACCAGGCCAAGGTGCTGTGGGGGTGCATACCCCATCTTGTGTTTATCTGTGGACAGCTGATTTGCATGTGCAGTGCATCATGGGTACGGGTGGGCTAACCCTATCCTGGTGACCACAGCAGACTGTCTGTGTGGTGACATGCATGCTCTCTGCAGCCAGTCAGGGGCTCACTAGCAGCTATAGAGGTGTAGCCCAATGGTTACTTCACTGCCTGTGAAGTTAGAGGTCATGGGTTCAAACCCACAGAGTGGGTTCTTTGATAGGGCTGGCCAAAGCATTATCTCTTTTTAATGTACATTTTTGCTGCCAGCAAAAACACCCTCAGCGTACTGTACCCATAAGGTGCCTCTGAGGGCGCTTTATAGGGCGCCCTATAGGGCACCTTATGGTTCCCGTCCATATAAGGTGCACTATACATTATCCTGTGACGCAACTTATAGGGTACCCTGTAGGGAACATTTTAGGGTGCCGTGGCGGACAGTGCACTTTATAATGTGCCCTATGGAGTGCCTTATAGGGTGCCTTATACGGCATTCTCAATTACAGCACGTGAGGGCGTGTTTGCTGGCAGCAATTAATAAAATAAAAATAAAGTGCTGTAGGAAACAAAATGTACATTGCAAAGCTGATGCCTCAGCCAGCCTTACATATTAGGCACCCTGGGGAGCAAACTCATGACCCCTGTATTAGCAGTCAGTGCCTTAACCATTGTGCTCCACTGCTGCTCCTCCTTGCCTGTCAGCGCACCTACTTATGCTTTTCATTCCTTACACTGCACAGTGCTGCCATCAAAAACAGTACTCTGACCTTGCGGTACCTCATACGGCACCCTATAAAGCACCCTATAAGCAACATTCTAGGGTGCCTTGGCTGACAGTGCACTTTAAAATGTGCCTTATGGGGCGCCTTATGTTAACACGCTTTGAGAGTGCGTTTGCTAGTAGTGCTAATTAAAATAAAAATAAACCGCTTCCTAAACCAATCTTCCCCATAATACCAGCCTTGTTCATTGGGCACTGTGGGGGATTGAACCCCTGATCCCTGCACCCCTGGTCAGTGTCTTAACCATTGTGCTGTGGTTCTGTTCCTGTGCTTGTACATCAGCGCGCCACTTATGCCTCCCGCGCAGCTTTCTCATGCGCTAATGTGCGGGGCGCACATGGGCGCCGTGCACCTTAGCGCATATTTAAATCACGGTTTTTCTTTTTCAGAAAGAAATGCCCACTCCTTATATGGCACCCGAACACTAGCGCGGCCTGCACATTAGCGGGGTTTTAGTAAACATGCCCCTAAGATTCTAAAATCAGGCTAAAACGTGAACATCCTTAGTATTGTCCCAGATGCTTTGCCCTGGACGCCCCAGATTGCACCTGGACATCCTTTATAAAATGCCACTTCACACGTCTAAATTATACATTTAAAGTTATACTTTTTCCTGCAGCCTGAAAATGGACTGTTCAGTGTTTGGCATTTGTGTGTATTTTGCTCGAGGTGAATACAGTGGAGTTTGGAGTACTCTGATTGGGTTTGTGAAGATGTTGGACAGAAAATATGTTGAAAGGTGAGGTGGATTGATTATGGACTGATGGTTAATGGTTATATAAATGAAAGGAAGTACAGAGGCAGCAAGATGGGATAGGGAAAGAACTATTTGGTAAAAAATAAATAATCAGAGAGTGCAGGTTTGTGCAGCTAATGTGAACGAAGTGGAAAAGAATGAAGCTAAGACAACAGTTCATGCTAGGAGTCTTGATGCTGGTGTTAGGATTCTAAATAGGGTGCAAAAGTAAAGGAAAGCTATTAGAAAATCAATTCTGGTACTGATGTCGGAGAGGGGTATTGGTACAACTTAAAAATAAACAACAGGAAAATGGAAAGAGGTCTGAAAGGGCCATCAAGAATTTATCTGGGCAATCTTCAGGCAGTGTTCATAAATCATGCTGGATTTTTATGTAATCTGTCATTAATTTAAAAAATGGTAATATCGTAGGTAGTAATAGCTTGCAACATTGCTTTTACTTTCTTGGTCATGTCTCTGTAAGTGTCTGATGCAATATAACATGTACATCATATTAGATTAGGTGCTGCATAGCATTTCATAATATCCCGACACCCAGTAATACAGAATATTGTAGCACAGAGGTAACAATAAATGACATTTTTTAGAAGCAATTGAAGATTAGACTGAATAATGTTCTTTTCCAAGAAATGCCAGTTTTCATGAAAGATCAATCGTATCATTGGCGTGCAATAAGATTGGGGCTGTTAGTCAAATGATTAGGAGGATAACTTTATATAAGGCATGTAGGTAGCTAAATCGGAATTTAGATCTGCCCATGTAAAACTAGGCAAATTTAAGGTTTCCAGTTTATTGTATTTGATATACCACTTCTCATCCAAAAGATAGCAAGGTATTTTTCAAAATCAACTCAGAGTATTAAACAAAGGGACAATAAAATACAACAAAAAAATTAAATTACTGCAGGGGGAGATGGGCCAAAATAAAGAAGCAAATAGCTAAACTCCATCCCATACAGTAGCCTTTTGCAAAATATGTATTGTGTCACTAAAAATACTATGTACCTGTAAATGGTAATAAGTGAAACAGAAAATGCACATGTTCAAAAAAAAAGAGTGGCCTCACTGGAGAGATTTATACATACCAATGGTACAGTTACACTTTGAGGTGCATCAGTCTTGCATATACCAAATTTTGTAAACATGCTTGAAGAAGACGTGATAATTAAGGAGTCTTCCACTAAAAGTTACATTTTGTCATGGGGTGATGGATTTGCTTATTGCAGTGTGTGCAAATCACCACCTTAAAGCCAAAGTCAGGAGAACAGTATTTATCAGGGTACTGCATGACTTTTGAGCAGGTGCCGAGGTATATAGGCACTGCCATTGTACAATATGGCATACAAGTATACTCTGATGGCATGCTCAAAACACACCTCCTTTTTCTACGTTTTAAATCTTTGCGTGTTGAATTTTGTAAACTCCTGCATAGTTAATGCATGATTTTCTGTGTTTTTCATTACTAGTGCCTATTTTATAAAGTCAAGAATGAACTTACTTTATCTTATCAAATAGAAATGTAAGGGGTCAAAAATGCATGTTAAATATAGGTGCGAGCACTTACACCATATCTATGATTTTTCAAGAATGCATGTAAATAATAGCATTTTATAATTTACTTGTGTAGCTTTGTGCTCTGCCCATGTGTAGACCCACAGGGAAAGTATACACAATGGTCCTGATGAACGTACTTACAGAACAGTGATCGCCCATTGACATGATTAAATTGTTGAAAATACATGATTTATGTGCATAAATAGTGCATCATTTTTCCTGGCTTCTTAGAAAATTACCCCCATAGAAGTTCATTTTATAAGGGGATGCCTATGTTATACCTATTTTATAAAGACAAGCAGATGCCGGCTCGTCTTTATAAAATATTAGTGCAACTGGCATACGTTGCAGGTATGAGCATTTATACCAGCCCTAGAATTAGTGCAAATCTTCATGGCTATATTTTTCAAGTACAAGCCTACATTAAAGCATTTTATAGTCTATGTGCACACTTGCATGCTTCACCCAAATTCCACCCATGTGCACACCATTGGCAAAGCATGCAACTTATGCCCAAACATGTACTTTTATGCTGGTTGGTGTTTTATGAGGTCACTCCTGTGTGTATGTGCCCGCATAAGCATGGGAATGACTTTATAAAAACATCTGAAATGTACTTGTATAAATGTGCTTTTGATACCTATAAATGGTGCCTAAGATTTCTTAAGATTACTCCCTGCTAATCAGCAGACAAATCGTACTTTTTGAACTTTCCCCTCTGCAGATCATTTACTTTTTGACAAATCAATTGTTATCTGTACAGAATTTTATGCTCTCTTGCCTGTATCAATCAACAATGCATGCAACTTATACTATTCTTTAACTTACACCAACAAATCTAGGCTCCCTCCTTCACTGCACCCAAGCTCGGCCCTTATGCTCACCCAAAAGGAAAGTGTGCACGATGGGACTTACGCACACGCTTACAAAATAGTGACTGCCTAAAACATGCGTGTAGAATAGGGACTTCCATGTGTAAATACCATGTAAATTTCCACACGTCCTTTATAGAATCATCCCCATAATGTCAAAATTCTGCCTTTTAATGAAATCACATCTATGGCTTTTTTTGGATCTGGTATTTTTTTAATCTTGTGTTTTGTTTCAGCTATCCCTTTCACGCACTGGAGACTACAGGGAATGGGTTGGATTCATTGCTACTCTTTAGTCTCTGATGCTAAGGCTTTTTCTGTTGCTGTGGACGGGGATCTTTTTGGATCCACGTTAGACTATTGTGTATGTGCAGAATTAACTCATTTGGAGACTTTATCCTTGAAGAGAAATAATGGAGTCTAATTTCAGGAAATGTGTATGCACCCTTGTGAACACCTCTATATGGATCCTAGAAAGAAATAGTGGTTCCAAACTCCTCTTTACTCTCCTGACATGTATACCATAGTTGGCATGTATCAGATATGAAACAAAATGCTATAAATATATGCACCTATTCATGAACTTTTGAAATTTCCAAAAGAAATTCCCTTTTCAGGATCCTTGTAGACACCTTGATAAGTCCAGAACATTTGCCGTGGAACAGACACAATAGCAAACATGTAATAATTGTGCACAAATATTTGGAGAATATGTGGATTGCCCCCCAGGATATATGTGCCTTATGGCCCTCATAGACCCCTCATGTCTCCTGAAGATATGATGTAAACTGGATGCAAAACCAGAAGCTATTAGCTATTAGGTAGTTGTGCACGTATATTCGTAGAGTATGTGGATATCCTAAATAAACCCTTTTCATGATCCTCATGCACCCCTGATGAATCTAGAAAATGTGGTGTGGATTGGTTAGAATACCAAATGCTATTAGGTGGTGTATTACATGTGTGTTTGTGGAATGAGTGGATTAAAAAAAAAGCACAGCCAGAATCCTTGTATCTTCCCTTGCATATCCTCACATCTTGGTGAAAACTGGATGAAAAGTCAAATCATAGTTATTAGGTGGCATCAAGTCATGTGGAATAATTGTATGCCTGTATCTGTGGAATATGTAAATCCCCCCCCCCCCAAAATAAAAAAAATAGCCTATATGATCCTTGTGCACGTCCTGACACACCATCGAAGTTTGGTGTTGATCAGGGAGAGGAATGGCCAGCAGAAAAAAGGAGATGATAGTCCCTCTGTATAAGTCTCTGGTGTGACCTCATTTGGAGTATAGTGTGCAGTTCTGGAGACGACACCTTCAAAAGGATATAAGCAGGTTGGAGTCAGTACAGAGGATGGCTACTAAAATGGTTAGTGGTCTTCCTTATAAAGCATATGAGGACAGACTTAAGGATCATAATATGTATACTTTAGAGGAAAGGCGGGATAGAGGAGATATGTTAGAGAAGTTTAAATGTCTCTGTGGCATAAATGCACAGGAGGAGAGCCTCTTTCGATTGAAAACAAGCTCTGCTACAAGGGGACATAGGATGAGGATGAAAGGGATAGACTCAGGAGTAATATGCAGAAATATTTCTTTACGGAAATAGTCTCCCAGTGGAGGTGGTAGAGATGAGGACAGTATCTGAATTCAAAAAAGCATGGGACAAACACAGAGGATCTCTAAAGGAAAAAAGGGGACTGTTGTAGTGGTTGATATGGAAGGGCAGACTAGATAGGCCATGTGGTCTTTTTCTGCCGTCATTTTTCTATGTTTCTATCAGTTGCATAAAAGAAAAAGCTACTAAGGGATGCCAATTATATTAGTGGAGGATGTAAATCCAGAAAAGAAAATTGCTTTTCTATAAATCCTCTTGTCCTTTGCCGCCAACATGGCTTGGAATTTTTTTTATCCTTGTTATGCTGAATAGGAAAGTCATTGAGAACAGACAGAAGAAGTGGTGTGATGGGATATGCAGCCCTCCCTTGGAAGTAGGTTAAAAAGTGAGGAGTTTGATTCAAATGTTTTGAAAGCATTCATGTTTCCAGATACACTTGAAGCTTCAGTTGGCCACTACCACTACATGCTTCTAAACAAATTTGGTTAAATACATTTTTTTATTCCTTCAAATTTGTATTTAACTGATACCCTGCTTATGTATTTCTCTTCCTTAAATCTCAGAGAATGAACAGGTATGTGGAAAGCAGACGATTGCTCTGAAAACTAAATCTGTTTTCTCTGTTGTAATATAGAACTAGCTCATTGATATTAGTCAGGCAATCTGCTGAATGCTACAATTATTTATTTAAATTCAGTGTACAGAGTAATAAACAAATACAAGTTTAATAACACAGCACATTGAACTATACCACCTGACACCATTATTTTGAAACAATTCTATGGGGTATGTCTACTCAGGTGCATTAAGAATGCCTTCTTAATGTCTCTTTAACTGTGAAAATGGCAGTGTTAACACACCCTGCGCATGGTAATGGCAGGGGAGGGGAGGGGAGGAGGTGTTCGCATGGAAAGGGCGCTAGTGACTGCTTAGTGGGTGGTAATGGGACAGCAGGTGTTAAGAGTGCCAAGCATGCGGGTTAACACATGGTAAGGATGGTCGCTGCAATGGGGGGATAATGGAATCTATCTAGAAGTCAGAACTGAGGTGCTGAATTGGAGCAAAGTTAATAGGTGATAGGCATCTCACATCCATATGTCTCAAATGAGTTGGATAGTGAGTGTGAGGAGAATGTGAGAGGCAGTTGGCCTATAGAATTTAAGGATGGCCATGTAATGTGCTGTGATATCAGTGGGTACCTTAGAAGTGGGTATGAGTGTGCCATGAAGGTGTGACTATGGCCACAATGTTGTTGCCTGAATTAAAATCTTTACAGAAGCGTTTGATATGCACACAACTTCATGGGGCATCTATGACACAATATTTGAAGACGAGGATCATTGCTAGGGGGCTTCGTATGACTAGAGCCCTGAAGATGTTTCTTTCAGATTCAGAATTTATTGCTAAATGGAACAAGAGTTTTAATAAGTGCAGTTTTGATCTCATGGCACTTATTGTGGAGGGTACCATAAAGGAGGAGGAGTCTTTAGCCACATTGATAGCTGAATCTAAGGCATCCATTTTGAAGACCTTGGAGGCGGATGAGATTCAATTGAAATTGGACGAGATTGATAAGCAGCTCAAAGGCTTTTTTGATCATTTGAAGGCTTTCAAGCTCGACAAATTTCATTGGGACAAGACTGATTACGATTCCGGAAACGTATATCGTTGGATGTATGAGGACGGGGAAGATGCAAATCAAAAATGGGTTACTTTTGAAACATCGTCAGATGAGACAGATGATAGCTCTAGTGCTTCCTCTGGCTCTAAAAGGAACATCAATCGGAATCGGAATCAACAGGATTTTCAGCGAGGTCAGGGTCGAGGATAAAAAGCGAGGGGTTTTCATCAGGACGAGCGATGGGACCCTCCAAACACTCGACAGTGAACCAAGAAATTGCAGAGTCAATAGTTGTCAACTTGACTGATAAACCCTTGGATCCCTCGCAGGAGAGGTTGTTAAATTTGGGTTTATCTTTTGCACCTACGGCATATTATGATGGGTTTTGGATGAGAGTTCTTTTATATAAGTTTTTTCGAAAACTGCAGGTTATCCAATTTTTTGGCTCTCGTCCGGAGGCACAGGACATTTCGGTAGTCACACCGTCGTCCCGCTGGTCGCCTCCCGGTCCTCCTGATCCTATTATTGTTACCTATCAGGCTTTAGTCTTGCGAGACTTGGCTCTTTTGGAATCTGCTACCCCTAAATGGGTTTCTAACATTACCAGAGCGGATCGTTGTTGCCTTCAAAGGCTGGCTTCGGATACTACCATTACCATACGCAGTGCGGATAAAGGGGGTGCCATTGTGGTGCAAGCAACGGATGCTTACCTGGAGGGACTTCGTTCCCAGTTGTTGGATCAACAAGTTTACAAGTGGTTAGCCAGTGATCCCACCCCTGTGCTGCAAACGGAGATTTCGACTTTGGTCACAACGGGTTTGGATCGTGGTTGGTTGACTAAGAAGGAGGGAATTTTTCTTCGAGTCTCTCATCCCAAAATACCTACCATCTATACAGTACCGAAGATACATAAATCACTTCTTTCTCCCCCTGGAAGACCCATTGTCTCTTGTAGAGGTTCAATTCTTGAGCCTCTTTCAAAATTTTGTGATTTTTTTTGAAGGAAGAAGCTTCGTCAATTCGCTCATTCATTCGTGATTCCACTCATTTTATGGTTCAGTTATCTACTTTAGTCCTGTCGGATTCAGATTTAGACTTGGTGACTTTAGATGTAGCAGCACTCTACACGAACATTCATCAGGGGGAGGCTTTAGACTTATTGCAAACTTTATTTACCACGGCTCTATCCAGATTACCAAGAACTTTTTTGCTGGATTTAATCACTTTGGTTTTGACGAAAAATTATTTTATTTTTGAGGGGACGTTTTTTCAGCAAATATTTATTATCGCCATGGGCACGACTGTGGCTCCTTCCATTGCCACTTTATATTTGGATCAGATGGAAGAAAGTCAGATATACATGTTAACTTTTTTTGCCAATGTACTGATTTGGAAGCGGTTCCTGGATGACATCTTCTTTGTGTGGATAGCCAGTTTTGGCGAATTGCAAGATTTCTTATCCTGGTTGAATGGATTGAAACCTAACATCAAATTTACGGCACATCTGGATTCACAGAGGATAGAATTTTTGGACATGCTGGTTTACAGAATGGATAGTTCCCTCCATACCACCTTGTTTCATAAGCCGGTGCAGAGAAACAGTTTGCTGAATAATAACAGCTTCCATCCATCCTCTCTTCGGAGGGGGCTGCCTTATGGTCAATTCTTATGTCTACGTCGCTTATGTTCTTCTCTTTCTGAATTTAAACACCACGCTTGGGAATTAAAGCAACGACTGTCAGCTAGGGGGTATCCCCCTTTAGTTGTAGACCAAGCTTATAAACGTGCTCGGTACACCCATCGTGATTGGCTATTGCTTCCCACCCCCACAAATTCGAGTGCTTCTGCAGATAAACGGATAGTGGGGGTTTTTCCATATATGGTTCGGAGCAATGCTGTCATGGGGATTCTTCACAAATATTGGCCCATACTTTCAGTGCATTCTAGTTTGGCTCATCCATTTATGCCTGCTTTTAGTAAAGCTTTGAGTCTTCGTGACATGTTAGTGAAATCTTCCACCACATCTGATAGACCTATAGGTCCGGGTGATTTGAGGGGTCATTTCCCCTGTCATAACTGTAAATTTTGTTTTAACACCATGTCCGGGACTTTTTGGATTCATCTAAAAACTGGGCGCACTTACCAGCGTAAATGGTTTACCACCTGTTCCTCCGTGTTTGTGGTTTACTTGATCCAGTGTGATTGCTCTTTACTATATGTGGGATGTACAGCACGTTCCATTAAAGTTAGAATAGGGGAGCATGCTTCCCAGATTCATCAACGGATCCTTTTGGCCCCAGTAGTGGAACACTGCATTGAGCGGGGGCATTCATTTGCAGATCTACACTGGACAGTGATTGACCACATCCCTGAAGATCCTAGAGGGGGTGATAGGGAGGTCCATTTACAATGCTGTGAGCAGAGATGGATCTATTATCTGGAAACTGTACACCCCGGAGGTTTGAATCACGAAATTGAGTGGTTGAGTGTTCTGTAAAAGGGCCAATCGGCTAAGGGGTTCCCTCTGTTAGTGGGATGTCCCCTTCGCGATTGGCTGTTCTTTGGCAGGCATTTCTGGCTATTACATCATTCAGGGTTGCCGATTTCATCCAGTAAGGAAGGAGCTTTGTTGGGGGATTGCCCTTTACCTGGGAGTTGTTCTCCTTGTTGATGGACAGATTTTGCTGGCCAATGACAAGTGTATTAGTCCTGTCTAGTGATTGGACACCGGCGAATTACCGGCAGTTTAAAAAGGGAATCACGCTATTTGTTTAATCACTGCTGCAAGAAGAACCACGCCTGTTTGATTTTCGTTGGAGCACTTGATACAGGGATTTGGTGTCCCGAAACGTGCACGTCGTGTGTCCCAGGATTTTGATGTTTGATACACGGAACGAGTTGGGCTTCTCTTCTAGATCTATTGAAGATAAGTTGACGTTTTTAAATAGAGTATCTACCAAAGAACTTTTCTATGAATAAAACGGATCACATCTGTCTGGTGGGGTTAAGATACCCTTCCTATCCTCCCTCGGTGTGATCCGACAAAAAGAATAAAAAATAGCGTTTCACTGGGGGGGTGGGGGGGTTTGGAGATTTTTGGATGGGCATATTTATGTATCTCTGACTTTGGGATTATTTTTTGACAATGTTGGCATAGCAAGAATGACTGGGCAACAGTGGCAACCTCCACATCAGCTGCATCTGAGGTGTGAGTGACATGTTCTAATGAGTACAATGCTACAGTGTCAGCTGGGTGTAGCAGTTGGCAGGAGAATACATGTGTGATCACAATGGATATATGGAGATGGATCGGCAGAAGGATGGATGAGCATAGAAGAATGTGCTGTCCCAATGTACCCCTGCTGGAATTCTGTACCCAAGATTGTGCAAATGGATAATTTTGTGTGAAAAATCTTGTAGGTTTTGTACATTACAGTAAGCACAGAAAAGATATTTGCCAGTGTCAGAAAGAAAGCATGCAGGATAATGTACTGTTCAAGACTGACACTGAGCTCTGAAGTTGATGCTCTGAGTCCCAGCTGGAGTAGGACATGGAAAGTGTCATTGTAATGGCCCGATCAGGAGCACAGAAAGGATGGACAGTAAATGTGGCCTGACAGATGCAGCAGGCATCACTATATACTGCAGTGGTATGTATTTACATGTGGAAGGTCTGTGAACGTCTCGGAGCAACAATGTGCATGGTAGCCAAAGAAACAGTGAGACAAATACATGTGAAGTAACAGGAGCCACCTCATTGCAGACATCTATGGTAGCTTCGTGGTCTGAGAAGCAGTGTGGTTATCACAAGGATCACAGTTTGACTCCCACTCAATCACTGTGTTGATTCACACAGGTGACATAAGCAGACATAGCTGCTGTTACTGATTGTGGTGTGGCAGCCCAAAGCACTGCTACTACTTCTGATGGCAAGACAGCATCTGACAATGAGACACACATCTCTCAAGGGCAAGAAGTAGGCTGGGGGCGATAGAGAAGCAGCACATCCTGTGTAAAGCAGTGCTGTACATAAACAGGGTCGCATGGCGGCAGCAGCAGATTCATGGCACATGTGTTGGCCAAAAGTGTGATGGAACACAAATGAGCCCATCCCACACCAATACTTCTGCTGAGGCAAACTAGGCCCTTCCCTGCTGTCTGTAATGTTGCCATGTTTCCACTGGAGATGTTCTGTCTGCTAATATGCCAGTCATGTCTATTGCAATAACATCCAGTTCACACACAGTCATGCTGCTACAGTGAAAAGGTAACTGCCCCATTTATCAAAGACCAGCCACTGCCCATATCAGTTGTATGTAAGGCTACCAGATGTCCCTAGTGATGATCCCAAATGTCACAGAATAGAACCACACCCAGCCAGTTATGTGTACTGAGGAATGAGACAACCCCCCCCCCCCCCATCATTTGCTGCAAACCTGTCAAATGTCCTCTCCATGCTGCTGGAAGGAGAAGATATAAAAATGACAGTGCATGTTGAAGAAAAGAAGCGAGTAGCAGAATAAATAGAAGGCCTACGCAGCTTAATACTATGTATTTTGGGCCCGATATTAATTTGGGCAGGCTATGCGCTGCTACGGTGCATAACCATACCTACTCACCCTTAACCGCGGATATTCAATGCCAGGGTCATATGTGGCCCTGGCATTGAATATGCAGGTTTGCCGCACATGCCTGGAAGATGCAATATTATTTCATGCTGCCCAGCTAGCTCCTGGGGCTAAAAGATAGGCAAGGGTTTTCCTTATTTATTTATTTTATTTAGACAGTTTTGTATACCGCCTTATCCTTCAATCAAAGCGGTCACAACACAATTGGGGGATACATTTAACACGCAGGGATATGAGACACATACACTAATACTTACAGGGAACATGGGCAATGGAGGGTTAAGTGGCTTGCCCAAGACCACAAGGAGCATCTGTGAGACTAGAAACCCCAGTCCTTCCAGCCCAAGGTTGCTGTCCTCTAGTGGGATTTGAACCCCTGACCTTCCAGCCTGAAGTACCTTGCCCCAACCACTAGGCTACTCCTCCTTGCCTATCCTTTAGCTGCTGGTCCCTAACTGGGCAGCATTGAATATTGCTGTTGCCTGGTTAGGGACTGTTGCTGCCTCTGCTCCTCCTTGCAATGCCCCTGACACGCCCCAATGCTAAGCTGTTAATACTGGGGCATGTAAGGGAGATAATGACGGATATTCAGTGCCACTAAACGTGTTAGTGCCATTGAATATCCCAATTAGAGGCATTTGCCTGGTTTACTGGGCTGTAAGCCATGTAAATGCCTTTTGAAGTGATTCCAGCACTACTACAGAAAGATATATATGCAGACATGAAGCTGAGTAGACAGTCACTGAAACTGTCCGAGATGTGCATAGCGCACCCCAGAGTGAAAAAGAGACTGCTGCTGGAGAACTTGCAGTTGTGACCAGTGTCGTGATGTGAATGTGAGCATAATCTTCCGAACTACTGAAAGATCTATGAAGAACAGTTGGCCACTGTTAGCATATAGTGCTTGAAGAATAATTGGTAAAGCCTTACTCTCTATACACATTCTTATTAAGACCTAGCAAGGGCAAACTATGTCACAGTTTGGGTTAATTAGCAGGATGCTTGTAATCCTTTTTCTATATTGTCAAATGGAGCATATGTATAAAGATTTCTTCCAACCAGCAAGATGAAGTCACCTGTGAACCAGAAGTGGTGCCTAGGACTCTGTAGAAGTGACCTACACGGAGCGGTGGGTACACCCTAAACAGAGGCATGGGGAGAGGTGACCAGCACAGAGTGGCAGCTGCAACTACTCTTGCCGCCTTGCTGGACAGACTAGATGGACCATACTGGTCTTTATCTGCCATCATATATTATGTTACTATGAATATCAGGTCCTTTGAGTATATCTGGTGGTATTCATTTGTCTGACTCCAGAGGCTGCTAAAAGCTTTTGCTAACCTCATGAATGATTGCATGTCACACTGCCCATTAGGAAATGGAGGCATGTATTGCTTTCTGACAGGGTAGGACCCCAGCCCACTCACAGGCCAGCTCTGACCTGCACAGGTGTCCCTGAT
Source organism: Ichthyophis bannanicus (assembly GCA_033557465.1). NCBI lineage: Eukaryota > Metazoa > Chordata > Amphibia > Gymnophiona > Ichthyophiidae > Ichthyophis > Ichthyophis bannanicus. Next base: position 495,311,748 of record CM066032.1, read on the forward strand.
ATTACCTCCCTGATGTAGATAACCTCTGTTGTACTGTGTGTGAAAAATTGCTGCAGTGTCACCCCAAACATCTAACAACATCAATTTGGGTTTCACAGCTGTCACAGCTGCTATAATCACCATACAATCATTATGACACATATGCATATAACAACTCCACAAGTACGTTGCCCATGATCCTTGGGCATAACAACCCCACATCTCTATAAGCTGCATGGAACTGCAAACTGCATCCTTACAATAAGGCTATTGGCACATCGGGGATGTTCCTCTGACAGGTTTACAATCATACTGTCTGATGGAACAAGGTCACTCGCATGATGTAACTCACCTGTTATCTATTCATGTCACTGAACTGATGTGTGTCTCATATTGGGCACATGGAGCAAGTAAGGATGTGTAATGATCTGTGCAGGTGCCCATCCCAGAAGTGTGACTTGGCTGCATGTACTGCAAACAGTATATTATGTGATGGAGCAATAGATGTGCATTCACTTTTATCTGGAAAGTTTTCACTCATGTAAAACTCGTGTGTCATGCATATACTGGGTGACGTTGTATGACCTTTTGCACTATGCTGCAGCAGAGCCTATGCAGTCATGCTGTTGGATAGCTATGATTGGAATGTGCATGCTTGCAGACCCTATGTCCTAACATAACATAGTAGCATAGTAAATGACGGCACATAAAGACCAGTATGGTCCATCTAGTCTGCCCAGTAAGATGGCAAGAGTAGGTGCACCTGCCGCTCTGTGTAGGCCATCCCTCCCCATGTCTTTGTTTAGGGGTGAACCCACCGCTCCATGTAGGACTTCCCTATTTGTTGAGAAATTATTTTAATTTTATCCTGTTGCTGTAAAGGGATCCACTGTGTCTGTCACATGCTATTTTGAATTCTGTCACTGTATTTGCCCCCACCACTTCCATCGGGAGGGCATTCCAAGCATCCACCACCGTTTCAGTGAAAAAGTATTTCCTGACATTGCCTTTCAATTTACCCCCTTGCAGCTTCATGTTATGCCCTCTAGTTTTACATGTTATGCAATCCAATCCATATGTATCACTGTGAACTTCATATCAGAGTTGGCACAATGGTGCACAGATGCTGTCCTGCATATATGGGGGTTAAAGGTCATTCATAACCCCACATATAGACCCTTGGAAGCAGATATAATAGGTGTTTTAGAAGGGTTAGGTTCCATCTATACTTGTAAAAAGCTGATTTACATGGGTAGATGGGCATGCACTGTAAGTAGCAATTTTAGAAGCTGCTATTTATACTTGTATTATGCATTTATTTAATTTTTATTTATTCATTCTATTACTATCATGCAAAACTGATACAATACCATTCTATGCAGTTTACAACCAAATATCCATAAATATAAAAACATAATAGAAGATAAACTTTAAAAAACAACAACAACAATGCATGCCCAGTTACCCAAACTCTGTCCCTCAGTGTCTGGCTGTGTATTTGCCAGCTAGAAGGGGGACTAGGGTCCCATGGAGAAAGGTTCAGCAGTTTGGAGAGTGAAAACAGCTTGGAATGTATTTATTTATTTAGACAGATTTGTATACCACCTTATCCTTCAAAGTGATCACATCACAATTGGAGGGTTACATTTAACATGAGGGTATTTGACAACATTTAGACATCACAATTGGAGGGTTACATTTAATGTGAGGGTACCTAACAACATTATATGATGAACTCGAAGTCTAGTTGGAATGAGTGGGTATCTAGTTGGCGGAGGCAGTTGCATTATTGTTTGTGTAGGGACTGTTGTCTGTCTGCTCATAGGTTTCTGTAAAGAGCAGGGTTTTAAGGGCCTTGCAGAAGTCTATGATGTCATTTAATGCCCCCAGGCTCATTGGGAGGGAGTTCCAAAGTGTGGGCGCCAGTAGTGAAGGAGCTATTCTTGAAGTTGTTTGGTTAGTTTTGTGATATCCTGCAGGTGTACCGATCATTTTGTCATTATTGGTTCTTCTTGGTCTATTGCTGATATACTTTATTATGATATCTTGGAGTGCATCTGCCGGAGATGGTGGATGATTTTAAAGATGATCAGGATTGTTTTAAATTTTGCTCTGGTTGTCAGCAGTACAGAAGATGTGTGTGGATACAGTATTTGTGATAAAGTCAAGGTTGTGTCCTTGCAGAAGCAGCTCAACAGAAAGCTTATGTTTATAGAAGCTAAACAGAAAGCTTGTTTGCAAAATGCTTGTCATGATTAGAAGTGATCAATATGTTTGTGCATAGCTTGACCTGTAATGGCAAGGCTTTTACCTGTAACATATATTTATGAATTAACAAAGCACAAAACGAAGCATGATGCAAGAAGATAAGGCAAAATGGTACATAGTGGCAGTTTTTGTAAATAAGAGGAAGTGATGTGGACAGCAGTGAGGAGTGTGTTATAGGTGACCGCTCGAGTTTGCAACCCTGTGACTGCCTCCCTAAGGCTTTAGCCGAATTTGTTATTGTATAACAGTGTGTTGTATCTTCCTTTCTTCTCACTTGCACCGGGACCAGAGTAAGAGCTGAAGAAGGATCCCTGTGTTGTTTCTCCTGGCTAGGAACTCGAACCTGCAAAAATGACTATTGCCTGCTGGATTATTTTAGCCCCACATCCAAAAACTTAAAAAAACACATAAAAAAGGAAAAATCTCCTTTCCCCCTGCCTTTCTTTACTGTTGCCACCTGTATCACTGCCTGCCCTGCCACTGAAAATTCACAGATAATGGACTTATCCAAATCGTGGCGCCCAGTGTACGCAAAAGAGAAGGGAATAGTCAAGATCATGGCAAAGATCCCGGGAGGATCTGATCTCCCGCAGGCAGATAGAAGGAGTCTTTGCTGCAATTGTGGCTGTTCTCTTCTGATCATGGGAGATGGGATCCCCACAGGCAGAACAAGAGGGGAAGGCTACAGGGGGCCAGTTAGAGAGGAACTTGGGGCAGAGTCAAGGTGAGGCTTGGTCCTCCTTCTCCCAATGGCATAGGTGTTCTGCTACCCCTGGCTTGAATGATTTCTCTTATCATTGTGAAATGTTTGTAGTATACTATATACTATGGCCATTAAAATTCACATAAAGGATTTATGTGAATTATATTATGGCAGCGAATTCGTTAAAATTAAAGGGGAAGGAGGGTTGTGGCGGAGATAGGGAGGTAGGGAGTAGATGGGCAGAGTGGACACAATTTGGGAAAGCAAGAGTGCCATTATGGCAGTTGCCCAAGTAGTGTCAGAGGAGCTGAATGGCTTTCTTGTACAGATAATATCTCTTTTGCAAATAATCAAACCCTCTCTTCCTAAAAGCTCTTTCACTAAAACGGTGTTGCCCTTTTAAGAGATGATACTCACAGAATGGTGGGAAGCAAGATCTGAATAACCAATCAGAAATCTTAAGTGCATTGGAGAGAAAGGAGCAAAAATTAGAAACATAGAAACATAGAAATATGACGACAGAAAAAGAGCACATGGCCTATCTAGTCTGTCCTTCCATATCAACAATTACAACAGTCCCCTTTTTTCCTTTAGAGATCCTCTGTGTTTGTCCCATGCTTTTTTGAATTCAGTTACTGTGCTCATCTCTACAACCTCTACTGGGAGACTATTCCACGGATCCACCACTCTTTCCGTAAAGAAATATTTCTGCATATCACTCCTGAATCTATCCCCCTTCACCCTCATCCCATGTCCCCTCGTAGCAGAACTTACTTTCAATTAAAAGAGGCTCTCCCCCAGAACATTTATGCCACGGAGGTATTTAAACATCTCAATCATATCACCTCTATCCCACCTTTCCTCTAAGGTGCACATATTAAGATCCTTACGTCTGTCCTCATATGCTTTATAATGAAGACCACTAACCATTATACTAGCCACCCTCTGCACCGACTCCATCCTGTTCATATCCTTTTGAAGATGTGGTCTCCAGAATTGCACACAACACTCCAAATGAGGTCGCACCAAAGACTTAAACAGAGGCACTATCACCTCCTTTCTTCTGCTGGCCATTCTTCTCCGTATGCAACCAAGCATCCTTCTAGCTTTTGCTGTCGCCTTTTCTACCTATTTAGCTACTTTAAGATCATCAGACACAACCACATCGAGGTCCCGCTCTTCTTTAGTGGACAAAAGTACTTCACCCCCTATACTACAGTATATTGCTCCCTTGGATTGCTGCAGCCCAAATGCATGACCTTACAATTTTTAACATTAAATCCCAGCTGCCAAATTCTAGACCATTCTTCAAGCTTAGCTAGATCCCTCCTCATGTTATCTACACCTTCCTGGGTGTCTACTGTATGGCAGATTTTGGTATCATCCGCAAAGAGGCAAACCTTACCCGACAGCCCTTCCGCTATATCACTAACAAAGATGTTAAAAAGAATCGGACCAAGGACAGATCCCTGGGGCACACCACTGTTAACATCCTTCTCCTCAGAGTGAGCTCCATTTACCTGTACTCTTTGTCACCTCCCACCCAACCAATTTCTAACCCAAGCAGTAACTTCAGGGTCCATCCCTAGGGTGCTCAGTTTGTTTATAAGTCGCCTGTGAGGAACAGTGTCAAAGGCTTTACTGAAATCTAAATGCATCACATCTAGGGCTCTCCCTCCATCCAACTCCCTGGTCACCCAGTCAAAGAAATCAATCAGATTTGTCTGACAAGACCTGCCTCTGGTGAATCCATGCTGCCTCGGATCCTGTAATCTGCTGGACTCCAGAAACCTCACTATTTTCTCTTTCAGCAGCATTTCCAATAATTTACCCACCACCGAAGTTAAACTAACTGACCTGTAGTTTTCAACCACATCCTTACTTCCGCTTTTGTGTATTGCCTTTAACCTTTCCCGGCATGCGCAGCTGCATTGAAACAGCCACCAGCGTGAAGGTAAAGGTTCTTCATGCTTGCGGGTTGTGCAGAGGGAGCCGGGGCCTTGCACGGGCTTCCCAGGCTCCCTCTGCAGCCCCTTAGTCGGTGTGGGGCTCTTCAGGGGGGGGGGGGGTGGCTAGGACTGGATGGGCTGTGATGGGGGGGGGAACAGACTGCACATGGGCTGTGATGGGGGGACTGCAAGTGGTCTGTGATGGGAGGGGAACAACCTGGAAATGGGCTGTGATGTGTGTGTGTGGGGGGGGGGGGGAAACGGACTGCAATTGAGCTGTGATGTGGGGGGGGGGGGGCTGCAAGTGGGCTGTGATGGTGGGGGGGACTGGAAATGTGCTGTGATGGTGGTGGTGGGGAAACAGACAGGAAATGGGCTGTGATGGGGGGGGACTGACTGCAATTGGGCTATGATGGGGGGGGAGGACTGCAAGTGGGCTGTGATGGTGGGGGAAATGGACTGGAAATGGGCTGTGATGGTGGGGGAAACGGACTGCAATTGGGCTGTGATGGGGAGGAGGACTGCAAGTGGGCTGTGATGGTGGGGGGCAATGGACTGGAAATGGGCTGTGGTGGTGGGGGAACGGACTGCAATTGGGCTGTGATGGGGAGGAGGACTGCAAGTGGGCTGTGATGGTGGGGGGAAATGGACTGAAAATGGGCTGTGATGGTGGGGGGGGGAACAGACTGCAATTGGGCTGTGATGGGGGGAATGGATTGCAAATGGGCTGTGATGTTGGGGGGATAGGACTGTAAATGGGCTGTGTTGGTGGGGGGAATGGACTAAATGGGTTGTGATGCTGGGGGAGGGAAACGGACTGGAAATGTGCTGATGAAGAGCTGGATTAGGACTGGAAATGGGCTGATGGGGGCTGGAATAGGATGAAGTGGGCTGACGAGGGGGGCTAGGATTGGAAATTGGATGATGGGGGAGCTTGGAGTGGAAATGGGCTGATGGGGGATTGGAATGGAACTGGAAAAGAGCATATGGGGGGCTAGGACTGGAAATGGGCTGATGAGGAGCTGGATTAGGACTAGAAATGTGTGATGGGGGAACGTGGACTGAAAATGGGTGATGGGCTGGAATAGGACTGGAAGTGGGCTGATGGGAGTTGGAATAGGGCTGGAAATGGGCTGATGGGGGAGCTTGGAGTGGAAATGGGCTGATGTGGGGCTGGAATGGAACTGTAAAACAGCATATGGGGGGCTAGGACTGGAAATGGGCTGATGTGGAAGCTTGGGAGACTGGGAATAGAAGGGGGCAGATGCTGGGTGGGTCTAGAACTATAAGGGAGCTGATTTTGGGGGAGGACTAGAAAGGGATGGGGAATAAGAATGGAGAGGGGAAAAGATATTTTGTGTGTGAGGGAAGAAAAGTCTATGATGGGCCGGGTATTGGAAGAGTAAGTGGAGATTGAGAATGGAAGGGTGAAATTTGAGTGGATTTAAAGGAATAAGGAAAGAGATGGAGGAAAGAGCAAAAAGGGAAAGATCAACATGTTAAAGCAGATATAGAGAAAAAATTTGGAAAAAAATCTAAAAGAGAAGAAAGGACAAATGGATAGCTCGCAGAAGACACATAGAAACCAGAAGAAAGTGACTGGAGCAATTTCAACTGAAAAATAAAATGCACAAGCAACAAAAGGTAGAAAAATACTTTTTTATTTTGAATTTATCAACTGGAATATATCAGCTCTGGGAAACGTGCATCATTAACGTCTTTTGTGTTTTGTTTTGTAGAAGAGGAAATTAATTTATAGCTTTATTTCTCCAGTGTTGTTGTACATCCCAAGTTTGGCTTTTGGGGATCCCAGTTTAATTATTGTCTTCCTATTTCTAAATTGTAATCCCTTGTTCTTTGGTGACGGTCTATGTTCTGCATTTTAATCAAGCTGAGGTATTCTGTTCATGTAGTTTCTATTTGACCGTGTCACTTGTTCTCGTTTCCCAGTAGGAGATGCATTGGTATTCTCTGAAATGTATTGGTTTAATATTTGCAGTGTTGCCTTTGATAGGTAGGGTTTGGTGCTTTGTGAGTCCTGGCAGAGCTGTTATGATATGGTGGATTTGCTGAGTTGTAAATGGTCAGTGTTTATAGTACTTCCTAATGGGCCTGGTGGTTGGCACTGGAATATAGTAACGTAGAAATCTGTTAGTCTTTTTTTATCCAGACATTAATTAAGAAGCATGCTTACTAAAAATGCATGTTAACATTATGCAAATATTTATGCAAATGTGGACCCCTATGCAAATGAGGACCCACAATTAATCTCCGCACATGGCCCCGCACCCCCTTGGGCCGTGTCTGGTTTAGACAAATAAGAAATCATACATTTACAAGGAAATAAGACCTTCATAGTAGCACCAAGAGCTCCGACCCTAGATCTTAGGGCCAGGAACTCTCTACGCTTTTTCTGAGTATCTCTAGTCACATCTGGAAAAACATAAATCTTAGAGACTAGAAATTCAGCAGATATTGAACGGAAAAATAAACGTAGAACAGCATCCCTGTCAGACTCAAAGGCAAAGCACGCCACCAGGGTAGATCTCTCAGAAATCACCTCCAAGGATGACTCCAAAAAGGCAGTTAAATTCCCCACATCAGGGTTTCAAGCCACTCCAGTGCCTCCCTCCGGCCCTAGAACAGGAGGACTCAGGGACAGGTATCAGGCCCACACTATGGGTGGTACAGCATCTCCACTGATCTTTAATACATTCCACAGATATTTCCGTAGCATGTCCACAGGTGATATTATCAGACACTTAGGGAAATTCAGGAATCTTAAGTTATTCCTCTGAACTCGATTCTCCAGAAACAGGACCTTCCTACTCAAAACCTCCTTATCCTTTAACTGAGCAACACTCACAGTTCGGAGACTTTCGAGGGTTTCTTCCAGGGCTCCCAATCTGGCAGCATGGTCAACCACTGCAGTTTCACAGGTCACAATCCTAATCAAAATTTGATCCACTTGAGCTTTAAAAGCTGTTTGCATAGTTAGCCAAAGAAGAGTCCACAGACTTAATGGCATCCTAGAGCATATCAAGTGTGATTACAGCTGGTCTTACAACCATTGCTTGGTGATTTCCCCAAACCGGAGATTCCAATAGCGTACCAAGGACCGCCGTTGACTCTGAGGGTAGCTCCGCTGCCAGGGACACCCCAGGAGAACTTCTTCCTGAGGTCCCTTTCCCCTCTTCAGGAAGCTCCAAATACAGCAATGGTAGAGCTGTATGAAGCTAGGGGCTCAGCAATGCCCTGCTGAGACTGGCGTCTGACACTCCCATGCCGAAGAGACCTGTTCTGCCGCAGTTACTGAGGAAAAGAACAGCAAGGTCGACTGCAGCAGCACCCTCAGCGTGAGCGTGGACACCAACGCCTGGGTTTTCCCCTTCCTCTTCCGAGGCATGGTAAGTGCTGCAGGAACTCAGGCACTCTCTGCCATCAGCACAATCACTACCACCGCCATCTTGCTCCCCGCAAACAATCCTTCAGCAATGGTTTAATGGATTAATGACCTAAGATTCAACCAATTTTGATGATTTTTCAAAGGCTTCCAAATGGGAAACAATGGCAGAAGAGTCCTTGATGACAACCAACCAATCTTGTCACTTTGCACGCCTCTTCATTTTTAGCCAGTCTATCCAGCTGAAATGCATTGGACTGTAGAATGATCTGATGCTCCAGGACTTTGCTAAGACCAGCAGTAACTGTATCTGCAAAATCCTGAAATCTGTCATGATCTTTCAAACGGGTTGATTGCTGTCCAGATTAAATCTAAAGTCAACATCTCTGTTTAACAAGCAAGCCACCACTAGCCTGTGGAGAACCTTGCATATTCCCTTCAACCCCTCCAGGTGCAGCCCCTTCAGCTGGAAACTGAGCTAGTAACAGTTGCTGTTCCATTAATGGTTCTGATAGCAATGTGAATGTTTACCCCGCCCACCCACCGCCACCACGCCAGGCACCAATGACTCAGAGAACTCCTTTTATGGGAGTGTGACAGACAGAAATCAGGCTTTATTATATGGAATACCATTTCATGTAAAGTTGCTATTGTCTAAGGCCTCAGTAATAGGATGGATGACAGAGCTTGTTTTATTGAGCCTGGAAAAGAAAATACTGAGTGATGACTTAATAGCAATCACAAGATACAGAAAGGGGATTACAGTGAAGAAAGTGATTGCAGTCCATATCTTCTAAGGCAAAGAGAAGAAGTATTGGGCTCAAATTACAATGGGGAAATTTGGGTTAAACAGGAAGAAATATAGTATATGTGCTCATCAGAACAAACTACCTGGGGGATGGGAATATAAAATGTCTGTCACTGGAGGTTTTTAAGAGAAAGTGTGACAAGTATTTGTCAGTTATAATATTGCTTCTGTAGATTCTGCCTGAAGGCTGGTAGGAAGGATAAGGGAATAGATGGTGCCTTTCGGCCTTATATTTCTTTAATTCTATAATCCTCTGTTCTCAGAATGCATTGTTCATAACCAATTAATCTTCTTGAGATCACAGTGCCAGAAATGTTTATGATGTCACAAGGTCAGCTGCATGTCCTAATGAGATTATAATCAGCTGTGTTTTTATAATGCCCATCACAATGCATCCTAAAAGACAAAATGGCTGAAAAGTAGAAAATGTTAGCACAAAAACTTCTATTTAAAAAAAAACCTATTTCAAAATGGCATTGTTTCACAGATTTTCTATTTTCTTTCTCAGCAGGCAATTGCAGACCCCATTTTCATGATTTTCTGCTTTTCTACATCAATTACCAAGCCAAATAATTAGTTCCAAGTGCTTTTTTTCCTGTGTTTTACATTTAAGTATGCCCACTCTTTCATTCAGGTCTAATGTGCCATCAGCTGTAGTGGATTAGTGAGATGGGATGGCAACTATTCAATTATCATTTCATTTCTCTTTAAATGCTAATGTTTTTTGCAAAACCAGATATCATAAAATTATCAAAACATCAGAAAGGTAGTGAACAGAGATAAGGCAAATTGGGGGCAATATTCAGCGGCTGCAGCATTTTTTGCTTTTTTTTAAATGCAGGCTGCAGAGCTTAAAAAAAACATGTTCATTCTGTGCCTCAATATGAATAGTCAGAAGCACTGAATATATTTACTAACAGCTACATAGCTGTAAGAATAGTGGCAGAATATTGCTGGTTTTCTGTAGAATTAGGTGGAATGCCCACTTTCTGTCTTTGCTCAGCACTGGATAGTGTCAGGGGCACTCTGTAAGAATTTCCAGTAGCATAACACACCTGCCTCGAGGTACAATTCAACAACAGCAAACTAATTAACAATTTAAGGTTCCTGTCAATATAATACTGGCTTGTAGTTGAATGTTAAAATTTCCAACCATGTTTTGGATAGCCGAAACATGGTCATGTCAGGTTGTCTTTTTAATTAAAGTAAGTTTTCACACAGTTGGGAAGCCTTGTTCCTTTCCCTCTGTGTTTGGTTTGCTGTTTGAAGACTGGAGCAGTAATTTTCTCTGACCAATGCTGGATATTTTAAAAATAATTTCTGTGTGTCAAGCAGTGTTTTCAGTGTGGCAGGATCCCATAGGTGGCTCTATAATGAGGCCAAGTGAGGCAGTGGCCTCAGGTGGCAGCTTTATGGGCTTTTTGGGGGTGGAAAAATTGCCCCCAAAAAGACCACCGTCACCGTCTCACTCGGCCTTCAAAATAAAAACAAAACAAAACTCCGGCGTAAGAAGCAGCTGCCGCTGCTGCTCCAGCGGCGGCAGTGGCAGAATGAGGAGCCCCGCAGCCGCCCGCCCACCCCCCTCAGAGAACCTGCTGGTTTCCCCTGGTTTCGCCGGCTCTGCTTTGCAGAGCCGCGTTGAAGGGACAGTTTTTCCCTTAATTGCGGCTCTGTTAAAGATGAGCCCATGGCACTGATGGGAAACAGGAAATCCTGTTTCCCATCAGCACCTCGGGCTTAGCTTTAACAGAGCTGCGTGAAAGGGAAACACTGTCCCTTTGCCGTGGCTCTACAAAGCAGAGCCAGCGAAACCATGGGAAACCAGCAGGCTCTCCGGAGGGGGGGCGGGTGGGTGCCACGGGGCTCCTCATTCTGCCACTGCCGCCACTGGAGCAGCAGCGGCAGTTGCTTCTTAGGCGGGAGGTTTATTATTTTTTCAATTTCCCTGGGTTGGGGGTCTAGGACTGGAACTGGGCTGATGGGGGGGTAGGACAGGAACTGAGCTGATTGGGGGGTTTAGAACTGGAAATGGGCTGATGGGGGGGTTAGGACTGGTAATGGGCTATGGGGGGGGGTTAGAACTGGAAATGAGCTGATGGGGGTTATTACTGGAAATAGGCTGATCAGGAGGGGGGCTAGGATTGCTAATGGTCTATGGGGGGTTAGAATTGGAAATGGGCTGATGGGGGGGTTAGGACTGGAAATCGACTGATGGGGGTTTAGAACTGGAAATGGACTGATCAGGAGGGGGGCTAGGACTGGTAATGGCCTATGGGGGAGGGTGGGTTAGAACTGGAAAGGGGCTGATAGGGGGTTAGGACTGGTAATGGGTTATGGGGGGGTTAGTACTGGAAATGGGCTGATAGGGAGGGGGCTAGGACTGGTAATGGGCTATGGGGGATAGAACTGGAAATGGGCTGATCAGGAGGGGGTTAGGACTGGTAATGGGCTATTGGGGGGCTTAGAACTGGAAATGGGCTGATGGGGGCTTAGGACTGGAAATGGGCTGATCGGAGGGGGCTAGGACTGGTAATGGGCTATCGGGGGAGGGCTAGGACTGGAAATGGACTGATGGGGGTTTAGAACTGGAAATGGGCTGATGGGGGGGTTAGGACTGGTAATGGGCTATGGGGGGAGACTAGGACAGGAAATGGGCTGATTGGGGTGCTAGGCCTGAAAATGGACTTATTGGAGGGTTACGACTGGTAATGGGCTGATTGGGGGGCTAGGACTGGGGTGGGCTGATAAAGGGGATAGGACTAGAAATGGGCTGGGACAGGAAATGGGCTAATAGGGGAGGGGAGGAGAGTGCTGCTGGCCCTGGAAGAAAACTAGGGGCTAGGGCTACAAATGGGCTGATGCGGGGGGATGGTAGAATAGGACTGGAAGGGAGCGGATACTGAGAGGGTCTGCCAGGGGAAGGATGGGGCAGGAAGGGAAGGAGGGGGCTGGAAAGGAGCTGACACCTGGAATGTACCGAAGGGGGACTGGAAGGGAGCTGACACTTGGGGATGGGAGTGGTAGGTAGCTGGGTAATAGGGAGGAGGCTGGAAGGGAGCTGATATGTGAATGGCACTGGAAGAGAGATGGACAGAGGGTAGGGTGGCTGGAAGGGAGATGACTGGGGGGTGGCACTGAGAGTGAACCTGAGCTGATACCTGGGATGGTATTTGGACTAGAAGGGGCTGGGCAGTGGGAAAGGAGGGGGACTGGAAGGGAATGGACACAAGTGGCAGTCATGGGAATGCAAGGTTGTTGACATTGGAAGGTACTGGGAGGGGAGGACTGGAAAGGGGACTGATACTGGAGAGGGTTACTGAAACTGGAAATGGGCTGATGGAAGGAAGTGAAGAAAACAAAAGAAAAGATAAGAAATGGCAGATGGACCATGGACCATAGACCACAGAAAGAGAGCTAAGAGAAGACAGGAAAGCAGAAGCCTCAGATCGGGACCAGCATGATCAGAGAATAAAATGGTCAGACAACAAAGGTAGAAAAAATAATTTTATTTAATTTTGGTGATTGGACTTTGTGCTATTTTTATATTTTACACAGTATTGGGGAACTACATCTCTTATTTATCTGATGTTGCACTGCATGTGGACTCTGGCTTCTTGGGGTTTCAGTTTAAATTTTGTCTACATATTTTTATTTTTACTTTAGATTGTGGTTACTTATTCTGTACTTCGTGAGGGTTGATGTTGTGAGTGTGTGACTGAGGTCAGGTGTTCTGTTAACATGCAGTTTGTATATAAAGATTTATACTGTACTGTAGTAATTTGACTTGTTCAGCTTTTCAAATAGGTGTATGGATGTTCCAGGGCAGACACACAAAAGCGAGCGGTGGTAGGTGGTCACTAATGCTTTATTGAAATAAAAGAAACGCCCCAACGCGTTTCGGCACAGCCTTCGTCAGGGGGCTGAGAAAGTATATGGAAGTCAAAAAAGCACTATGGAGCGCACAGCAACCGATATTACCATATAAAAGCTGTAGTAAACAGCAGAAACAATTACTATATACTCCACCACCTGCCCGACAGCCATCAAAAGCTCCCCCGATCGGGGTAGAGCGCCTGAGTGGGAAATCCTCCCACTCAGAAGCTCCTGCCCTATCGGGGCAGTGGGAGCAATGAAACTCACTTTAAAAGTGGTGCCCCAGCAGGCAGTCCGCCACTCCAGCCTCCACCACCCGCTCGACAGCCATCAAAAGCTCCCCCGATCGGGGTAGAGTGCCGCTCAGAAGCTCCTGCCCAATCGGGGCAGTGGGAGCAATGAAACTCACTTTAAAAGCAGCGCCCCAGCAGGCAGCCTGCCACTCCAGCCTCCACCACCCACCCGACAGCCATCAAAAGCTCCCCCGATTGGGGTAGAGCGCCTGAGTGGGAAATCCTCCTGCTGAGAAGCTCCTGCCCAATCGGGGCAGTGTGAGCAACGAAACTCACTTTAAAAGCGGCGCCCCAGCAGGCAGCCCACCGCTCCAGCCTCCACCACCCGCCCTACAGCCATCAAAAGCTCCTCCGATCGGGGTAGAGCGCCTGAGCAGGAAATCCTCCTGCTCAGAAGCTCCTGCCCAATCAGGGCAGTGGGAGCAACGAAACTCACTTTAAAAGCGGCGCCCCAGCAGGGCATGCCCGTGCCTGAGGGCCTCGCCAGAGGGCCCTTTGGCCTGGCCCTTAGGCGCGCCACAGAAGCAGCCACAAATGCAACCAGGAGTAAAGCAACAGCAGCCATCATCCACCAGCCCACACAGCAAAACTCAAGCAACTACACAAAAGAAACCACCACCAACACAGAAACCTCAGCCCACATGAGACAGCGAAAAAAAGAAAGGAACACCCAATGCCCTAAGGAAACCAACGTGGAAGCCCAACCCAGCCCCAGGACACACAGGTACACCTATAAACCATGCCACCCTTCCTAGCCCCAATTTACCTCCTAGCACCATTCCTAACCCTTTATCCCTCCACTACCGACACACTCCCCAACCACCCCATACCAAGCGTCACAACCATCCAAACCACAAACACCAACAACCCCCCCCCCCCTGCATGGAGCAACACCCACACACCACCCACACCAATCCACATCCCCAATCCCCCAAACAACAACCCTCTCTCCATCACACTAATAAATGCTCGTTCAGTCAGAAACAAGCACCACATGCTCCAAGCACAACCCAAAAGATTGACATCCTATGCATAACCGAAACATGGCTAACGGATACCAACACTGTGCTCATTAACCAACTAACACCCTTCGAATCTCATGTTAGAATGGATATCGTTTAGTGGAAGCATGCTATAATGAATGTACAATGATATCGCAGTAGAACCTATGCATGTAATCCTCATGTATTGTTTTCTTTTAGTTTTTTTTTTGTGTGGCTGTTCTTTAAAACGTGAAATAAAGAGTTTAAAAAAAAAAAAAAAACAACTAACACCAAATGGATACAGTCTTCATCACTGTTCTCGAGCTCACACCAGAGGAGGAGGAGTAGCCATCATTGCGAAAGCCAACCTCTACCTCAGAAACCAAGCCTCAGAAACAACCAGTTAAACGGACATACTCACTCTCACCAACAAGCACCTCTCCATATGCCTAATCTACCGAGCGCCCACCCCAAGCACTGACCTATCAGGCATATTACAACACATATCAGAGAGTGCCATCTCCACAAAAGAACAACTAATCCTCGGAGACTTCAACCTCCCAACACTCCAGGACAAATATGCCGAAGCCTTCATCAATGCCATGGAAGCAATGAACCTAACCTAGATCATACACGAACCAACACATGAAAAAGGAAACACACTTGACCTCATATTCCTGAACTCCCAAAATGCCACCTCATACAAAAACCCAGAGATCACATGTGTACCATGGTCAGACCACTATCTCATCAGCATCTCCCTCATCTACCAGCACACCAGCGTCAAAGAAAACAAACAACATACAAGAAGATTTAAACCATTCATCAAAGAGGATTTCCTGGTGCAAATACTACCTAAACTCCAAACAAGCTCCACCAACATCGATGACCTAATCCACAACTGGAATACTACGATCTCCTCTGCATCTTGTGCAATGGCAAACTGCACCAAAACCAGACATACCTCAACAAAAACCCGATGGTTCACCCCCAACCTACGAAGACTAAAGACCCAACTCAGAAGAGCAGAGAGAAAATGGAGAAAGACAAAAAAAGAGGAAGATAAAGTAAAATACATCAGTGAACTAGACGCTTACCACACAGAAACCGATAAAGCAAAAAGGACCTACCACTCGAAGATCATAAACACTTCAATAAACAAACCATGTGAGCTCTTCGAAATTGTCAAGAAGCTAACAAAAGCACCCAACCACTCCAACCAGCTACCAAACATCCCACCAGAACTGCTAGCATGCAAATACAAGCAGCTTCAACAACCTCAAATTCCGCAACCGAGACAACAACCCGCCCTACTTCCATAGACACAGACTGGAGCACATTTGAAACAATCACCAAAGAAAAAATAGAATCCACCATCTCCTGCCTAAACACTACCACCTCTCCACTATATCCATGACCTGCAGAATGGATAAAGAAATCCAAGGAGAACTTAAGCATGCCCCTAACCCACATTGTTAATGAATCCCTCAGACAAGGACACATGCCAGACATCCTCAAAACCTCCATCATCCGCCCAACCCTAAAAAAACACAACTTAGACCCCCTTGACCCCGCCTTCTTCAGGCCTATAGCAAGTCTTCCATTCACCGCCAAAATCATTGAGAAGACAGTTCAACAACAACTTCAACACCACCTGGATACCAACAACATACTGGACCCGCAACAGCATGGTTTCCGTCCATTCCATGGAGTCGAGACCCTCATGACATCACTAATGAACACCCTCATCAAGGGCACACAGACCAAGCACTCTGGCTATGCTATGATCTTCCTGGACATATCCGCAGCCTTTGACACCATCTCCCACAACATCCTCCTACACAGACTCCAAGAAATTGGCATCAACAACGTCGTACTACAGTGGTTCCACTCCTACCTGACCAATAGCCAACAACTGATCCGCACAAGCATAGCAACCTCCCCCCCCCTTTCAGCAACACCAAGGAGTACCCCAAGGATCCACACTATCCGCCATGCTCTTTAACATCTACCTGCAACCACTCTGCTCAATCATACGCGCCCATAACTTCAACTACCACATCTACACAGATGACATAATGCTCTATGGACCGATCACAACCACCAACC
Organism: Ichthyophis bannanicus; assembly: GCA_033557465.1. Taxonomy (NCBI): domain Eukaryota; kingdom Metazoa; phylum Chordata; class Amphibia; order Gymnophiona; family Ichthyophiidae; genus Ichthyophis; species Ichthyophis bannanicus. Next base: position 495,328,116 of record CM066032.1, read on the forward strand.
CAACAAATGATCAACTAACAGACTGCTTCATAGAAGTCTCCAGCTGGCTACAAAAGAACATCCTATCCATCAACCTAAAAATAATAGAATCCCTCATAGTAACCAAGGATCCAAACTTCACACCACCACCACACCTCAACTTAGGAGCCACACAAATACAAATACAACCACACATAAAATACTTAGGAATCATCATAGACCAAGCGCTCACACTCAAGCAACAGATCAAAAAGACTACTGGACTAATATTCCACAAAGCAAAAACAGCACAACGCCTCAGGCCTCTCCTTGATCCACAGGACTTCAGGACAGTCATGCAAGCTATGACGCCCCCCTACCTGGACTACTGCAACATAATCTATCATGGACTACCTGCCACCCACACCAACCCACTACGAACTGCCTTAAATACACAGCAAGAATTATCCAGAAAGCAAAAAAACAAGATCACATCACCCCAGTCCTGAGAGAACTGCACATACTCCATCTCGAAGCAAGAATCAAATACAAATCAGCCCTACTTATCCACAAAGCCCTCTATCAAACGCAGACCTCCCAGCTCCGAACTTTACTGCCCCAACCCACCCACAATAGAACAACCAGACAAACCACTAGCAACACCCTCACCATCCCCCATGAACGAACTAAATACAATCAACGGACCTGCAACAGAGCCTTCGAACTATACGCACCACCCCTCTGGAACTCCCTACCAAGTCAAATCAGAAACAACGGAGATCCTTCAACATTCAGAAAACAACTAAAAACCATCCTGTTCCAGGAATACCTCGGACCAGAAACAAACATCCACCACTAACACCCTCTCCAGACCATTTAACATACCCAAAGATCTACCTACTAAGAGACTGATGTCCATTGTTTAAGCCCTTAATGTCTGTCTAGATCAGGGGTGGGCAAACTTTTTGACTCGAGGGCCGCAATGGGTTCATATATTGGACCCGGGGGCCGGACCAAGAGTAGATGGACGGTGTGTATGTGTGAATAAATATAAATTAAATTTAAATTTGTAACATTAAATGTTTAGATTAATTTTAGGTAGAAAAGCATAAAAAGAGTTATTTCACCTGAGACCTGCTCATTTTGGGAGACCCTGCCAATAGTTAAGCTACTGCTAGCTTAGCGTTCAGCATCACCAATGCACTCAAGCCCTCACAGCAGGACAAGCTACAAATCAAGTAAGGGTTTGTCAAAGTACCCAGCCATTGTTAAAGAAGCCGCTGCCGAAGCATCAGCTCAGTTTGACAAGAGGCTTTATTACCGGTGCAGTGTTCCTTGGATCTCCTGGGCATCGGTGAGCGAGTCCTCTTTAAAAATGCCTAGGTACTTTAACAACAATAAAAGGGGACGGCTTTAGCATCCAAACCATCCTTAGCATACTTGGAATAGTAGTCCTCGTAGTCGGCTCGCGGTTACATTTTCTCTTCCTTAACCGCCTGATAAATCGGGATAACTTGCGTCCCGCTTAGGGTTCCCTCAGGATGCCTCTCATGAGAGCCGAAAATTCGAGATGCGTAGTCAGCCTAAGCATAAAAGCAAATTATAAACAGTTCCTAAACTTTGTGACTAGGTTTGATTGACAACGATTAGGGTACCGGGTGACGTTTGCACTGCTGTTACAGTTTGCCTTCTTGTTTGTTAAATCAAATATTTTCCCCATCTAAAGAGCCGCTGCTTCGGCAGCGCCACGACCACGGCAGAGGACGCTGCAAAATGCTGTCCCCCGGAACGGGAAGCAGCACGCGCTCCTCTCCGCTCCATTCCCACCGTCTCGAGGCGCTGTTGACGGTTTCTATGGCGACGGGGCCGCGTCGGACTCTGAGCCTCGGCCTGAAACGCCGGCAGCAAAGGAGCAGAAGGTAAGAGAGAGTAAGTAGATTGCAGAGGGAATGTAGCAGAAGCAGGGGCCGGGGTCAGTGCCCGGCTCAGGAGGGCACTCGGGGCATGCTGCAGGGGTGAGGCAGCGCTCCGCGGGCCAGATTAAAAGGTCTGCCGGGCCGTATACGGCCCGCGGGCCGTAGTTTGCCCATGCCTGGTCTAGATCATTAATATTGGCCTCCCCGGTGACAGCCCCCCCACCTAAGAATTGATTACTGCCCCCCCCTAAGAATTGATTACTGCCCCCCCCCTTTTTGTTAAACTGCTTTGACCCGGTGAAAAGCGGGATATAAATAAGGTTAAATAAATAAATAAATAATAGTATATCTACAGATTCACTTATGAGATCTTTCAGCACTTCTGGATGCATGCCATCCAGTTCAGGTGATTTACTGCTCTTTAATTTGTTGATCTGACCTATTATGTCTTCTAGGTTCACTGAAATTTTCTTTAGTTCCTCCAAACTACCACCATTAAAATATAATTTCTGGCATCTTCCTCAATAAAGACTGAAGCAAATAAATCATTTAGAAGGGCATATTCAGTGGCAGCACCTCAAGCCTGAATATTCAACCTCTGAACTTATCTAGTTTCTGGTGCTGAATATTCAGGTTTGCCGAAGAACAGTGTCACTATCCAGCTAGCAGCAATACTCAGCCACAAAGAGCCCAATTCCATAATGTGTATGTCTGGCCTGGGGACATGTCTAAATAACAATGGGTCCCCTTTCAACCTAATTCTGCATCCGCAGGTCTGGATGTGCCTGCGGGGTCGGAACTGGCAAGATAGATGTGCTCGGCAGGCACGTGCAAGTGCTATCCAGCTGGTTCTGTGCCTCGCACGTGGGTAAATAGTTTGGACATTGCCACATCCACTGTATTCGGAAATGTTACGCATTTTGGATCCTTCCTGTCCCTGCAGATGCCACGCTCCTTGGGAAAAACATGCATTTCCTAAGCTGCCCATCACTGACAGCTGCTGCAACCTATTTTTATTCAGCAATGTTTTTCACCAGGTCAAAGTGGTGCACATTTAGGTATCAGTATATATTTCCCCTTGTCTCTAAAGAGCTCACAATCGACATTTTTTTCTGCACCTGAGACATGTTAACAGGCTTGCCCAAGGCCACAAGGAGCACCTGTGGGAGAAGAAATCCCAGTCTCTTCATCCCAAGGTTGCTGTTCTCTTGTGGGATTCAAATCCCCAGCCCTCTGGTCCAAGGCAATTTGCCACAACCACTAGGCCACTCCTCCCACAGAGACCATATGCCAGTCCACCTTGTGCCCGCAAAAGTGCTAGGTAAGCCCAGTGCACAGCAATATGGTATACAAGAATATAAATATGAACATGTATGTCAGGACATACCTTGCATCAAATGATACGTGGCATTAGGAACCGGCCCCAGTGAGTCCTGCCCTGGTCATCTCTACAAATATGCCTTAAATTGCTAGGGATGGATCCTCACCAAGTCCACAAAACCCCGAACTAACTTTGCAGGTCCCCAGTGGATGCATAATATTGCTGAGCAATAAATGTATGCCCTTTCTATGCTTCTGGCTTCTAAGTGCACTCATTCTGTGGCTCTGCACCACCACTCCCCTTTTATCGCTCTCTACACCCCTCCCCGTGAACACCATTCGACTGTCAGATTACTTATATCTGTGCCCTTCCCTTCTACTGCCAAATCCAGACATCACTCCCTTCACCTTGCTGCTCCATAAGCCTGGAACAAACTACCTGAGTCTGCACGTCATTTATGTCCCTGGCCCCTCTGAAATCCAGGCGGAGCGCTCACCACATCGGTGCTGCTGTTGGATCCGATCTTCCTAAGCTCCCTTGTGATTCCTGACCATTCCCCCTGGATATATCCTGTTCACAGCTGCTATGTTGACTGTCCCGACTAGATTGTAAGCTCTGCTGAACAGGAACCATCTGTTAAATGTGTCTGTGTAGCGCTGCGTAAGCCATACAAATAATAAGTAGTAGTTGTAGTAGTTGTAACAGTGCCTTCTGGCTATGGCACGTGAGATCCAACTAACTGGGTACTGGCATTTCTCACAGCAGCTACACCTGTCCCATCATGATGTATGTTATTCTGTATATATCCACTATCTGTGGGGCAGCCCTGCCTGCCTTCCCACAGCCAGCTTTGTGGCATTGCTCCCCTGGTCAGGGCTATGTGGGCATGGGAGTGGAGAGCCCTGTGCCTTGATACTACATAGCCAGACTCCAGATATTTCAGCACTCTCACAGATCTCATTGATCCTGGCCTGGGTAGGGATGTAGGCTGCATGGGATAATTCGGAGAATGTTGTCACTACATCAGTTGTGTCTCCAAGTGCCAGGCACAGTGGAAATATTGCTACCCTATCACACTGCCAACAATATGTGATCTAAAGTACCCTATGTAAAATAATCCAGAAGGAATAAGCATAGTTTTCCTATGGATAAATGTCAAAACAAATCCTTGTCAATAATAGGAACCCTCAGAATAAGGGCATTCAACAGTGCAAACCGCACTAACACATGCTCAACAGCAACACCTTTGGTCCCACAACATGTGCATTATGGGCAAGCATTAGTGCAGTTTGCACTTTTGAGTGCCCTTATTCTGAGGGTCCCTTATCATTGGTGGGGATATGTTTTGACATTTAGCTATAGTGAACCCTCTCTGAGTTTGATGCACACTGGCACCTGGTGACGCTGTGGTCATTGATACGGTCCAGGTACTGGCCAGACTTTCATGTTCCCACTGAACTGCAGATGAACATACCAGATCCCACTGTGCACCCCTCAAACCATACACAAACACACGCATTCTCACCTTCTGTCTCAAAACATGATTCTGCCCAAAAGATGCCCTGATCCTATACATAACAGCTATGACATCACGTAATCTCATGGGGTACCAGGACTACAAATATGATCTCCGTTTTGAATCTACAAAGGAATCCTTTCCCTGCTCACGCCCATACTATCCCTGCATCAGCAGTCCCATTTTTCTGAACATAGGAATTGTTAGGGTCCCCTAGATTGGCTCCTTTAGCACAAACAGCAGATATGTGCATAGCCTGAATAAACACTATTGCTCTTCTTAATATTTCTGTAAAGGTGTTTAGGAATGTTTCTTTACCTTACAACATTCCCTCACCTCTGCTCCCTGTACCTTAAAACTACATCTTGTATTTTTCCAGGCTGCAGTCACACCAGTTCAAAACATACTTGCCTTAGTATGGGCTGCATTGCAGAGCACAGCAGAATATTTTCTAAGTCCTAGCCTTATACCACATTTCAGCAGGAATAACGTGGACGTTTCCGGGAAATACTTAATACATACATGAGACTTTCCTGAATATGTTGTCTACATCCCCATGACTGATCATGCCCATTTTGCCCTCTCTGCCTACATTCTGAGATTCCCATGCTAGCTCCTTGGATGTGCATGTCAGCAGGGTTTCAAAATATGGTTGGGGACATTTTCGACACATAAATGTCCCTGCTGCACATACAAACCCCTTATTCATGTTCTGTAATGATCCCCTATCTGGATACAAAAAACAATTAAAGTTAGGGCAGCTATTCAGATCACCTAACTTTAACTGATTTAGCTATCTGATTAGTGGTTGAATATTATCACTAACCAGATAGTGACTGTCACTTTCCCCAATCCGTCCACAGACCACCCTGTTTTTAACTGGACATTTTTTATGTGATCTGTGGGGATATTCAATGGCACTAACCACTGAATATTGGGACAGCTAAAATGCTTTGATTATCCCCTCCTTAGTCTCTCCCCAATAGCCTTATCCTCCCTGAGTGCTCCTTTTACCCCATGATTATCTAATGGACCAGCTGGCTCTCTCAAAGTTTTCTTGTTGTGAATGTACCTGAAAAAAATTTTGTTATTGGTTGTTAACTCTGTGGCAAGTTTCTTTTTTTTTTTTTTTTATTTATTTATAAGTTTTCAATTGATACAACAACCAACCAAAGAAAAGGACAATCCTAGGATACAAAATAAGTACAATATTGTACAAAAAGAAAAATAAAGGCAATTTAAATGTCGATTAAGCCCACATTACTGGGACCTGAGAAGTGATATATAAAAGGAAAAAGAGGAAAGGAAAACAAGGCTCTAAGAAAACAGCCTACAACAGGGAGGTACATTTAATTACTCATCCTCTACTGCCTGCTCTAAACTCTGCCTATCTACAATAAACTGCTCCAAGTGGGCAACGTCTGAGAAAACATAAGTTGCACCACTATAAGTCACAACACATTTACAGGGAAATCGTAGGAAAAACGTAGCACCCATCTTAAGGACACGAGGCTTGTCAGACGGCTGCCTGGGTGAGAATCTTCACAGTCTTGGCAAGTGCATATATCTATATGATTTGCAAGGGATTGTGGGCAATGCAGTTCATTCACACCAGACACAGCTGCTCACAATAATTAGTTGTGCTTTTGGGTAAAGCCAATAAGATATTTATTTATGGGGTTATTTCTCCCAACACAGATATGCTTGGTAGCACATAAATCAGTATACTTGCTTTCAGTGTTAAACTTGGAAAAACAAAATCAGGAAACAACATTTGAACTTGTCAGGCAATCAAAGCAAAAGAAATAAGACCTGGTTGGCAACAAACTGGTCTTTTCTGTAGGCTTTAGCTAATATTCTCTTAGCAATATATCAAACAACAAACCAAAAGCCACAAAGAAAGGAAAAACTGTTCTTTTCAGGTTAACTTCTTATATCTTCCCACATAGATTCAGAAGTGCCTCTCTCAGAGCTCACAAGCAATTAGGTAAGGCTCAATTGCTAGCAGTTATCCAGCTGAAACCCCTTAGCTGGCTTGCTTTCTACTGCGTGACTAGAAATCCTACTCAGGAGCTTTTCTGAGTAGACTAAAGAACAAGTTTGTATTTCTTTGTGATGGTAGCTGTACTTTATAACAGAAAATCACCAAAGGAGTTTAGACAGAGAGCAGCCCATGTAAACACACTCTTCACCTGCTATCACCCCCTCTTCTTCAACAAGCATGGGTTCAATATCATGGATTGGCACAGATGAATCTCCCAATGGAGCACTTTCAGGAGAATACTTGTTTCCCTGCTGTCTTTCAAGGTTATAGCTAGGGCATAGATCAGTGTTCATACCTGAGCTTCCATTGCTGTTAGAGTTCCTCTCTATATAGCCTGGCCAGTATGTAGTCCAGTTCTTATGTCCAGCCTTCCAATCCGGATCCCTGGACACTGGATCTCTCTTCACATACCTTCTGGAACGGGTCTTAGGGTCCCTTCCACGTGCAGCCGTCTCACTCACAGGTACCGTCTGGAGATTCCTAGCTCTGCAGCACCATTCCACTGGCTTTCCCCAGTCCAATGGTGTATGCTGGCCCTTGGAATGCCTTCTAGTATACGTACTGCTCCAAACTCCTCTAGACCTCTCAAAGGCTTTTCTCTTCCTTCTTCAAAGGGTTTCTTGCCCTCTCTGTCCGTCCGGTTTGGCTTCTGCTTCTGATGATCCTCCAGATGAAACTGAGGATATCCAAGCTGATCATGAAGATGATGATGATCCTGAGGATAATTCTCTGTAGAATAAACTCTACCTTTATTCTGCTTAGATGAGTGCTCCTCCCTAACACAGCGCAGCTGTGCTGAATCAGGCCCTGCCCTTTGAGATGAGTGCTTAGGGATTACCTCATAGCCCTCCTGATTGAACACACGTTTCCCCACTTCAGCTCCTCTAATGGCTGTTGGAAACCTGGTGCATTCTGGGACTGGTAGTCTTTTATGGGAAAATTCTGTTTTCTTATTTCTACCAGAACTGACAGGTTGCTTGTTCAGAGTCACTTCACCTTTCCTATAGCTCCTTCCTGAGCTATGATAAGCTTCCTTATCTCAGGCTTCAAGGTTAAGAAAAGCCTCTGTCTAAGTTGGGTGCTACGTGCCACATCGGGAAAGATATTCACTCTGTGTCCACAAAAAACCGTTGACTTATATTTGAAAAAGGCTTTCAAAATTCTCTGTTTCAACTCCAAAGATTGCAGGACCTGGTGTGATTCGAGCTGGAGGTGAAAGGGGCGTGACTGTGAGCCCCGGGAACTGTTACCGTTCGGTGCCTTGCTGAGACGCTTGCCTCCCCCTTAATTGCTGGGCAGGCAGCGTGGGGACAGCTATCTTCAGCGAGGACCCTGTTGAGAGGATAAAAGCTGCTCTACCTTCTATCCAGTGGACCTGGTGTGATTCGAGCTGGAGGTGAAAGGGGCGTGACTGTGAGCCCCAGGAACTGTTACCGTTCGGTGCCTTGCTGAGACGCTTGCCTCCCCCTTAATTGCTGGGCGGGCAGCGTGGGGACAGCTATCTTCAGCGAGGACCCTGTTGAGAGGATAAAAGCTGCTCTACCTTCTATCCAGTGGACCTGGTGTGATTTGAGCTGGAGGTGAAAGGGGCGTGACTGTGAGCCCCGGGAACTGTTACCGTTCGGTGCCTTGCTGAGACGCTTGCCTCCCCGTTAATTGCTGGGCGGGCAGCGTGGGGACACCTATCTTCAGCGAGGACCCTGTGTGTATATATGATTGCATGGTTTTGACCGCAAAGCGTGTCCGCGGAACGTGATTCGAAGGGGCGTGTTCAAAGGGGCTGGCCACGCCCCTTTGGCGCCCCTTCGGCGTCACTGAGGCGGAAGACGCTTGAGAAGGTTTTTTGTTGTTTTGCTGTTTATTTTTCCATGTTGTGAGATCTTAATGGGGAAGAGGAAAGTGAAAATGGGGCGAGTAGAAGGTACGCCCGCTGATAGCGCCCCTGTTGTGGGCCCTCTTGATAGGCATTTTATCTCCCGACCGGTAGCACAGTCCTCTCCGGAGGGTCCTTCTCTCAGTTCTGGAGGGAGGACCCCGCCTTCCTGCCCTGCTACATTAGTACCTTTTTATCGCCGGGGAAAGATATTGATTCAGCAAGAGTAACTCTTAATTGTGGGGTTATTTTGCCTACGCCTGTTAGGTTAGCAAAGGAGGGAGACCTTTCTGGTCTTCCCCCTCTGTTACCGGAGAAGGAGATCACTTTAAAGGATCTTTGGGCTGCTATACAGGGTATTAATATTAAATTGTCCTCTACTCTTGGTTCCCTGTGTGATTTTTCACAAGAAGCAGTTTCGACTTTTCAACAGTTAAGTGGTAAAGTGTCTTCAGTAGATTCGGCTGTTGTTAGATTAGAGTCACAGGTTTCCACATTACAATCGACTAATGTGGGGGGTATTAAAGATTCCCTGATAATGCATGCTAAATTGGAGGCTTTTGAAAATACTCTGCATGCCTATAATCTTCGACTCCTGAATTTTCCGTGTACTTCTCTTCTTTCTCCAAAAATTTTATTTGAGAAATACCTGAAGGAAGTCTTGCTCATAATGGATCCTGTAGAGGTGTCTCATTTATATTATGTTTCACGTTTTAAACGAACTGTGAATTCTGAAGGTGGGCTCGATGTGCTTGAGCCTTCCATTTCAGAATTAACAGCTTTTCTTGAAGACTCTGCCGAGGTGATTAACTCTCGGTCCACACTAATTGTTGTCCTGTGGCAAGTTTCTTTTCAAATTCTTTTTGCTTTCCCTGTCATCCGCCTTGCCAGTGCTTAGGCAATATCCTGTTTATTCATTCAGATACTTTTTCCATTTTTTGAAGGATTATTTTTGGCTATAATAACCTCTTTCAGTTTACCTTTTAACCCTGCTGGCTCTCATTTGTCCTTCCTGCTGCCTTTCTTTTAATAAGTGGAATACATCTGGGCTGTGCTTCTGTGCTGATATTTTGAAAAAAAATCCATGCCTGAGGTAAACTCTTAAGCTTTGCAACAGCTGCTGCTCTTTTTTCACCATTTTCCTTATTTTATCGTAGTCTCCCTGTTGAAAATTAAATGCCAGTGCAATAGATTTCCTTGGTGCCCTTACTCCAGTTATTAAGTTGAATTTGATCAGGCTATATTTTTTTTGTCTTGATTAGATCGTAAGCTCCGATGAGCAGGGACTTTGTCTTAAATCTATATGTACCAGTCATTAGTAGTAGTAGTAGTAATATTGCCAAGTAGACCTAAACAATTACCTCTTACATCAAATCCTGTATTCCACTAGGGACTAGGTCTAAAATACCTCACCTTATTGTCAGTTTCTGAACCAGCTTCTTAATGAAGCAACTATTTACTTCATCCTGGAATGTTATCTCCCTAGCATGCCCTGACATGACATTTATCCAGTCAATACTGTGGTAATTGAAATCACCCATTATTATTGTGTTGTCAGGTTTGTTGGTTTTGCTAATCTCTGTTAACATTTTATCGTCTGAGCATTCGTTCTGGCCAGGTGGATTGTTGTATATCTCCACGACTATTCTCTGTCGTCACACATGGAATTTCTGTCCATTAAGATTCCATGGTGCGTTCTGTTTCCTGCAGAACATTTATTATATCTGATTCAATGCTCTTTTTAACATACAGCACCACCCCTCGAAAAATTTGATCTACCCTATCACTGCGAGATAATTTGTACCCAGATATCACAAAGTCCCATTGTTTTTCTGCCTTCCACCAGATCTCTGAGATGCCTATTATTCATTCAGTGCCATATATTCTAACTCTCTCATCTTATTTTTTATATTTCCAGCATTTGTATACAGACATTTCAAAGTATGCTTTTTGTTTATATTTACAACATGCTTAGCAGCTGACAGAGATAATTTGTAATCTTTCAACTCTGCTCGCACCTTAAGAGCACCTGAGCTACTTTTGCCTTTATTTCAACTTCTCCATTGAGATGACCTAACTTCCCTGTTTTCATAGTATCCATCAAAGTTGTGCCGCGCTGAACCATGCGCTCTTCAGCAACCGTCAGCCTTTCTCTAGGTTCTATTTAAATGCTGTTCTATCTCCTTTTCTAAATGTTAGCACTAGTAGCCTGGTTCTATTCTAGCTAAGGTGGTGCCTATATTTTTGGAGGAAGTCCCATAAAACATCAGAATTGTACCTGCATTTTAAAGCTCATAATGATCCATGTATAGCAGAAGAAAACGCTGCATAAAATTCATCAGCAGCTGCTGGTGAATAGCTTTGTATCTCATAGGGGGAAAGAATAAAGTTTCTTCATCAGTTGATCTCATTGTATAAAATCTAAGCCAAATTTCAGCAAGACGACGTTACAATTAAAGTTTGGTAGTAAAGTAAATTAGGAATACATACTGGCCACATGTCACCCAGGATAAAAAGATGCCCACCCATAGCTTATGCCCTAGGGCTGGAGACGGTGATAGCAATAGTGCAGACACTGCAGATGAAGATAACACTCCTGCCATAGATAAAGGCCATGGTGAGCTTGTTCATTGACCCACTATGGCAGGAGATAAACCACAGAAGTTAGTGAAAATGCTGAGAGGATTAACTATAATTAAGTGGACTCCTGCAGATAATGAGGAGTTAATATACTCCCACCTTTATGTTACAAATCCTATATTTAAATTGAGGGTATACAAAGAGTCCTCTGAAATATGCAAAAAAAAAGAGAAATACCGCCGCAAGACAAACTGCAAAAAGCAACTGGTTAAATTTAAGATTGCTAATTTTACAGATCAAAGTAAAAAAGTACATGAGTGATAACATCTTAAAACAATGGAGGGCTTCAGTGGAAAAGAGGAGACCTAGGTAGGTGCACTGGAAGAAAGGAATATGGAAAAAGAGAAAGAACAGCCTCAGAAAGGAACAACGAAAGAAAGTGTCTCCCCCCTCAGACTGTGTGGGATCACTCCAGCAGCCACTGGGGATCACTCTGTCTCCATCAGAGACATCATAACCAGACTCCTCTACATAAATTAACTGCCCTTAGGGTGGGCCCTTGCTGGACAGGCCTTTGCCTAATGACCAAGCCAAAGGGCCCTTTGACGTGGCCCTTAGGTGGGGTCCCGGTGTACAGCTACTACACTCGTTGTGCACATTCAGCATCACCCTAAGGATAGGAACCACTCCACGCCTTGCACAACACTGCAATCACAACCTCCAAAAACAGCACATGAAGGTGAGCAACACACCTCTGCTTGCTAGTAGTGCCCCCCACAGCACAACTACGATCTCACAAATCCACAGCCTAAAACTACCACACTCCAAAGGCCAAACTACAGGCACAATGCCCAGAAAGCTATTTGCCCACCTGACCATACATGCTTCATTACCACTTTAACCCTATCAGAAGCATTCTCTCCAGACACAAACCATATAACAATCATTCAAACCCCAAGAAACTACAAACCAAGAGCTGCCCCCAAAAGACCAAAAAACCCCAAACCTTACATGTTCCTAAAACACGTGGCAGTCAAAGAGCACACTCCAACAAAACTGCTTACTCACGACACCCTTGCCCCACAGGATTTAAAGGGGATTCTAATCAATACCCAATCAGTCAGAAACAAAATCCCTATTATCACTGATATCAATGACCACAGCCCAGAGATCCTATGCCTAACAGAAACATGGATCAATGAAGAAGACACTGTCCTTTTGAATCTACTCAAGGTACCAGGATATGACCTATTCTATAGCAACAGAAACCAACACAGAGGAGGAGGCGTCCTCATCACTGCAAAGAGCAAACTCAACTTCTCTGCCACAGCTATAGTCAGTACAGATGGCATCAACTTAGTCCTCATAGAAAACAAATGCCTATCAATATGCCTTGCTTACATATCACCCAAACCAACAGTTACAGCCTTATCCAACATCCTGGAAATAGCCTGCTCCTACTCAGCACAAAACAAAGAACTCAACTTAGGTGACTTCAACCTCTCTACACTACCACCCAGACAATCCACAGCCTTCTCAGAAGCCATGCAATCTCTGGAATTTATACAGATTGTCAACAGCCCTACACACATGGGAGGAAGCACACTAGATCTGATTTTCACTCCTAAAACACTCCTCAACTACGCTGCTAATACCATGACACGGGTCATGCTAGGGCTACAAATGGGCCGATGCGAGGGATGGGAGAATAGGACTGGAAGGGAGCGGAGGCTGAGAAGGTCTGCCAAGGGAGGGAGGGGGCAGGAAAGGGGCTGACATGGAGGGGGGGGGGCAGGAAGGGAGCCAACATGGGGGAAGGAGGAGGCCTCTCCTGTGTCTGCTCTGCATGGCACTGCTCTCCTCTGTCCTCCTGTCATTGCACTTATCCTGCCACCTCTACCTCCTCTGGTGGACACTGTCATGCTGCCGCCCCAGAGGCCAAGGTTGGTATGGGCAGGTCAGATGGACATGAGAGTTTTTTTTATATATATTGAATTTGGTCCTTCTGTAAGAGGTCTTGGTAATGTTCCCAGGACCTACCGGGGGCCAAAGTTCAAGAGAACACACTAGCCAGAATGTAGGGAAAATAAGGCTTTATTTCCCTTTAAGCACAATGGTTCAAGTTATGGGAGACTACTTCAACAAACTGAAAGAAACCTTGCTTCAGGCAACAAAAAGAAAATATATTCACACTTGCTTTGTTTAACTGTTGCTTCACAGTACTTGGCATAAACAAACTTTACAGGCATTCGCTACTGTTCACTGTTTTATGTTTCATGCACAGACCTTAGGCTACCTGCCTGACAGTAGCTACAGTCCATCGGGGTTTCAGGTGGGTCTTCGTTGAATTCCACCTGCATGGGCTGAGTATCAGACAGCTGTGAATCAGTGTCAGTAAACTCTTGAGGAGTGTACTGAGGTTTCTCATATAACACATTTACTAGCTTCCAATGTTCAGCATTCAAGTCAGGGCCGCGCCCATGTGAGTGTTTGTTATGGCAGTTACTTCCCCTTGCAGGCTGCCTTATGTTATACAGTCTTTTTACCAAGGGCTTGTGCCCTGTTTCACCAACAGTTTGATAGGGAGGATATACTCCAGTATCTTGTGTTTCCTGTCTTCTTAACTTATTTTGCTTATCAGAATAAAAAGGTATTTTACCTTGTTTAGTTGAGGCCCACGGCCTGGTCCCGCTGTAGTTCAGCCTTTCTTGAGCAGTAGGCTTTTCACACTCCAGCTGGCCTTCATGCAGTCACCACTCTCTCACATTCACACCTTTTACCATTTGAATAAGGAATATTATCATTTGCAGCAAAGACTTCATCCTTGCTCAGATAATGCTCACTGTGTCTTGCATTTACTGCTGCCGGTTCTTCACACCAAACTCTGGGGTTTATTTCTCCCCTTGTGCCTTTCTTTCCAGTACCTCTCAACCAAGGACTCCTGGAACTCTGTGGCCTCGGATTCACTATGCCCTCCTGCCAGGAACTCCTTCCTCTCTGGTGCTCTGGACACTCCTTATGGTGCTCTCCTTCTTGGTTCCTTTGCAGAAGCTCTCTGTGGTGTGACTCTCCGTGGTCTGCTTTTCCTCGATAAGCCTCTTCTTGGTATGCCTCCTTTTGGTAGGCCTTCCTTGGTATGCCTCTCCTTGGTCTCTCTCTCCCTGGTCTGCCTCTAACTTGTCCTAGTTCCTCCTTTTCAAGTTCCCAGCCTTTCTTCAGGGGAACTCCCCCTTTTCTCCATTGGCTGTTAGGTTGCATTACCTCATCAGCTCTGAGGTGGCAGTTCTCTGGGCCTTGGAAGGTCACTCCTGCTCCCTCTATTGGGCTCCTCATAATATTGCAGCTGATGATAAAATCTTTTTTCAGGATTTAAAACCCTTTTTTCTCCATGAATAGGCTCTGCGGTACCACAACACGTATCCCCATCCTCTGCCACACACTGTCATTGTTGCACTGTACATTACCATCACCCTGTACATCGGTACAGCTGCTCCCTATATGTTTGTCCACTTTACCTGCTGCCACATGGGCTGCACGCAGATTTGGCTGGTCCATGAGCTCCGTCATCTACTTCCTTCCATCACTTGTTCATTGCCTTTCCTTGGTGCTCTGTGCAATGTTATGGTTACATCTGTGTTTGAGCCATACATTTCATGCTTGTGACCTTGGGGCACCTTTGTGCACCTGGGCACCATCTCCTGTGTCACCTTGGCATCCCTGGGGCATCTTTCATGGCACCTTAGGTTTGGCCAGCTTATGGGGCGCCTTATATGCTGCCTTAGAGGGTGACAACCTTTCCTGCTGCCCTCTGGGGCACATTATGACCTGCCTTGGATGAAGTGGTGCTTTATGATGTGCCTTATGGTGCGCCCTAAAAGGTGCATTAGGTTGCGGCACTGGGGTGAGGCTTTTTTGGCTGGCAGTGCAAATTGTTGGGATGTGTCTGACTGTTACAGGCAGGAAAAGGGATTGCCTCAGACAGTCTTTTAACTGAGCCCACTGGGGGATCAAACTCATGACCACTGTATTAGCAGTCAATGTATTAACCGTCAATGTATTAACCAGTGTGCTGCACCTCTGTTGCTGTGGTTGTAGGTCAGCGCGCCTAATTAAGGCTAACACGCGTTAACATGCCACGGCTCCCTCTATCGCACGATAACGGACTTTATCACGCGATAACTCGAAATGCAACCTTAAGACCAGAACGCCCACTACCTTATATGGCATTCGTCACAGTAAGACTGCAACTAACGCCGGTAACATTAAGACGGTTTAGTAAACATACCCCCAGGTGTTCTGTTAACATGGAGTTTGTATGTAGGGATCTGTATTGTAGTTATCTGAAATGTTCAGCTTTTCAAATAGTTGTTTGGATGTTCCAGGGCCCACTGCAGTATTTGCAGTGATGCTTTTTTTGGATGGGCTCCTTATGTGAGTTTTGGAAGTTGGTGCTGATATGGTATGGTATGGTAGACTTGATCTATAGATACTCAGTGACTTTGTTGTAGGGTTTTATTTTAGTTCACAATATGCCTGGTACTGGATAATGTTTGTTGTTGTTATTAATGAGATGGTCAGAATCATTTTTTTAAGATGTTGAGTTCTGTGGGTGAATGTCCTGGTTCTGCTCTGCACCCACTGCTGAAGGGGGTTCTGTGGATGCAAAATATATGTTCAAAAAGAAAAAGCAAGAACCATAACGCGGTTTATAACAACAAAATAAAAATTAGGTTTAATTTAGTTTTATAAACTGTGCTGTGGTTCTTGCTCTCTTTTAGTTCCTTGGCGTGCAAATATCTTGCACTTCTTCCATATAATCTAATCGGCTTTTTGTTTTGGTTCAGTTCCTGACTGGAGTTTTGAGAAAGCCCCCCCTCTACAGGGGGGTGGGGGGTGGGCACCATCTCATCCTTTGCCTCAGGCAGCAGATTGCCTTGAGCCGCCCCTGGCTGATAGATGGGTATCTAAAGGATTACGATTATTGAAGATAATGAGGAAGATCCAAAACATCAAACTGAAACATACTGCATTAACAGAAGACCTTAAATTCTCAATAAATGAAAGTAGCAGCAGAAGCACAAAAATATAACAAGAATAGAAAAGAAGATATCAAAATAAGCTATTTAGAGAAAATCCAAACAGCTCCACGGGGAATTGAAAAAGAAAATTAGTATGGTAAAAACACAACCAAGCAAAGTTAAAAAAGAAACCTTCTGGAAAAAACAATATGAGAACCCTGTAGAACACAATCGAGAAGCAGAAAGGTAACTCTACATATTGTAGAACTTAGAAAAGGCACATATCAAGTTTCTGGAATGGCCTGAAGTAACAACAAACTGGAAATCACCTTAAAAAGATTCCAAACTGGAAGAGACTTGGCCTGAATGAAGTGACCAATTTTTTGCTACAATCAAGACCTGGCAAAGTGCAAAAATCAATTGGTCAAGCAGCCAAACATAGCACTGCAACAGGGTCAGCCACAGAGTTGATTGAAGGTGTTGGCAGCCTAGGCAAACGTTAAGCCTTATGCCCCCTCCTGGCTGTCAGAATATGTTGTTTAGCTTGAATGCCCTTTTCTTTGTCACCCTGCAGAAGCTGCCACCATAGCTAACCACTTAGTTTACATAACAGTTGGGCTGGCCTTGCACTCCAATGGCTTATAACAGGAAGAGCATTTCTCCTTCCAAAGGGAGATCTAAGTAGCTTTTCAAAAATTACAGATCAATAATTGTCTACCTACAATCTATGAGACACAGACAGAATATATGATGATATTGATTCTAATAACATGAGAAGGAAAGGAACCCCCCTCAAAGGCTCCAGATCAGAGATTCTGGAGATTATAACTGCAGATGACACTTGCTCAGTGGTGATGATGTTCAGCTCTCATGGCCCTCAGGGATCAAGTCGAGAAGATGCATGATAGCATGTGGCTGATTATTCGACTCTGGCGGTGGGGCAACAACGTGATGCATGCTATTAATTTTAAAGTGATTGTTTTTCACTCTAGGCCTCGCATCTCAGTCAGCCACCAGGAGAGAAAAACTGCCATGTTGCCATGTTCTGCTTTCTAAGGGAACCCGACAATGAGAAGATTGTTACTGCAGGAATGATTTTCTAAATATTCATGGTGGTCCTTAAGGGCTTTATACCACTGCTCTAGACTATCAATCCTATTCCTGTAGAAGGGTCAATGCCTCCTCAAGGTCACTGACTCTGCTCTCGATGCCCTCAAGATGCTCTTCCTGCACTCACAATGATGAAAACAGCTCAGTTACTCTGTCAATAAGGATTTCTAATTTTGTATCAATGTTTTTTTAACAAGCTTGCCTTAAAAGCAATTCAGAGCCTACTGGAAATAGCTCCTGCTGATTTCCAGTGCCTCATGATTTATCAGCCCCCTCTCTCCCCCCCCCCCCCCCCCCCACCAGGAGATTCTTCTGCTGGCTCTCCAAATTTTCAGTATTTCTCAACCCAGAACTTTGGAATTGATTTCATAGGTACTACTTTGGATATCATGATACCAAAGTAGAAACCCTGCACAGAACAATTTACTGAAATAAACTTTATTTTGTCTGCCAACATCACCTTTAAAAAACCTCTCATGTTTTAAAAACCCTTTTGTCCCACCCGGGAAAATGTATTTGATCTCCACAATGCCTTATAGCAAGTCTCTGCATTCCACATATCAAATCCAGGTTCCTGAAGGAAACTTCATTATAGTGAACCTTTGTTAAGTGAGTTTCCACATTACAAAAGATTGCTATATTACAAACTAAATACACTTTGCCATAAGATGTCAGTGATTCTTCAAGATTGTTCACATGATTAGAGCATCAGGTTAATGAAGAAAAAAAAGCAGGTGAAAAGAGTGAGCTGGGAGTGTGCAGCAAATCCCCGTAGAACATCTAATTGTTGAGTGTGGGGCAACTGCAGAGTTTGAGTCAGGTATTAATGCTATCTAAACACACCTCGGCGGCTGATGAGAAGAGCGAGCTGATGCCTTACCTTTTTGTAGGAATATGGAGCAAATCCCCCTGGAACATCTTTGTTGAGAGTGTGGCAGTTGCGGAGTTTGAGTTGGGTGCTGATGTCATATAAATACACACTGGAATTTCAAAAGTGGAATAGGCCTATAGAGTGTGTCTAAAGGGGTGTGGTGAAAGAGGAATACCCCTTTGAAGCCGCTGGTGCCATAAGACTCTGGACTATGCATAAACAGAAAGGCATGGGCAAACACGTGTCATGAGCTCCGGTTGCTGCTGGCCCTATGGATAAGCATGTTATTGTGAAAAAGACTTAAGAACACAAGAACATAAGAAACGCCATACTGCATCAGACTAAGGTCAATCAAACCCAGTATCCTGCTTACAACAGTAGGCAATCTAGGTCACAAGTACCTAGCAGTTTCCCCAAAAGACACAGGTTCCACAATGCTTGTAGTGGGGCAAGCAGTGGATTTCCTGGGTCCCCTTTAAAAATGGTTTATGGACCTTTCCTCCAGGAACTTGTCCAAACCTTTTTGAAACCCAGCTACACTAACAGCTTTTATTATATCCTCTGGGAACAAATTCCAGAGTTTGATTACACGTTGAGTGAAAAAATATTTTCTCTTATTAGCTTAAATAGGTTACCCTGCAGCTTAATTGCATGTCCCCTAGTCTTTCTATATTCTGATGACATAAACAATCGATCTACAGTACATTTACCCGTTCCACTCCATTCATTAATTTATAGACCTCTATCATACCTCCCCTCAGTTGTCTCTTTTCCAGGTTGAAGAGCACTAACCTTTTTAGCCACTCTTCATAGGGGTATCTTTCCATCCCCTTTACCATTTTGGTGACTCTTCTCTGTACCTTTTCTAATAATGCTATATCCTTTTTAAGATACGGCGACCAGAATTGCACACAATATTCAAGGTGAAGTCATACTATGGAAAGATACAGAGGCATTATAGTATCCTTTGTTTTATTTTTCATGCCTTTCCTTATGATACCTAGCATTCTATTTGTTCTCTTGGCCGCTGCTGCACACTGGGCGGAGGGTTTAACATGTTATCCATGATGACGCCTAAATCTTTTTCCTGGTTGGTGGTTCCTAATGTGGAACCTTGCATCGTATAACCATAGTTTGGGTTGTTCTTTCCTAGGTGCATAACTTTGTACTTGTCCACATTAAATTTCATCTGCCATTTGGATGCCCAGTCTTCCAATTTATCAAGATTCTTTTGCAATTTTTCACAATACTCATGGGTTTTAACAACTTTAAATAGTTTTGTGTCATCTGCAAATTTGATAACCTCACTCGTTATTCCCATTTCCAGGTCATTACAGATCCCTGGGGTACACCACTATTCAACTTTCTCCATTGGGAAAATTGGCCATTTTGCCCTACCCTCTGCTTTCTATCTTTTAACCAGTTCCTGATCCACAATAGTACACTACCTCCTATCCCATGACTTTTTTGTTTTCCCAAGAGTCTCTGAAAGTCCAGATACACTATATCAACCGACTCACCTTTGTCTACCTGTTTATTCACACCTTCAAAAAAACATAACAGATTAGTAAGACAAGATCTTGCTTGTCTAGAGCCATGTTGGCTGTCTCTCATTAAGCCATCTGTTGAATTTATAATTACCACACTCTAATATTAACCTTGAGATTGTGATGTTATAACGTTTCAATGAATTGTTAGACACTTAAATAAGCAACAAGGTCTCAGAAATTCATAGGGGCTTAAATTCGGACTATAACATGTCCAATACCTTTTGCACCCTTTAACATCAATGACCTTTTCTTATGTCACTTAAATTATGCTTAAACTGAGTCAAACATTGCGTTTAAATCAAAAAACAAAGCAGTGCTTAGCTTAAACAAGTTGTATCAACATTCCGCAATCTGCGGCATTTGACATTGTAGGTACAGCTTTAAAAGGTAGAGGAGATCTATCGGAAAAGCAATTTTTGTTTTTAGAGGAATTAACAAATTTAGTACTTTATCAAAATTATTTTGTATTTAATGACATACTGTACAATCAAATATCAGGGGTGGCGATGGGAGCCACTTGTGCCCCGACTATATTTGTTCATGGGGGCATATGAGGATAGATGGGTAAAATTATCACCCTATGCAGATCAACTGAAAATGTGGTGTCATTATATAAACGACATTTTCCTGTTATGGAAAGGATCAATAGATAGTTTATCTGAGATTTTTGCTTGGCTCAACAGTAGAGATGCAAATGTACAATTTACCCACTGGTATAGCGTTGACAGTATGACATTTTTAGACTTATTAATACAGAAAGGAAATGATGGTTGGATTACTTCCATATATAGAAAGGATATAGACAGGAATACTTTTTTGCACTATAATAGTGCTCACCCTGTGCGATTAAGGGATAGTTTACCCTTTTCACAGTTTGTGAGGTATAGACGGAACTGTTCTGACATAACTAATTTTAAGGCACAATCGAGGATTCTCAAGAGTAATTTCCAGGAAAGAGGCTATCCTAAATATGTTATTAATAGAGCATATAAAAGAGCCCTTTATAATCATCGTCAATTATTATTATATCCACAGAAGAAATGCATAGTGGAAGATCATTCAGTCAACCTAGTTACGCAATATTCTCCATATAGTTTTGCATTCAACGCATTTTGAAAAAACATATGAATGTCATAAATAGCATTGCAGGGTTAGAAGAGAAACATATTCGATGTGTCTGGCAAATCCACAAAAATTTAAAAGAAAAATTGAGACTGGCAGTTCTGCGACCTTTATTAAATCAAGAAGGTCAAACCATCAATGGTCATAAGAAATGTGGTAACTGTAAAATCTGTGACATCACTTTGGAGATTACCCAATTTCAGCATCATGGTACAACATATCCACTGAAAAAGAAAACATCATGTGGTTCTAATATTGTAATTTATTGTATCCAATGCCCGTGCTCTTTAATATATATAGGCAAAACGATACGTCCTTTCAGGGTGCGGATGAATGAAAATAGAAGTAGGTTGCATTGCAAGGGAATTGAAGCACCATTAGTGCCTCACTGCTTGGAACACAGTCATAAGTTTGAAGAATTGCGTTGCTTTTGTTTAGAGCAAATCAACGTGGGCTTTGACGGAAAATCTAAAGATCAAACTCTATTGATCCGCGAACAACGATGGATCTACAACCTACAGTCAGTTATTCCGACCGGCTTAAATGCCCAAATAGATTGGTCGGTGTGTGTATAAGAGGAGATAGATAGGAGTAAAATTCAGGAGGAATGTAGGCAAATTATGGCTTGCTCATTACATACAGCTGACTAGCTTGCGATGCTATAATGACGACAATGTTGACGTTTTGAAAAGTCGGCTGACTCAAAGCAGGTCTGCAACAATAAAAAAATCAGTCACAAGGATAAATCAGCGCATTCCTCAATCATAGCTGATGAGTTCAAGACGATCGAAGGTTGGGGGTATTTGGACCCATAGGCAGATTATGTACCACCACCCAACCCACCCTCTGTGGCTCAGGGTGGGAGACAGGATCCCACACCAACAGATCCACATTCTACCTCTCTGCAAACGTGGCAGTAGAGGGGGGCCATCAACCCCAGTCCTGCTGGGGAACAGACACGCTACAGGGCAGTCAATGCAGAGCTGTACACATCTATAAGGCAATGGCAGAAAGATAGTAGGCCTGGGAATGCTCAACTGCCCCCCACTACCATCTGACATTCTCCAGCAGCAAGCACAGTGAGTCACCAGCCGCTGCACTCTGCAAGGTGTTCCAGCCATGCACATATAACTGCAGACAGTCTGCAAGCTAGTCCACAGTGCATGTTCCTGGAGGAGATGTGTGCACCCAAAACTGGGATGTGAGCACACCCACCAGCAGATAAGTCAGTGATTAGGCCCCAGAAAAGAGAACCCATACATTTCACTTGAGAGAAATACAATATAGCACTATGGGGGAACCCAGCCATGCTGTGGTCACTGCTCAGTCGGGGTGAGAGTGACCTCCCAGCAGGACATGCTGTGGCCACGCTGTCCGTGCAGGTTGTGGCCAGGCACTACAATGTCTGAGGCATTGCCCTATGCCCTGTGCAGATGCATCCAGGCCATGCCACCCTGTCCGGTACCTTGATCCTCATTATGCACATTGGCAGGCTAACACTGGCAACGGTGCAAGCTGTGTGGGCTGAGTAAGGTGTTGGTAGCCACCACACACTGGATAGACAGACACACACTCCCACACCTATGCCAGCATTGTGCAGCTATAGAGGCTTTTGGCAGCCCTGGCCACCGCACCAGTCCTGGGCACAGTGCAGGCATGGCTATGGTACGCAATACTGTTGGGGTCACTCCCCAGGGTGGTAAACACTGTCAGACACCAGACCTGAAACACACTCCACAGACATCAGAGAGGTTGGTATGATACAGCTCAATGAGCAGCTTGTGCTTAACTTAGGAATTGCTATCTGCCAGTAATCATAGCAACCTTTTGATATATGTGTACCATATTCCCGGGTTTAGGGTGGCATTGCTAAGGTATGCAAGTGCTAGTATTGGGAGATGCACGCAGGGCCCAACATCCTGCCTCTCCAGGAGGCTTTGGATAATGGAGCCTGTGGTTGCGGGTGTTTCTGCCCCTGTTGGCCGCTGCTCTAGGGCAGAGGTTCCCAACTCCAGTCCTGGTGGGCCAAACACTGATCGGGTTTTCATGCGGTCCCTAATGAATATGCATGAGATAGATCTGCATACCATGGGGGCGGCGCAGAGAAATGCAGAACAGGCATCTTTATTAGAGACAGCATGGAACCTGAATGGTGTTTGGCCCTCCAAGATTGCATTTGGGAGATTCTGCTCTAGGTAATGCGCATGTTTATGGTGTCTGTGCTCTATAGGATAAAATATAGGCGTTTGAGGCATGTTTATGTTATCTGCAATAAAGGTTCAGTCTTTATTACCATGGTTTAGTAGTGGGTAAAATATGGGGACTAGGTTGGCAGGAACCACAGCTGGGACATGAACCTGTGATCGTCCACTCCTGAACACACTGGCTGTGTGTACTGCACCACACTGTTGCCACAGGGACAGTTCATTCCCTGGGGATACCATGACTGTCAGACAGAGCCTGTCTGTTGCAGTGCATGGCACCCACCTAAACAGGGCTAGGCCATGGTCTGCTGTGGGCAGCAGCCACTGCCCCCTCCACCACCAGTACCCCTCCGCCACCATGCTGACATGCCCTTCTGCTGCTGGTGCTGGTGGAGCGCAGTCTCAGGCCATCCGGTGTGCTGGTAGGCGGCTGCCTATAGTGTGGGTTCTGGGGTAGGGGTGCCTGTATAGATGTCCACTCTTCCCCCCAGCACCGCCTGCCAATGTTCTGTACTCTTGTGGGTACCTGATGGGTACTATTCCCTGTGACACTGTGGGATACACACTCGTGCCCATGTTGGGCCCTCATCAGTTGCTGTCTGGCTGCTCTACTGTTTCAGCATTCCTATGGGCCACCTAGGCATCACCCTAGTCTGCACTGTGGCCTAGCTGCACAGCATGTGCCGCCTGCAGCCCTCTGTATCCCCTTTTCCAGCATCTGTCCAGTTGCCCATTCAGACATGCCCACCCTGCTGTTGCAGAACATGTGCATGCCATAGGAAACCTGTCCAATAACAAGGGGAAACCCTGATCAGCGTATTTCACTGGGGGATCATTCACCTTGTATGGGGACAGAGCATAGACCCTTCCAATATTAATATCTTTTTTTGGAGCTTTCTCGGTAGTGTTTTTTGCTGTTTCCCATTAATATCACTATTGGCCAGCTTGGTTATTTTTTTTTCCATTTTGTTCAGGTCATTTTCAATGTTTATTTGCCCTTTTGTTCCGTGCACATGTATCACACTTATCACTTTTTGTAGGTTTCCCTGGCTTTGCTGTACATTGCTGACGTAAATGGTTTCTCTTCCCTTTAAATCTGCTCTAACGCCAGGGTTTCACTGGCATTAGTTTTCAGACCCGGAATCCACAGCGTTAGTGTGCAGGGAGCCTCTCCCCTCCCACTCTCCACCCATTGACCCTCCCTCTCGGTCCCTGGGAACCTTCCTCCGCCCTCCGGGAGCCTTTCTCCGCCTTCAGCGCTCGTTTGCACTGCTGCGCGCGTTATCGCACGATAAGGTACCTCTGTGCCCGTTAAAGCGCCATTATCACGCAATAACGTGTCTTATCGCCCGATAATGTCGCAGCAGCGCAAATAGCGCCCTTTAGTAAACATACCCCTAACTCTCCCATCTTATTTTTTAGACTTCTATCATTTGCATACAAGCATTTTAGAGACTGTATTTTATTCATATTAATCTGGCAATTGGTAGGCAGGGGTAATTTGGAATTTTTAAGATCTGTTTGCTCCGTACTCAAAAGCATTTGGACTACTTTTGTCTTTATTGGAACCTCTCTGCTGATATGCCCTAACTTCATTCTTTTGGTAGTATTCTTCAAGGATACATTGTTCTGAACCATGTGCTCTAGGGTGACTGTCGGCTCTCCCCTATTATCTAGTTTAAAAGCTGCTCTATCTCCTTTTTAAAGGTTAATGCCTGCAGCCTGGTTCCATCCCGTTTAAGGTGAAGCCCATTCATTAGGAAGAGTCCCTCCTTTCCCCAGAATGTTCCCCAGTTCCTAACAAATCCAAAGCTGTCATCCTTGCACCATTGTCTCTCATCCACGCATTGAGACTTCATAGCTCTGCCTGCCTTTGGGTCCTGCGCGTGGAACGGGAATAATTTCGGAGAATGTTACCCTGAAAGTTCTGGATTTCAACTTCCTACCTAAAAGCCTAAATTTAGCTTCCAGAACCTCCCTACCACAATTTCCTATGTCATTGGTGCCGACATGTATCAAGACAGCAGACTCCTCCCCAGCACTATCTAAGACTTTTGTCTAGGTGGCGCATGAGGTCTGCTACCTTTGCACCAGACAGGCATGTTACCAGGCGATCCTCATGTCCACCAGCCACCCAGCTATCTACATGCCTAATGATCAAATCACCAACTATAATGGCTGTCCTAACCCTTCCTTCATGGGCACATGGCCCTGGAGAAACGTCCTTGGTGCAAGAGAGTTTTAAATCACCTGGAGGACAGGTCCTAGCTACAGGATCATTTCCTGCCACACCAGTGTGATGCTCTCCCTGTCACGTGTCCTCTCTCCTCCATGGCAACAGGGATGCTGCCAGACTAGACGTGGGACTTCAGGATTATATCCCTGTAGGTCTAGTCTTTGTACCTCTCTGTCTTCCTTATGTCCTCCAAGTCTGCTACTCTAGCTTCCAGATGTCAGACTAGTTACCTGAGAGCAAAGAGCTCCTTGCACCTAGTACACACATAAGACCCCTCACCAACTGCGAGAAAATCATACTTGTGACATTCAATGCAAAAGACTGGAAAGCCCCCATCTCGCTGCTGGACTGCTGTTTTCATCTTAGTTTTAAGATTGTGTTTAGATATTTAAGTTCTTTACTTACTAAGGGTTGCTGGGGATACTTATACGGGTTCAAATCCCACTAGAGGACAGCAACCTTGGGCCGGAATTACTGGGGTTTCTAGTCCCACAGGTGCTCCTTGCGGTCTTGGGCAAGCCACTTAACCCTCCATAGCCCATGTTCCCTGTAAAATAGTTATCTCCAAGTTATAATGCCCTGTTCAATGTAATTTCAGTTTGTTCAATGTAAACCACACTGATGCAGAATAGCGCGGTATATAAGAGAATGTAAATAAATAAATAAATAAAATAATAAAACTATACCTAATACATTTAATGTACTTTGTTCACCTGAAGTTTAATTAATCTCAGGTCCTTAATGTATGCCTGATGAGGATAAACAGCTGCACCTGAGAGTGAATATGGCACCTCCCTTCCTTTAAGAGATTTAAGCACCTATAAAGTTATCCCAGGGTTGGGGAGGGGGGAGGCAAAGAAGACTTATTAAAAGCTGGCTACTACACAGTACCCTATCCTGTGCTTCTAAGGTAATCTGTGACCAATTTCCAGGGGGAGTCCCACAGTCCTTGCTTGGATAGAGGGAGTTTGGAATCTAAATTTAACCAGAAAGCTCTCTTCTGTGTTTTAAATGTATTTATTTGGGAGAGAGGAGTGGGGACCTGGGGACCTGGTAAGCTCCATAAAGTTGACTTGTTCAACACGAAATGGTACAGCATTTTCCTGTAGTTTCCTTGTTGATTTGCTTTCCTTGATGATGATTTTATTTTTACATTGTTATGAATATATGTATAAAGTACAGTTAAAAGCACAACAAAATAAAAGAAAGTGCTAATGTTTGTTAATTAAGGTATCACCTTCTTTTCTTTTCTTGTTTCTCTATCAACCATGAAAGTGGACTAACATGACAACCACACTACTTTATCTAAATAGCATGTTAGGAATCAGGGTAGTCTGGTTTCAAAAACCACAGCATTTTGTATAACCTTCCATTGTCTTAGGCACAAAATATAGATTGTAAACCTTCTGGAATTACCTTGCAATACCTGAATGTAGAGTCGGCCCCAGAGTTGGTTCAAGGTGTTGGTGCCATAGGCAGACATTTTACACCCCACCTGGCTGTCAAAATCTATTGTTCAGCTTTGAATGCTTTGCTGTTTGCTACCCCCTAGATGTTCCTGCCCTAGGCAGCTGCCTAGTTTTCATGTAATCCATCTCAAGCGACTCATGACAAGGAATAAGCGAAATGAAAATAAATAGCACATGCTATACCTGAATTGCCTTCCTTGCCAAATGATTGCCATACCTGATATCACTCGAAGGACTACCCAGAGGGACTGCTACAACTGGAAATAGATCTGCACTTGTAAGCATTTATCTTCTGGAATATACCCTAAATTTTGGTGAAAAAGAGTAATCTTTGGGTTAAAGCAGATGAACCTGTGTATTTTAGAATTCAGTGCACTTGAAAAAGTATTTATTATGTGTTTTTGCTTCCACAGAAAGCTTCTTTTCAAATTATCTCTTTGCCTGCCTTATTAATGCCTGGCATCTAACTTGCCAGTGCTTATGTTGTTTCCAGTTTTCCTCATTTGGCTCCTTTTTCCATTTCCTGAAAGATGCTTTTTTGGCAACGATAGACTCTCTAATCTTTCCAGTCTTTTGCATTGAGTGTCACATGTATGATTTTCTCCCAGTCGGTGAGGGGTCTTACATGTGCACTAGGTCAGGGAGCTCTTTGCTCTCAGGGACTGAGTCCAATCTCTGGAGGATAGAGTAGCAGACTTGGAGGTATATAGATGAGACCTACAGGGATGTAGTACTGAAGTCCTACCTCCAATCTGGCAACCTCTCTGTTGCCATGCAGAGGAGAGGTCACATGACAGGAGAGCATCACTCTGGTATGGCAGGAAATGATCCTGTAGCTAGGACCTGTCCTCCAAGTAATGTAAAACCCTCTCTCACTGAGAAGGTTTCTCCACGGACATGTGCCCATGAGGGAAGGGTTAGGATGACCGTTATAGTTGGTGATTTGATCATTAGGCATGTAGATAGCTGGGTGGCTGGTGGACATGAGGATCGTATTGTAACATGCCTGCTTGGCATGAAGGTAGCAGACCTAATCTGCCACCTAAACAAGGTGTTAGATAGCACTGTGGAGACGTCTGCTGTCTTGGTACGTGTTGGTACCAATGGCATAGGAAAGTTTGTAGAGAGGTTCTGGAGGATAAATTTAGGCTTTTAGGTAGGAAGTTGAAATCCAGGACTTCAAGGTAGCGTTCTCAGAGATGCTTCCTGTTCCACCTACAGGACCCAAAAGGGCAGGCAGACCTCCAGAGTGTCAATGCGTGGATGAGACAATTGTGTAAAAAAGAGGGTTTTGGATTTGTTGGAACTGTGAACATTCTAGGGAAAGGAGGGGCTTTTCCAAAGTTATGGGTTCCACCTTAACCAGGATGGAACCAGGCTGCTGGCATTAACCTTTAAAAAGGAGATAGAGCAGCTTTTAAGCTAGATAATAGGGGAAAGTCAACAGTTGCACAAGAGCGCATGGTTCAGAATGATGCATATTGACAGAGGGGTTCCAATAAAGACAAAAGTAACCCAAATGCCCTTAAGCACAGAGCAGATAGAGTTTAAAGTTTCCAAATTACCCCGCCTACCGGTAACCAGAATAATATGAATAAAATATGACCTCTAAAATGTTTGTATGCAAATGCCAGAAGTCTAAATAATAAGATGGAAGAGTTAGACTATATAGCACTAAATGAGAGGTTGGATATGACTAGTATGTCAGAGACCTGGTGGAAGGAGGACAACCAGTGGGGCACTGTGATACCTGGGAACAAACTATATCGCAATGATAGAGTAGATCAAATTGGTGGAGATATTGCACTCTGTTTTATAGAGGGCATTGAGTCACACAGGATTTAAGTGTTGCAAGACACAAAATACACGGTAGAATCTCTATGGATTGAAATTCCATGTAAAAAGAGGAAGACGATGGCAGTGAGGATGCCCTATCGACCACCTGGCCAGAATGAACAAATTGATGATGAAATGCTCATAGAAATCAAAGAAGCTAACAAAAGTTACAATATAGTAATAATAATTGGTGATTTCAATTACCCCGGAATCGACTGGGTCAGTATCATGGCAGGACATCCTAGGGAGAAATTGTTTCTAGAAGAAATAAATGACTGCTTCTTAGAGCAGCTGGTTCATGAATCAATAAGAGGGGAAGCCATTTTGAACCTAGTCATTAGTGGAACACAAGATCTGGTGCAAGAAATAAGGGTGCTAGGGCCACTTGGCAATAACGATCATAGCATCATTGCATTTGATTTCATAAATGGAGGACAGATGGCAAGGAAATCCACAGTACTGCCTTTTAACTTTCAAAAGGGAAACTATGATAAAATGAAGAAAATAGTTAAGAAAAAAACTAAAAAGAGCAGCTGCAAAGTTTAAAGATTTACATCAAGCATGGGCACTGTTAAAAATACTATCTTGGACGTCCAGACTAACTGTATACCACATTTTAGATAGGTGGAAGGTCATCCAAAAAACTGCCAGCATCATTTAAAGATGAGGTCAGAGAGGCTGTTGTAGCCATAAAAGCATCTTTCAGGAAATGGAAAAAGGAGCCAAATGACGAAAACTGGAAACAACATAGGCACTGGCAAGTTAGATGCAAGGTATTAACTTGCTTCTAACTTGCCAGTCAAAGCAAGTTAGAGTCTCTCTTTGACTGCCTTGATAAGGCAGTCAAAGAGAGAATTAGAGGCAGTCAAAGAGAGAATTAGAGAAAGAGTTTGCTATGGAAGCAAAAACGCCTAATAAAGACTTTTTCAAGTACATTCGTAGAAAAAAACCTGTGACAGAGTCAGTTGGACCATTAGATGATAGAGGGGTAAAAGGGGCACTAAGAGGGGACACGGCTATAGCGGAGAGACAGTATAACATTCCTTATGTTCTTATGTTCACTATCTTAGAGATCAGAAGCGTTGCTCTAACTAGAACTGAAGAAAAAAACCTCGTAGCAAATGATAATGAAACAAAAAGTTCTGAAATATACTTTTTAAAAAATTTGTACAAACTAAAGTAGTTCTTTATTTCTCATGCAGTTGTGTGGCTTAAAAATGATATAAATACCATACGGAAATAGCACAAACACACACACGCTCACACACATTTCTGGCTTTGGTAGAGATTTAGGCAGGTATCCTGAGGTGGTTCCAGGCCATCCCTGGATACAGATGGTTCCTGGCTGCTTGGCAGTGACCATGGCTCTGTAGTCACTATAGTCACTGAATGAATTCTTTGCTTCAGTCATTACTGAAGAAGATATAGGGAAGATATCCATGACTGAAATAGTATTTAAAGATGATGCATTGGAAGAATTGAGAGAAATATCGATTAACTGAGAAGATGTATTACAACGTTTTGATAAATTAAAGAGTAGCAAATCAAATGGTCTGGATGGTATACATCCAAGGGTGTTGATAGAACTGAAATATAAGACTGCAGACATACTATTAGTAATCAGTGAACTGTCATTAAGGTCAGTTGTAGTACCTGAAGATTAGCGAATGGTCAATGTAACGCCAATTTTTAAAAAGGGTTCTAGGGGTGATCTGGGAAACTACAGGCTGGTAAGCCTGACGTCAGTACAGGGCAAAATGGTAGAAAACCTTATAAACAACAAAATTTCTGAACACGTACATAGTCATGGTTTAATGGGAGACAGCCAACATGGCTTTAGCCAAGGAAGGTCTTACCTTACTGATCTGTTAAATGTTTTTGAAGGTGTGAATAAACAGGTAGACAAAGTTTAGCCGGTTGATATAATATATCTGGATTTTCAGAAAGTCTTTTTGACAAGGTCCTTCATGAGAGACTCTTGGGGGCATGTTTACTAAATTGCGTTAACGTAGCAGCAACTACGTTAAGGCGCGTTATGTGCCGTTAAGGCGCCTTAATGGCACATAACGCGCCTTAACGTTCTCGGCCGCATTAAGGCCAGAAAAGGGTGGAGAGAGGGCGGAGAGAAGGGGTCAATGGGCAGGGAGTGGGCGGGGAGAGGCCCCTTTCACTCCAACGCAGAGAAATTAAGGGCTGAATCCTAACGCAACTGAAAACCTGGCGTTAGCACACATTTGCAAGAGAAACCATTTCAGTGTCAGCAACGTACAGCATAGGCAGGGAGCCCAAGAAAGGTGATTGTAGTGCTCCCTTTGCAGCAACAGCATAGTGCCCTGGTATGAAAGGCCACTATGGTGATGGTGCAAATGGGACATGGGAGCTGCAGGCGGGATCTGCAGTGGGGGCCACTGGGGCACAGGTTGGACTAGGCGGTTGCCGAGGTGGCACATAGGAACGCAGAAAATGGAAACAAGCAAGACAGCAACTGACCAGGGTCAGACATGCCCATGAGTCCGTGTCCCACAGTGTCCCATCCATGAGACATCACCCAGCAGGCACCCCACGGAGTGCATAACATTGACAGGCAGTGCCGTGGGAAGCATCAACATCTATGTAGGCACCCCTACCCTAGAACACACACCTTAGGCAGCTGCCTACCTGCCCCCAGGAGATCCCGGAACAGTGCACCACCGGCACCAACAGCATATGGGCATGGCAGTAGGCCAGGGTGGGGGGTGTCTGTGTGGAGGAAGCAGTGCCACCCACCTGCAGTGGACCCAGGTCATGCCCTGTACCAATATGTGGTGCACAGTCCAGAAGAAAAGGCCTGGCTGAGGAGACATGAAAGTAGACCCAGAGACTGCTGTGCCCTTGTGACAACACAGTGGTGTAGTACACATAGCCAGAATAACACAGAGCAGAAGGTCACAGGTTCATGTCTGAGTTGCAGATCCGACAGAGCACATCCCACTATTTTACTTGACCATGTACACATAACAGAAAAACAGCAAAGGTCTGAGGGAAGAAAAGTAAAGGTAGTCTATGGACCCCTGTGTCCCTGTGGCAACACTGTGGTGCAGTACACACAGCCAATGTAACCCAGAGCAGGAGGCCACAGGGTCCTATCACAGCTGTGGACCCCACAGAGCATATCACCACATGGACATACAACATAAAAACAGCAAAGGTCTGGCTGAGGAGAAGTAAAGGTAGCCACATGGACTGCTGTGCATCAGTGGCAGCACTGAGGTGTAGTACACACAGCGAGTGTGTCCCAGAGCAGAGGGGCACAGAGTCAGGTCACAGATGCAGACCCTGCAGAGCACAGCACCACATTTTCCCCGATGAGGTAGATACAACATCCTACAGTGCAATTCCCACAGCAGCAGACAACACTGGTACAAAGCCCACTCACACAGGTACCACCATCCAAAACTGCAGGCAGATTAAGGCTGGCAGGTCTAGGCCGGAGTTGCAGGTACCATCACTGCATTAACACCACCCCCTGCATAGTTCAAAGATGTCTGTGGTGTGGTGGGCAGGCCTCCCAAACACTGTGAAAACTGCACAGTGCTGCAGTAGGAGTGTGTGTATGTCGAACCATTGGTCTCTGTGGCTGCCCACAAGGCTCTAGGTCCACATTGTCCAACTGTTGAAAGCGTCACCCTGCAAGTGTGAAGCATGAGGAGCAAGGTATTGTGGGTATGTCCCAGAGAGGGCGAGGGGGCCAGGCTGCATCTGCCCATGGAGTAGGACCATGGCTGGGACACACCAGTGTGGGAACACCACCTGCATGTACAGGGTGGACACAGCATGTCATGCTGGAAGGCCATTCTTGCCCTGACCTAGCAGTGACCATGGCATGTCCAGGATACTCCATAGTGCTCTTTGCTAGCTCTTAGCAGTGACACCTGTGTGATCCCTGTTCTGAGGCATAATCACCAACATACCAGTGTGGTGTGTTTGTGTTGCACACTCTATGGTTGGGTGCACATGTGTCCCCTGTGAGCATATCCCAGGGAATGGCCAGTGGACTGTCTGGAGGTAGTCAGTGCATGGTTACAACACACTGTATGTTGCTGCAGGTGCAGAATGACAGTGTTGTCTGCTGGTGCATGACAGGCTCTGGCTAGAGAGGATGTACAGGCAAAGAGACACAGTATTGCCAGTCTTCCAATGGTGCAGTCACAGGTATGGGTCATATGCACCAGCCCTGGGGGTGGGGGGGTACTTCCCCCCCCCCTGGTCTGGGTGTGCTGTGCTGATAGGCAGTTCCCTGTGCCCTGGCACCAGCTCCCCTGCCTCCCCCCCAATGAGTGGGGAGGGGCATATTGTGTATACTGCCCTGAGCAGTAGGGGGTCAGTGTGACATAAATCCCCATGCATATCCAGACACCTCCCCACCCTACTCACAGCTGTCCATGACAGCCTGAACGTAACACTGGGTATGCACAGAGCTGGGCAGTGTCTGGCACAGAGAGCCACATTTGACCATGGCATCCAGAGAACCACCGAGGTACGATCAGTAACACTGTGATGAACCCCTGCCACACACTGCCAATGATGGTGATGTGCAGCAGGACCTATCACTTGCATCACATGTACTGTGGACCTAGTTCTGTGCGCACATCATTACCCTCAAGGTGAACACAGAACCTGCACAATGGAGGGGTCTGTAGCCAGTCTGTGTCAGTATCACACATGGTAGGCCATCCAAACAAGCTGTGGCAATGGAGAGGCGCAGACCCCAAGTGGTGAACAGCCGTAGACCGATGTTCCACATGTGCAATGCATCATGGGTGCTGGTGCTTTAAACATATCCTGGTGCACAGAGCAGATGGTTTCTGCAGTGACCTGCACGCACTCAGTAACCAGCCACTGCTTTACAACATCCAATAGAGGTATAGAACACTCTTCATAAACTGACATTGCAAACAGTGACTATGTGGTGACTCCACATTGGTTCCCCCCTCATGGCTGCCCAACTCTGATGTTTTGCATGCTGCAACAAGCGTATCCATGCAGAGCCGTGCTGCCAGGCCATAATAAGCACACGGCAGATGCCAACCCCCCCTGTCCAGCTATCTGTATCTGACAGCTGTGCAGTCCTGTCTGGCTGTGCAGGGTGTCATCGAATGTCCTGCGCTGGTACCCTGTCCTGCATTGCTCATCTGTGTGCGTGCCTTGCCTGTGACTGATGTGCATGTTACCACCACTGCGCTGTTGACCCAGCATTGTAAATACCCTGCCGCCCCCACCCCCACTTGTTACTATTTCTGCATTTGCCTGTGCACTACAGATCTACATTACTGTATGGCAGCATGGCATTACATCTAGGTATCCTCCGTTCTGACCCTATCGCCTCCTGCTTATGTGGCCAACTTGGTGCATCAGTCTGCACCATGCCCCCTGTTAGTTGTGTGTTCCTGTGCTATTCCCATGATGATATAGACAGCGCACATCAGTGCCATCTGGTTCACTCACATCACTGTGTTGCCTGTCGACCTTTCAGGTCATTGCCCAATGTGTGTGTTCTATCATACACAGCGTGTGTGTAGTGTATTGGATGTTCTGCTGCAGCATTCCTATGCACAGAAGGTTTCAGTGGTGGACACATACATATTCCTCTTTAACACAGATACATTCATCGCTTCCATGTGCCTGTACAGTTGGATGTCATCTGTGTTTGGGCATTGTGGCTTCTTGTGGGTAGGCATCTCTACTACTTGGGCACATGCATGCCCAGGCTGCAGCCTCTACATCCATGCCTGGGATGTGTGTGTCGGACATAACTGACATTGGTGTTCATTGCCACTGGTGCTGGCGGTAGCTGAGGGACTGATTGGATATGCGCCAACCTCCTTATCTACACATCATCCACTGCAGAGAGGTTGATGTGTTTGTGTGGCACTATGGTTCTTGCACTGGTCTGCGCACCTGGGAACCTGGATTCACTTCCCCATGTAGCATTTATCAGGCCACATTCCCTGCATTGCTCTGATGGGGTCCAGTTAATCATTGTCACCGTTTGATGTACATTATGAGGGTTATGTTGCCATGGACACTGTTTTGCTTGATATCATGGCAGGGCTCTGACACCCATCACATATATCTGTGTGTAGCCTAGCAGGCATCTAGCTGTATATGCTTTTCCTGGCTTGTGTGTCCTCTATTGCCAGGGATGTATGCCTTCCTGGACATTTCATGACTCCTGGGTGTTTGGGCCTCCACATGCAGCACCCACTTTGTACATGTGCACACCTTGCATCTCCTGAACATGATCAGTCCTGCTCCTCATCTGTGGACAGACCAGTGGCTTTTGTGTGACATTATGTACAGACATTTGTCTGTGCTGCTGCATCACCGTACTGACCATCCTGGACCACTGGCAGTTGCCTGTGTGCCAGCCGTCTGCCGCCTCACATGGTGCTATGACTTTCCAAACACACATGCCATTTAGTGGTACATATTACTATTGCAGTTGCTGTGGTTGTTTGGCATAGTGGTTAGAGGCATGCATTGTGCCACCATAGCTTGTGGGTTTGATCCCAACATGTTCTCTTTCCCTTCTTTTCTTGTGTTTTGCTACCCTTACCATGCAATGGCTGCAACTTCGTCACCTCTCTGCACACCCTCTCTTCTCTTCGCTGTGCACCACGATGTGCACTCTATGCAGCCTGTCTATCACATATTGGCTGTTACATATGGTTCTAATCACTATGCTATCCAGGTGGGCAGTTGGCTTGGGGGGTTGGTGATGCTGTTTATTTATTTATTTATTTTTCTTATATACCGCACTCTTTAGCATCAGCGCGGTTTACATGGAACCATAATTAACAATAACAGTTTTACATAGAACAGGGAAGAAAAACTTGGATAACTTAGGGAGAAATGCACAAAATTATTTACATATATAACAATGAGTTTTGTGAATATCTTATGATAAATCTATGGATATGCATTAGGACTAGAGGATGGGTGTGTCTATGGTGTATTAGGATTGATCTGGTAGTATTGTATAAATAAGTGGTGCTTGAGTGCTTTCCTGAATTGCATGAGATCAGAGATTGATCGGATTTCTGGAGGCAGTGTATTCCAACATTTGGGAGCATAAAGACTGAATGCTCTGTTGGATGTTGTTAGTGTGCATTTTGTTGAAGCATTTGGTATAATTAGGGTGTTTGCTGATGTAGATCTTCTGGATCTGTTGGGTGGAGTGGGTTGAAGTAGATTGACTAGCGTTGAAGCAGTTATGTTGTGGATGGCTTTAAAGGTGAGTACTAGGGTCTTAAATAGTATTCTTCCATGTGTTGGGAGCCAGTGGAGCTGCAATAAGATGGGTGTGATATGGTCATACCTCGCTGCTCCAAATAGAACTCTAGCAGCAGCGTTCATGGCCAGTTGTAAGGGGGTCAATGTAGATTGTGGGAGCCCTTGGAGAATGGCGTTGGCGAAATCAAAATGGGGTAGGATAAGGGCTTGATAAACAGTTCGGAAGTCACTTGGGTCCAATAAGGTTCGGAGGTGTTTGAGTGTCCGGATCTTGAAATATACAGCTTTAACAATGTGGGATATGTGTAATTTCATGTCCAAACGTTGATCCAAAGTGACTCCTAAATAACGGATTGCAGGTTTTGTTTGTAGTTCGGCTTCTCTCACTTTTATATGAGGAGGAGGGGTAAAGTATTGATTTTTCGTGACAAAGAGTACCTCTGTTTTCTTATGTTGGATCCGAAGGTTTTGCGTTAGAAACCATTCGGATACTGCGTCAAAACAATCAATAAGAGGTGAGAGGTCCATTTGCTTTGTGGAGAATGGCATGTAAAGAAGGATGTCATCGGCATATATCTGCCATTGCACATTGAAGGATTTTATGATGTTACAGACGGGTTGAATGTAAATGTTAAACATGAGAGATGATAGTGATGATCCTTGAGGGACGCCCTGTTTTTGGTGGAAAGGCTTTGATTTTGTTGATCTTGATCTTACTTGCTGTCCTCTTCCCTCAAGGTATGATCTGCACCAGTCGAGAGCGAGGCCGGTAATGCCTTTTTCTTTTAGGCGTTCAATTAGTAGGCCGTGGTGAACAGAGTCGAAAGCTGCAGCTATGTCGATGAAGATAAGTACACATCCTTGGTGGATGTTGTCAACAAAGGTGATAATATCATTGAAGAGGGAGGTAAGAAGGGTTTCTACGCCATGTAATTCTCTGAAGCCGTGCTGATGTGAATTTAGAGGGGCTTCAGTATCGATGTGGTCTTGTATTTGTCGTTGTGCTTCCTTTTCAAATATCTTAGCTAGGAAGGGTATGCTGGCTATGGGTCTATATGATTCAACTTTGCTGGGGTCAAGTTTGGGGTTTTTTAGAAGAGGTCTAATTGAGGTTTGCTTGAGTGCTGCAGGGAAGGATCCAGTTGTGAACGATAGATTTATCATTCTTGTAATTATTGGACTGATATCACTGCGTATATTCTTTATCCAATAGGCAGGACAGGGATCAGTAAGAGCAGTGGTGGTGTTGATGGCTGCAATGGTATCCTCAATATGTTTCTTGGGTGGTGTGGAGAATATTGAGAGGCGGTTTAGGCAGATGGTGTCCTGATGGTTAAAGGCAGCAATTTTGTTTGTTTGCAATAGTTTTGATTGCAGATGATCTGCGAAGGCTTGTGGGTGGATCTCTTCAGGTGGGCATGGAGATGGTTCCTTGGATATGGATTTGACTATGTTGAAGAGTTCCCGTGGTTTATTTAGGGATCTTTTGAGTGAGTCAGTGTAGAAATGTTTCATTTTCGTCAGGACTGCTGTTCTGTGGGTCGTGAGTTGAGCATTGTATGCTATCTGGTCGTTTGAGGAGCGAGATCGACGCCATCGTTTCTCGAGTTTTCGAAGGTGTAAGAGGGAGGTCCGCAGATCGGAGGAAAACCATGGTGCATGTTTTCTGTTGGTTGGGATTTTGCTATTGGGTGTTTTTTGTGCAATGGAGCTGAGGATGTCATTCCATGATGTGATCATTTTTTCCAGATTGAGGGTAGTGTCATTGTAGAGAGGGTGGGTTTGTGCAAGTATGAGTTCTTTGTTGAAAGCATTGAAGCTTCGAGTTGTCGTTTTAGTGGGATTATTGGAGGTTCTGTTATCCAATTTGCTAGTGTTCACAGGAATTGTGAAGTTAATTAATTTGTGATCTGACCATGGAACTGGTATCAGAGTTGTTACAAGGTTATTATCTAATTCACATGCTGAAAGAGGTGCAAAAATCATGTCAAGGGTGTTCCCTTTTGTGTGTGTGGGACTTTTGATTAATTGCCTGTATCCTAATTCATCCATTGCTTCTAAGAGAGCTGAAGCATGGCTGATGTGCAGAGAGGGGAGATTGAAGTCTCCTAATATCCAATTCAGTTTGTTGTGTTGGGCAGCGTTGGTTGCTAAGTCTAAAATGTTAGGAAGGTCGTCTGAGGAGGATGATGGTGATCTATAAAGAAGGTTGATGGAGCATTGATCATTGGCGATGGATAAAATGTCTAGGTTGTTTGAGCTTGTAGCGTCTGTTGTGGAAAACTGGAGGTCCGTCTTAGTTAATATGAGGGTTCCTCCTCCTCTTTTATTCTCTCTATGGCAGGAGTGGATGGAGAAGTTGTTGGGTAGGAGTTGATTGATGATTATGTTGTCTGTATTAGATAACCAGGTTTCAGTTATCATGAGAATATCCAGGTTATAGGCAGATATTAAATCGGTGACTATCGGCCATTTCTTACGGATTGACCGAGCATTGATGAGGGCACATTTTAATGCTTGCAAGGGTTCCTTTTGCTTGGTTCTCTTGGTAGTTTGGAGGGCTATGTGTAGCAGGTGTGAGTGTCGTGGTAGTGTACCAATTCTTAAGGGAGGATATGGGGCTTCTGCCTGTCTATGGGTATGCCTTTGTAGGATAGGGATTTGTTGTAGTTCGTGTGGTAGGGCAAGGGATTCAGCTACCCATCCTAGAATGATGAGTAATGTGCCTATTGAGGCAGTGGTAGTAGGAGACATTTTAACTTGCTGCTGTTAGTTTTTTTAAGGATTGTTTCAGTGAGGGTAAATGTGATTACCATACAGTGGGTAAAGTACTTAAAGAATACAGTAAATAGAGTATTACTAGCTACAAATAGGTATAATAGTTACCGTAAGCATTGAATAATACAGTAATTAATACAGCAAATAACACAGTAGGTATACTATTACTAGCTGTGAACAAATAGGTATAATAGTTACCATAAATAGTGAATAGGTATAGCTGGTTATTAGCTAAAATGGGTTCTGTTACAATATTAAGTTCGCTAGATCCTATTGAGGATCACATTTGAGCAATATGAGAGGCGGTATATAGACTAAACATATGGGTATCACAGCGGAGGTTACTTCTAATTGGATATGCAGAGATTTATACATATATTGGAAAATAGATGTTAACTATTTCAGATAGTCTCTACCGTGAATGTGAGAGTTTATTAGATAAGTAGAATATAGATGCATGGGAGGAGCATACCGGTGAGTTTTCAGGTAGCTGTTGTAGTCGGCTGAGTCCTGTTGCTTGGAGATGCTGTGTGCAGGTTGCGGGTGGGTTCTTCTGGTGCCTCGCCGGCGGCTTCTTTAAAGGGTGCAGGCAGGCCCCTCTTACAGCCCCGATTGAGCTGGAGGGCTGAGCGGCTTGGTGGACGGCCCGCTCAGAGCTCGACCCCAGTCGGGGGAGCTAGGATGGAGGATCGCGGCTGCTGTATTTTGTGGAGTGTTTGCTGGCTTCACACTGTGGGCCTCTGCCTAAGGGCCGTGTCAAAGGGCCCTCTGGCGAGGCCCTCAGGCGCGGGCCCACAAAGGCGCGGGCGCGCCCGATGGCGCTTCTTTTTAAAGCAGGAGATCTGCCCCGGTTGGGCAGATCTCACTTCCGGCTGTCCGACGCTGCTTCCTGGTGCTCCGGCGGCTCTATCCCCTCCTGGGAGAGCCGATGTTGAGCCGGAGTGCTGGACACGTTGTTGTGTGGGTTCAATTCTCTTGTGCTCCTCCTGGGTTCTATTCCCCATTTTGCCCTGGTCCACTGACCATGCACATGGCTGTCCCCTCTGCAGGCCCCTGCCACCCTTTATATTTGGGGTTTTTGCTCCTTGGCATGCTATGTTCAGGGCATTCCATTTCATGGTGTGTGTGCATATGTTTATCTGTGTCTCTTGTAACACTTACAGACTGCGATATCAGCTGTGGACATCTGCTCTGCATTTGTGTTGCATCATGGGTACTGGTGAGGTTGCCCTATCCTGACACACAACAGGTGTTTGTTATGGTGTCCTGCAGTGTTCTTGTATGTGGACATTGCTGTGCAACACAACATGGTGGTGTAGCCTGCTGGTTTGTTCACTGACTTTCTGTCCACTGGTCATGGGTTCGATATCTGTTTGTCCCTGTTTTTTTTAGGCCTGTCCTTTGCAACTACTTGTCATTCCTTTGGACAGTCATATCTCTGTGGATCTGTGCTGCCGACTCATAGTACCCTCGCCACAGTTGCCAACAATCCTTATAGGGCGTTATGGGGCTCGTAATTCGGCACGTTATAAAGCACATTACCAGGCACCTTATTAGGCACAGTACATGGCACGTTATTGGGCGCGTTACAGGGCACAATATAAGGCATGTTACAAGGCACCTTATTTGGCACAGTACAGGGCACGTTATAAGGCACGTTACATAGCACGTTATTGGGCACAGTACAGGGCACGTAATGGGGCACGTTACAAAGCACCTTACTGGGCACAGTACAGGGCACATTGTAGGCACGTTACAGGGC
Source organism: Ichthyophis bannanicus (assembly GCA_033557465.1). Classification (NCBI taxonomy): domain Eukaryota; kingdom Metazoa; phylum Chordata; class Amphibia; order Gymnophiona; family Ichthyophiidae; genus Ichthyophis; species Ichthyophis bannanicus. Next base: position 495,368,552 of record CM066032.1, read on the forward strand.
ACCTTCTTGGGCACAGTACAAGGCACGTTATGCACGTGCCTTGTATTGTGCCTAATAAGGTGCCCTGTGACGTGCCTTATGACGCGCCATATAACGTGCCTTGTACTGTGCCTTATAATGTGCCTTATAACGCGCCTTATAATAACGTGCCTTATAACGCACATTACCTGACACGCTTGCCATAATGCTGCCCCACCCACGCCTTTATATGGGCATCTGTACCTTTACCGCGGAACCTAATGCGAATGACATTACCGCAGTTTAGTAAACATGCCCCTTGGTGAAATTAAAAAGTCATGTGATAGGGGGCAGTGGATCAGGAACTGTTAGTGTAGCTGGGCTTAAAAAAGGTTTGGACAAGTTCCTGGAGGAAAGGTCCATAAACCATTATTAAGAAGGGACCCAGGATATCAATGCTTGAACCAATACAAGCATTGTGGAACCTGTGTCTCTTGAGGAAACTGCTAGGTACATATGACCTAGATTGGCCACTGTTGGAAACAGAATACTGGGCTTGATGGACCTTGGTCTGACCCAGTATGGCATATCTTATGTTCTTATGATAGCAGAGGGTAGGTCTAAATAGCCAATTTTCCCAATGGAGAAAGGTGAATAGTGGAGTACCCCAGGGATCTGGTTCTGGGTCCATTGCTTTTTTTTATTTTTTTATTTTTTTTTATAATATTTTTATTGATTATTGAATACAGCAGAACACACCACACACCAAAAAGAAATACCATACTAAACTAAATTACACAAACACAAGAGAAAAATAACACAGTACACAAATATATAAAACTGAGCATTACATCAAGCCTTCAAGTAGGAACTGTCAGAGCCCAAAAGGACTCACAAAATTCTGACCGATCCTTCCAAACTCCCCCATAAAAGTAAACCGCAAACTTTCAATATAGAAAAAGAAACATATTAACAGTTCCCACCCCCCACCCTCCCTAGACACTGCAGGCAACAGGGGTCCAAAACAGCTTCGTCAAATGCACCCGGTGTGATCTGTGCACCGTGAATACCGGGCTTTAATATGTTGTATAGACATACTTGTCTAATGCAGACCATTTGGAAAGTTTAGACCTAGCACCTCTCATATGCAAAACTCTGTCTGCGGCTTTCTCATATCTGGCAAACAAACATAATTGATTCCACCATTCCCCGTACGTAGGCTTGCATGGGTTCTTCCAATACGTGAGTAGAAGCTTTATGGCTACCATTATCATAAAGTTCAGTAGAAAATGATTGTTCTTATCAAGATCTAGCAACAGTCCCACGTTTCTAAAAGCAAGTATTCGCCAGGTTAGATCAGCCGAGAAGTTTAAAATCGACTGAATCTTTGTCCAGATTTTTGTCCAGAACTGCTGAATGTGAGGGCACTCCAGTAACATGTGCCTGAGCGTACCGACAGCTCCATGGCAAGTCCAACACACATTGCCCTCCGTCTTATTCCATTTGCTCAAGGCAACAGGGGTAATATAAGCCCTGTGTGCCAGAAAAAAGAGAGATTGCGTAAGGGCCGCTGACTTAGATGCTCGAATCGAAGAACCCCATAATTTTTTCCATTCCAACGGAGACAGGTTGGCTTGCGTCTCTGCTTCCCAAATACGACGCAGCCCCACGTTTGTTAGAGTAAAATGATCCACGAACATAGCATAGAACCGCGATGCTGCTCCTCCCTGAGCAGATATTTCTTCAACAATCTGCAACAATCCCCAAGAGCTAACTATTTCCGCCGGAGACGGGAACACACTGCTGATACAGTGTCTCAGCTGTAACCACTGGAAGTACCAGGAAGCCGGGAGATCAAACTCTTGTTGAAGGGTATGAAAGGATTTCCAGGAAGAACCCTCCAGCAGTTGTCCAACAAACCAAATACCTTTTCGTTGCCACTGCACCCAGGCACATATCCCCTTGTGAATCACAAAAACAGGATTAAACCAGATCGGTACAAGCCGAGAGGGGGGATTTTTCTGCACAATGACGGGAAGGAAAGACTGGAACGCTGATTGAGTCGAAACTATCATTTTCCCCATTTTAGATGCATTAGGGTGCATCATTCCGATGAGCAGTTTGAGAGGACAGGGCGCTACAAGTCGCTCTTCCAGCTTGAGCCAAGTGGGAGTATCTTCCATAGTATCACTTAAGGCCCACAGCGAACCCTGCCTCAGAAGAAAGGATTTATGATACCAAAAAAAATCAGGGAAATAAATTCCAGCATTTACTTTATTAGCTTTTAGCTTCTTTAGTGCAATTCTGGGGGTTTTTTCCCGCCCAAAGGAAGGAACTCAATATCCGTTCAAGGCTTTTGTATATTGTAGGAGGAAGAAAGAACGGGAGCATACTTAAGATGTAGTTTATCTTAGGCACCAGCGTCATTTTAATAGCTTCTACACGGCCCCACCAAGTCAAGTGGAGCAGAGACCACGCCAGGGTGTAGGACCGCGCCATTTCCAGCAGTTTCGTAGCGTTCAGTTGTGCAGTTTCTTCTAAGGAGGTAGAGTACAGTACCCCGAGATACTTTATCGCTGTAGATTCCCATTGAAAGGGGAAATTATCTATCAAGGACGAATTCGCCTTATCATTCAGAGGGAAGGCGACAGATTTATTCCAGTTCACTTTATATCCGGAAAACAACGAGTACTGAGATATGAGATGTAGAAGTGGAGAAATGGAGTCAGATCTGAGGAATATCAGCAGATCATCAGCGTAGGCTGACAGTTTCACGTGAAGGTCATCTACCTGGATGCTTTGAATCTCTTCAGACTGACGGATTAATAAAGCCAGCGGCTCCAATGCTAAGTTAAATAAAAGCGGGGACAGAGCACACCCCTGCCTGGTGCCGCGCCTCAGGGGAAAGGGCTGTGAAAGGGTGCCATTTACTAGGATTCGAGCAGTGGGACAGTCATAGAGAACCCGAACCTTATCAACGAAATCTTTAGGCAAGCCAAACCAGGCTAACACCTGACATAAAAAAGGCCACTCAAGCCTATCAAAGGCCTTTTCAGCATCAATTGAGAGGCCCACGATAGGGATATCCATAGCAGAAGCTCGTTCCATCACATCGCACAAGAGGCGCCCATTATCAGCTGTGGACCGACCTGCCACGAATCCGCATTGATCGGGGTGAATCAACAGACGTAGTATATTATTCAATCGCCTGGCCAATGTACTGGAAAATAACTTGTAGTCGGCGTTTAAAAGCGATATGGGCCTATAGTTGCCAACATCCGTTGGGTCTCTTCCCGGTTTTTCAAGCACCACAATCGTTGCCTCGGCGAATGTACCCTTCTTCTGATCCAGCGCCAGCAATCCTTGGAAGTAAATCAAAAGTTTAGGAAGCAACTCTTCTGCAAAGGTCCTGTAGAATTCAACCGGGATTCCATCTGGTCCAGCCGTCTTATTGATTTTCATTTTAGCTAAGGTCTCTCGTAATTCATTATCTGAAAAGGGGTTTCCCAGTTCGGCCACGTAGGGTTCCGGCAGGATAGGCCTTTCAGCCCTGGCTAGGAAATTCTCACAGGTCTTTTCATCAAAGGTTATTTCTGAGGCATACAGCTGCTCATAATACTTCCGAAAAGCCGCCGCAATATCCCCACTTCTAGTTAAACGGTTTTGCTGTGTATCCAGCACATGAGTTACATGTGTCTTATTGCGACGTTTCTTTAGGCTAGTAGCCAACAGCTTGCCAGCCTTATTTTTCTCCAGATAGTAGCGAGCATGGTCTTCAAACACACACTGTTCCACTTCAGTACTTAATAACGTGTTGTACTGATATCTCAGCTTGTGCAGACGGCTCAACACTGTTGTATTAGAACCTCTTTGCAGAATTCTTTCTCCTGCTCTGATCTGCTGATCAATCTCTTGCAGCTGCGCCCGTGCCTTCTTGGCTTTGGCTATTGCGAAGCTGGTGACGTGCGCTCTCATAGAAGCTTTAAAGGCCTCCCACCAGGCCCAAACTGGCGACTCTTCCGGATTATTGAAAGCAAAGTAATCCTTTATGGCTCGTAGTATTGTCTCCTTAAAATCAGGATCTCCCAGGAGTGCTCTATTAAAAGACCAAAACTGTTGTCCGGGCAGGTCATTATCAAGGCTTAATTCCAAAGAAATTGCCGCATGATCAGATATATGTGTGCTCAGAATACTGGCTCCACAGGCGTCCTGTACCAAAGATCTGGATACTAAGAAAAAATCTATCCTTGAGAACGAGCCATGAGGACAGGAAAAAAACGTATAGTCTCGTTCTCGCGGAAATAGGATTCGCCAGATATCCACAAGGCCGATTTCTTGCATGAGCGAGTTTAACAGCGTTAAGGCTTTACCGCCCCTTGGTCTACTGGGTCTACAGTCCAGCAAAGGGTCGAGGACCAAATTGAAATCTCCCCCGAGGATTATCGGGACTGAATCGTCGTCCCGGATTTCTTTTGCAAGGGCATAAAAAAAATTAGACTGGTCCGTGTTTGGAGCATATATACAGATAATAGCCAGGCGTCTAGAGCCAATAACTATGTGAGCCTTGGTCCAACGCCCCTCCTTGTCCGCTCTTGTAGATAAAACCTGAATCTGTGAACTGCCTTTGCCCAGGATTGCAACCCGTTCTTCTTCCCCAGAGTGGTGAGAATGCAAGCAGCTGATAATGCTTGGAGTTCAGTTTCATACTTTCCTTAGATGACAAGTGAGTCTCTTGTAGAAAAACTAAGTCCGCTCCCTGTTTATAAGCATAAACCAATATCTTCTTACGCTTTATAGGGTGCATTATACCCTTCACATTCAGAGACAGAAGCTTAAGAGGGTGCATTAGGACAGCAATACAAATTATGGTCTGCCAGCTTCACCGTACCTTTAGGCAACACGTTACCTTGCAACTTAAACCCGGGTGCATAAGGATACCCTAAGTGCCTGCAGCGTGCATAACCACCCCTCCCCAAAAGGAGCAACAACCAAGGGTGAGACAGCGTGAAGACCAAAAAATGGAGCACAGCAGCCTCCGCCATCCCCACAACAGTTTGTCCCTCTATCAGGATAATGCCTATATTTTAATAGTCTGACATAGTAATTGCTACACACTTTTTAATATTTTCCTTTGTATTTTATTTTATTTTATTTTATTTTTTTCCCCGTTTTTTCTGCTTTTTTTTTTTTGTTTTGTTTTTTTTTTCCTCCTCCCCCCCTCCCCCCTAAAGCAGTGGAGACCCAACAATTTCTCAACTAACCAACATTCTCAACCTACACACAGTTATATATTGTATTGATATATAAACAGACAGGTCCCGCTACCTCTTTGGGAGGAGGTAGAGTTAACAGCACTAAGCTTGCTTATATATATTCATATCCATCTAGCAAACCTGCTGATATATGATAATAGCCTTTGATAACAACACCAGTCAGGGACCATTTTCCGTGTGCATTCGCAGAGCTTCCTGCTCTTCCAGGAACTGTAGCAGTCCATCAGGCTCCTCAAAAGTTCTTGTACGATTATCCAGGGTTACTTTGAGACGCGCGGGATAGAATAATCCATACTTGGCCTGGAGGTGCTGGAGACGAGGCCGCAACTCTAGGAATTTTTTCCTTCTGTCCATGGTTGCCTTGCACAGATCCGGGAAAAAACGAAACCCTATGGCCTTCGTATGTTACAGATGCCAAGGTCTTCGCTGCGGCCATAATTTGCATGGCCTGTTGATGACGCAATAGACAAAATATTAGGGGCCGCGGCCGTGGACTACGCCCTCCTGTATGTGCAGGGATCCGATGTGCCCGTTCCACTTCCAGAGGCTTACTGAAATTTATTTTAAGCATTTGAGGCAGTGCTCTTCCCAAGAAGCCGATTATATCCGTACCTTCCGCTCCTTCAGGTACTCCACAAGCCGAATATTATTTCTACGGGCTCTATTTGAGAGGTCCTCCACACTTGTCTCAAGAAAATGTACCTTTTTCAGAGCCTTGGATAACTTTTGTAACTGCTCCTCGTGCGCGGTCACCGAGCCGTCTATTCTCTCCACACGGGCTGCCAGTCCTTGCGTTCTCTCTTTGAACTCTAGCATATCCGCCTGCATCTGTAGCAGTGTTTCTCCATTCGCCGAAATTAATTCTCTCACAGCCCGGATCTCTGCCAGTATTTCTCTCTTCCCTTCATCGGCCTCGCGTCCAGACGCCATCTTGATGGGAGAAGGGGGATCTTGTTTGGCACGTTTAGAGCCTACACTCCCACTCGCAGCAAACTCCAATTTAGTTTGTTTCCCAGCCGCCATCACACTTATATAATATACTATGGCAGAGGAATTTGTCCACAGTCACCCAATTAGGCAAAATTACAGGAGAATTTCCGTGGGTCAGCAGGAGCAGAGCTCCTATGCGTCCATCTTGCTTCACTGCTAGGCTCCGCCCCCCAGGGTCCATTGCTTTTTAACATATTCGTAAATGACCTGGAAATGGGAATAATACATGAGATAATCAAATCTGCAGATGACACAAAATTATTCAACGTTGTTAAAACCCAAGAGGATTGTGAAAATTTGCAAGATGACCTTGATAAATTGGAAGACTTGATGTTCAAATGGCAAATGAAATTTAATTTGGACTAATGCAAAGTTATGCAACTAGGAAAGAACAACCCAAACTATGGTTATATGATGCAGGGTTCCATATTAGGAACCATCACTCAGGAAAAAGATTTAGGTGTCATCATGGATGACACATTGAAACCTCCTGCCCAGTGTGCAGCAGGGGCCAAGAAGGCAAATACAATGCTAGGAATCATAAGGAAAGGAATGGAGAATAAATAAAGGATATTTTAATGCCTCTATATCGTTTCATGGTGTGACCGCACCTTGAATATTGTGTGCAATTCTGGTTGCCGTATCTTAAAAAGGATATAGCGGAATTGGAAAAGATACAGAGAAGATCCACCAAAATGGTAAAGGGGATGGAAGGATTCCCCTATGAGGAGAGTCTTAGAAGGTTAGGGCTCTTCAACTTGAAAAAGAGACGGCTGATGTGAGATATGATAAAGGTCTATAAATTAATGAATGGAGTGGAACAGGCAAATGTAGAGCAATTGTTTATGCCATCAAAAAGTAGAAAGACTAGGGGATATGCAATGAAGCTGCAATGAAACCCATTTAAGACTAATAAGAGAAAATATTTTTTCACCCAACACGTAATCAAACTCTGGAATTCATTGTCAGAGGATGTAGTAAAAGCTTTAAAAATGTTTTGGACAAGTTCGTGGAGGAAATGTCCTTTTCTAATTCCGCTATATCCTTTTAAAGATACAGCAACCAGAATTGCACACAATATTCAAGGTGCGATCACACCATGGAATGATACAGAGGCATTATAGTATCCTTTGTATTAGCGCCAATACAAACATTGTGGAACCTGTGTGTCTTTTTGGGAATGTACTAGGTACTTATGACCTAGATTGGCCACTGGGCTTGATGGACCTTGGTCTGACCCAGTATGGCATTTCTTACGTTCAGCTGTAAGGTTGAATGCTGTCCTTTCGGCTCTGTCTTGGCATAATCTGGATAGGTTTCCCAGCATCATCTTCTCTGGTCTTGACTCTGTTTCTCTCAGATGCTCCATTGTTAGTTCAGAAAGTTCAGAAATTTTATACAATATTTATCTATATCTCTAAATTTCTACAGATACCGATCCTTAATATCTAACATGAAATAGGTTAAAATGTGCAGATTTCACACTGTAATGGCTTAGACAATATGAAAAAAGATTTACAGTATAATACTTTAAGTTCTACTGGAAGAAATGAGAAGTAATCACAAGAAATGTCTATATGGCATATGTCCAAATTTATGAATGCTGCCATATCGATCATAAATAAAAATGGAAAGTGTTATAATCTTAAAATGACTAATGTCTAATGTATGCTCTCATTTTCTAATTTTGTTCCAAATGAAAGATGTGATTCAATACATTATGTCTCATAGAAGACTTATTGCAATAGAAGATGATCTTTAACAATCTCTAAAAGGCCATACATTTGTCTTACAATGAAATAATTTCTGATTGTAGAACATGTAATTTATATAAAATATGGTCAATCCAATAACATGAGCATACTTGATAGCAATGAGTAATCCATAATGTTTCTTACTAATTAAGGTTAGAAACCACCTGCTTATTTGTACATTAAATTAAACTCAAAATTATGAACCTGTTGTAATCAGAAAATATTAATTGCATTCACATTTGAAAGTGAAAATGGATGATACATTTGTATAAGACTCACAGACAATATTTGCTGCATCTAACGTGTACCATTGTTCTACTGAATTCCCATTCCACTTTCGGTTCATGATTAGCATCTATTCTCCAAACAAATACATTGTAGAGCACAAACATATATTTACATAGATTTACATTTCAATGTTAATCTTGGAATGAAGACTGTAATTGTTATATGATGATATCATTACGAAAACCAAAGGACATTTCCATCCTGCCAATATGAAATCAATTATGCATGTTTTGATTTGATGAGGATGCTTTAAGTATTATCATAACAAACAAACACAATTAGAAAATACTAATTTCAAAATGAAGTCGGGCACATGCTAAGAGAGATACATACAAATCCATAGAGCTCTATTCTGTTTAATTGCATGCTTCTGTTTCCTGTTATCTCCCATGGGTGAAAAGCTACAGAACAGATTATTCAAATGCTGCTAAACTGAATCTTTACAATGCAATATTCAAAACAAGCTGGCAGGGTTATACTGACTAGTTTTCCTAATCTGTCAGGAATTCTGATACAAGGGACGTCTTAAATAATGCAATATTTTTTCAGCTTCTATTTATCAACTGAATATTTCATAATGCTATGCAATAAACAGCAGCATGAATGAAAAGGCTCACTCGTATATGTTAAAGTTATTGAACTATGAAAGAAGATCTTTCTGCACACATCCAAGGGATCTGAAAAGATGTTAGTGTGAGCATGCAAAAAATGTGCATATCTACATGTACTAATAAAGATCGAATGCATATGGTACCTGAATATAACTCACCCTGATCTTCTTCTGGAAAGGCGTGAGCTAAATATTATAAATAAATAAATAAATCATAAGCAACTGATAGGTTATCAAGCTCGTGCTTAAATAGCATGAGTTCAATATTCTATCATGTGGGCAATGTATCATTTGAAAATATCTAACCAAGCCATTTTCAGTCACAACTAAATTCAACCACACCATCATTTAGGCTGCACCGCGGAACATCCATATATAGTTCGAACCATCCAAGTTAGATGGTTTAGCTTATACCTGCTATTTGCATAACCCGCTTGATTGTTTATTTTATACATGTGAAGGCCCATTTTAGGAAGGCTGCTGAGGTGGTTGCTGCAATGTCCAAGTGGAAAAGTCTCAATTTCTAGGTCAGTTTTGAAGGGAAGGGTGGACGCATGTAAATCTGTTCTAAAATCAGCACATCTTTGCTCCCTCGCCATAAACGTCTTTGTTAAAAGAGGTCAGGAAGTGCAAGCACACGGGCATGGTGCAGAAACATGTGGGAGATGTGATTTTAGAAGCATACGCATGGGAAATATTGACAAATGCATCCTGGCAACTTCCATGTGTGCGTGCTAGTATTTCAGAAAGTGCACATCTAAATATCGACATGAAAACATGTAGCCTACCTATTCTAGAAATGCGGATGCACTGTTAGATGATTCAGCATCACACACAATAACTTGAGGATGGAGAAATAAACATGGGGGTGGATTAATCACTTCTGTAAACTGTTGGGTGAAATGAGCACTTTAAAAAACTAAATTTGCCTAGGACAAGTGTACATACAAAAGTGCATAAAAGACACCACCTATGCACAAAACCTATATACTGCTCTATCCAAACCATGCCCCAACACCCTCTCGACAATCTCCTGAGTGACTTGGATATGATTGTAGCAGATACATGTAAATTTGGGCCTTTCTAAATCCACTGTTGGGACATGGATGTGATTTGCACATGCAAATGGTCATTTTCATACATACAACCTGTTGGCAGGGTAGGAGGGGATAAGGGAAGGGATAAGAGAAGTGGATAAGGGAAGTGGAATTGCAATGGGCTAAACTAAAGGTGGCAATAAAAGGGGCAACAGATACATATGTAAGGAAAGTAAATAAAAACAAGAGGAGAAGGAAACCTATTTGGTTCTCCAAAGAAGTGGCTGCTCAAATAAAGGCAAAAAACACAGCTTTCACAAAATTAAAAGGCTTGCAAACAGGAACACAGAAAAGAATACAGGATCAAAGTAAAAGAGACAAAAAGAGAAATAAGGAAAGCAAAATCAAAGGCAGAGGAAAAGATGGCTAAATATATGAAGTGTGGCGACAAAACATTCTTCAGGTATATTCGAGAGAGGAGGAAAATCAGAGGTGGAACTGCGGGACTTAGAAGTGCTGGGAACGGACTCGTGGAAAGTGACATTGAAAAAGCGAAATTGCTAAATAAATACTTTTGCTCTGTTTTTACTAAAGAAAATCCTGGAGAAGGAGCACCTGTGACTCCCAAATATAAACAAGGGAATAAAGTAGATACAACACCATTCACAGAAGATGATGTGTTAAAACGACTTGCAAAACTGAAAGTGGACAAGGCCATGGGTCCGGATGGGATACATCCCAAGATACTGAAAGAGCTCAGAGAGGTTCTTGCAGGGCCGGTAAAGGGTGTTCTCAACAGATCCTTGGAAACAGGAGAAGTTCCTCAGGACTGGAGAAGGGCTGATGTGGTACCTCTTCACAAAAGTGGTGACAGGGAAGAAGTGACAAACTACAGGCCCGTGAGCCTTCCCTCGGTGGCGGGAAAAGTAATGGAGGCACTCCTGAAAGAGTGAATAGTGGACTTTCTCAAAACCAACAGGTTGCATGATCTGAGGCAAGATGGTTTTACCAAAGGACGATCTTGCCAAACAAATCTGATTGAATTCTTTGACTGGGTGACCAGAGAACTAGATCAGAGGCATGCGATGGATGTCATCTACCTGGATTTCAACAAAGCCTTTGATACTGTTCCTCATAGGAGGCTTATCAATAAACTCAATAGTTTGGGGATGGGTCCCAAGGTGGTGAACTGGATCAGAAATTGGTTGACTGACAGATGACAGAAGGTGATGCTAAATGGAGCTCGTTTGGATGAAAGGAGGGTGATTAGTGGGATGCCCCAGGGTTCATTCCTGGGCCCGGCACTGTTCAGTGTATTTGTGAGTGATATTGCTGAAGGACTGAATGGAAAGGTCTGTCTTTTTGCAGATGACATGAAAATTTGCAACAGAGTGGACTCCCCTGAGGGAGTGGATAACATGAGGAAAGATCTACAAAAGCTGGAAGAATGGACTAATGCTTGGCAGTTAAGATTTAATGCAAAGAAGTGCAGTGTCATGCACTTGGGAAGCAGAAATCCAAGGGAAATGTATGCGATAGGGGGCGAGAGGTTGGTATGCATGGACCAGGAGAAGGACCTTTGTGTGATTATTTCCTAGGATCTCAAGGTGGAAATACAGTGCGACAAGGCAGTGGCAAAAGCCAGGAGGATGATGGGTTGCATACAAAGAGGAATTACCAGCAGAAAGGAAGAGGTACTAATGCCACTGTATAAGTCACTGGTGAGGCCTCACTTGGAATACTGTGTTCAGTTTTGGAGACCATATCTCACAAAGGATGTAAAAAGACGATTCAGAGGAAGGCGACCAAAATGATTTTGAGAAGAGACTTGAAGACCTAAATATGTACACTCTGGAGGAGAGGAGGTATAGGGAAGATATGATTCAAACCTTTAAATACTTAAAGAGAATTAATGAACAAACAAACTTCTTCCAAAGATGGGGAAACTGTAAAACTAGAGGGCATAACATGAAGCTGCAAGGGGGTAAATTGAAAGGCAATGTCAGGAAATACTTTTTTCACTGAAAGGGTGGTGGATGCTTGGAATGCCCTCCTGATGGAAGTGGTGGGGGCAAATACAGTGACAGAATTCAAAATGGCAAGGGGCAGACACAGTGGATCCCTTTACAGCAACAGGATAAAATCAAAATAAACTTAACTATCTAGTTTCTCAACAAACAGGGGTATTCTAAACAGAGCAGTTGGTTCACCCCTAAACAAAGATATGGGGAGGGGTGACCTGCATGGAGCAGCAGGTGCACCTACTCTTACCATCTTAGTGGGCAGACTAGATGGACCATACTGGTCTTTATCTGCTGTCATTTACTATGTTACTATGTTATATGACCTATGAATGGGACTTCTAAAATCGCTCCTTTAGTATCTGAATATAACTGCTTAGATATATAGGGGTCTTTTAGAAGATATAATAATGGTTTCCACGTCTAAAAATACCCATTCGCATATGCAAATCACGTCCATGTCCTGAGACCCATTTTAAAAGACCATAATTTGCAAGTGTGATCACATCCATGTTGCATGAGGGATGACGGAGGCAGTAACAAAAAGATGTATATATATCTCCAATTTTACAATGGGGCCGCATGTTTAAAACTGATAGTGGGCATGTCCATATTTAGACCTGCTCTTTTGGCACAAATAGGCATTTCAGAGGTGCTCATTTTGGCCAACTCTCTGCCCAAACTCTATCCATGTTTATGCTCACACTAAAAATACATGCAGTATTATGTTCATACTTATATAACAGCAACCTCCTACTAAAGAATGCCCATAAGTGCCTATTTACACACACATAAGTCCTTGAAAATAGTAATAATTAATAATTTGTATTTGATCCTGTGAAGGATGGGTAGACAATGACATTCCTTTAATAACAGTTGTGATGGTGCAGCTGGGTTAAATGCTAGTGAAAGGTGCAGAAATCACTCTTTTTCCCCTATAGCTAAGAGCAGTGCAGACAGAGAAAGGGTTAAACCTTCAACTAATGAAAAAAACCCGGTGCTCAGAAAGCAAGAGAATGAGCCACACCTCAGCTCCATGACAACCAAGGGAGCTGACGTAAGAGGAAGGGGGCGGAGTCAAAGCCCATAGGACAGCCCCAAACATTTAGCCACGAGGAAACAGTTAGAGAGAGTTCAGGAACAGGAAGAACAGGAAGGTCAGAAAGAACGTCGGCAGCAAGGAGCTGTAAGAGTTCTGGAAGAGACCCTGAAAAGTGTTCTGAGGGGACCTGTGAGAGGAACCGAGATGAGAGTTTAAGCAGGAGCAAAGTTCCAAGGGAAAGGCTGCACAGATACTCTGATTGCAGGCAACGTGTGAGTAGCTCTAGTTCAGAGAGAAGCACAGCTGCATATGAGCAAGTGGCTGATTGGAAGCTCTGGAGACAGGAGTCAGAGTCAGACCCTATTGAGCAGGAGAACAGCCGGGAGCAGAGGAATCAGTCTGGGGACAAGAGGTTGCCTGTAAGTTTGCCAGAAAGGGTACGGAAGGCCAGGAAAAAGGTGAGCCCTTTTGAATCTATTAAGGCAGTACTCAGAGTCTGGTGTTTTAAGTTCCTCCCCCACAGCTCAGACTAAAGAAGAGTCCCGTTTGAAACAGTTAAAGGCTTTATTAGAGCAGTGGAAGCCTGTTCAAGAGAAGCCTGTATTGGAAGAAAGCATATCAGACTCAGAGGGAGAGCCCATGCAGTTTGAAGAAGCTGGTGTTGCTAGTGAGGATTCTGATATGGAAACTGATTGTGCATTTTGCCAGAGAGGGTAAAATCTATGAACTGTGATACTAATAGTAAGTGCTGGAAGAAGCCTGACATTGTGCCAGGAGGATTTTACATGGGGAGGAGCAGAGGGCTGCTGGAGTGTAAAAGCCAGGCCAATTAGGCAAAACCTGGAAGGAAAGAGCCTTACTGCTTTTGGTGTTTTAAAAGCATTTTCATTGCTGAAGGAGAAAGCAGTAAATGGTTTATATCAGGAAGAAGCCGGAAGACAGTGCTGTGAAAAGAACATGCCTGTATGTTTAGAAGCTGAATAATCCTGTTTCAGTTAAAGAGACTTTGCTTTGCAGAAGTATCCTTTATTTCTGTTATTGGGATAGTAGGTGAACACTTGTGCAACAATAACAATAAAACTTATTGTTAACCCTATTCCTTGCTGACTCAGTCTGTGCCACAACTACAAAGGAACAGAGACCGCAGCACTTAAAGGGATACAAATAAATATGTGGTCAGCCCACTCCCAATAGGCAGCCGCCTATATAAGGGGTGGACGCGACAGCTGGCATAGTTTTTCGGATCAAACTACTACCTCACAGATACAAAGGTCTTGAATATTATAGCCAAAGAAGTTCTCTGGAAAAGGAACCAAGCAGCGCAAGTACCTCTGAAGAGCTTACCAGGTTCTGCAGGGAATCGTGGAGTGGAGTATCAGCAGAAGCGGACCGGATCTGGTGTTCCAGTGATACTGCTATCCTGTGAAGCGAGACTCACCACTTGTAGCAGGTAACCCTTAGATAGGAAGGGGTTATTATGGATTCTGCTACAAGGGGGTGGGGGTGTGCAGAACCGGATTGGAAGCGGAGAGAGGGGCGTTTGTGTGTGAGCCACACTTGGGTTGTTTGCTTTCTGTTTTATTGCAGCTGAACCAAGATGGAGACAGCGGACCTGATGAATTGGATGACGGACAGATTCCGGCAGCAGCAGGAGATGTCAACCCAAGCCCAGGAGAGAATGGCAGAGATGCTAAGGGCTCAGCAAAAGCCGCTGTTGGACATGCTAGGTGCCTGGATCGGCGAGCAGAGACAGACAACGGATGCCCTTAAGACTGTCTCAGGTTCTCTCGGGACAGTATCTGGACAGGGGAACCCTAGGGAAGGGGGTTTTATCTCTTGGACAGTTATCAAAAGATGATGATGTAGATGATTATCTTGATGTTTTTGAATGTATGGCTCTCATGAATGGTTGGCTGAAAGACCAATGGGCCATAAGATTAGCAACATCCCTCACGGGAGAGGCTCTCGCAGCCTACCGAGCTATGCCCAATGATCTTGCATCCACCTACGAGGAAGTGAAAAAGGCCATAAGAGACCGGATGGGCTTAACACCAGTGGTCTATCGCCGCCTTTTGCGGGCTTGCAGATTGAAGCCAGGCGAAACACCACAGGCCTTATGCCACCGGATAAGAGCTCTTGTATATAAGTGGTTAACTCCAGAGGGCAAGAGTCTGGATACAATTCTGGATAATATTGTTCTAGAGCAATTTTTTGATGCTGTACCAGACGAATTACAGTCTTTCTTAATTCTGCAGGACTGCAGAAACACTAAGGATGCCATTTCCTTGGCCGAGCGTTTCCTAGAGGCTGGAGCAGTAGGCCAGAGGAAGATGGGTGTTTCTGGTCCCACAGTCCTGGGAATTACAGAAAGGAGAGAAAAGGTAATGCTGGGGGAATGTGTGAAAAAAAGACCCCTAGGCAAAGCTGGTTGGGAACAGTGTAAATGTTTCTCATGTGGAGAAAAAGGCCACATAAAAAGGGAGTGCAGAGAAAAAGTAGTACTAGTGACCACCCAATCCAAGGAGGTTGAGGAGGGATTTCTACTAGCAGTCGAGGTGGACAATATCCCGGTCGACGCTCTTTTAGACTCAGGGGCCGACCAATCAATGATCTCTGAAAGGTTATGGAGGGATATTGAAGCTCAAGGTAAAGGTTCTGTAAATGAAGCTGAAAGGAAAATAAAGATCAGGTGTGTGCACAGCGCTGCTTCAGCATACCCCTTACACACAGTCACAGTATCAGGCCTAGGCTTAAAAAAGAAAATTCCTGTGGCAGTAATACCCAGACTACCACATTCCTTAGTTTTGGGAAAGGATTGGCCACAGTTCAGGAAAGGCCTAGTGGAAGGGTTAACATCCACCATACCTGATGCAGAAGCCTTAAGCTCAGAAAAGACAGAAAAGGAACCCTTAGGAGGGAAAATAAAGGAGAAACAGGGGACATCCTCTCAGAAGGAAAAGCCTAGGTTGAGGATGATGCCTGCCCCTTTGTTTGAAACCCGACAGGGAAAGACAGGTAGGGGAATAGTCCCGAGTCCTGGCCCTGCCACTAAGACAAAATTTGTATTGAAGTGTTGTCGTCTCACTCCAAATACTCAGATTCCCAAGCGAGCCTCCGAGCAAGCGGCAGGCTATGATCTTTATAGTACCGAGGATACTGTTATCCCGCGGCAGGGAAGAGCGTTGGTAGAAACAGGTATACAGATGGAGATACCGCCTGGATGCTACGGACGGATCGCTCCACGATCCGGTATAGCGGTAAAAGACTGTGTTGATGTAGGCGCCGGGGTGGTAGACCCTGATTTTAGAGGAGCCATAAAGGTTTTGTTATTGAACTTTTCTAAAAAGGATTTTAGGGTTACCACTGGGGACAGGATAGCACAGCTCATTCTGGAAAGGGTTGGGTTTCCATCCGTAGAAGAAGTTGCAGAGCTGAACACTATGACAAGGGGGTCGAGTGGACTTGAATCCACAGGGCAAGACATAATGCCAGGTTTGACAGCCACTAGAGAAGAGGAAAAGGTGAACGTAGACCTTGATTCTCAGGTGGGCGAGTGCAAGACCAAGACATTGCCCAGGGTAAGGGGGAAGATCTCTTGGCATCAGCAGCAAGCCCTGCTGAAAATAATAGAGACGTTTCCGGATATCTTAACC
The DNA here is from genome assembly GCA_033557465.1 of Ichthyophis bannanicus. Classification (NCBI taxonomy): domain Eukaryota; kingdom Metazoa; phylum Chordata; class Amphibia; order Gymnophiona; family Ichthyophiidae; genus Ichthyophis; species Ichthyophis bannanicus. The sequence goes on from CM066032.1 coordinate 495,385,178, forward strand.
CATAGGCCTGGGGATACTAGGTTTGTGGCCCAGGATAGAGCGAACCCTCAAAGTGAAATTCTCCGGCAAAGGTCGGATGGATTACCAGTATCCAAATGGAAAGGGGTAGTCCGACAAGTGCGGGAGCAGTCGGATGGATTACCAGTATCCAAATGGAAGGGGGTAGTCCGACAGGTGCGGGAGCAGTGGGTGAAGCCCAATAGAGAGGAGGGTGAGAGACCCCTGTTTCGAGGAGAGTGGAGGGGGCGTTGGCCACGGAAATCCAGGATAGTAGAAGGGGGTAAGATAGCTGGTCAAGCACACCAGGAAAGGTATTATAGTCGGGGTACCAGACCTCACCACTGGGAGGTGGGTGCATTGGTCAAGGTAATGGTGCCCGGGAGAAACTCCAAATGGGAGAAAATGTGGGAAGAACCCTGCAAGATTGTGAAGCAGGTAGGCCCAGTCGTCTACAGGGTGAAATCTTGGAAAGGGAAGCGGAAAATTGTTCATAGGGAGATGCTACGGCCTTGGCACGAGCATGTAGCCTTAACTCGTGGGGTTGCAGAAAGGGACATCATGGATAGCTACCAGGCCCAAGATAGGATTCCGTGCTGTGCTGCAAAGGGTCAGCCAGCCCGGAATATCTTAAGGGGGGGGGGGTTATGTGATGGCGCAGCCGGGTTAAACGCTAGTGAAAGGTGCAGAAATCACTCTTTTTCCCCTATAGCTAAGAGCAGTGCAGGCAGGGAAAGGGTTAAACCTTCAACTAATGAAAAAAACCCGGTGCTCAGAAAGCAAGAGAATGAGCCACACCTCAGCTCCATGACAAGCAAGGGAGCTGACCTAAGAGGAAGGGGGGCGGGGTCAAAGCCCATAGGACAGCCCCAAACATTTAGCCACGAGGAAACAGTTAGAGAGAGTTCAGGAACAGGAAGAACAGGAAGGTCAGAAAGAACGTCGGCAGCAAGGAGCTGTAAGAGTTCTGGAAGAGACCCTGAAAAGTGTTCTGAGGGGACCTGTGAGAGGAACCGAGATGAGAGTTTAAGCAGGAGCAAAGTTCCAAGGGAAAGGCTGCACAGATACTCTGATTGCAGGCAACGTGTGAGTAGCTCTAGTTCAGAGAGAAGCACAGCTGCATATGAGCAAGTGGCTGATTGGAAGCTCTGGAGACAGGAGTCAGAGTCAGACCCTGTTGAGCAGGAGAACAGCCGGGAGCAGAGGAATCAGTCTGGGGACAAGAGGTTGCCTGTAAGTTTGCCAGAAAGGGTACGGAAGGCCAGGAAAAAGGTGAGCCCTTTTGAATCATTTAAGGCAGTAAATGGTTTATATCAGGAAGAAGCCGGAAGACAATGCTGTGAAAGGAACATGCCTGTATGTTTAGAAGCTGAATAATCCTGTTTCAGTTAAAGAGACTTTGCTTTGGAGAAGTATCCTTTATTTCTGTTATTGGGATAGTAGGTGAACACTTGTGCAACAATAACAATAAAACTTATTGTTAACCCTATTCCTTGCTGACTCAGTCTGTGCCACAACTACAAAGGAACAGAGACCGCAGCACTTAAAGGGATACAAATAAATATGTGGTCCGCCCACTCCCACTAGGCAGCCGCCTATATAAGGGGTGGACGCGACACAGTGAAACATTAAATACCTCTGTAGAAATGGGTAAAAGGGGCAACAACTGGAAATATATGCCTCTTGCATGGGAACTAAGATCCACGATTAATGGAAGAGGCTGCCTTGGATTTAGTGGCAGTTATGGAGACATGGTTCATGGACAGCCATGACTGGGATGTAATTAAACCAGACTATACTTTATTCAGAAAGGACAGGGTAGGAAGAAGGGGAGGAGGAGTGACACTATGCAAAAAATAATATTAAAGCTATAGAATTATAGGGCTTAAAAGGGAGAGAGGAGGCACTTTAGGTTAAACTATAAAGAGAGAAAGGGAAATCCATTTGCATTGAAGTGATATACAGATCCACCCCACAGGGAGAAGTGGATGGAGATTTAATGGAAGACATATGCAGCATTGCCATGAAAAGAGAAGTGCTACTGATAGATGATTTCAATATATGGGATGTTCATTGGCACATCTCTGTTGCAGTGTCATCTAGGAGTAAGGAGATCCTGGATTCTCTACAGGGAGAACTATTCAGGCAACTGGTAACAGAACCCACATGTGAAGGGGCCATACTGGACTTGGTGTCTACCAATGGAGAAAGTATTTCTGATGTTATAGTGGGAGATCATCTTCCATCCAGTGATCACCAGAGTGATGTGGTTCAGTATTAGGACTAGGGCTGCCAGAATCCATTAAAAAATGAGAGTCTTAGGACCCAATATTGAACTGGGCAAGCTATGTGCCACTACAGTGCATAGCCCTTTTTGCTGACCCTTAAACTTGGATATCTAATGGCATTGAATATCCGGAGTCACTGCACATGCTACAGAGCCGCTGAAGCCAACCAGGTAGCAGCAATATTGCACCGTGAACTGGTTAGCTTCCATGGGTAAAACTAGGCCAGCTTTTACTATGCCTAGTTTTACCAGCTGATCACTGACAATATCGCCACTACCCGGTTAGTGACAATCTCTGCCTCCGCTCTGCCCCAGAACACCCCTGACACAGCACAATGCTAACTGCATAACATGGGGGCATATAGTGGGTTTAGAAGGCAATATTCAGTAGCACTAACCATGTAAGTGCCATTGAATATCCCAATTTAAGGCATTTACAAGGTTTACTGAGCTGTAAACTGTGTAAATGCCTTTTGAATATCGGGCCCTTAGACTTTAGGAAAACTAACTTTGCCAAGATGGGACAATACCTCAAGGAGTTGCTAGCGGGATGGGAACAGCTGGGGGATATAGAAAAACAGTGGGCAAAACTGAAAGGGGATATGTTAAGGGCAAAAAACCTTTTCGTTAGAAAGGAAAAAAAATGTAAAAGGAAAAGGATGCAGCTATGATTCTCAAAAGAAGTAGCTGAAAAAGTGAACAAAAAGAGGGAAACCTTCAGGAAATACAAGAGGTCACAGAGAGAGAAAGACAGGCAGAAAAATAGTCAGGAAAACAAAGATACAAAAAGAAGAACAATTAGCCAATGCAATAAAATGGGGGGATAAGACATTTTTCAGATATGATAGTGAGAGGAGGAAGGGCAAAAGTGGTATTGTCAGACTGAAGGGTGAAGGGAGGAATATGTAGAAGCTGATGAGGATAAAGCAGAATTACTTAAATATTTCTGTTCTGTGTTCACAGATAAAGGCCAGGAGCAGGACCTCAGAAAACACCCACAAATAGGAACAGAAGTGACGGGGATCTTGAATGATTTTCAGAAGACTATGCTCGTGAGGAACTAGCTAAACTAAAAGTAGACAGTGATAGGACCGGATGGGATACAATCGAGAATATTGAAGGAACCTGGGGACATTCTAGCAGCCCCACTGACTGACCTTTTCAATGCTTCTTTGGAGCTGGGAGTGGTCCCAGAGAACTGGAGAGAGGCACATGTGGTTCTTTACACAAAAGCTGAAGTAAGGATATTGTTGAAAACCACAGGTCAGTTAGTCTAACCTCTGTGGTGAGATTGGAAACACTGCTAAATGAGAGATTAGTGAAGTTTCTGGAGTCAAATGGTCTGCAGGATCTGAAGCAGCATGGGTGTAATAGAGGCAGGTCTTTAGATGATAGAGGGGTAAAAGGGGCACGAAGAGGCCATAGCGGAGAGACTGAATGAATTCTTTGCTTCGATCTTTACTGAGGAAGATGTAGGGATGTTACTCATGACTGAAGTTGTATTTAAAGGTGATACTGTGGAAGAATTGAAGGAAATATTGATACACTAGGAAGATGTATTACAACTATTTGATAAACTGAAGAGCAGCAAATCACCAGGACCGGATGGTATACATCCAAGGGTGTTGAAAGAACTGAAATATGAGACTTCAGACCTGCTATTAGTAATCTGTTATCTATCATTAAAATCATCTGTAATACCTGAAGATTGGAGGATGGCCAATGAAACACCAGTTTTTAAAAAGGGTTCCAGGGGTGATCCGGGAAATTACAGACCAGTGAGCCTGATGTCAGTAAAATGGTAGAAACCATCATAAAGAACAAAATTACTGAACATGTAGATAGTCATGGCTTAATGGGAACATGGCTTTAGACAAGGAAGATCTTGTCTTACTAATCTGTAATGTTTTTTTGAAGGTGTGAATAAACAGGCAGACAAAGGTGAGTCGGCTGATATAGTGTATCTGGACTTTCAGAAAGCCTTTGACAAGGTCCCCCATCAGAGACTTTTGGCAAAACTAAAGAGTCATGGGATAGGGGGCAATGTACTATTGTGGATCATGAACTGGTTAAAAGATAGAAAGCAGTGGGTAGGGCTAAATGGCTAATTTTCCCAATGGAGAAAGGTGAATAGTGGAGTACCCAGGGATTTGTGCTGGGTCCGCTGCTTTTTGATATATTCATAAATGACCTGGAAAAGGGAATAACGAGTGAGGTTATCACTCGTTATTCCCTTGCAGAATGCACAAAATTATTTAAAGTTGTTAAAACCCATGAGGATTGTGGAAAATTGCAAGAGGATCTTGATAAATTGGAAGACTGGGCATCCAAATGGCAGATGAAATTTAATGTGCACAAGTGCAAAGTTATGCACCTAGGGAAGAGCAACCCAAACTATAGTTACACGATGCATGGTTTCACATTAGGAACCACCACATAGGAAAATGATTTAGGCATCAGTGTGCAGCAGTGGCCAAGAGAGCAAATAGAACGTTAGGTATCATAAGGAAAGGAATGGAAAATAAAACAAACAATATAATGCCTCTGTATAGTTCCATAGCACCTCAAATATTGTGTGCAATTCTGGTCGCTGTATCTTAAAAAGGATACAGCGTTATTAGAAAAGGTTCAGAGAAGAGCCACCAAAATGGTAAAGGGAATGGAAGGATATGCCTATGAAGAGAGGCTAAAAAGGTTAGGGCTCTTTAACCTGGAAAAGAGGTGGCTAAGGGAAGATTTGATAGAGGTATATAAATTAATGAACGGAGTGGAACGGGTAAACGTAGATCGATTGTTTATGTCATCAGAATATAGAAAGACTAGGGGACAGGCAATGAAACTACAGGGTAAACTATTTAAGACTAATAAGAGAAAATATTATTTCACTCAACGTGTAATCAAACTCTGGAATTTGTTACCGGAGGATGTAGTAAAAGCTGTTAGTGTAGTTGGGTTAAAAAAAGGTTTGGACAAGTTCCTGGAGGAAAGGTCCATAAACCATTATTAAAAGGGACCCAGCATATAACTGCTTTGTGGAACCTGTGTCTTTTGGGGAAACTGCTAGGTACTTGTGACCTGGATTGACCACTGTTGGAAACAGGATACTGGGCTTGATGGACCTTGGTCTGACCCAGTATGGCAATTCTTATGTTCTTATGTCAGACAAATCTGACTAATTTCTTTGACTGAGTGACCAGGGAGTTGGACCAAGGGAGAGCCCTAGATGTGGTGTACTTAGATTTCAGTAAAGCCTTTGATACCGTTCTGCACAGGCGACTTATAAATATACTGAGCACCCTAGGGATGCACACTAAAGTTACTGATTGGGTTAAAAATTGATTGAATGGGAGACAGCAAAAGGAACAGGTAAATGGAGCTCTCTCTGAGGAGTATGAGGTTACTAGTGGTGTGCCACAGGGATCTGTCCTCGGTCCGATTCTTTTTAACATCTTTGCTAGTGATATTGAGGAAGGGCTGATGGGTAAGATTTACCTGTTTGTGGATGATATAAAAATCTGCAATAGAGTAGACCCCCAGAAGGAGTAGATAACATGAGGAGGGGTGTCTAGCTAAACTTGAAGAATGGTCTAGAATTTGGCAGCTGAGATATAGTGCCAAAAAATGCAGGGTCATGCATTTGGGCTGCAAAAATCTAAGGGAGCAGTACAATGTAGGAGCTGAAGTACTTCTGTCCATGAAAGAAGAGCAGGACCTGGGTGTGATAGTTTCTGATTATCTTAAGGTGGCTAGTTAGGTAGAAAAGGTGACGTCAAAAACCAGAAGGATGCTTGGGTGTATAGGGAGAGGAATGGTCAGAAAAAAAATGGAGGTGATAGTGCCTCTGTATAAGTCTCTGATGCAACCTCAATAAACCGGGAAATTAGACGTGGTCGGGAGGGGGAACAAATAACAGGGATGTACATCCCACTGGGACATCCATCCCCACTATTTTTGTCACAGAATAACCCCATATGGCTATCCTGAAAACCAGTCTGACTAGTTACGTCTCAAGGACTGGGTTGAGTACCCCTGTTCTTCATGAAAAGGGTGGTGGATGCTGGAAATGTCATCCTGATGGAGGTAATTGAGATAAAACAGTGGTGGAATGCAAAAGCCATGCAATAAGCATAGAGGATTTTTATATAGCAAGAGGATGGAATTAAAGTGTAGAGCATTTCAGATCAAAGAAAAACTTAAATGACCTTTACACTTAAAAAGGGGATTGAGGGGGTAACTTGCACAAAGTGGCAGTTATAACCCTAAACTAAACCTTGGTGTGGGCGGGGGGGATAACCTACACGAAGCAGCAGTTGCAATACTAAAGAAAGACATAGGGGTATGTTTACTAAAACCCCGTTAGGTGCGCGCCACGCTATTGTGCGGGATGCCATATAAGGAGTGGGCGTTTCAGTCAGAAAAAAGCAAAACCGGGATTAATCATGCGCTAATGTGCGCTGCGCTCATGTGCGCCGCGCTCATGTGCGCCGCGCTCATGTGCGCCGCGCACATTAGCGCATGAGAAACTTGCGCGGGAAGCATAAGTGGCGCGCTGATGTGCAAGTACAAGAACAGAGCCACAGTGCAATGGTTAAGACACTGACCAATGGTGCAGGGATCATGGGTTCAATCCCCCACTGTGCGGAATGAAGAAGGCTGGCTGAGGCATTACCTATTATGGGGAAAATTGCTTTAGGAGGCATTTTATTTATATTTTAATTACTTCTACTAGCAAACGCACTCTCAAAGCATGTTAACATAAGGCGCCCCATAAGGCACATTTTAGAGTGCACTGTCCGCCAAGGCACCCTAGAAAGTTGCTTATAGGGCGCTTTATAGGGTGCTGTATGAGGTACCGCAAGGTCACAGCACTGTTTTTGATGGCAGCACTGTGCAGTTTAAGGAATGAAAATCATAAATAGGTGCGTTGACATGCAAGGAGGAGCAGCAGTGGAGCACAATGGTTAAGACACTGACCAATGATGCAGGAGTCATTGATTCAATCCCCCGCTGTGCCTAATGAAGAAGACTGGCTGAGGCACTACCTGTCATAGGTAATAGTGCTGTAGGGGGCGTTTTATTTTTATTTTAATTAGTGCTGCCAGCAAACACACTCTCAAAGTATTGTAACATAAGGTGCTGCATAAGGCGCCTCATAGGGTACCCCAGAGGGCACATTCTAAAGTGCACTGTCCGCCATGGCACCCTACAATGTTTCTGAAAGGGTGGCCTATAGGGCGCCATATAGGGTGCCCTATGAGGCACAGCAAGGTCATAGCACTGTGTTTGATGGCAGCACTGTGCATTTAAATGCATGGAAATCTGAAGTAGGTGCGCTGACATGCAAGGAGGAACAGCAGAGTAGCACAATGGTTAAGGCACTGACTGATGATACAGGGGTCATGAGTTTGCTCCCCAGTGTGCCTAATACGTAAGGCTGGCTGAGGCATCAGCTTTGCAATGTACGTATTGTTTCCTGCAGCACTTCATTTGTATTTTATTAATTGCTGCCAGCAAACACGCCCTCACGTGCCGTAACTGAAGGTGCCGCATAAGGCACCCTATAAGGCACTCCATAGGGCACATTATAAAGTGCACTGTCCACCATGGCACCCTAAAATGTCCCCTTTAGGGCACCCTATAAGTCGCTCCACAGGATAACGTATAGTGCACCTTATATGAACGGTAACCATAAGGTGCCCTATAGGGCGCCCTATAAAGCGCCCTCTGAGGCACCTTATGGGTACAGTACGCAGAGAGTGTTTTTGCTGGCAGCAATAATGTACATTAAAAAGAGATAATGCTTTGTGCAGCCCTATGAAATAACCCCATTGTGGGTTTGAACCCATGACCTCTGACTCTACAGGGAGTGATGTAACCAGTGGGCTACAGCTCTATAGCTATCAGCAAGCCCCTGGCTGGCTGTAGAAGGACTGCACGTCACCACACAGACAGTCTGCTGTGGTCACCAGGATAGGGTTATCCCACCCGTACCCATGATGCACTGCACATGCAAATCAGCTGTCCACAGATGAACACAAGATGGGGTATGCACCCCCACAGCACCTCGGCCTGGTAGGGGGAACTGACCATGGCCACCCCGACAGCACCTCGGCCTGGTAGGGGGTACTGACCGTGTGTGTTCCTGGCACAGAGTAGCTACACACCGTCACATTGTGCGGGTATTGTGCTCACCCTGAGTGTGCGGTGGGGTGCCCAGCACCAGGTCCACAGCACCTTCCATGGTAGAAACAGGCCATGCTGCAGGTCCCCAGCAGTGCTAATGTGTGAGATAGGTAGTTTGGATATATCTGCCTGTCTCAGTCAGGTGTAGTCCCTATGGACCCCTAGGAGGATTATGTACCACCAGCCTTCTCTTCCAGGGCTGAGGGTGGTAAACATGGTCTCCCATCAACAGATGCACATTCTACCTCCCTGCAATGGTGGCAGTAGAGAGGACCATCAACCACGGTCCTGCTGGAGAACAGACACCTTACAGGGCAGTCAATGCAGCTCTGTACACATCCATAACACAATAGCAGACAGACTTTAGGCCTGGATATGCTAACCTGCACCCCACCACTATCTGATATTCTCCTGCAGCAAGCCTTCAGCCACTGCACCCTGCAAAGGGCTCCATCAAGACACATACCAGCTGCAAACAGTCTGCTAGCTAGTCCATAGTGCATGGTCCTGTTAGAAATGCATGCACCCAGCACTGGGATGTCAGCAAACACAACAAGCAGATAAGTCAATGACTGGGCTCCAAAAGAAAAACCATAAATATCACATGAAAGCAATACTATATAGCACTATGGGGGTGCCTAGCCATGCTGTGGTCACTGCACAGTCAGGGTGAGAGTGATCTCCCAGCAGGACATGCTGAGGCCACCCTGTCTGTGTAGGTGGCGGCCGGGCACTAAAATGTCCCAGCCAGTGCCCTATGCCCTGTGCAGATGCATCCTGGCCAGGCCACCCTGTCCGGGCTATACCCATTGTACCTTGCTCCTCATTATGCACATTGGCAGGCCAATACTGGCAACAGTGCTGGCAGTGTGGGCTGTGAGGGTGTTTGCAGCCACCACACACTGGATAGACAGACAGACACCCCCACACCTATGCCAGCATTGTGCTACTATAGAGGAGTTTAGCAGCCCTGGCCACCACACCAGTCCTGGGCACAGTACAGGCATGGATATGGTACGCAATACTGTTGGGGGGTCACTCCCCAGGGTGGTAAACACTGTCAGAGACCAGACATGCAGCACACACCACAGACATCAGAAAGATTGTTATGATGGAGCTCAATGAGCAAACTGTGCTTAACGTAGGAATTGCTATCTGCCAGTAATCATAGGAAACGTTTGATAGCTGTGTACCGTATACCCAGGTGTAGGTTGGCATTGCTAAGGTTTGCAAGTGCTAGTATTGGGAGATGCACGCAGGGCCCATTGTCCTGCCTCTCCAGGAGGCATTGGCTAATGGGGCCTGTGGGTGTGGGTGTGTCTGCCCCTGTTGGCTGCTGCTTTACGGCAGAGGTTCCCAACTCCAGTCCTGGTATGCCAAACACTGTTTGGGTTTTCATGCTGTCCCTCATGAATATGCATGAGATACATCTGCATACCATGGGGGTGTTGCATAGATATGCAGCACAGGCATCTTTATTAGAGGCAGCATGGAACTTGAATGGTGTTTGGCCCTCCAGGACTGCATTTGGGAGACTCTGCTCTAGGTAATGCGCCTGTTTATGGTGTCTGTGCTCTGTGGGGTAAAATATAGGTGTATTAACCATGCGTATGTTCTCTGCAATAAAGGTTTGTTCTTACTATCACGGTTTAGTTGTGGGAAAAATATGTGGACTGGATTGGCAGGAGCCCCAGCCAGGCTTTGAACCTGTGACTTTCTGTTCTTGCACACACTGTCTGTGTGCACTGCACCACCGTGTTGCCACACATATGATGCATTCCCTGGGGAGTCCATGACTGTACATCCGACAGGGCCTGTTTGTTGCAGTGCACGGCACCCACCTGGACAGGGCTAGGCCATGGTCTGCTGTGGCCACCAGCTGCTGCCACCTCTACCACCAGTACCACTCCATCCTTAGATTGGAGACAGCATAAACCCTGAAGGTTTTGTGGCCCTCCAGGACTGCATTTGGGGAATCTGCTCTAGGTAATGTGCATGTTTTCTGGTGTCTGTGCTCTGTAGGGTAAAATAGGGTGTTTTGAGCCATGCTTATGTTTCTCTGCAATAAAGGTTCGTCTTTACTATCACTAGTTAGTTGTGGGTAAAATATGGGGACTGGATTGGCAGGAGCCCCAGCTGGGGCTTGAACCTGTGACCTTCTGTCTCCAAACATGCTGGTTGTGTGCACTGCACCACCGTGTTGCCACAGAGACAGTGCATTCCCTGATGATACCATGACTGTTTGTCCGGCAGGGCCTGTCTGTTGCAGTGCATTGCACCCACCTACACAGGGCTAGGCCATGGTCTGCTCTGGGCAGCTGCCACTGCCTCCCTCCACCTCCAGTACCCCTGTGCCACCCTGATGACATGCCCTTCTGCTGGTGGTGCTGGTGGTATGCAGTTTCAGGCCATCCTGTGTGCGGGTAGGCGGCTGCCTATGGTGCGGGTTCTGGGGTAGGGGTGCTTGCAAATTTGTCCGCACGTCCCCCAATCACTGCCTGCCAATGTTCTGTGCCCTTGGGGGTACCTGCTGGGTACTATCTCCTGTGACACTGTGATAAACACTCTCGTGCCCATGTTGGGCCCTCATCAGTTGCTGTCTGGCTGCTGTTCAGTTTCAGCATTCCTAGGTGTCATCTAGGCATCTGCCTAGTCCGCACTGTGCCCCAGCTGCACCACAGCATGTGCCGCCTGCAGCCCTCTGTATCCCCTTTCCCAGCATCTGTCCAATTGCCCATTCCGACCTGCCCACCCTGCTGTTGTGGAAATGTGCATGCCATAGGTAACACAGGTACACTAAAAAAATTTTTTTTAAACTGCCTCTAATGTTTCGATTGATTTTTACGTTTTTTGGTGCGCTGAATCCAAATCTGGTAACCAATTTGCTCCATCAATTTGCTCCATCCTTGAGCCCCGACACCAGCAACAGCTCTCCCCTTCCCTGGGGATCGAGCCATCGCCGGCAGGAGGAGCCTGCAGCCCACGAGGCCCAATCGGGACAAAGATCAAGGCCTTTAAAGGCCGCACGCCGTCGGGAGCAGTCCCCTTGAGCCCCGACACCAGCAACAGCTCTCCCCTTCCCTGGGGGATCGAGCCATCGCCGGCAGGAGGAGCCTGCAGCCCACGAGGCCCAATCGGGACAAAGATCAAGGCCTTTAAAGGCCGCACGCCGTCGGGAGCAGTCCCCTTGAGCCCCGACACCAGCAACAGCTCTCCCCTTCCCTGGGGATCGAGCCATCGCCGGCAGGAGGAGCCTGCAGCCCACGAGGCCCAATCGGGACAAAGATCAAGACCTTTAAAGGCCGCACGCCGTCGGGAGCAGTCCCCTTGAGCCCCGACACCAGCAACAGCTCTCCCCTTCCCTGGGGATCGAGCCATCGCCGGCAGGAGGAGCCTGCAGCCCACGAGGCCCAATCGGGACAAAGATCAAGGCCTTTAAAGGCCGCACGCCGTCGGGAGCAGTCCCCTTGAGCCCTGACACCAGCAACAGCTCTCCCCTTCCCTGGGGATTGAGCCATCGCCGGCAGGAGGAGCCTGCAGCCCATGAGGCCCAATCGGGACAAAGATCAAGACCTTTAAAGGCCGCACGCCGTCGGGAGCAGTCCCCTGGAGCCCCGACACCAGCAACAGCTCTCCCCTTCCCTGGGGATCGAGCCATCGCCGGCAGGAGGAGCCTGCAGCCCACGAGGCCCAATCGGGACAAAGATCAAGGCCTTTAAAGGCCGCACGCCGTCGGGCGCGCCCGCGCCGGCGGGCCCGCGCCTGAGGGCCCGCGCCTGAGGGCCTCGCCAGAGGGCCCTTTGGCGTGGCCCTTAGGCGAGGACCGAAAGAAGGAGCATCAGAGGAACCCTTGCCATCATTAGCAGCTCTCCCCAGTCGGGGAAAGAGCCTCCGGGGGTAGGATAACAGCACCAGCAATATTCACCCAATCGGGGTTGCCTGCAGGATTTTCATGGTTCTTCTTGAGTGGCCGTATGTTGAGGCCTGATGGAGGTATATAAGGAATGTAATCTCATAGCAAGTATACAATAACCATTTCATATTATATAGCCAGTAATAATTTACCCTCCTACACCTTTATTGTGAGATACCATTGCCAGTAGTAATTATTGTGCGATACTGTTGCCAGTAGTATTTTCCCACTACAACCAGTCATTGTGAGATACTGTTTACCATAGTATTTTTCCCACTGCTGCCAGTGATAATTATCTCTTGTTGCAACTGCTATTCTGAGATACTGTTGCCAGTAGTAATTATTGTGAGATATCACAGCCAATAATAATTATTCTGAGATACTGTAGCCAGTAGTAACTATTATGGGATATCACAGCCAATAATAACTATTGTGAGATACTGTTGCCAGTAGTGATCTTTGTCAGATATTATTGTCAGTAGTATTTTCCCACCGCTGCCAGTGGTAATTACCTCTTCTTGCACTACTAATCTGAGATACTGTTGCCAGTAGTAATTATTGTGAAATACCATTGCCAGTATTAATTATTGTAAGATTAATTAATTATTAATTATTGTGAGATACTGTTGCCAGTAGTATTTTCCCATTGCTGCCAGTGGTAATTACCCCCTTCTTGCACTGCTATTCTGAGATACTGTTGCCAGTAGTAATTATAGTAAGCTACCATTGCCAGTTTTAGGCTATTGTAAGAAACTGTTGACAGTAGTAAATACCCTATCTGCTCTTTTAAATTGAGATACTGTTACAAGTAATAATCTCACTACCCCCATCTACTCATCTCCCACTCTACACTGTACATCATAATGTAAAAAATATCTCCTACCAAGATTATAACTATCCTTTTCAATCTGTTCTTATTAACCCTCCTAACTCAACACATATACACTTACAAAACCAATCAATGGTCCATACAAAAACATTCCAATCATCCACAATTATAACCGGAACCCTTATAATAATCTTCCAATCACATACAATCAGTATCAAAACCCAATATATAGCTCTACATACTCAAACTCTCACAATCACCATTCGCGCCACACCTCACACAAACGCCAGCACCGTCTCATCCAAATAAAGCACCAACCCTTAAGTGATAAAATTGACCAAAATGACAATACAACCACCAAATTACAACTCATCCTAATAAACATCCGATCCATAAGAAACAAAACACCAATAATTAATGACATAATTAAAGATACATCCCCTGACATTATCTGTATTACTGAAACATGGCTCTCACCCTCAGACACTATACTACTAAACCAACTTACCACAAATCAATATGACATATTCAATTGCCAACGGAATATAAAAAGAGGAGGGGGTGTACTGATTCTCACCAAAAATGACCTAAATTCACCCTAACAAACCTAAATAATATAGATGGACTGGACATTGTTAACATAGAAAATAAAACCATGGCTCTCACCCTCATCTACAGACCCCCTTCATCCGATCAAAAAACCTCACCCCTATCCTAGAACTCGCATGCACAGCGCCACGAAGCAAACCACTTATACTTCTTGGTGACTTGAATCTTCCATCACTGAACCACTCACAATCAGATAACTTCATAGATGTTATGTCACAAATGGGGTTCACACAGATAATACACGCTCCTACACACTAAAAAGGTAACATACTTGACGTAATTTTCCTCCCAGCCACACTCTACAGTCACTCACTACATTTCACCCCGAGTATAACCGAAGTACCCTGGTCAGACCACCATCTAATCACAATCCAGTTACCAGCACAAGTCCCAAGAAACAATGAGAACACAACCTCACATACATCACGCTTCATACGCTTTGACAAAGACACATTCCTCGACAAAGTACTACCCAAACTAGACTCAAGATCACCAGACATCAACTCAACCATAGCACATTGGAATCTTACTATTCAAAAAGCAGCTGTCCAAACACAAGTCTTACACAAACAAACAAAAAAGACAGAAAAATTGTTCACAAATGAGCTGACAAACTAAAAAACAACTAAGGAAACAAGAAAAGAGATGGAGAAAACTTAAATCTGATGAAAACAAATCACAATACATGCTCCTACTCATAGAATACAAAAACGCAATTAACACATCAAAAAGAGACTACCACTCAAAAGGAATAAACTCATACATCAACCGCCCTAGGGAGTTATTTGCGATAGTAAAAACATTAACCAAAACTAGTAACACCGAACCTAAACAACAAGCAATAAACATACAAACTCTAGCAAAACATTTTGCAGAAAAACTAAAAAACAAGACCACTACCCCAACCCCGCTATTATCAAACACGAAAACCACACATGAATGGACAAGCTTCCAGTTGGTAGAACAAATGCAACTTCTCAAAATCATAACAATGATAAACACCACCACCTCCCCACTCGACCCATGCCCCGTTTCATGGATTAAGTGTGTGAAAGATGAACTAGCGGTAAATCTACAACACATAGTTAACCAATCCCTTTCACAGGGCATCATGCCTGATGCCCTAAAAACTCACAACACTCCGACCAATAATAAAGAATAATAAGCTTGACTCAAAGGACCCAAACTCATACAGACCCATAGCCAGCATTCCATTCATAGCTAAAATAATAGAGAAAACAATTCAAATTCAGTTACAGGAACACATTGATGAACACAAACCACTTGACTCACACCAATTTGGCTTCCGCCCTTTCCACGGAGTGAAACCCTCCTAATCACACTTATGGACTTCCTCATCAAGGGCACAGATGACAAACACCAAGGCTTCTTACTCCTATTTATAGATATCTCTGCTGCCTTTGATAACATTAATCACCAGACACTGATCAACAGATTAGAAAACCTAGGAATAGGCGGGATTGTCCTTAACTGGTTCAAATCCTACATCTCACATAGATTAATACGCGTCCAAATTGATCAACAAACATCAGAAACATTCCCCCAAGGACAAGGAATACCCCAAGGATCAGCCCTTTCAGCCCTCCTATTTAACTTGTATCTGCAACCGATAACAAACATATTTAAAAAACACAGGATTAACCATTTTATATATGCTGATGACATCATGCTAGCTATCCCCATAACCACTAAAAACCATACATATGACTCTCTATCCAAATGCATGGCCGAGACCTCCTCCTGGATGGAAACGAACTACCTCAGCATAAATCTCAAAAAAACTGAGGCAATGTTTGTAACAAGATCTTCTATGACTGAAAACACTTACCCGGAAACAATCACAATCAACAAAACTTCAATACCTGTCAGAAAACAGGTAAAATACTTAGGGGTAATACTAGACCACACACCCTATCAATGCTTCCACACATAAAACAAACAGTAAAAACCTTTTTCTACAAACTCAAAACTATTCAGCACCTAAGGCCACTCCTTGAAACACAAGACTTTAGATCCGTAGTAAGTACACTGATCACCCCTCACTTCGACTATTGCAATAGTCTCCTAATAGGCCTCCCTCAAAATAGCACATACCTTCTACAAAGAGCACAAAACATCTGTGCAAAAGTAATTGCTAAAGCCCACCTAACAGACCACGTAACTCCAATACTGCTGGAACTCCACTGGCTTCCTATAAACAGCCGAATCAAATACAAAATTATCCTAACAACCTATAAACTCATAAACGACATAGCCCCCTCACACTTAACCACATTACTGCAGTCTCCAACATCGACAAGGACCCTCAGACAAAACGCAGCCCACTCCCTCATCATACCTAAAGCCATCTGTAAAACCAAGAATACCACTAGCTCTAGAGCATTCTCATTCACTGCTCCTACACTCTGGAACGACCTCCCTATTGAACTTCGCACCATAAGAGACCTCATCCAATTCAGAAAAGAATTAAAGACCTACCTGTTCACTGAACACTTCGAAATCCCCTACTCCCCCAAAGCCGCTCTACCACAAATGTGGGCACCCATGCACAAACTCCCTTAACCCCAACAATCTAACCACAAGCCTGTCCCCCCCCACACACGCCCCAAAGATGACAAAAATAAAAGGAACTAAATTCCAGCACCTACGCCAATCTCTACCCCATACACCACACACACTACACGATGTAAATATACTTTTGTACAAAGTTTGATATGTTTGCTTGTTTTTTGTTACAATACCTACAAAGTTTATACTTTCTGTTCAATGTAATAGTTGATTTCTACTGTTCTATGTAAAATGTATACAAATTGTGTACAAGACTGTTAATCTGTTATATGTAAACCGCCCTTGATCTCTGGAAGGGGCGGTATAAAAGAAATAGTTAAATAAATAAATAAATAAAATCACGTACAGATTTTTTGCTACATTGGGTTAGCAGTTTGAGCTGAACGTTTCAGATTGAGTGCGATCGAGATAAAAGTTTCTTGGATGAATTCTTTATACTAATTGTTTAGTAGTTATTCAAATAAGAATAAAGAAAATTGTAACAAGGCAGCACATAAGAATAGAGTAATGTCAACAAAACACACTGTGATGGTAGCAAAATTGTCTGCACTTAAAACAGCCACATACATGTGCACAAATATTGAGCATATAAGAGCGAGGTTAGACACAAAGCAAAGCAAAGAAATGTGCAAAAAATGTTGTACAGGTATGTATGTAAGAATAGAAAACGCAAACCTCACCATTGCAATACATGAAGACAAACACCCGATGTTGTGAAAATAAAATTCTAATAAATGAGATCCGACACTGTGGTAATAACTAGCAAATTTTTATTTCAAAGTTTAGTAAAAACACGATATTTGTCAACACAGTTTAGATTTTAAAGTCATTCTTGGGTCAATCAATCTCCTGGTGGGCCCGTTTCTTCTTCCCCCGAATGCTTCTCTTGGTGCGCTGCTTGGCGTATTTTTCATCTGGGGTTTCCCGCAGCAGCAACCAGCAGAAATCAGCCATCATAGTGGTGTTCCATCTTCCTTGGTACCTTCTCTCTGCATCCTTGATGTCCTGGTGAAACCTTTCACCTTGTTCTTCACTGTACGCCCCCAAGTTTTTGGGAAAGTAGTTCACATGGGAGTGCAAGAAATGGACTTTCAGGCTCATGTTACAGCCTTGTTCTTTGAAGGCATTGAGCATCCTGGCAACAATATCCTTATAGTTCTCATCCCGCCTGTTCCCCAAGAATTTGAGAACAACATCCTTGAAGGAATCCCAGGCTTCTTTTTCCTTCTCAGACATCGTTTCAGCGAATGCTCCATCTGAAATGAGTTTCCTTATATCAGGGCCAACAAACACTCCTTCCTTTAGCTTTGCTTCAGAAGTCGGGGGAACTTTGAGCAAAGGTACCGAAAGCACTCACCATCTTTGGAAGGGACTTGATGAATTGCTTAATGAGACCCAACTTAATGTGGAGAGGTGGTAATAGAATTTTATCACGAGGTACCAAGCTCTCATGAAGAACATTTTTCTCACCGGGTCTCAAATACTCCCGAATTGGCCAGTCTTTTTTCCCCCAGTGTAGGTCGCGGGCCCGGCTATCCCATAAGCAAAGGAAGCAGGGATATTTGGTGAAACCGGATTGCTGCCCTAATAGCATGGATAGAATTTTAAAGTCTCCACAAATCATCCACTTATGCTCATCATAACGAATCTTCTGAAGAATCAGGGCCAAATTCTCGTATTTTTCTTGGAGAATAACAGAGTGAGCAATAGGAACTGAAGCGAATGTGTTGCCATTATGAAGAAGAACACCTTTTATGCTGTCTTTTGACGAATCAATGAACAGCCGCCATTCAGCAGGATCATACTTGAGTTTAAACTTTTCCATCACTCCGTATATATCGTTGCAAAATACCCAATCTTCCTCTTTGCTGAAATACTTCAAAAATTGTGTCTCGCGGTTGCGGTACCAATAAAAAGTTGTTCCTGGTGACAATAGATTTTTCTGTTTAAGCCGAGAACCTAGCAGTTGGGCAGCATCTTTTGGGAGTCCTAAATCCCGGACTAAATCATTCAATTCAGCTTGAGAGAAAAGTTCAGATTTCGGATCTGGTTCAGTTTCAAACTCGGAAGTACTGGACTCATCGGGAAAAGCCATCTGATGAGTCTCATCATGATCAGAACCGTCCACACAAATATGATCCAAAGATTTTGGTGGTTCAGGCACAGGTACTTCGTTGCTATGAGGCATAGGCCTAATTGCTGAGGGAAGGTTGGGGTAACTTATTACGTTCTTATTTTTTAAGTTGTATCCCTTCACAATGCAAGAGCAAAAATAGCAGTCACTGCTGTGGTCTCTTTGTTCACGCCACATCATAGGTATTCCGAAACGAAATGCTTGTTTTTTTACCTTTCATCCATAAGCGTAGATCTTCCTCACATGTCTTGCACACTTTGTGAGGAGCCCACGGTTTGTCTTGATCGCCTAACTTCAAATCGAAATAGGCGAAATATACTTTTTTTAATAAATGCAGAAATGTTCCTCTGCTGCTTTTTCACGGTATATTCCCCACAAATAAAACAAAAACTGTCCGGAGAGTTGACGCAACCTCTGGCTCTGTGAGCCATCACAAATACACAGCACTGCAAACTACAACTGTAGTGAACCACTTCGGAATAAAGCTGGATTACGACTGAGCAAACAAAAGGTAATAATGAACTTGCAAGAAATTGAAATTTGACAGGAACGTTCATGTCGCAACCACCGTGTTTGAGCGAGCGAACGAGGCGAGGCGAACAGGAAAGAACATGCGCCAGCGCGAGTACTGGATTTAGCTCCCCGCCTCCCAATTGTCCTGTTAATGTATAAAATGAATACAAACACTCTAAAATATCATGAGGGAGTGTTTCTAGTTAGTTAACCATTACAACCTCTATTTTGGGCCAAGAAAATAAACTGCAGTCGGCTAAAAAGAAATTATGTGAACATTCCTTATATGGGTAAGAAATCTAATTTTGCAAGAAAACATGACGTGATGGAACATTTTGGCTATTTTTCCTGGATTCAGCACCCCAAAATCTATAGGAATCAGATGCAAAACTGGAGGCAGTTTTTTGGTAGTGTACCTGTGTAACCTGTCCAATGGAGAGGGAAACCCTGATCAGTGCTATTTCACTGTGGGATCATTCACCTTGTATGGGGACGGAGCGTAGACCCTTCTAAAATTCATATTTATTTTTTGGGGCTTTCTTGGGAGTGTTTTTTGATGTTTCCCATTACTATCACTATTGCCCAGCTTGATTATAATTTTTTTAGATTTTGTTGGGGTCATTTTCAATGTTTATTTGCACTTTTGTACCGTGCACATGTATCACACTTATCACTGTTTTGTAGGTTTCCCTGGTTTTGCTGTACATTGCTTACAGAAATGGTTTCTCTTCCCTTTAAATCGGCTCTACCACGAGATTTTCACTCATGGTATTTTTTGGCTTGAATTTCAGCCCCGCTCGTGTGCGGGGAGCCTCTCCCCTGCCACTCTCCACCCATTGACCCCTTCTCTCCGCCTCTGGGGATCCTTCCTCCACCCTCCGGGAGCCTTTCCACGCCTCTAGCGCACATCAGCGCGCCGCGCACATGAGCGGGCACTTTAGTGCGGCACGCACGTGTGCGGGGCACAAATACGCATCATTAGCATGTGCTAAGGTACCTTAGCGCATGCTAATGTGCGCCGCGCACATGAGCGCAGTTTAGTAAACATACCCCATAGAGGGGATTAATCTGCATGGAATGGATAAAAATCTTATTGGGCAGAGTAGATGGGCCATGCTGATCTTTATATACCATCATTTATAATGTTAATATATTACCACATAAATCTATTTAATAATTTTTCAGTCAGTGGATCCATTTCACAATTTCTCAGACCCAGTGTAGACTTTCTTTTATCCAATTTGAATTTTTCGCAAATCCACTAGAAAAAGTCAAGTGAATTTTCCCAAGACACAGGGAAAGCAAGCCTTCTCTATTAAACCTGAAGTAGGATGACATCCTTACTTAGTGAAAAAAGTCTTGCCTATAGACATTCCAGGATTTTATTGTTCTTTTTGTTCTTTAGACCATCTTTTACCCAATTATTGACAAAATAGAGTCATTACAGCTTTACTTCTTACTTTTTGGCCTCAGTGATGACTACCTTTGATCCTGACACATAAAATTGATCCATATCCCTAATTCAAATTAGGCTTTGATAATTCAGTGTCAGTATAGGTTAAAAGGACATGTATTCTCATGGTAATCATTTAGCTATCCTTATAACAAACAACAAACTGTTTAGATGAGCTTCTAGACCTTTACAGAACCTTCTTCAATAGGAAAAGTGCATAAGATAATGAAAAAATACAGCTGTAAATCTTTATGAGAGTCCCGCATGATACTGAGCTGTATTACCTAAAAGCTATTATATTATGTTAGACAATGCATATCAGTAAGGAGTACTATTATTTTGCTGTTGCTTTCCTTAACACTGTATTACTTGTAAAGGGAAATATGCTCTGCTCTTTCCACATTGAGGAAAGGCTGACTAATGGTTATGGTCACCTTAGTTTCAGAAAAGATTGCTTTCTTTAGCAGGACTTAAAATATATGTGTATCTATGCCAACTTAGGTAGTGAATTTATGCCTTTCTTGGAGGAAGTGTAACCATGTATAGCAGCTACAGTCTAGTGTGCTATTTTATAAAGAAACATGGAACCAATGAGGGGCATGAAGATTCCAAGCAAAGGACAAAGTGGTACAAATAGTGGAATGAAGACCTGAAGGCAATGGTAGAGGGATTAAGTAAAACAAATATTGACAGGAATTTTCCAAGTCAGGTGGAAAGGAGTAAACCAATACCAACATGAAGGATAAAGCAACCAAGAGACCTCAAGATGTTGGGAGAGAGCTAATGTAGCACCAACATTGGCATGAAGACCCCAAATGCTCTGGATGGGAGGATGGGAAGAAGCAACAAGAGAGGTCGGTCCACCATGTTCCCACTGATCCCAGAACATTATTGGGCATGTTTACTAAAGCACAGTAGCTGTTAACGTGAAGTTTAGTATGGGGTTAATGCTCTTTTGGGTCACACGGAAGGAAGGGGCACACAGCCCAAAAGCTACCACACTAAAAATCCTGTGCTACCAGAGCAACAAGCAAAAAGGTGGGATTAAGATGGAGAGTGGGCAAAAAGGGGGGTGAGACATAGTGTGCAGGAGGGGGCTGGCACGTCATACATTAGCTACACCAACATTATGCTAGCGTGGGAACAGATAATACCTGCCTCTGACCAGGAGGTAGTTGCACCTGCATTGATAGCGCTTCACAAATGTGTGTTTCAGATGTGAGTGTTAGGAAATAGGAATGGTAGAAACATGGAAACAATACTGTAAACAAGAAAGGCAAAGAGGTAATGATAGCAGAATATTTTGGCACCTGTCTAGGCTGCCAGGGAGGAGGATTTGCATGGTTCATCTGCCATAGCAGCCTAATAATCACAAAACCAGAGCCTGCAAGTCAGGGGTGACCCTTTTGGGACAGTAGGCAGCATCCACAGACACATCAACAGCTGTCCTGATGGACTGCTGTTAATTTCTGCATATGCAATGGATAGTTGTCAGAGGGCTGCTGGTGTTGTGTGCTATGGAGATATCAGGCATAGGGCCTATACTCTGTACTTCAGTCAGTACTGGTCTCACATCTAGAGCTGGACCTGGTAGAGGACTATTGGGGGTGGGGCATGCAAATAAGGTGTTGCACATACTGGCAACATAATGGTGTGGCATCAAAAGTGCCATCTGACCCCTGCCTCTCTTGCATGTGGGGGCATGTAGCTGTGAATACATGCACCTGGGGGGGGGGGGCCATGCTGCAGCCATGAACCATGGTCCTGTGGACAGATGACCCTTTACTCTGTCCAAGGGAGGATTGGGTCAAGGCCTACCAGTTCTGAGCAGGTACTTGACATTTCTAACACTGAAAATGGGAATACAGTGTTGGAGCTTACTGTGCAGCATCCCCTTCCTGGTCCCCTTGTTCAGGGGCTGAGGCATTCCCTGGACCTGGAAAGTTCTTGCAGTCTTCCCTGGTCTGGTGGGCTTTTGTTTCTCTGACAGCTAGGGTGCTCAGCCTGGGGGCTGATTGGGATTTGCCACCTCCACGTTGTGTTCTCCCAGAGCTTGTCCCGGTAAGAGAGAACATGGGGGCCCTCTGTGGGTGGATGGTAGAACCCCCACCCCCCTAGTGTAGATGTCAGACCACAGGGGTTGTTCTATACAGTGGGCCATAGGGGTGCTTCCTGACCCTACAGACCCCATATGTAGGATACCCTGAACATGTGTGCTGATTGTGTTTGGCCTCCAAATCCCCTGGATCTGGCACCCCCCTTCCCTTAACATGGGGGACACACTCTACTCCACAATGGCTATGGTGCTGTCCAAGCCATACCAGAGAAGTGACTGAGATGTGGAGCCCATCTCCCCCACACCAGAGGCCTTGACTGTGTTCCATGCAGCCTAGGTGAACAGGCACCCTGGGTGCCGCAGGATGAGGGGAGTTCATATACCTGTCCATCATGATAGACACTGTAGATACCCTGACTGGGCCCATACAAGGCACCCTGCATTTTCCACAGATAGGGGCACAGCACAGACTCTCTTCATGTGTTTGCTTTGCTGATTTGCATTCCCTGCCCTCTTGTACTTAGCCCCAGTTCTCTGAGCTTTGCAGGCAGTTATGCCTCTTCCTGATCATCCCTCTCTCTTCTAAACCGGCCAGGTGCTACTTTCCTGTATGTATGCTTGGGGCACATTTCTCACTGTCCACCTCCCTTAGCCCACAGCTTCCCTATTAACAAGTTTGTGGTTTTCGTTTTCTGGACACGTATTGTTAATGAGTGCACTGTGCACATGCACTATGACCGTGTGTTCCCTTCTTCCATGCTAGTGACATGACTAGCATGATAGTAATAGGCTATCATGGTCACACCCCTTGTGTTTACCAAGGCCTCTAGGTTCTGCTGCTGTAAGAATGTGCACTATTCACGTGCCATCCCTGAGCTATTTCCCACACTTTAGTAAACATGCATCTATGTTTTAAACATGCATCTTTTAAACTTGTGTGGTACATATTTTCTGTAGAAGCACCTACCTTTTGGAATGCCATCAGAGCTATGCAACGTGTCACATCATGTTAAATTTCTAAGGAAACTTAAGGCACACCTATTTGGACAGGCATTTTCTATTTAATGTTTAATATTATTTGCACAGGCTGCCTTAGCATAACAGGGCTGATTATGTTCTTTGTGTTATTGTCTTATGCAGGATGTGCTCTTATTTTATGTTATAGTTTACTGTGTCATATTTTCATATGAGTTTTACTTTAAGGAATGTGGAATTTTATTAGATTTTATTTAAGTTCATATAAACATTTTATGTGATTTTATGTTTATTGTTTATGTTCCTTATGATCCACCTAGACCTTTGTAATGTGCTGAATACAAATGCAATAAAAAATACATAAATAAATAATAAAGGTTTTGAGGGAAAATGATCCAATTTGAGTGATATATGAAAGAGTATCTGAGTACCTCTGTAAAGAAGTTTGCCAAGAAGAATCTGATGGCAAGAGCCTACTTTCTGGAACAGAACAAAACAGATGCACTATACAGTGCTGTTGCTAAGAAGCTTTATTCAACAATCTGGATAAGAAACCCCAATGCGGTTTGGCTTGACACCTTCTTCAGGTGGTGTTAACCTCGACAAACAATCATGAAAGGGAGAAATCATCAAACAGTTCAGTAAATACAATGCAATTAAATATAAAAACAAAAAATAAATGGTAAAACATATAGCGCAGACACAGATAAATAATGATAAAATATCCAATAAAGTAATGAGTAAAATGACATAATCATATATATAAAAGCAGTAGTGCATAAATCATTTGAAAGCAAGAAAATAATAGTACAATAGGTGCCTAATCTTAAAACAATAAGAAACCAATAGTAGTTGTTAAAAGGCTGTGGACCAAGACATTTAAAAACAAGTAAAAAAGAGGGCAAATGTACCATGAGTAGTAAAAAAATGTACCATGAATAGTAAAAACACACAGCATGGATGACGGACGAGGAGGACAACAAATAACTGTGGATATTAAAGAAATACCACAGATTAAAAAGACACTAAAGATCTCAGACCCAAATGTGCCCGTGGTAATTATCGCTAAAAAGAGACAGAGCCTCCATGTCACATACGTTATGATTTATACACTCACTGCGATTCTGCTTACAAAAAGAGTAATGAAACAAAAACATTTGAAATATGCCCTACAGTAATAAAGTGTCAAAGTTTTGATGTAACATTTATTATCAAAGGCAGTAACATAGCCCAAGAGGAGAAAAAGAAGTTATAACTTGCCTTTTAAATCGGACACGATACATTCAGCAACTCCAAATCACTAGCAAAAGCAGCACATCAGTAGTGTGCCATTACTTAAACGAACTGCAAATTGCTTCAGTGGCACGAAGAGCTCCCCTGCCGCTCCAGCTTATGCATCCCTGTATGAACAGCTCGTTGCATGGGGAGGCTCAGTTGCAGGCGCGAGGGGTCGGTACTGAGGCAGAGCGAGGGCAGGGCATGGGTGGGCTATGACCTCGGATGTATAGGGGTGATTCTGAGATCAGCCCTGTATGTCTGGGGCCGTGAACATGGATGGGGGACTTATTCCGCAGAAGTGGATTAAGTCCCCCTGGATGTCGGGGAATCATGCTGCCAGGCCGTGAAAAAAGGTAGGGAGGATGCAGGAAGATCCCTGCAGCCAGACCCTAGCCATGGGAGGCCGGATCAAGCATCTGGTTGCGGGGAAAGAAGAGGGTCAGCGGCGGCCGGCATTTACGGCTTCTGAGATGCCATGGCACCGCGGCTCCATTCAGGAGCATGACTGAGGTAGCCGGGAATTTGCTATGCATGCAGACCAACTAGAATTGGAGCCCGGCCTGCACGTTTGGGCCATAGACCCGATTCTAATCCTGCGGGCACATCTAGCCCCCGCAGGAACAAAATTAGGTCTAACCCTGGGCGTCCCGCTTCTGGTTGGCCACACAGGGGGATGGACAGCCAATACAGAATGTGCCTCCACACAGATATAGGGGTATGCCAGGGGTCATCTGAGGGGAATCAAGGAAACAAGAATGCTAATGTATACAGTGTGAAACATTTGAAGCCCCTGTGGGTGCATTATGGCATAAATAACTAAAATAAAAAGATGAAATAAATAAATAAATGAATAGAAAGGAAGAAGGAGGGGGGAGGGAAGAGTTGGGTAAGAGGAGAGTAAGGGAGAGAAGGGGAAGGGGGAGGGGAAAAGGTGGGAAATAAGAGAATGGAAGAGAGAAAAGGGGGAGGGGAGGGGGAGGGATGGGAAGGGGGAAGGGAAGGGAATGAAAAGGGGGTAAGGAGGGAGAAAAGGTGTAAGAAGGGAAGGGGGAAGAAAGGAGAGAGAGGACGGTGGAAGAAGAAGAGGAGGGGAGGGGTGGAAGGGGGAAAAAGGGGGGAAGGGGAGGGAAGAAGAAGAAGTGATGAGGGAGGGAAGTGGAAGGGAAGAGTAAAAAAGGGGAATGTGTATTGTGATAAAGAAGCTTATCATAGCTCAGGAAGGAGCTATAGAAAAGGTGAAGTGACTCTGAACAAGCAACCTGTCAGTTCTGGTAGAAATATGAAAACAGAATTTTGCCATAAAAGACTACCAGTCCCAGAATGCACCAGGTTTCCAGCAGCCATTAGAGGAGCTGAAGTGGGGAAACGTGTGTTCAATCAGGAGGGCTACGAGGTAATACCTAAGCACTCATCTCAAAGGGCAGGGCCTGATTCAGCACAGCTGCGCTGTATTAGGGAGGAGCACTCATCAAGGCAGAATAAGAATAGAGTTTGTTCTACAGATGACAAGCATCAGCTCTATGATCATGAGCTTCATGATCACCTTGGATATTCAGAGAATTGTCCTCAGTATCCTGAGAATCAGCTTGAGTTTGATCATCAGTTTCATCTGAAGAATCAGCAGAAGCAGAAGCCAAACCGGACGGATAGAGAAGGAAAGAAACCCTCTGGAAGGAAGAGGAGAGAAAAGCCTTTGAGAGGTCTAGAAGAGTCCAAGGCAGTACGTATACTGGGAGGTATTCCAAGGGCCAGCATAGACCATTGGACTGGAGAAAGCCAGAGTAATGGTGCTGCAGAACAAGGAATCACCAGAGGCTACCTGTGAGGGAGACGGCTGCACGTGGAAGGGACTCTAAGACCTATGCCAGAAGGTATGTGAAGAGAGATCCAGTGTCCAGGGATCAAGACTGGAAGGCTGGACATAAGAACTGGACTACATACTGGCCAGGCTATATAGAGAGGAACTATAGCAACAATGGAAGCTCAGGTATGAACATTGATCTATGCCCTAGCTATAACCTTGAAAGACAGCAGGGAAATAAGTGTTCTCCTGAAAGTGCTCCATTGAAAGATTCATCTGTGCCAATTCATGATAGTGACCCTATGCTTGTTGATGAAGGGGAAATAATAGCAGATCAAGATATTGTTTATATGGACTGCTCTCTATCCAAACTCTGTTGGTAACTTTCTGTGATAAAGCACAGCAGCCATCACAAAGAAATATAAATTTGTTCTTTATTCCACTCAGAAAAGCTCCTGAAGCAGGATTTGACTCACACAGTATAAAGCCAGCCAGCTAAAGGGTTTCAGCTGGATAACTGATAGCAATTGAGCTGCACCTAATTGCTTGTGAGCTAGGAGAGGATTACTTCTGGATCTGTGTGGAAAGTAATCAGAAGTTAACCTTACAAGAACAGTTTATTTCTTTCTTTGTGGCTTTTCGTTTGTTAGAGATATGCTAAGAAAACATTAGCTAATTGCCTGACAAGTTTGAAGGTTGTTTTCCTGATTTTGATTTTTGACTTTGTTTTACTAAGTTAAACACTGCAAGCAAGTAACCTAATTTATGTGCTACCAAGCATATCTGTGCTGGGAGAAATAACCCCATAAATAAAGAAGTATCTTATTGGCTTTAACACTTGTGCACAACTAAATTATTGTCAGCAGCTGTGTCTGGTGTGAATGAACTACATTACCCACAATACCTTGCAAAAATCATATAAATATATGCATTGTCAAGACTGTGAAGATTCTCACCCAGGCAGCCGTCTGACAGTATATATAAAAATAAAATGGAATAAAAAAATAAATATATTATAAAAACACTGAAAAATCATGTTCTACGTTAAGACCATTGGGATGCGCAGTATTCAGGTTATAAATAAACCTCTGTTCTAGATGTAGCAATAGTCGATTTGGATCTCCACCCTTCCAATGGGAACTCAGAACTTTCAATACCAGGAACTTGAGATCAGCTAAATTATGATGGAATTCCATCCACTGATTGACCAATGGTTTGTCAGCAAGTTCTCTGCGGATATGAGTTGTGCTCAATGCCAGCCCTTTTGGTCTTGCCTCTATAGAGTAACTTGCAGGGGTACATAATCAGGTATATCACTTGCTTGGATTCGCAGTTCGAAAAGTCCTCCAAAATCTTTTTTCTGAGATGAATGATGTGCATGAAAACATTTTTGGTGACTAAGGAGTGGACACAAACAGAGCAGCATCCACAACTAAGATGTCCTCTAACTTGGGAATGTCAAGTGGTTTTGACAGCACTGAAGGAACTAAAAAGTTGGCTATGCTGCAATTTTTCTTGTGAGCTATGGTCAGTTAACTAGATTTCAAGGCTGGTACTGAAGCAAGAATGTCCCATTCTTCTCTTATGATCTGAGCTATTTCTCCAGATAGACTGGAAAAAGTGAGATCACAGCGTATCCTATTAGATGCATCATGTTTCTCTGTTCTTAAAATGGAGGACTGATCTGCTGCTTTGGCCCTGTGATATGCCTTGAGAATACTATGTCATGGATACCCTCGCTCTTCAAAACGTTGATACATCACCCTAGCTAATTGTTCAAAGTCATTATCAAGTGCACAGATCCTATGGATCCTTAGGAAATGGCTGACTGGAAGGTTATATTTCAATGATCTGTTATGGAAACTCGTGAAGTGGAGTAATGAGTTCCTGTCAGTAGGCTTCCTAAACAAATTAGTAAGGAAACCATTGGAGCCCTTCTGGATTAAAATATCCAAATAAGAGACATGTTGTAATGTGTATGCTCAAATTGGAGGTTCTCATCAAACATGTTGAGCCATTTTAAAAAATCGAAATGGTCCACTTCTGTGCCTTCCCAGATTATAAAAATATCATTGATATATCTCTTCCACATTCATACTTGCTTTTTAAAAACATGGTTGGTGAGAAACTTTTTGTTCGAATGAAGAGACATATAAATTGGCAACATCTGGAGCCAATGATGACCCCATGACAATCCCTTTTATCTATTGATAAAATACATCCCAAAACAAAAAGATTCTCGGCCATGGCTAGATTAGTCAACTGTATTAAAAGCATGTTGGTACTCTAACTGGCCTTCCAAGTAAAACATCTTCAAGAATTGCTATACCTGCTTTTTGTGGAATATTGATATACAGCGATTTAATGTCCAAGGTAACCAGAATGAGCTTATCATGAAATTTTTGAAAACCATCTAGTAGCTGAATCATATGGGTGGAATTTCGCACATAAGATGGTGTTAATGCTGCAAAAGGTTGTAAAAACACATCTAAAAATGTGGATATCGGCTCAAAAAGGGAGCCAATTGTGGAGATTATGGGGCGACCCGGGGGGTGCTGCGGCAATTTGTGTATTTTTGGTAGAACATAAATTGTCAGTGTATTGGGGTGTGAAACACTCATAAAATCAAATTAAGTTTGTGCAATATACCCCGCTTCACATCCAATATTTAGTAATATATCCACTTTACGTTTGAGCCTATCTATGGGATCTTGGTAGAGTTTAGTGTAAAAGAAGGTGTCAATTATTTGTCGATATACTTTCTGAACATAATCTGCTCAGTTTTGAATGACCAATGCCCCTCCCTTGTCCACTTGCTTAATGACTATACTCGTATTATTACTGAGACCCTCTAGAGTCTTTTTCATTTTTATTTGGATAGTGGAGCCTGTGGGTGTGGATGTTTGTGCCCCTGTTGGCTGATGCTCTAGGGCAGAGGTTACCAACTCGGGTCCTGGGGGGCCAACCACCAATCAGGTTTTCAGGATGTAACCTAATGAATATACATGGGATATATTTGCATACAATGGGGGCAGTACATATAAATGCATCTCATGCATATTTATTATGGACAGCCTGAAAACCTGACTGGTGTTTGGCCCTCAAGGACTGCAGTTGGTAACCTCAGCTGTACGGAGTGCACATGTTTATGGTGTATGTGTTCTGTAGGGCAAAATATAGGGACAGGATCTGCAGGAGCCACAGCTGGGACTAGAATCTGTGACCTTCTGCCCCTGAACACACTGGCTATGTGTACTGCACCAAACTGCTGCCATGGGGGCAGGTCACTCCCTGAGGATACCATGACTGTTCTGCAGACAGACTTTGTCTGTTGCAGTGCATGCCACCCACCTAAGTGGGGCTTCGCCTTGTTCTGCTGTGGGCAGATGCCACTGCCCACAGCAGCACCAGCGCCCCTCCGACACCATGCTGACATGCCCTTCTGCCGGTGGTGCTGGTGGTGTGCAGTCCCAGGCCATCCAGTGTGCCGGTAGGCGGCTACCTATGGTGTGGGATCTGGGGTAGGGATGCCTACATAGACATCCACGCTTCCCCCCGGCACTGCCTGCCAATGTTATATGCCCTTTAGAGTACCTGCTGGGTAATGTCCATTGGGGCACTGTGGGACACACACTCGTGGACATGTTTGCCCTTGGTCAGTTGCTGTCCTGCTGATTTTCCGTTTCTGCCTTCCTATGTGGCACCTAGGCATCTGCCTAGCTCACCCTGTGCCCCAGCTGCCCCACTGCATATCCTGCCTGCGGCCCCCTGTACCCCATTTGCAGACTCACTATAGTGCCCTTTCGTACTTGGGCACTATGCTGTTACTGCAGATGTATCACTACTATCACTTTTCTGGGTCTCCCTGCCTTTGCTGTACATTGCTGACTGAACTGGTTTCTCTCTCCTGCATTTGTGCCTCTAACGCAAGGTTTTCAATCACGGTAATGTTCTGCCCTACATTTCACAGCGTTAGTGTGCCTGGAGCTTCTCCCCGCCCACTCTCCGCACATTGACCTCTTCTTTCCGCCCTCTAGAGACACTTACTCTACCCTCTAAGTGCCTTAACTCTGCCGGAGACGTTATCGCATGAAACGTAACATTATCGTGTGATAATGTTACTTTATCGCGCGATATTGTCGCCGCTGCGACGTTAGCGCTGTTTAGTAAACATACCCCTAAGTAACTTACAGTTATCTAAACCTATTTTCTAAAGTCTACAAATACTTTTATTTGCAAAATAGTAGCTATTACAGAATTATAAGCTACTTACTATTTTTTGTGATCTTTTTATGTTGAGCCGCCAGTACCATCAAAATCAGCAAACTTCGAATACCTATTAAACTAAATAAATCTCAAATAAAAAATCTGTATATAACACTTTTTGACATAATGATAATAGCTAAACATAGGGGTATGTTTACTAAAACCCCGGTAATGTGCGGGCCGCGCTAGTGTGCGGGTGCCATATAAGGAGTGGGCGTTTCTTTCTGAAAAAGAAAAAACGTGATTTAAATATGCGCTAAGGTGCGCGGTGCCCATGTGCGCCCCGCACATTAGCGCATGAGAAAGCTGCGCGGAAGGCATAAGTGGCACGCTGATATGCAAGCAGAGAAGCAGAGCCACAGCACAATGGTTAAGACACTTGTCAATGGTGCAGGGATCAGGGGTTCAGTCCCCCACAGTGCCCAATGAAGATGGCTGGCTGAGGCATTTTAATATTGGGTGGCATAAGGCGGCGCGCTGATGTGCAAGCACAAGAACAGAACCACAGCACAATGGTTAAGACACTGACCAATGGTGCAGGGATCAGGGTTTCAATCCCCCAAAGTGCCCAATGAACAAGGCTGGCTGAGGCATTACCTGTTATGGGGAAGATTGCTTTAGGAGGCATTTTATTTATATTTTAATTACATCTACTAGCAAATGCACTCTCAAAGCGTGTTAACATAAGATGCCCCATAAGGCACATTTTAAAGTGCACTGTCCGCCAAGGCACCCTAGAATGTTGCTTATAGGGCGCTTTATAGGGTGCCGTATGAGTTACCGCAAGGTCATAGCACTGTTTTTGATGGCAGCATTGTGCAGTTTAAGGAATGAAAAGCATAAGTAGGTGAGCTGACATGGAAGACAGAGCAGCAGTGGAGCACAATGATTAAGACACTGACCAATGATGCAGGAGTCATGGGTTCAATCCCCCACTGTGCCTAATGAAGAAGGCTGGCTGAGGCATTACCTGTTATAGTTAGTATTGCTGTAGGGGGCATTTTATTTTTATTTTAATTAGTGCTGCCAGCAAACACACCCTCAAAGTATTGTAACATAAGGTGCTGCATAAGGCGCCTCATAGGGTACCCCAGAGGGCACATTTTAAAGTGCACTGTCCGCCACGGCACCCTAAAATGTCCCCTATAGGGCACCCTATAAGTTGCGTCACTGGATAATGTACAGTGCACCTTATATGGACGCTAACCATAAGGTGCCCTATAGGGCGCCCTATAAAGCACCCTCAGAGGCACCTTATGGGTACAGTACGCTGAGGGTGTTTTTGCTGGCAGCAATAATGTACATTAAAAATAGATAATGCTTTGGGCAGCCCTATCAAATAACCACACTGTGGGTTTGAACGCATGAGCTTTGGTTCCACAGGCAGTGAAGTAACCATTGGGCTATCATTTCTTTTTTTTGGAGCTTTCCTGGGAGTGTTTTTTAATGTTGCCCATTGATATCACTATTGTCCAGCTTGGTTATGTTTTTTCCCCCTTTGTTTAGGTCATTTTTGAGGTTTATTTGCCCTTTTGTACTGTGCACATGTATCACACTGCTCACATTTTGTAGGTTTCCCCGGTTTTGCTGTACATTGCTGACGGAAATGGTTTCTCTTCCCTTTAAATCGGCTCTAACGCGAGGTTTTCACTCGCGGTATTTTTTAGCTTGAATTTCAGCCCCGCTCCTGTGTGGGGAGCCTCTCACCTCCCACTCTCCACCCATTGACCCCGTCCCTCCGCCCCTCGGGAGCCTTCCTCCGCCCTCAGAATGCCTTTCCACGCCTCTATCACACATCAGCGCGCCGCGCACTTGTGCGGGCCCGTTAGTGCAGCACGCACGTGTGCAGGGCACAAAAACGCACTATTAGCGTGCGCTAAGGTACTTTAGTGCACGCTCAAGTGCGCCCCGCACAATTGCGCGGTTTAGTAAACATACCCCATAGTTCCATTGAATTTATAACCATTAATTAGTAAACAGTTGAGAAGTAAGTATGGAAACCTTATGTCTGTAAAACATACGCTGGTTCAAAATGGGGTAAGTGACTTATACAAATTGTTCTCTATATACTGGAGTATCTAAAAAATTCTCAAAATAGTCTTGTGGCTAGAACAACTGCCTAGTACTCAGAAGATCAAGGGGTTGATTCCCACTGGCACTCCTTTTGACCTTGACCAAGTCACTTTACTCTCCATTGCCTTGGAAGAAAAGGCCTTGCAATCTACTTCAGGTGATACATTGCCAACAAAACCCAGAAGCAGCTGGGTCGCCAGGAGTCAGCACTGACTTGATGGCACTAAAAAAAAAAAATCATACAACAAATTTTTCTTTTTTACAAGCAGTTTTTAACTCTTGAAAATTTTAAACCAAATTTAGTTAACTCTATTTATTGGCAAGCGGGAACTCAAACTGAATTTTACTGGTACAACACTCTGTAACCAAATCACCTGGTCACCTTCATCATCATTCCCAGGTGACCAGGTGGTTTGGTTACAGAGTGTTGTACCAGTAAAATCCACAGTTTGAGTTCCCACCTGCTGATAAATAGGGTTAACTAAATATGGTTAAAAATTGTCAAGAATTAAAAATTACTTGTAAAAAAATAATTTGTTGTATGATATGTATTTTGAGAATTTTTTAGATGTTCCAATATATAGAGAACAATTTGTATAAGTCCCACTATTTATCTTGACTAGTTGTTTTTGTGGCACTTTTTTGGATGTATTTTTGAGATGTTGCAAATCTATCTCATGCATATTCAGACAGGCTTGAAAGTACTCCAAGACCAACTTGAGAAACACTGCACTAAGAGAAGTGCAAGAAAGCAAGAACAGTGACATCAACATATCAAGATATTGAATAGCATATAATCAAACTATCTGCAGTAAGGCAGACCTCCATGGATAGCTTTCACTCATGCGGATTGCTGCTATAATTGAAGGAAAACCACATGGATGGCTTTGCTTTGATTTTTGCCTATAGCAAGGCTTCCCAAACCTGTTTTAGGAACCCTGCAGTCTCAGGTTTTCAAGATATCTCTAATGAATATTGTGAAAGGGAAATATACCCCCTAAGCATGGAAGCTTTGGAATTCAGAGGTCAAGAAATATAAATAGGAGTAGGAGAACTACATTTCCCTATGTCCCTAGGGATAGTGGTAGGTCCCAGAGGGAATGCTGGGATAGCCTTGAGAGTTGAGTGGGTCATCTTCTAATAAAAAGGAAGTTAAAATTCTCAAGAAAGTCAGTGGGAGCTGGCTGGAAGTGAGGATACAGATGAACTGCTGCTGGACAAATGGTCTTCAGATGCAGCTGGAGACTTCAGAGATTGTGGTGTTAATAAAGGTGGATCTTCATGAAGGTCTGTATCATGGCAGAGTAAACCCTTTAGAAAGCAGAGCAGGTAAGAGAGATTGCTACTTTTGGACTAGTATTTGGAAGAGGAGGGCTTGACCTGAGCAGGTGTGGTGGCCATGCAGAGACATTAGGCTTTCTTGTAGCTGTTCTTATGAAAGTTGAATTGCAGAATTTTTCGCTACTGTACAGATTCCCTCAAAGGGTCAAGCAGGTGGTGGGTAACTGGAGAGAAAAGTGCTACCAAGGGAGGTGACTCTTCATTAACAGCCAGCTGCTAGTTAATGTAAGGGTTGTATACTTAATAGGGGCTTTAATTCCTCATCAGATTCTGTGGAACGCTGAAGCAAAATCTCCTTGTAGTGATACTGTAGAGCTTAACCAGTAGAAGTGACCAGCAGTTTGGCAAGCTAACCCAACTGTAGAAACATGGACTGTTACGTTGTTTCAATATTTGGGGGTATGTTTACTAAATCGTCTTAACGTCGCAGCGGTGGTATTATCGCGCGATAAGTGACGCTATCACGCGATAATGTGGCAGTGGCGTTAAGACGCACTAACGCTGTGAAATCCGGGTCTTAAGGGTGGAGTAAGGCTTCCCAGAGGGCGGAGAGAAGGGGTCAATGGGCGGAGAGTTGGGGGGGGGGGGGAAGGCTCCAGGCACACTAACCCTGTGAAATCCAGGTCTGAAAACTAACGCCAGTGAAAATCTCGTGCTAGAGGCACATTTGCAGGAGAGAGAAACCATTTCAGTCAGCAATGTACAGCAAAGGCATGGAAACCCAGAAAAGTGATATTAGTGATACATGTGCAGGAACCAAAAAGGCAAATAAACGTAGAAAATGACCAAAACCACATTTGAAATCCCAATAACCAAGCTGGCCAATAGTGATATTAATAAAACATAAAGGAACACCACTGACAAAGCACAGAAAAAAGATATCATGTTTGGAAGGGTCTATTCTTTGTCCCCCTACAAAGTGAATGATCCCACATTGAAATAGCGCTGATAGGGTTTTTTCTCGTTTATATTGGGCAGGTTTGTTATGGCGTGCACATGTGCAGCAACAGCAGAGTGGGCACGTAGGAAAGGGCAACTGTACTGCTGCTGTAAATTGGTTACAGAGGGCTGCAGGCGGCACATGCTGTGGTCCAGCTGGGGCACAGTGCGGGCTAAGCAGATGCCTAGGTGGCACATAGGAATAACGAAACTGTAAAGCAGAAAGACAGCAACTGACGAGGGTCCAACATGGGCACAAGTGTGTGTCCCACAGTGTCACAGGGGATATCACCCAGCAGGTACCCCCCAAGGGCACATGACATTGGCAGGTGGTACCGGGGGGAAGTGCGCATGTCCATGTAGGCACCCCTACCTGAGAACCCACACCATAGGCAGCTGCCTACCGGCACACTGGATGGCCTGGGACTGCGCACCACCAGCACCACTGGCATAAGGGCATGTCAGCATGGTGGTGGAGGGTTGCTGGTGGTGGAGGGGGCAGTGGCATCTGCCCACAGCAGACCAAGGCCAAATCCTGTTTAGGTGGGTGCTGTGCGGTGCAACAGACAAGGTCTGTCTAACAAACACTAATGGTAGCCCCAAGGAATGATCTGCCTCTGTGGCAACAATTTGGTGCCGTGCACACAGCCAGTGTGTTCAAAGGCAGAAGGTCACAGGTTCAAGCCCCAGCTGTGGCTCCTGCAAACCATGTCTCTATATTTTACCCAGTACTAAACCATGGTAATAAAGACGGAACTGTTATTGCAGATTAAATAAACAAGCCATAAACGCCTATATTTTACCCTACAGGCCATAGACACCATAAACATGTGCAATCCCTAGAGCAGAGTTTCCCAACTGCTGCATTTGTATGCGCCGCCCCCCATTGTATGCAAATGTATCTCATGCATATTCATTAGGGACAGCATGAAAACCTGAACAGTGTTTGGCCCACCAGGACCGGAGTTGGGAAACTCAGCCCTAGAGCAGAGGCCAACAGGGGTACAAACACTCACACCCACAGGCTCCACTATCCAACGCCTCATGGAGAGTCAGGCTGTTGGGCCCTGCGCGGAGCAGCATCTCCCAATACTGGCACCTGCATACCTTAAAAATGCTGTCCTAAACTTGGGAACACGTTCCACATATATCAAAAGGTTGCTATGATTTATGTCAGCTAACAAATCCAAAGTTAAACATGATTTGTTGATAGAGATTCATCATAGCAACCTTTCTGATATCTGTGGTGTTTCAGTTATTGATTCTGACAGTGTTTATCACCCCGGGGAGTGACCCCAACAGTTTTGCGTACCATAGCAATGCCTGCACTGTGCCCAGGACTGGTGTGGCGGCCAGGGTTGCCACAAACCTCTATATTTGCGCAATGCTGGCATAGGTGTGGGAGTGTGTGTCTGTCTATTCAGTGTGTTGTGGCTGCCTACACCTTACAGAGCCCACACTGCTTTCACTGTTTCTAGTGTTAGCCTGCCAATGTGCATAATGAGGAGCATGGTACTGTGGGTATGGGCCAGACAGGGTGGCTTGGGCAGGATGCATCTGCACAGGGTATAGGGCAATGGCTGGGACATTGTAGTGCCTGACCACCACCTGCACGGACAGGGTGGCCACAGCATGTCATGCTGGGAGGTCACTCTCACTCTGACTGAGCAGTGACCATGTCATGGCTAGGTTCCCCCATAGTGCTATACAGTATTTTTCTCAAGTGATATTTGTGGGTTCTTTTTTTTGGGGCCCAATTGCTGACATATCTGCTTGGTGTGTGTGCTTGTGTCCCATTTTTGGGTGCACACTGTTCCTCCAGGAACATGCACTATGTATTAGCTAGCAGACTGTCTGCACTTGGTTTGTGTATGGTTGGAACACCTTGCAGGGTGCAGTGGGTGGAGACTAACTGTGCCCTCTGCTGGTGAATATCAGAAAGTGGTGGGATGGGCAGCTGAGCTGAGCTTTGCAACATTATGCCTGTCTGCCATTGCCTTATCGATGTGTACAGATCTGCATTGACTGCGCTGTAGGGTGCCTGTTTCCCAGCAGGACTGGGGTTGATGGTCCTCTCCACTGCCACCATTGCAGAGATGTACAATGTGGATCTGTTGGTGAGAGATCCTGTCCCCCATCCTGAGCCACAGAGGGTGGGTTGGGTGGCGCTACATAATCCGCCTTGGGGTCAAAACACCCCCCTCCCCTTCACTTATAATATGTGACCATGGCACCCACACAGGATATGCACTATTCTGGGTGCATCATAGTCTACAAGGGCTATATGTGACTGGGAAATACAGACGGATACAGGTGTAGCCTAGGTGTGTCTGCAAGGACTACTTATCACACACTGGCACTGATGGAGACCTGCAGCATAGCTTATCTCAGTAAAGCCAGGTGCTGGCCGCCCCACCTCACCCCTTTTTGAGATAGGGTGCGTGTTTTATCTCTTAACATAGGTGCGTTTTAGATAAATATTTATTTATTTAATTTTTTAGATCAGATATTTTATTAGACACAAGATAAGTAACCTAGCCCGCTTCTTTAAATACCATCAAACTGCGTGGTCGCACCAATAATAACATGACCCCGTTTAGTGATTTGTATCACAGTTCAAGTTAGTAGCTTATAGATTTTCCGGATTTAAAAGATTTTTTCACATGATTCCATGTGAAGTCGATTGAATAGAGCACAACGAATGAATATGTTTTAACCACTACGCTTTTAATCGTGTTGATTTCAGTATTTATAGTATTCACTTTTGCGATTTAAAGGTTTTTAAGCATACTCCGGGTACGCTGTATTTGTTCCTGTGTAACACACGGGTGGTTGATTTTTCTTTCTCTATTCTTTTATTATTTTATATTCTGCCATCTATTTTTTGGAAAAATAGTTTTGTCTAAATTAGATATATTGTGTGTATGTTTTTAATCATATACATTTCTTTTATCTACTCCATTAGACAATCTAATCATATTGTATGTAGACCAGATTCCTCTGGTGTTTCAACAAGATCAGGAGTACGCCCGTGTTGTATGGGAAGTTACAGCGGTATGAGAATATTTAATTTATAATACGTACAATTTTTATGTCATGTCTCCCATGTTTTAATAGTATCTCATTTAATAGTCACGTAGTCTGAAAGTTTTACAAGTATCCATTCACCTATTTATTTTTATACATTTGTTTGGTCATCTGTTCACTCCACCAGATGAAGTTGTTTGTCCTCCTCTCTCTCCATTTTGAATCATTTAGTTACAACAATACTTGTGATTTTTATTCACTGATGTTTATAATAATGATGTTTTTGTTAATATACATGTATACTTACTTATTATTGTTTTTAGATAGTTTATAGTTTTAAATTTTTAGATACTTTTATCATTGGTTATCATGTTTTTCTTTATTTCATATGTTTTATTTAGTTTAGTTATGCTTTATCTTACACATTTTAAATGTTATGAATTTAATTTATTTTTTAACGTTGTTTCAACTATGTTGAATAAGTAATTTATTTGTGGTGTGTTTGATGTTTATGTGTATTTAACCCTAGTGAGCCGTAAACCCCTGAAGAAGTGTAATACGAAACACGGCCAGTGTCCAGTTATATCTTCTTATCCATTTCCTTGGAATAAGGAGATATTTTTTCTCTTAGGCTTCTGTGACTAGTATCATGATCTTTGTGGTTTTCCAAGTCATGCTGTGCCTTGGTAAGTGGAATCAAGGTTTCAGCCATCATTCTGTGGCTTTCTTCAGGTTGACATGGTTATGCAGTGAATGTTCTTATATACAGTGGTTCTCAAAAGGGATTGGTGAGTTTAAAGCAGAAAATTTGAATTTCTGGCAGGAAAGTTCATTGAAGAAAAGATGGGAAATTGAATTTGATTTCAGAGGGAAAGTTCGTTGGAAAAAGGTGGGAATTTGGAAATTTCAGTTTTGGTGGGAAGGTTTATTTATTTATTTATTTAACTTCTCTTCTATACTGCCCTATTCCTTCTTTTTTTTTTTTATTGATAAATTTCAAGTTTTACATCCAATGCAATACAAAACAAAGAAAATAAGTGATATAATTAGATACAACTAATCTCTTCAGACCAAAAAAGATATACAGTAACATACCACTTAGCTAACCACATCAAGAAGAACCATTTGAGTGAGAGGTACCGGAGTATAAAATGTATAAGGCTACTACACCCAACCTATCATTCCCTAAGAAAACGAAAAAAGAAAAATCATACAGTAATACTCAAGCCTGTAAAGAAGCCAAAAGTGATTCCAATAGAGAAGAATCGAAATAAACATAGCTAGAACCTTGTATGGTCACTAGACATTTACACGGAAATCGTAAAAGAAAAGTGCCCCCTATAGCCAAAACTCGAGGTTTTAACTGAAGAAAAGATCTTCTACGACACTGCGTCTGTTTGGAGACATCCGGGAAAACAGATATCTTCTGACCATAAAAAAGAAAATCTTTTTTAGGAAAAAAAGCCTTCAATATAGAAGATTTATCCGAAAAATTAACCAAAGAAACTAACAAAGTGGCGCGAGTAGAGATGGGGGTCTGAGAATGTTCCAAAAAATTAGTAAGATTCATAGATACTCCCTCCTCTTGCTGCGGCACCACTGATTCCCCGGAAGTCGCCAAACAGAAATATAAAACATCCGATCAAACATTACAGTGTCGGCATTAGGAAGCATCAAAACTTCTTTACAATATTGTCTAAACAAGTAAGCAGATGTCAACAAATGAGTCTTAGGAAAATTTAAAATCCGCAAATTTTTAGCTCGAGAAGCATTATCTAGGACTTCTAATTGCTGATGAAACAAAATTGTTTCCTTAGAAACTGCCACATTTGCTGACTGCAGAGAAGCCACCTGCGAATCAAGCTGATCAGCACGCTGAAACAGCTGATTAACAGAGGTCTCTACTGTGTGACATTTACTGGAAACCTGCCGAGAAAAAGCTACAGTTTGATTAACAAATTAAGATAACATCACATTAGTAGCAGTAACCTGTTTCCAAATATCTGCTAGGGTAACATTTTCAGGATTTTCAATTTGAGGAAAATTAGGAGCCTCAATGCCGGCAACCATAGTAATAGGGACTAACGAAAGTACCTTTGGTGATACAGAAAAGGAAACAGGAAGCTCTTCCTCCTCCCCCGAAGAAGAGGACGATCCAGTAGAAGACAGCGAATTCACAGACGCTTGAGAAGAACCTGGGTTGGGTGGAGGAGTCCTTTCGATGGAACTCAATGTAATGCCGGAGCCAGGCGACGAAGAATGTTGGGCACCAGAAGTAGCTTGAGGAAGTATTACAACATGTTGATCCATAGGTCCAACAATAGCAGAAGGGGTAGATGAAACTGCAACAGCTTGTTTAGCAGGCTGACCTCCTTGAAGCTTCTTGCTCTTTCTTTTCGCGTGACCACGCGGCATACCTGCGGCAAAAAACAAATTCGAAGGCCCGAAGGCCCCGAATTGGCACCAAAGGGGCACCAAAGGGGCGTCCCCCCTTTGGTCACGCCCCCTTCGGGCACGCGACCGCGGGCCGCGACCGCGGCCGCGAAAGCAGCCGGTGTTGAAATATGCTGCCGAGAATCGCCGGGGCAGATGGGAGACGTCTGTTGCAGCCAATCAGATGGAATTACACAGGCACACAGCTCCGGGCTCACTCTCAGCTGATTCTCACTCTCCCAAGGCAGCCGGTGTTGAAATATGCTGCCGAGAATCGCCGGGGCAGATGGGAGACGTCTGTTGCAGCCAATCAGATGGAATTACACAGGCACACAGCTCCGGGCTCACTCTCAGCTGATTCTCACTCTCCCAAGGCAGCCGGTGTTGAAATATGCTGCCGAGAATCGCCGGGGCAGATGGGAGACGTCTGTTGCAGCCAATCAGATGGAATTACACAGGCACACAGCTCCGGGCTCACTCTCAGCTGATTCTCACTCTCCCAAGGCAGCCGGTGTTGAAATATGCTGCCGAGAATCGCCGGGGCAGATGGGAG
This sequence comes from Ichthyophis bannanicus, assembly GCA_033557465.1. NCBI lineage: Eukaryota > Metazoa > Chordata > Amphibia > Gymnophiona > Ichthyophiidae > Ichthyophis > Ichthyophis bannanicus. The sequence continues at coordinate 495,426,427 of CM066032.1, forward strand.
ACGTCTGTTGCAGCCAATCAGATGGAATTACACAGGCACACAGCTCCGGGCTCACTCTCAGCTGATTCTCCATACTGCCCTATTCCTTATCAGTGCGGTGTATATTCAACAGAACCTTATACCATCAGTCAGACCGCTTTGCATTTACAGTGAACAGCGATTAAAACATATAACTGGGGTAACTTTCTACAGTTTATTTACACTGGTTCATTGGGGAAAAGATGGGAATTTGGGCTTTAACAGGAAAATTGTTGACAATCTCAAAATCTAGAAAGTAGAGAAAATCTTTTGTCTTTGCCTCCAGACCTTGTAGCACTAAATCTTCTGTGAGAGGAGTTGCCATGCTTTGTTGATAAATCCTGTCTCCATTGAAGTTTTGTGGATGTCTTGCTACCTCTTCCGCCTCTTTGATTCTCCTCTTTGATCCACCAGTGTTCTTTTTCCAGGGTTCTTGTGTCATTACACTTGATTGTATGGCCAGTTTCCATCATATGGAGTGCTACAGTAGATTTCTCTGTGTTGCAAAGTTTTTAATGTTTTTTGTGCTCTTGTAGCCTTTCTTCTATGGTGTCGCTGGTTCATTCATATATGATTGGCTGCAGCTGCATGAATTTTCATAGACTACAGTGGTTTGGAGTGTGACATGCAATCCTTCACTTGGATTGTTAGCAACATGTAGGCATCTCCTGCTAGAAGGCTGGATTTTTTTTGGTGATAATCTTCTACGTCCATCACTATAGTCACGTTACCTTTGTCTGCAGGCAGAATTACAAGGCCACGCTAATCTTGTAGAATCAGAGTGCTAGTTATTCTTTACATGGCAGATTGTGGTGAGGTGCTTTAGCTCAAAGCAGTATCCCAGTGGTTTCTCTATGGATATGATCTGCTTGATCTTCCAATAGTCATATGAGAGCGCTTTCTATTTCAGCTTTGATGTTAGTGTTGTGGACCCTATTGGGGGTTACTGCAAAGTTTAGGCCTCTTTTATTTACATTCTCTTTATTTACCGTGCTATTCTTCATCAGTGCGGTTTACATTGAACAAACTGAAATTACATTGAACAGGGCATTATAACTTGGAGATAACTATTTTACAGGGAACATGGGCTATGGAGGGTTAAGTGGCTTGCCCAAGACCACAAGGAGCACCTGTGGGACTAGAAACCCCAGTCCTTCCGACCCAAGGTTGCTGTCCTCTAGTGGGATTTGAACCCCCGACCTTCCGGCCTGAAGTACCTTGCCCCAACCACTAGGCCACTCCTCCACTCCTGACAGGAGAGTAGTTGTGTTCTTTTTATGAAATCCAAGACAACATTCTACAGCTCTCAAAAATAGAATGCTTTTGTCATACATACAAGGTGCATCAATGTTAACATAGTAACATAGTAAATGACGGTAGATGAAGACCAGTATGGTCCATCTAGTCTGCCCAGCAATATGACAGGAGTAGGTGCACCCCTTCCCATGTCTTTTAGGGAGTAGGTGCACCCCTACCCATGTCTTTGCTTAGTGGTGCACCCACCAGGAGCAGGTTCACCCCTCCCCATATCTTTGTTTCTTTGTTTGTTTAGGGGTGAACACACTGCTCCTCCCCCATCGCTCCATGTAGGACACCCCTATTTGTTGAGAAATTACATGGTTCAGTTTATTTTGATTTAATCTTGTTGCTGTAAAGTGATCCACAGTGTCTGTCCCAGGCCACTTTGAATTCCGTCACTGTGTTTGTCCCCACCACCTCCATCGAGAGGGCATTCCAAGCATCCACCACCCTTTCAAAATTCACTGTTGATGTGCGTTATTAGCATACCTAAGTAACTACACCCCTCTGAGTGAAATTTATCCATTTGAACCTCCAGATGCCTAATATGAGGTACTGAAAGGAATGTAAGTGGTATGATGGAATATATAGTATCTGGTGGACTTTCACATACCGAGGATCCTTAAGTTTCAGTATCTTAAGCACTAGAGCTAAAATCTTAAAATGTGTCCTAAACCTGATGGTAAACAGCAAAGATCTTTAAGTACAGAGGAAATATGATCTCAGGGTTTGAAATGCCAAAGGTTTCTAGCCATGGTGCTCTGAATCAATTCTAAATTAGATAACTCTTGTTTGGGGAGACCCATGAAGAATGCATTGCCATAAATTAGTCTGATCAGAAGTAATGCCTGTCAGACCAATGCAAACCTGAAGCAGGACCAAAAATTGTAATTGGTCTGAAATGTCCTTACTGGTGGTTAACAGACAAGATAAGTATAACATATGTTGGAGTTTAAGTTTAAAGTGAAATAAATTAAAATTAAAAGGAGCCCCTACAGCGAGAGGTAAGCAGTTATCTCTGCCCCTCTCTTGAATGAGGCTCTGACAAAGGTAGCTTTGAATACATTTACCACCTGATGATATTTTAAATTATTTATTTATTTATTTTTTTACATTCTGTTATATACTGTGCTATTCTGCATCAGTGCAGTTTACATTGAACAAACTGAAATTACATTGAACAGGGCATTATAACTTGGAGATAACTATTTTACAGGGAACATGGGCTATGGAGGGTTAAGTGGCTTGCCCAAGACCACAAGGAGCACCTGTGGGACTAGAAACCCCAGTCCTTCTGGCCCAAGGTTGCTGTCCTCTAGTGGGATTTGAACCCCTGACCTTCCGGCCTGAAGTACCTTGCCCCAACCACTAGGCCACTCCTCCACTCCTAGAACCTACATATGGCTGTGGTTTTATATTTGGTTACTATTTTGTATTTATTTATTTTTATTTATTTATTTATTTATATCTCTTATATACCGCGCTACTATAATCAGTGCGGTTTACAGTTGAACAAAACATACTACAATGCAGCGGGTCACATTGAGTTTACATTAAACAGGGGTAGTAAACTTGGAAGAACCGGGATAACTATATACAAATTATGGGCATTCTTACAGGACATATAAGGATAGTAAACAGATGCCTAAGCTCCTGGGTCAGGGAGAGAGGGTAGGGGACAGGTGATTAACCATTCTCTAAGGGAGGCTGATCAATGGGGTGGGCTAGGTAGGAGGGTAAGGTGATGGCTGTGTGCTTTCCAGGATTATTATCAGGGTAATGTAGCAGGAACAAGTGGTGTTTGAGAGCTTTTCTGAATAACGGTAGATTGGAGATAGCTTGGATTTCTGCTGGGAGGGCGTTCCAGGCCATAGGTGCGAAAATGGAGAAGGCTCTACTGGCTGTTGTCTTTGTACATTTTGTCACTGACTTAGGGACTTCAAGGGTATTCATCAATGTAGATCTCCTTAATCTGTTGGCTGGAGTGCTGTGGAGAGGTTTACTGATGGGCGTGGGTGGCTGGTTCTTGAGGGCTTTGAATGTCAGGACAAGAGTCTTGTAGTGGATTCTGGCCTGCAGGGGTAGCCAGTGTAGGTTCTTCAGGACTGGTGTTATATGGTCTGACCTTGATAGACCTACCAGAACCCTCGCAGCAGAGTTCATGACAAGTCGGAGTGGGCTTAGAGTCGACTGTGGAAGTCCCTGAAGGATGATGTTGGCAAAGTCGAGATGAGGAATAACTAGAGCTTGGAAGATTGATCGGTAATCAGGGAAGTCCAGTAGTGGTCGGAGTTGACGTAGTGATCTGATTTTGTGATAAATCGCTTTTGTGGTGTTTTTGATATGTGCTGACATGTCTATCCTCTGGTCAAGGGTAATACCTAGATAGCGAATTGTGGGTTTTGCCTTAAGTTCTGTGTTGTTGACTTGTAGTGAGGGAGGTGGCGTGAACTTCTGGTTTCTCGTGACGAATAGAACATCTGTTTTGCTGTGGTTAATTCGTAGATTTTGAGAAAGGAGCCAGTCTGCCACTGCTTCAAAGCATCTTAATATTGGGGAGAAGTCAGGTTGATCAATCTTAAAGGGTGTATAAATGAGGATGTCGTCTGCATAGGCTAGGCATTGGACATTGAAGGATCAAATTAATGCACAGATGGGCTGCATGTAGATGTTAAACATCAATGCAGATAGGGATGAGCCTTGAGGTACGCCTTGTTTCAGTGGGAATGGCTCTGAGGTCGTGGATCCTGCTCTGACTTGTTGCCATCTATTGCACAGATAAGATTTACACCAGGCTAGCGCTGAGCCTAGTATTCCTTTTTCTTTGAGGCGAAGTAAGAGTGTTTGGTGGTTCACCGAATCAAAAGCGGCTGGTATGTCCAAGAAGATGACGACATATCCTTGGTGGATGTTGTCAAGACCAGTGACTAGATTGTTAAAGAGGGTTGTAAGGATGGTATCAACACCGTGTGCTTCTCTAAAGCCGTGCTGGGATGGGTCCAGAGGTGCTTCAATGTCGACATGGTGTTGAATTTGTCGCTGGACTACCTTCTCAAAGATTTTGGCAAGTAGAGGGATGCTCGAAATTGGTCTGAAGGACTCAACTTTAGATGGATCAAGTTTACTATTTTTTAACAGAGGGCGGGTGGACGTATATTTTAGGCTTTGGGGGAAGGACCCTGTTGATAGGGATTGGTTCAGGATTCTGCATATTGTCGGACTGAGGTCATAGCGCAACTCTTTAATCCAGCTTGCAGGGCAAGGATCGTTAGGAGCAGTAGTGAGGTTAATAGAGGAAATAATATCTACAATCTCTTCATGGGATACCTCGGAGAATTTCAGCAGAGAGGTTGGTTGGGAGGACACATGCGGGGTGAAGGAGGATGTGATGGTTGCAACCGTATTGGTCTGGATCGATTTTGATTGTAGGTAATTGGCATAGTCTTGTGGCTGGGGCGTGGGTGATTGGGCTAGAGCTGGGTCGCCTGTCAAGATCTTGACAATAGTGAATAGGTCATGTGGTTTGTTCAAAGATCGCTTTAGTAATTCAGAATGGTACTGTTTTCTTTTTTCCATGGTTTTCTGCCGGTGTAACTGTAGTTTATTTATTTATTTATTTAGCTGTATTTATATCCCGCTTTTCACCGGGTCAAAGCGGTCAATTGGGAGATACATTTAACACGAGGGGATATGACACACATACGCTAATACTTACAGGGAACATGGGCAATGGAGGGTTAAGTGGCTTGCCCAAGACCACAAGGAGTGCCTATAGGACTAGAAATCCCAGTCCCTCCGGCCTGAGATTGCTGTCCCCAGGTGGGACTTGAACCCCCGGCCCTACGGCCCGAAGTACCTTGTCCTAACCACTAGGCCACTCCTCCCACTGGGCGGAGCGGAGTATGCCCCGAGTACCTCGGAGGTACGGGTGTGACGCCAATGTCTCTCGAGCTTGCGTAGGTGGAGAAGCGAAGCTCGCAGGTCCTGGGAGTACCATGGCACGTGTTCACGTTTCGCTGAGTTTTTGTTGGTAGCTGGGAGACAGGCAGCAGCTCTGATGGCATCATCCCAGTTGGATACCAATTCATCTGGGTCGAGGGATTCATTGGAGAGGAGAGTTAGGAGAGGTATTTGGGGTCATTTGCAGCCTTGGCATTGAGTATCCGGGGTTTGCCGCAGATGCCTCATCTATTCTTTCAGCGCTGGTCGCTAACTGGGCAGCATGCAATATCACTGCTGCCTGGCTATTGCTTGTCGCCACCTCCACTACTCCCCAGAATGCCCCAACATGCCCCGAAGCGAAGCTATTAGCATCAGGGTGTGTAAGGGAGATAATCATAGAATTTCCCACTCAGCAGCAGTTGCACAGTTTACAGGGCTGGAAACCGTGTAACTGCCCTTCAAATATCAGGCCCTTATTTTCTAACCTAGGAGCATAAGGCAAAAAAATTTTGTTTTGTTCCTTTTCATGTGTCATTCATAGATTTTTTTTTCATTTTATTTTAATATATGTTTGTTATAAATTTTCATTTCAGGGCAATTTTGTTAATTAAGTAGCTGTGGATGCTGCCCAAATGAAAAAAGATAGTTGAAAGGTTACTACAGGATTCGGATAAATAAAATAAACCTCAACTAGCTTTTTTTCTCACACTCAGAGGCTGGTCTCAAAGATATCTTTGAGTTAGAAGACAGGCACCTTGTGAAAGAGCCATCATTCTCCAGGTGGGGCTGGCTATATTCAGTTTGCTCTTAACTCTCGTATTGCTAGTGAATTACCTTCCTGTTTCCTAATTGGCCCAAAGTTTGTCTGATCTTGAGCTCTATGAAAAATGTTAACTGGATTTTTTGCCTTGTGAATCTGACTCCTGCTATAGAGACTGACTCCAAAGATTTTCTCTTTTGCCATGTTCTTGTGCCAGACATTGTTAAACCATGTCTCAGTATGCTTTCAGAAATATTTAACAATCTTAATCAAGATCCTGGTTTTCCAATTAATGATAATCAATATAATGTTTGTAAAATATCCTCATTCTTGAGATTCAAAAATGTAATCTATGATGAACAAGATATCTTGGTCAACAGACTGTACAACAGTGTGGAATTCTTTATAATACAAGAGATATTCCAACTCTGTAAAGTTAATTTCATGTCCTTCAAATACATCTTGAATTTCTGTCTTGGCAAGGATAGGATCTGGTTCTACATAATATAACAATGCTTTTCCTATATTGACAATGGAGTTCTTTGGGAAAGCAATTATGAAAACCTTATTTGGCACCTCCTACCTTCTCTAGGAGTTGAGTTCTCTTCAGCTGTTTCAAAAGACTGAAGATAAGATAGCATCATGGCAGTGGATGGGAAGACATGTGCATGCATAGTAGAGTGTCCAAAAGCTTCCAGAAGGATCTGGAAATGCTTGTGTGGAGGGGCTCCATCAGACAGCATCACCCATATTTAAATACTTTTCCTGTTGTCCCTGGAGAACACATGCTACAGGTAAGAAACTACTTTTTCTCTGTGTACAAGCAAGAAAAAATTCCTCACATATGAGAATTTCTAGCTACAGGCTACCTTGAACAAAAAAAGGGAATAATAACCCTCCCAATTAGGCTAACTAGAATTGTTATTTATGTACTGTATATTTCTTTTTGTTTTTGAAAGGTTATCTGAACAGAAAGAAATGGGCCTGAGAAGATGGCATTGGATTCTACTCCCTGAACAGATTTGGAAGTATTGATTGGCTAAAAATTACCTTATTTTATTCACTTAAAACATCCACAAATCAGTTAGTATAAATTAGACATTCTTACCCTGTATTTTCTGATAATCAGGGCTTTTTTTCAGAGGGTACTCGCTGGTACTGAGTATTGGTACCCTTTCTTGTTGCCTGTAAAATTGACCCATGGTACCCATTAATGAAAAAGCTTTTTCATAGACTCTATGGCTGGCTTCAGAGGGTGTGGCTATTGTGAGGACTCATCTCTGCGTAATTGTCCTGCCCTTTAAGGACTGCAGAAAAAAAAGCACTGCTAATAACCCATGTCTTTCCTCCAGCAGTAGTGGCTCTTTTGTCTCCCTCTTTTTTGACTGTCTAATAAATCGTTCTGCTGCCTCAATGTATGATATACTGATGTATGGCTATGGTCCAGACCACTCCTGTAGAACATTCCGGATGTAAACTCAGACAAGACATGACAATACTGTATGGTTCAAGCAAGAGAGTTCACTCCTCTTCTCAGGCTTTAATCCAACAGGGTTCAATAAATATATTTATTTAACAGTTTTTTTATACCGCTTTATCATTTCAGTCAAAGTGGTTTACATTGTAACTTAAACTTGGTAATGTACATTAAACAGGGACATTGATACTGTAACTTGGCTTTTTCTGAGGCAATGGAGGGTTAATTCACAACACATTTTAATATGACCCCTGATCTACCTTAGTGGACCTTTCTTCACATCTCCTAATACCATCTACCTCTGGGTATAATACCCCTATGACTTTTCTCTCTTCTCTGCAATGTCTAGTGCAAACTGTGTGGTTGGAGCCTTTTCCCACCTATCTCCTTGAGATGTCACCCTCATTGATCCTTTCTCTCCTTATTGTATGCATGTAACTGGAGCAGGCCGGACTCGACGCTCCTTCAAATCTTTCGACTAGGGCTCTGCCCTATCTCTGCATCCCCCCACACCACCCCCCTTTCCACAAATACTCACACACCAACTTTATGGTCAACGCATGGTCGCAGCTTTAATTAACCAATACAACATATAACAGTAAACAACTAGTAACCATAATTGTTTTAGCCCAACGGAATGAGGCCTCACCCGCCATGTCTATAGCAAGGTGGGGCCCGCCCTCCGCTTTCCCCCCACTTCTCTCCCCTTCCGGGCACCCGACTTCGCCTTATCATTAGCAAAAGCCCACCCAGGGGTTCTCCGGGTCGGGGGTACCCCACCCCCGTCCCAAGTTTAGCCCAGGCTCTGGACCCCGGAACCTCCGGGTTCCCGCCCGCCCCCCCCCTGCTGCGACACCCCTCACCTTGATCCCATAACCTGTGGGAGGGAGGGAGGGACGCCGCTCCCCGAAGCCTAACCGACTGGCTGGCAACCCCTACGGCGCCTCTCCCAGCCTGCCCCCAGCTTCGAATTCCCATTGGCTCTCCCCCGCGCACCACACACCGGGAGAGCCAATGGGTTTAAACAAAAACCCCCCGCGTCCTCCACCCCCCCCCCCACCACAAACCCCGCTCTCGCGTCTCCCCGAGCCGCCCAGTTACAGGCGGCTGGCTCCGGACGCTACCGTTCTCGGCCTTCATTAACTGGAGCAGGCCGGACTCGACGCTCCTTCAAATCTTTCGACTAGGGCTCTGCCCTATCTCTGCATGCCCCCACACCAGCGCCCTTTTCTCAAATACTCACACACCAACTTTTGGTCAAACGCATGGTCGCAGCTTTAATTAACCAATATAACATATACAGTAAACAGCTAGTAACCATAATTGTTTTAAGGCCCAACGGAATGAGGCCTCACCCGCCATGTCTATAGCAAGGTGGGGCCCGCCTCCGCTTTCCCCACTTCTCTCCCCTTCCGGGCACCCGACTTCGCCTTATCATTAGCAAAAGCCCACCCAGGGGTTCTCCGGGTCGGGGGTACCCCACCCCCGTCCCAAGTTTAGCCCAGGCTCTGGACCCCGGAACCTCCGGGATCCCGCCACCGGCGCGGGCTCCTGTTCACCCACGCACCGCCCCCCCCTAAAGCTGCGACCAGCGTGCATCTCTCAAACTATACCCACTCCAGGGCCTCCTGCCAATCGTTTAATAACAAATCCAACCCCACCGGGGACAAATGCACTCCATCGCTACCATATAATCCCGCACAGTCCACCTCCACCCAAGGATGAAGAACTTGGTATCCCCCATGTGCACAGACCCACCGGCCAATCTGCCAGTTAATTTTAGTAAGTCCGTGAGACCAACGTCGCTGGGAGCGACAACTCGGCCGTTGTATAATGTCCGACCATATCAAGATGACGCCGGGAATTAACTGCTGGACCTCTTCCAGATCTCGCTGCACCGCTCTGATCAATTGCCGGCAGGTCCACATCGCCAGATCATTGCCGCCCAGGTGAAGGAAGATGAGGTCCGGTGCCTGCCGCAGTCTCCTGTGGTGCCGCAGCAAAGGGAGCAACTGCATCCAACGTAGCCCCCGCTCACCCAGCCCTGGCACCGACACTGCCGCGGGATCGCGTCCGAGCTTCGCACCCGCCGGTCGAATCGCCGCTCTCCTGCCAGCCCAATGCACATAGGAGTGGCCGATCAGCCAGCATTCACGAGGAACCCGAACTCTATCTGCAAAAGAAAAGAAATGATAAGCCCCCCCCCCACCAACCCACCCCTTCATCACATACATACATAGCCCCGAAACGCCTTAGAGCGCCATCGCCCAATGCGCTGCACCTCTGGGTCGGACAAGCCCGCCGCAGCTGCGCTCGTGGCTGCCCCTATGCGGAAGGAATGGGAGGCAAAGTGATGCGCCACCTCGCCCACCTGCCGCAATGCCATGCGAAGCACCGCAGACACCTGGAAACGAGTCAGCAACCGCTCGTCCTCGTGTATAAAGATCGCCCCCTCCGCCATAGGTTGTACCTGCAAGTAGTCCCGCAGTGCCGCCACTGCACAGGTCGGTACGCCTTCTATCTCCTGCAGCACCCACCCACTGGCCCCCGACCTTGCTGGTCAGGTCTTTGAACGGGCTAGGAGCACACTGAGCCCGCCCATTCTCCACCCGCACATGTTGGAGCTGCAACCCACTCTCTTTTCCCACCTTCCGAGAGACGCTACTAATTCCCCCATACGGAAGGCCCCAAAGAAGGCTAGACAAAAAACCGCTTTGAACAGCCGTGTTTCGTAGGCCGAATCCGCCACTCCCGGAAGCACTTGACATAACTTCACCAGCAGTCGTGCGTAATCGGACGCCTGCCGTCCCAGGCGCCGGAAATAATCTGCCCCTCCACCCACGCATCAATTTTTGAGTTACAAACCCGACCCTCCCCGTAAACACCCCGCCGCCCGCAAAAACACAAACCCGGCTACATGGGAACGCACCGCCGCCCTGGACCACCCTTCCTCTTTAGCAGCCGCCACATAACCGGCCAACATCCAATCCGATACCGCATCCAGTCTCCATCCTCGCTCCCGTAGGAAGTCCTCCACTTTCTCACAGCCTGTCAGGTACGCTGCCCAAGTACTCCGTGCCACCGAAGCACGCAACAACCTCAGCATCTCTGCAGGCCAATCCTCCACAAGTGCTCTGGGACCCGCCGACCACGCTCTTCGGCCTCCGGGGCCAGTCTCCGAAATCGGTCCCACTGAAAACGAGACAAGGCATCCCGCTATATTATTAGTACATCCCGGAAATATGTCGCGCTTTGATCACCACATTCAACCGCTAACACGCCAATACCACCTCCCGCATTAACTCCGCCACTGGAACACATCTCGGACTGTAACTGATTACAACGCTCACCACTGCCTCATTGTCGCACCACCATAGTAGGCGCCTGTTACGCAAATGCTCTGGCCACAATTCGAGAGCTACGCGCATGGGAAACAACTCCAGAAAAGTGATATTGGCGACTAAACCCGCGTCCCGCCATGCCTGGGGCCAGCGTTCCGCGCACCATGCCCCCGCGAAATAGATGCCTAAACCCGCTCCACCTGCCGCATCCGAAAATAACTGCAAGTCCCTGGACGACAGCTCAGCCGACATCAGCATGGAAGTGCCATTGAATTCCTGCAAAAATATGTCCCATATCCGTAAATCTTCCTTCATAACGGAGGACATCCGAATCCTATGGTGTGGCTTCCGTACCCCCGCCATCGCCTCTGCCAACCTCCGCAGGAATACCCTACCCATCGTATGATCCGGCAGGCAAAATTCAGGGACCCTAGCAAGGCCTGCAATTCTCTCAACGTCAACTTCCGGGACGCCATCGCATTGGCCACTAAAACCCGCAGGTTCACTACTTTGGCATGTGGCAGCCTCGCTACCATTTCCCGCGAATCCTGCTCTATCCCCAGAAACGTGATCGTCCTCGCCGGCCCTTCCGTTTTACTCTCAGCAAGAGGCACCCCCAATTCCCGAGCCAAACCGATGAAACCTTCCAACAGCCGCTCGCAGTCCCCGGACCACTCATTGCCTACAAAGAAAAAATCATCCAAATAATGTACTACATTGGCACACTTCACCTCCTGCACCAAAGCCCAATGCAAAAAGGAACTGAATTTTTCGAAGTAGGCACAAGACACTGCGCATCCCATTGGCATACATTTTGTCAAAATAGAAATGACCCTCGAAACAGAAACCAAGCAATGGAAAGCTCACGGGTGCACGGGCAACAGCCGGAATGCTGATTCGATATCTACCTTCGCCATCCAGGCCATCTCCCCCGCTGTCCTCACGAGTTCCGCCGCTCGATCAAATGATGCGTACCGGACGTACAACTATCACGGGGAATGTGATCATTGACCGACGCTCCCTCCGGGAAGGAGAGATTGTGGATTAAACGGAATTTCCCCCGTTCTTTTTTGGGAATAAAATGCCCAACGGGGACACTACTAAGTCCTGGGAACTGCTTATGGACAAAGGGGCCCGCAATCCGCCCCCCCCTCCCGCTCCTTGGACAACTTCTCTCTCACCACAGCAGCCCAGCGACGAACAGAATTCGCATTACGCGACTGAGCAACCACCACCGTCCCTTCCACCAGGATCACAAAGCCTTCCCGAAAACCACGCTCCAACACCTCCTTATCCCTCCGTCGCGGGTTTACAAACGGAGACGAACAAGTAAGGCGTCTAACCGTATCGGGTGGCTGCCAGCTGAATTCCGTCCCACTACTTAAGGACCGCCCCGCTAGGCAGGGCTGTCCCCTTCTTTAACACATCTTGCTGCCGTATGCTCCCCCCCACAGCTGGAACAGCATGCCGGAATTTGCAATCCGGGAAGGGGCAGGAAGTTTTATTGTACCGCCAACAGACTTCCCCCGTCCCCGAAACGACACTCTTGGGTTGTCCGGAGGGGGCAGCTGACCGAAAGGGTACCGCCCCGGACCCACCTACGTCCCTACCCCCATCTTCCCCCCACGTCATCCCTCCACCTGGCTTCGCGGACATCTGGGTAAGCCACAGGTTAATATCCTGAGCACCCCATGACAAAAAAACGATTTTCCTCCATCTTATCCCTTAACTTCTCGTCGTAGTTTAACCACGACCAGCCTCATGCGTCTGAGCCGCCTCGCGGAATAGCGTCCGCATATGCCAACAGCATACCGTACTGATCGGGAAATGCATGCCCCCACACACTATCTAACCGCAAAAATGCTCGCGTCCAGTTCACCACGGTTCTAGAGACCTCTTCTTAACGCGACCCGCCTTTTCGTCCTCCTTCCGTTTCTTCTTGCTATCCCCGGAGCGCCTCCGCCCCTCCAGCAGCCGGAAGATATCAATATAACGGCGTTTTTTAATCCTACGCCGCAACTTTCTAGGCACCCCCCTCCCATACTCGGAATACACCGCCATAGAAGGAGCATGCCTCCGCACGTCGTCCGTACCACCCTCCGAACCGCCCACTTACGGTCCATCCCCACCCGCCGACGAAGACGTCGACCCCGTGGAAGATGAAGACGAAGAAGATGAATCCGAACCACGCCGCTGCCGATATCGATGTCTCCGTTTTTTTGTTGCCTTGCCCCCCCGAGACCGCCCTCCCCGCGCTCCCTCCCCCGGATCCCTCCAGTGGCTCACCTGCTGCTGCTGGCCCCTCCACCCGCTCCAGGGCCGCCGCTGCTTCCCCCGTGCTCGCCGAGCTAGGAGGCAGCTGCCGCTCTGGTCCCCTCAGTCCGTTGCCGCCTGGCATCGCCGCATATGGGATCATCGCTGGCACCTGCGGGGACATAAAAGAGAAAAAAGGGGAAGGGGCCCCAGCTGGCCATGACGGCTGCCAAGCCCCTAACCAATCCGGCCCGGAAGAACCTTGCCCACCCCCCAGCCAATGCTGCCAAGCCCCCACCCGTCCCCCCTAGCTGTTCCCCGAGTATCCACTATTTCCCCGCTTCCTAGGTGGCAGTAAGGCCATCCCCCTCTTCCAACCGGTACCCCGGGTCCACCCCCCCCTACCCCTACCCCCCTCCAAGCCCACCCCCATAGCACCCGACACCCCCACCCCTGGAGAACCCACTGAGGCTTGTAGACTCTGAGCATCAGGCCCACACGTCTCCTGCCTGTCCCCTATATCCCCCACAGCCACAGCCCCATGCGCCCCATCCACAGTCCACTGCCAACCCCCCTCTCGCCCATGTCTCCCCCCGCCCCCGCCCCCGCCCCCCCCCGTGCAGCCAGGGGAAGCCCCCCTTCTGTGCCCCCGCCCCTCTCCCCCTCCCTCTCCCCTCCCCCGACTACCCCCACTGCCTTTTGCCTCTGAATACGTTGATTTCCTCCTGCACTTGCCATCCCTCTGCCTATGAGGCCCTTCGGAGCCCTTGCGCTGCGGGCAGCCCCCTGAGCCCGAGCCCTTTCTCTGCCCCTACCCGCTGACCCCCCCTTTGCCATCCTGACAGGCAATCTTCCCCAATCGGGCCTTGCCTGCTCTCACTGCACCGCCGCCGGGCTGCGATCCTTGCCACGTGTCCGGGATCCCGCCGCACACCTTCTTAATGCAGACAGCCGCACCTCCACTGGGCCGCGATCCGCCACATGTCCCGGACCGCTCAGCACACCGCCGTCAATCCGAACAGCCGCCGGCAGACTCACAGTCCTGGACGGTGTGAGGGACCCTGCTGCCTTCCAGGTAATGAAGCCGGTCAGCTCCTCCGACACGCTCCTCGCGTCCGCCGCTCCCCGAAGCCTAACCGACTGGCTGGCTCCCCCTACGGCGCCTCTCCCAGCCTGCCCCCAGCTTCGACTTCCCATTGGCTCTCCCCCGCGCACCACACACCGGGAGAGCCAATGGGTTTAAACAAAAACCCCACGCGTCCTCAACCCCCCCCCCCCACCACAAACCCCGCTCTCGCGTCTCCCCAAGCCGCCCAGTTACAGGCAGCCGGCTCTGGACGCTACCGTTCTCGGCCTTCATTTACTTGACAAAGCCACTCAATGGAGCTGGATGCAGTGTGCAAAACCTCAAAACCACCAGGTAGACATGTAAGTGGACATTGTTGACAATGTGTTCATTGTCTGGTTGTCCCTGCAAGGACAGTATGGGTCACCTCTGAGTCCTCAGTCCTATTTTTCATATGTGCACTAGCCACAGACAGACTGAAACCAGTTTAGTAAGCAATGTGGACGTTAGAGGCTGAGTCTTGTACAAGTACAGAACTGTGTGTGTTCTTGGTTGACCATCTCTTGTGACATAGACTATCTGTAGTCGAGTATGGTTCTGGAAGGTGAACCCAGATTGAGTTTAATGACAGCAAGGGTCCTGGGGGGGTGTCATAAATATTCTGATGAAGTGATAGCTCTGGAATTAAACTTGCTATGGTGCTCTAGCAATGAAGATCTAGTGGGCTGAAATTATTCAGCCATGGTAGCTGCTGGGTGTTGGTACATCACAGTGTACCACGAATGATTTGCATTATGAAGTTAACTGTGTTCACCAAATGTACGTGTGCAAATAGTGCCCAGACTGGCACAGAATACTCTGCCATGGAGTAATAGAGCAACAGAGTGCACATTCTCAAGGTTTTCGTGAAGGCTCCCCAGTTTTTTCCAACCAATTTTGAGATCAGGTTGTTACATGACTTTAGCTTAACTGCCATATTCGATGAGTATTTTCTAAAAGTGAGTGTGATCTAAAGTTCATGGTGCAGTCTTTGATCAATGATGACAATTTTAAGTTCTTTTGCTGTATTTGCATGATGTATATGCAACAGCGCAGAGACCATTTTAGTGCTAGTGAGTTGCCAGGTTTGACGGTACAGTACAGTTAAATCACAACCATATTGGCATTTAAACCATCCCCCAAATCCAGGAAGCTGTGTGATTTCAAGTTGAAGTATGTCATCTAAATAAATGAGCTTTCCACACTGAATAAGTGAAAGATAATTAGTGTATATATTTAAGTGATGGAGAGAGCACCAGTCCTAGGGGCAATCCATTTTCTGGCATTTCAAGACACTCACTTTGGTACCAAAATACACTCTGAATCAAAGCACTGAATTCAAAGATCTACTGTTTTAACAAACCAAACAGTAAGAGTTTCAGCCAAGCTTCACTAGTAGGCCAGTGTATGAGACGGTGTCCTGTGCTGCTGTGGGGTTGAGGAACACTGCCAGCTTTAAGATGGTTCTGGAATCTGCTTTTGATAAATGCTGTGAAGTCCAGCACCTGATCACTAGTGCTGCGAGCTTTGTGAAAGCCATCATGGTTTATTGACAAGACTGACTCAGTTAGTGGAGAGACTGTTTATAGAAGGAGTCTGTCTAGGAGCTCGAGAGATACACTAAGGAGGGATATAAGCCTATAGCTCCCTTAATTCCCTTGCCATGTTGCATCCTGGAATTTTCAGTTTATTCTCTCCTTTATTACTCTGGGGCTTTGTTGTGACACAGCAGGGTGCTTCTTGCTTTCTGTCCCCCTTCACTGGGGCTCTCATGAATGGAGTGTGCACTCCATTATAATATGCATATCCAACCTCTTGCTATGTACTGATCCTGCATGTCTGTCCCATGCCTTTTTGAATTCAGTCACTGTTTTTGCTCCCACCATCTCCTTCAGGAGGGCATTCCACAGGGGCAGCGGAACGTCATTTTCTTTAGGGGGGGGGTCCAAGCTTCTCCAGTTGGCTAGCCAAACTGCATGAGGCTGTTATCGCTGGCCTTCCCCCTCCTGACAGTGGGGATCTGATCGCCCATGGACAGACACGCAGCGCTCTTCTTCCTGCACCAGCCTTCGCCTCCTACCAGCCTCTAGGCCCCAAGGGCAGATAGGAGGGAAAGGCTGGAGATTGTGGCAGCAAAGATTTGGTAGAGCCAGGGCTCATGTCACCCACCCCTCTCTGATGCCTTTAGCATTCCAGGCATCCACTGCTTTTTCCGTGAAAGTATTTCCTGATGTTGCTTTTAAGTATACCTCCTTGTAACTTCATTTTATGTCCTCTAATTCTACAGCTTCCCCATTTTTGAAATAGATTTTTTTGTTCGTTAATGCAGATGTTTAAATAATTTAAAGGGTATCATATTCCCTCTGTCTCCTCTCCTCTAGGGTACACATACAGGTCTTCAAGTCTCTTTACATATTCCTTCTGGTGCAGGCCCCAAATCCTCTTGGTCGCCTTCCTCTGAACTATTTTAAATCTTTTTCTATCCTTTGTAAGATATGATCTCCAAAACTGAAAACAATACTCCAAGTGAGACCTCACCAACGACTTGTACAGGGACACTAATGCCTCCTTCTTCCTGCTGGTTATCCCTCTAAATATACAGCCTAACTTCCTTCTGGCTTTGGCCACCACCTTGTCACACTGTTTTGTCACCTTGAGATCCTCAGATACTATAAACCCGAGGTCCCTCTCTTGGTCTGTAGATACCAGCCTCTCACCCCCTTTCATGTACAGTTCCTTTGGGTTTCTGCATTTCTTGGCATTAAATTTCAGTTGCCAAGCATTTGACTTTTCTAATTTTTGTAGATCTTTTTATCTGTAAAAAGGCAAACTTTTCCTGCTAACCTTTTGGCAATATCATCCACAAAGGCACTGAACAGTAGCGGTGCCAGGACCAATCCCTGTGGCAATTCACTACTCACCCTTCTTACTTCAGTGTGTTCCATTCACCATTATCCTATGTAGTTTGTCAGTCAACAAGTTCTTGATTCACCACTTTGGGATCCATCCCCAGTTTGTCCAGTTTACTCTCAAGCTTCATATGAGGAACAGTATCAAAGGCTTTGCTGAAATCTAAGTAGACCACATCCATCGCATGCCCTTGATCTAGTTTCTGATCATCTAGTCTAAGAAATCAATCAGGTTTGTTTGGCATGATCTTTCCTTGGTAAATACATGTTGCCTCAGTTCTTGCAACCCATTGGCTTCCAGAAAAAACACTACATAAGAACATAAGATATGCCATACTGGATCAGACCAAGGTCCATCAAGCCCAGTATCCTGTTTCCAACAGTGGCCAATCTAAGTCACAAATACCTAGCAGTTTCCATAACAGGCACACAAATTCAACAATGCTTGTACTGGGGAAAACAGTGGATTTCCTGGATCCCCTTTAATAATGGTTTATAGACCTTTCCTCCAGGAACTTCTCCAAACCTTTTTTAAATCCCGCTACACTAACAGCTTTTACTATATCCTACGAATTCCAGAGTTTGACTATGCGTTGGGTGAAAAAATGTTTTCTCTTATTAGTCTTAAATGAGTTACACTGTAGCTTCATTTCATGTCCCCTAGTCTTTCTATATTTTGATGGCGTAAACAATTGATCTACATTTACTCGTTCCACTCCATTCATTAATTTATAGACCTCTATCATATCTCCCCTCAGCTGTCTCTTTGCCAGCTTGAAGACTCCTAACCTTTTTAGCCTCTCTTCATAGGGGTATCCTTCCATCCACTTTACTATTTTGGTAGCTCTTCTCTGTACCCTTCTAGTAATGCTATATCCTTTTTAAGATACGGAAACCAAAATTGCACACAATATGCAAGGCATGGTCGCACCATGGAATGATACAGAGGCATTATAATAACCTTTTTTTTATTTAACATTTCTTATGTACTGCCTTTCATGATATCAAGGTGGTTTACATTGAACAAACTGAAATTACATTTAACAGGGCATTATAACTTTAAAATAACTATTTTACAGGGAACATGGGCAATGGAGGGTTAAGTGGCTTGCCTAAGACCACAAGGAACACCTGTGGGACTAGAAACCCTAGTCCTTCTGGCCCAAGGTTGCTGTCCTCTAGTGGGATTTGAACCCCTGACCTTCTAGCCTGAGATAACCTGCCCCAACCAATAGGCCACTCCTCTCTAATTGTGGAAAGGAATCCCTTTCCTTAATTATTCCTAGCATTCTATTTGCTTTCTTGGCCATTGCTGCACACTGTTTCAATGTGTTATCCACAATGGCGCCTAAATCTTTTTCCTGGATGGTGGTTCCTAATGTGGAACCTTGCATGTGTAACCATAGTTTGGGTTGTTCTTTCCTAGGTGCATAACTTTGTACTTGTCCACATAAAATTTTATTTGCCAATTGAACATCCAGTCTTACAATTTAGCAAAGTCCTCTTGCAATTTTTCACAATCCTCTTGGGTTTTAACAACTTTGAAAAATTTTGTGTCATCTGCAAATTTAATTACATCACTCGTTATTCCTATTTCCAGGTCATTTACGTATATGTTAAAAAGCAGCAGACCCAGCATAGATCCCTGGGGTACTCCACTATTCAACCTTCTCCATTGGGAAAATTGACCATTTAGCCCTATCCTCTGCTTTCTATCTTTTAGCCAGTTCCTGATCCACAATATAGAACAGTACCTCCTATTGCATGACTTTTTAATTTCACCAAGAGTCTCTTATGAGGGACTTTGTCAAAGGCTTTCCGAAAATCCAGATACACTACATCAACGACTCACCTTTGTCTACCTGTTTATTCACATCTTCAAAAAAAAATGATTAGTAAGACAAGACCTTCCTTGACTACAGTTATGCTGGCTGTTTCCCATTAAGCCATAACTATCTACATGTTCACTAATTTTGTTCTTTATAATGTATTCTACCATTTTCGTGGTACTGGCGTCAGGTTCACCAGTCTTTTTCCCGGATCACTCCTGGAACCCTTTTTAAAAATTGGTGTTACATTGGCCATCCTCCAATCTTCAGATATTACAGATGATTTTAATGATAGTTCACAGATTAATAGTAGGTGGGCAATCTCATATTTTAGTTCTTCCAACCCTTGGATGTATACCATCTGGTCCAGGTGATTTGCTACTCTTCAGTTTATCAAGTAATTGTAATAAATCTTTCTGGTTTATCAATATTTCTTTCAATTCTTCTGTGGCATCAACTTAAATACCATTTCATTCATGGGTAACATCCCTAAATATTCCTCAGTAAAGACCAAAGCAAAGAATTCATTCAGAGTCTCCGCTATGCCCTTGTCCCTTCTTAGTGCCCCTTTTTCCCCTCTATCATCTAATGGACCAATTGACATTCAGGTTTTTTGCTTTGAATGTACTTGAAAACATTTTTATTATGCATTTTTGCTTCCACAGCAAGCTTTTTTTCTAATTCTCCCTTTACCTACCTTATCAATGCTTTGCCAGTGCTTATGTTTCGCCATTTTCGTCATTTGGCTCTTTTTTTCCATTTCGTGAAAGATGCTTTCTTGACTACAACAGTCTTTCTGACCTCACCTTTAAACCATGCTGGCAGTTTTTTAGACTTCTTTCCACTTTTCTTAGTGTGGAATACAGCTGGTCTGGGCTTCCAAGTATAGTATTTTTAAAGAATAGCCATGCTTGATGTCAATATTTAACCTTTGCAGCCGTTCCTTTTAGTTTTTTTCTCAACTATTATCCTCATTTTATCATAGTCTCTCTTTTGAAAGTTGAAAGGTAGTTCTGTGGATTTCCTTGCCATCCTTCCTCCATTTCTTAAATCAAATGTGATCATACTATGATCACTATTGCAAGTGGCCCCAACATCCTTATCTCTTGTACCAGATCTTGTGTTCCACTGAGGACTGGATTCAAAATGGCTTCCCCTCTTGTCAGTTGATGAATCAGCTGCTCCAAGAAGCAGTCATTTATTTCATCTAGAAATGTTAGCTGTGACACTGATGCAGTCAATAATGGGGTAATTGAAATCACCCATTATTATTACTGTGTTGTAACTTTTGTTAGCTTCCCTGATTTCTTTGAGCATTTCATCATCCATTTGTTTATTCTGGCTGGGCGGTTGGTAGTATACCCCTACTGCCATTGCCTTCCCCATTTTATATGGAATTTCAATCCATAGAGATTCTACAGTGTATTTTGTTTCCTGCAAAACTTTAATCCTGTGTGACTCAATGTCCTCTCTAACATAGAGCACAACCCCTCCAGCAATTTGATCTACTCTATCATTGTGATATAGTTGGTAACCAGGTATCAGTGTCCCACTGGTTGTCCTCCTTCCACCAGGTCTCTGAGATACCAATTATATCTAACCTCTCATTTAGTGCTATATATTCTAAATCTCCCATCTTATTTTTTAGACATCTATCATTTGCATACAAGAATTTTAGAGGCTATATTTTATTCATATTAATCTGGTTATCGGTAGGCAGGGGTAATTTGGAATCTTTGAGCTCTATATGCTCTGTACTTAAGGGCATTTGGATTACTTTTGCCTTTATTGGAATATTTGTTGTTATCTAAGACCTTGTATAGGTGTCGCATGAGGTCTGCTCCCTTCGCACCAGGCAGGCATGTTACCAGGCAATCCTCACGTCCACCAGCCACCCAGCTATCTACATGCCTAATGATCGAATTACCAACTATAACGGCTGTTCTAACCCTTCCCTCATGGGCACATGTCCCTGGAGAAACTTCCTTGGTGCGAGAGAGTTTTACATCACCTGGAGGACAGGTTCTAGCTACAGGGTTATTTCCCGCCACACTAGGGTGATGGTCTCCTTTCATCTGATCTCTCTCCTCCATGGCAACAGGGATGCTGCCAGACTGGAGGTGGGACTTCTGTATTATGTCCCTGTAGGTCTCATCTATGTACCTCTGTATTCCTTATGTCCTCCAAGTCTGCTACTCTAGCTTCCAGAGATCAGACTCGTTCCCTGAGAACAAAGAGCTCTTTGCACCTAGTGCACACGTAAGACCCTTCACCAACTGTGAGAAAATCATACACATGACACTCAATGAAAAAGTTTGGAAATCCCTCATCTCACTGCTGGACTGCTATCTGCATCTTAGTTTTAAGGTTGTGTTTAGGTATTTAAGTTTATTTAGCTAGGTTTGCTGTGGATATTTATACTAATAAAACTATACCTACTATGTTTAATGGACTTTGTTCACCTCAAGATTAATTAATCTCAGGTCCTTAATGTATGCATGATGAGGATAAACAGCTGCACTTGAGAGTGAATATGGGCACCTCCTTCCCTTTAAGAGGTTTAAGAGCCTATAGAGCTATGATTATCCCAGGGGTGGGTGGGAGTCGGGGAGGGAAGGAGGGAAACAGAAACATAGAAATATGACGACAGAAAAAGACCACATGGCCTATCAAGTCTCTCCTTCCATATCAACAACTAACTGCTGAAGAAGACTACCCTTTCTTTCAGCAGGATCTCCATTATTTTTCCTACCCTGAGTTAAGATTAACAAGCCATGGTTTGCCACCTCTTCTCTGTTGCCACATTTGTAAAGACAGACAACATCAGCCCTTCTCTAATCTCATGGTACCTCCCCAGTCTCCAGGGTTCTATTAAACCAGGGGTGTCCAACCCTGTCCTGGAGGGCTGCAATCCTGGCAGACAACATTTTGGTGGTGGTGAGAAGCGAGGAGGAATGTGACAAATTCTATCTACCCTTTTTGATGTCTAGGACATCTGCACCTTGTCCACTCACAATTTTAAATGACAGAGGTGTAAGGCAGGGGTCTCCAAACCAGTCCTGGACACACCAGTCAGGTTGGCAGGATATCTCTAATGCATATATATTCGTGCATATTGTGACGTAGAAGCCCACACAGAGCCTATGCAGATAGATAGAAAGGAGAAATTTACCTTAGAATCTGTTAGGCAGCCAGTATGTGCAGCTCAGGAGGAGCAAAGGAACAGAGGAGCAGAACTACCACACCCAAGCTATGACGTAGCAGAAAGCGTGGGGATTGATTATGATCACCTGTCCAAGAAAGCACAGTCAGCTTACAGCAAACAGGGAGATAAAATCTGGTTGTTAGATCCAGCAAGGGAGAAGGAGAAGGAGGAGGAAGAGGAGGAGAAGCAGAAGGAGAGAACAGAGGTCAGCAACCAGAGAGGCAGAGGTCACAGAGGGAGAAGCCTGCTGAACAGAGGAAGCACTGGGCGTGTCACTGGAACAGGAAGCAGCAGAAGCAAGGCTTCAGAGGAACGTGGCAGGGGAAGTGCTCAGACTGCTGGTAGCTGGAGGTCCTACGAGGAACCTGTTTACAGCCCAGGGAGAGAAGCTAGTGCTCCAGAGAGAAGGAAGGCACAACCTGGGGCTAGGAGGCTGCCTAGACCGAGTGAGCAGGAAAGTCCCCAGTCCTCACTGCCAGAAGAAAGACCTCAACAATTATACAGGTAGGAGCCTAGCACTGTGAGAGGGAAAGCTAGAAGCTCCATTCGGAACGGCGGGTCAGAGCAGTGCTCCAGACCAGAAATATCTGCAGGAAGCTATAAAACAATCCCTAATAACTGGAGGGTGGAAAAGGAGAGCTGGAGAGGCAACCCTACAGATACAGGTACTCTTAAACATACTTGCACAGAATTGTGTCCCTGTACGCTATCTGAACTTTCAGAGAGGGTTTTTCATAAAAACAGCTGTGAAGGTTTAAACCCAAGCATAACGTATGCTGAAGGTGAGGAAAAGCAATGGGAAAGTAACACTAGGGTTCCAGAACAGGCTCCTATGGATTGTACATTATGTCTTACGGATGATATTGAGTCTTTGTGCTGAAGCCCTGTAAAAAGAGCAAAGAAAAAGAAGATATTTTTCTTTGAGAGAAACTGTTTTTTTTTCCATGTTTTTGGTTATGCACATGATATCCTTGGGGGAAGGGGAATAAAGCCCTTGTTTTGTTTTGCCTTAAACACTCGACTTGAGACTATTTTTGAATAGTAGAAGATAGCAAGGCAACTCCAACCTCGGGGCCCTAGGCGAAGGCCTGCAGCCCCGTGACAATATACATTAGGGCTATCCCAAAAACCTGCCAGGATTGTGGCCCTCCAGGACAGGGTTGGACACCCCTGTATTAAACACACCTTTTAAAGGTCCTGCCAAAACCTCCCTGAGCTCTTCAATATTCTGGGATATAGCTTATCTGGTCCTATTGCCTTGTCTCCTTTCAGTTTTGCAAGCTGTTCACAAACATCTTCTATGGCGGGTTTCAGAGGATGTGGCTATTGTGGGGACTCATCTCTGGGTAATTGTCCTGCCCTTTGAGGACTGCAGAAAAAAAAGCACTGCTAATAACCCATGTCTTTTTGTCTCCAGCAGTAGTGGCTCTTTTGTCTCCCTGTTTTTTACTGTCTAATAAATCCTACTGCTGCCACAATGTATGATATACTGATGTATGTCTATGGTTCAGACCACTCCTGTAGGAGTGAACTCTCTTGCTTGAACCATACAGAACCATACAGTATTGATTCTGTTACGTCTTGTCTGAGTTTACAGCTTCGTTTTTTGCGTGTGCTTCTGTATTCCATGTAGTGGAAAGGCCCATGTTGCAATATTCCCTCTGCAGTGTGGTTTCTGTTCTCTTGTCTTTGTCTTGCTTGGTTATGAGGAAGATAATTTTATAAAGTTGCACCTAGTTAACACGCATTTTCATGTGCATATCTTATGTCTATTTTATAAACTCAGATATGCATGCACTTGACTTTACAAAATATTGGGGTAAGTAGCAGACGATGTGCCTTACGTTAAGGTGTGATAACTTGCAACAGTCCTATAGCTGGTGGAAATTATTGTGTCTAGTTTTTGCAAGTACGCAAGGTTTCTTTAATTGGCACGTACTTACACATTCCATGCATACTTCACAAACTCCACCCATGTGCACACCCACAGTGAAGCTACGCGTGATGCAATGTGTAAACTTTTACACTAGTTAGTATTTTATGTCATTTACATGCATAAGTGAACAGTTGTGCACGTACATGACCTAAATATGAATATTTAGGCATATTAATTGGTGCCCAAAACAGGAGACTTGTTATACAATTACCTCCTGAGTATGCATCCAACTTTAGCAATTTTTTCTCATGTTTGTTAGTTTAAATGTTAGTTTGCATGTCTTTTTTATCAATAAACATTATTTGAACATAAATGTTACCACCTTCTAGCTGAGATGTTTCCAACTTTGTTGTTTTTCTAACTACCCAGAGCAACAGCAACTTCTCTAAAAATCCAGTTCCTGCAGTCCAGATACTATATACTACCAGACATGCATTTTGTGTGCTTTGCTCTGAAGAGAGGCCACCTAATGTCAATGTACTATAGTTGCATATTCTAACTTTTCCTTGTTTTGTAAGGAATATAAGTTAGCATGCATTCAGTTTGTAAATGTGCTTTAAACATTTCTACATGTTAAGTTCTAATGTATGTTAAAGTTATTAAAACAAATGTGTGAAACAAAACAAAAACACCACAAAATCAGGAAAAAGTCAAAGTAATCAAAAATGAACTAAAATGTTTTGGCCTGTGCACACCCCCTCTTTCCACATCCAGAATGACTACTTTTTTTAGACGTGTTTTGGTTCAGCATAGCACCTATTGTCAAGGGTTGAAGTGGGGAGAACTTTTGTCTCTGTATGCAAATTTGATGATTCTGTTTCCCTTGGCAAGAAGAGGCAAAGGCCACAGCTCTCGGCTCATGGGGACCCCATCTCCCACGGGCAGAAGCAGAGATGCCAAGTTTCACTCAGAAGGGCGTCATTCTCATTTGAAGGCTATTTCACTCTCTCACTCTTTGAGCCCCTTAACTCCAACACTGGAGCCTCACTGGTCCTGATCACTGCTTTCACAAGAGGGAAGGCTAAGAGAAGAAAATCCAAGTGTCTCAGCTAGTAGGAAGAAATCTGAGCTACTGCATATTCCTTCCTGCTGCACCATCCCTTTTCTCTGTACCTCTGAAACCTGTGCATGCATTTTTCAGCTCAGAGAATTTACTCATGTTGCCTCCACTAGGGGGTATGTTTACTAAACCGTCTTAATGTTACCGGCATTAGTTGCATTCTTACTGTGACGAATGCCATTTAAGGTAGTGGGCGTTCCGGTCTTAAGGTAGCATTTCAGGTTATCACACGATAAAGTCCGTTATCACACGATAGAGGGAGCCGTGGCACGTTAACGGGCGTTAGCCTTAATTAGGCACGCTGACCTAAAAGCACAGCAACAGAGGTGTAGCACAATGGTTAATACATTGACTGATGAAACAGGGGTCATGGGTTTGATCCCCCAGTGGGCTTAATGAGTAAGGCTGTCTGAGGCATTACCCTTTACTTTACATCAGTGCTGTCTGAGGCATTTTCTTTTTTAATTTAAATTAGTGCTGCCAGCAAACACACCCTCACAGTGCCGTAACCTAAGGTGCCGCATAAGTCGCCCTATAAGGCACTCCAGAGGGCACATTTTAAAGTGCACTGTCTGCCAAGGCACCTTATAATGTTCCCTATAGGGCACTTTAAGGTTACAGCACTGTGAGGGTGTTTTTGCTGGCAGCACTAATTTAAATAGGAAATGCCTCAGACAGCCCTATCAAATAACACCACTGTGGGATCAAACCCATGACCTCTGCCTCCACAGTCAGTGAAGTAACCAGTGGGCTACATCTCTATAGCTACTAACAAACCCCTGGCTGGCTACAGAAGGACTGCAGATCACCACACAAACTGTCTGCTGTGGTTACCAGGATAGGGTTAACCCACCCGTACCCATGATGAACTGCACATGCAGATCAGCAGTCTACAGATGATCACAAGATGGGGTATGCACCCCCATAGCACCTCGGCCTGGTAGGGGGAACTGACCGTGTGCGTTACTGGCACAGAGTAGCTACAGACCGTTACATTGTGGGGGTACTGTGCTCACCCTGAGGGCGAGGTGGGGCGCCCAGCACCAGGTCCACAGCACCTGGCTTAGCTGAGATAGGCTATGCTGCAGGTCGCCATCAGTGCCAGTGTGTGATAGGTAGTTCTTGCAGACACACCTAGGATACACCTGTGTCCATCCATATTTCCCAGTCATGTCTAGCCCTTGTGGACTATGATGCACCCAGAATAGTGCATATCCTGTGTGGGTGCCATGGTCACATGATTTAAGTGAAGGGGGGTGTTTGGACCCATAGGCAGATTATGTAGCACCACTCAACATGCCCTCTGAGGCTCAGGATCTCCCACCAACAGATCCACATTCTACATCCCTGCAATGGTGGCAGTAGAGGGGACCATCAACCCCATCCCTGCTGGGGAACAGGCACCCTACAGGGCAGTCAATGCAGATCCATATGCATCCATAAGGCAATGGCAAACAGACAGAAGGCCTGGAAATGCTCAGCTGCCCCCCCCACCACTATCTGACATTCTCCAGCAGCGAGCACAGTGAGTCTCCAGCCGCTGCATCCTACAAGGTGTTCCAGCTGTATACATACTAACATAGTGCATGTTCCTGGAAGAGATGCATGCACCCAAAACTGGGATGTGAGCACATACACCAAGCAGATAGGTTAGTGATTAGACCCCAGAAAAGAGAACCCATATATATCACTTGAGAAAAATACTATAGAGCACTATGGGGGAACCTAGCCATGCCGTGGTCACTGCTCAGTCAGGTGAGAGTGACCTCCCAGCAGGACATGCTGTGGCCACCCTGTCCGTGCAGGTGGTGGCCGGGCACTACAATGTCCCAGCCATTGCCCTATGCCCTGTGCAGATGCGTCTTGCCCAGGCCACCCTGTCCAGGCTATACCCACAGTACCTTGCTCCTCATTATGCACATTGGCAGGCTAACACTGGAAACAGTGCAAGCAGTGTGGGCTGAGTAAGGTGTAGGCAGCCACAACACACTGGATAGACAGACACACACTCCCACACCTATGCCAGCATTGTGCAAATATAGAGGCTTTTGGCAGCCCTGGCCACCACACCAGTCCTGGGCACAGTGCAGGCATGGCTATGGTATGCAATACTGTTGGGGTCACTCCCCGGGGTGGTAAACACTGTCAGAAACCAAAACTGAAACACACTTCACAGATATCAGAAAGGTTGCTATGATGCAGCTCTATCAGCAAATTGTGCTTAACTTAGGAATTGCTATTTGCCATTAATCATAGCAACATTTTGATATATGTTTATTACAATTTATTTATTTATTACAATTTCTTATATACCGCGCTATTTAGAATCAGTGCGGTTTACATCATAACATAACAACCATAACGACAACTGTCAGGTTTTACATTGAACAGGAGTACAAACTTGGATAACCGGGTTAACTATATACATAAGCTATCTACACTGCAGATAAAAATTGTAAGGACCTTTCTAGATTGGGTCATTTCTTGGGAGGGATATCTAGTTCAATTGCTGTCTGGGAAGTATTGGAGGAAAAGGTGGGTTTTGAGAGCCTTCCTGAACTGATATAGATTGGTAATGGCCCTAATGTCGGGGGGTAGAGCGTTCCAGCATTTGGGGACATAAAAACTGAATGCCCTGTTTGTGGTTTTCGTGTTGGACTTTGTCGAATCCTTTGGTATTGCTAGCAGGTTTACAGCTGTTGTTCTTCTGGATCTGTTGGGGGGGACCATGTGGATAAGAAGCATGAGTGAGATGGATGAAGTACCTTTGATTGCTTTGAATGCTAATAGAAGGGATTTGAAGGTGATTCTCCCATGGATAGGTAGCCAGTGCAGCTGTTTGAGAATAGGGGTCACGTGGTCGTTTCTGGATGCTCCGTAAAGGACCCTAGCTGCGGCATTCATGGCCAACTGTAGGGGGGTTAGTGTGGATTGGGGGAGACCTTGTAAGATGGCATTTGCAAAGTCAAAATTCGGCAGGATCAGCGCTTGATATATGGTTCGGAAATCGTCTGGGTCCAGCAGGGAGCGTAGGTGTTTGAGTGAGCGGATTTTGAAATAGATGGCTTTGACTATGTTGCTTATGTGGCGTTTCATGTCTAGACTTTGGTCCAGAGTAACTCCCAGGTATTTTATTGCATCTTTAGTTTGCAAATCAGCTTCCTTGACACTGACGTGGGACGGGGGAGTAAAGTTGGAGTCTCTGGTGATGAAAAGGACCTCTGTTTTTTTATGTTGGATGCATAGGTTCTGTGTCTGGAGCCATGTTGAAACTGCATTGAAACAATCTGTGAGTGGGGTCAGGTCCATGTGAGTTGTGGAGAAAGGCATGTATAGGAGAATGTCATCTGCATATATCATGCAGTTTACGTTGAATGATCTTATGATATTGCAGATGGGCTGCATGTAGATCCAGACTTCACATATTGCCATCTATCGTCCAGATAGGACTTACACCATCTTAGTGCATTGTTGCAGACACCCTTCTCTTTTAGTCTTCCGAGGAGGATTTCGTGACTCACGGAGTCGAACGCCGCGGCGATGTCTAGGAAGATGAGCACAAAGCCTTGACGGATGTTGTCTATTCCTGTGATGATGTCGTTGAATAGACCAGTAAGTAGTGTCTCGACCCCATGATGTTCTCTGAACCCATGTTGGCAGTTGTCTAAGGGAGCAACAGCGTCTATGTGATCTTGAATTTGCCGTTGTGCTTCTTTCTCAATTATTTTGGCTAAGAGGGGGATGCTAGCTATTGGTCGATAGGAGTCAGCTCTTTGGGGGTCAAGTTTGGGTTTTTCAGTAGCGGCCTAATGGAAGTCTGCTTGAGTGAAGTGGGAAAATAACCTGTTGTAAAGGAGAGTTTCATTATATTTGCGATGACAGGGCTGAACACATCACGTAGCTCCTTGATCCAAAAAGCTGGACATGGGTCAGTCTGTGCAGTGGAGGTGTTGAGTGATGCTATGGTGTTCTCAATACCTTTATTGGATGGTGTGGAAAAAATGTTGAGTGGAGAAAGGTCCATTGGTTCTTAATATTGGGCTGTTGACACCTTGTTGGTTTGCACAATCTTGGATTGCAGATAATCAGCGAATTCTTGTGGGTGAATCTCGGTGTGTTGTTCGGGCGATGGTTCCTTTGAGAGGGATTT
The DNA here is from genome assembly GCA_033557465.1 of Ichthyophis bannanicus. Taxonomy (NCBI): domain Eukaryota; kingdom Metazoa; phylum Chordata; class Amphibia; order Gymnophiona; family Ichthyophiidae; genus Ichthyophis; species Ichthyophis bannanicus. The sequence continues at coordinate 495,455,711 of CM066032.1, forward strand.
GACCAGATTGAAGAGGTCACGTGGTTTATTCAGAGACCTCTTTAGGGTGTCAGTGTGATATTGTCTCATTTTGGTAGTGATTGTTTCTCGATGTATTGCAAGGTGGGTTCGGTATGCGGTCTGGTCTTCAGTTGAGCGCGATCGGTGCCATTGGCGTTCAAGTCTACGTAGTTGCGTGAGAGAAGCTCGCAGCTCAGGGGAGAACCATGGGGTGGATCTTCTTTTTGATCTTGCTGTATTCTTAGGGTTCGAGTGTTGTGAGATGGCAAACAGGTTGGAGTTCCAGCAAGAGATTAGTTCATCAAGGTCCGGTGTGGTTTTGTTGATGAGTGATGGGGTATTCCCAGGCTTAGGGCGGCATTGCTAAGTTATGCAAGTGCTAGTATTGGGAGATGCTGCTGCACGCAGGGCCCAACAGCCTGATTCTCCATGAGACTTTGGATAGTGGAGCCTGTGGGTGTGGGTGTTTATGCCCCTGTTGGCCGCTGCTCTAGGGCAGAGGTTCCGAACTCCGGTCCAGGTGGGCCAAACACTGTTTGGGTTTTCATGCTGTCCCTAATGAATATGCATGAGATACATTTGCATACAATGGGGGCAGCGCATACAAATGCAGCACAGGCATATTTATTAGAGACAGCATGAAACCTGAATGGTGTTTGGCCCTCCAGGACTACAGTTGGGAAACTCTGCTCTAGGTATTGCACATGTTTATGGTGTCTGTGCTCTGTAGGGTAAAATATAGGCGTTTCAGGCATGTTTATGTTATCTGCAATAAAGGTTCTGTCTTTATTACTGGGTAAAATATGGGGATGGGGGTTGGCAGGAGCTACAGCGTGGACTTGAACCTGTGACCTTCTGCTCATGAACACACTGGCTGTGTGTACTGCACCACACTGCTGCCACAGGGACAGTTCCTTCCCTGGGGATACCATGACTGTTTGTCAGACAGACCCTGTCTGTTGCAGTGCACGGCACCCACCTAAACGGGGCTAGGCCATGGTGTGTTGTGGGCAGATGGCACTGCCCCCTCCGCCACCAGCACCCCTCTGCCACCATGCTGCCATGCTATTATGCCGGTGGTGCTGGTGGTACACAGTCCCAGGCCATCCAGTATGCCGGTAGGCAGCTGCCTATGGTGTGGGTTCTCGGGTAGGGGTGCCTACATGGACATGCGCGCTTCCCCCCCCACACCGCCTGCCAATGTTATGTGCCCTTGGGGGTACCTGCTGGGTAATCTCCCCTGTGACACTGTGGGACACACACTCATGCTCATGTTGGACCCTCGTCAGTTGCTGTCTTGCTGCTTTACAGTTTTGGCATTCCTATGTGCCACCTAGGCATCTGCCTAACCCACACTGTGCTCCAGCTGGACCACAGCATGTGCCGCCTGCAGCCCTCTATATCCCATTTACAGCATAAGTACAGTTGCCCTTTCCTACATGCCCACTCTGCTGTTACTGCACATGTGCACGCCATAACAAGCCTGCCCAATATAGACATGAAAAAACCCTGATCAGCACTATTTCAATGTGGGATCATTCACTTTGTAGGGGGACAGAGAATAGACTCTTCCAAACATGATATCTTATTATTTGAGCTTTGTCAGTGGTGTTGCTTTATGTTTATCATTACTATCACTTTTGGCCAGCTTGGTTATTGGGCTTTTAGATGTGGTTCTGGTCCTTTTATATGTTTATTTGCCTCTTTGTTCCCTGCACATGTATCACAACTATCACTTTTCTGGGTTTCCCTGCCTTTGCTGCACATTGCCAACTGAAATGGTTTCTCTTTGCTGCAAATGTGCCTTAACGCGAGGGTTTCACTGGCGTTAGTGTTCAGACCCTGATTCCACAGCGTTAGTGTGCCTGGAGCCTCTCCCCGCCCACTCTCCGCCCATTGACCCCCTTCTCTCCGCCCTCTGGGAAGCCTTACTCCACCCTTCAGACCCGGATTTCACAGCGTTAGTGTGCCTTAACACTGCCGCTGCGTTATCGCGCGATAAATGACGTTATCGTGCGATGTTACATTATCGCACGGATAACATCACTTATTGCGCGATAATACCACCGCTGCGACGTTAAGACGGTTTAGTAAACATACTCCTAGGTCTGTATCCTTACAGAAGCTTCAAAGAAAAGTCAGTATTTTATTGCTGCTTTTGTTTTCATTTGCAAAAGAATACTACCTTTAAATATTTCTAGATTTATGCCGTGGATGCGCCATCTGGGAAAAAACCTCACTCTGGACTTCAATCTCACTCTCTGGGGTAGTAAACTTACTCTTTGGGATGTTTTGCCCTTGGCATCTTTGCAGAAGAGAAGGGGTAAGCTGCAATCACAGCAAAGAGAGCGGGCAGAGAAAGAAGGAAGATGGTGCTGGGCCTACCTGCAGCCTCGAAGAAGGCTAGAGGCAGGAGGAGGTGATGGAGAGTAGGGAGAGAATTTTGAAGGGGCAGAATGGTAGGGGAAGAATAGTAGGGAGGAAATGGAGGGCAGGGGGTCAAGAGTGCAAGGGGGATGGAGTAGGGTAGAGATTCTGGGAAGGGAAACAGATTTGGGGAGGACAACAAGAAAGAGGTTGGTATTGCCGAGAGTAGATTGAAGAGATGAATGCATGGCGACATCAAGGGCACAACGTATATGGAAAACGGCATACCCACCTGCAGGACACACAAACATGCATCCCATCCCTACACCACACACATTGTGATAAGGAAGCTTATCATAGCTCAGGTAGGAGCTATAGAAAAGATGATGTGACTCTGAACAAGCAACCTGTCAGTTCTGGTAGAAGTGAGAAAACAGAGTTTTCACATAAAAGACTACCAGTCCCAGAATGCACCAGGTTTCCAGCAGCCATGAGAGGGGCTGAAGGGAGAGAATGTGTGTGCAATCAAGAGAGCTATGAGGTAATCCCTAAGCACTCATCTCAAAGGGCAGGGCCTGATTCAAGACAGCTGCGCTGTGTTAGGGAGCAGCACACATTAGGAAAGAATAAGAATAGAGCTTATTCTTCAGATAACAGTTTCAGGGAGAGTTGGAAGAACAGTTTCAGCAAAAGCTTCAAGGAGAGTTTGAAGAACAGCTTCAGCAAAAGCCAAGCAGATAGAGAGAGAAGGAAACTCTCTGGAAGGAAGAGAAGAAAGGCCATTGGAAGGTCTGGGAGATTCCAAGGCAGTACTCATACTGGGAGGTATTCCAAAAGCCAGCAGAGTCCATTGGACTGGATTCAGCCAGAGGAATGGAGTGGCAGAGATAGGAATCACCAGTGGCTACCTGGAAGAGAGAAGACTGCATGTGGAAGGGACTTTCAGACCAAGGCCAGAAGGTATGTGAGAGAAGATCCAGTGTCCAGGGATCAAGATTGGAAGGCTGGACATCAGAATTGGATTGCATATTGGCCAGGCTATGCAGAGAGGAATAATGATAGCAGGAGAGGCTCAGGTATGAACACTGATCCAGACCCTATCTATAATAGAGAATGGCAGCAAGGGAATAAGCATTCTCATGATAGTGCCTTAATGAAAGACTCATCTGTGCCAATGTATGATATTGACCCTATGATTGTTGATGCAGGGGGAAATACAGCAGATGAAACTATTTACATGGACTGTTCTTTATCTAAATGCTATTGCTAGTTTTCTATGAGCAAACACATCAGCCATCACAAAGAAACCTAACTTTGTTCTTTATTTCCACTGAAAACAGCTCTTAAAGCAGGATTTGGGCTCACACAGTAGCAGCCAGCCAGCTAAAGGCTTTCAGCTGGTCCATTGATAGTAATTAGGGCTGCACCTGATTGTGTGTGAGCAAGGGAGAATCACTGCTGAGATCGGCGTGGAAAATAAGCAGAAGTTAACCTAACCAGCAAAGTTTATTCTTTACTTTGTGCCTTTGTATTTGGTAATTATTTGCTAAGAAAACATTAGCTAATTGCCTGACAAGCTGAAGGTTGTTTTCTGGTTTACTTTGTGACTTTTTGTTATCCATTTTAAACACTGCAAGCAAGTAACCTCATTTATAGTGCTATCAAGCATACATGTGCTGGGTGAATTAAACCCCATCAATAAAAGAAGTATTTTATTGATCTTACCACTTGGTTTCACAACTCAAATTATTGTCATCAGCTGTGTTTGGGAGTGAATGAACTACAATACCCACAATACCTTGCAAGAATCATATGAATATATGCATCGTCAAGATTGTGTAAGTTCTCACCCTAGGCAGCCGTCTGACAAATGGCGTAGTTTTTCGGATTGCTCTTGCACCAAGAGGATTTACTTGTTGTGGATTACAAATAAAAGTCAAGTTTAAAGCTGTAAGAAGATTTTTTCCCTCGTCTGCACTTTGGAGGAAAAGTGGTTGTTCCAGGAAGCTGTCCCAGAGGAAAAGACCCTGTGCAAAGCTGGATTCATCACTGAGACAAGGTAATATGTACCTGGGCATGTCTAGTGGTGGATGTGTGTAAGCACAGGGGGTAATTGAAAAAAAAAAAAAAAAACAAAAAAAAAACCCCACACCTGGTTAGAAGGTGCTGCTCTTTGGTTTTTTTTTTTTCTTTTCTTGCAGGGGTCAAGATGGATCCGACGGAGATGGCTCAGTGGATGGCAGCCCAATTCAGCAAGCAGCAGGAGCTATCACAGCAGGCCCAGGACACTGCTATGAAGGCCTTAATGGAACAGCAGAAACCAGTGCTTGATCTGGTGCAAGCTCTAGTTCAGCTGCAGAGCCAAAGTGGAACAGATGCAAGACCAGCAGTTAGTACTGGTGCACCACATGTGGACACTGTGGGACTCAATCAAGGGATTGGGGCATTTAATTTTGGGAAATTAACTCCAGAAGATAATGTTGATGATTTTCTAGAGTCTTTTGAAAGAGTGGCACAGGCTTTAGCATGGCCAGAGACCCAGTGGGCAGTAAGGCTGGCAGCCTCATTAACTGGTGAGGCACTGGCAGCTTACAGAGCAATGCCAGCAGCCCAGGCTTTGATTTATAAGGATGTAAAGGCAGCTATTAGAGATCGCCTAGGGTTGTCTATTTCAGAGTATAGGCGAATGTTTAGAGCTGTTACATTGAAAGTGGGTGAGACACCCAGGGCTCTGAGTCAGAGAATCAGAAGTTTAGCTGTAAAATGGTTGGAGCCTGAGCAAAAGACAGTAGAAATGTTATTAGATATTATAATGCTGGAACAATTTATGCTTGGGGTACCTAAAGATTTGAATGTTTTTCTTATACAGCAAAATTGCCAAAATCTTGGAGAGGCAACCATGCTAGCAGAGAGATTCTTGGAAGCCACGCAGGCTTGCCATAGAATGGGTGGCCCTCTAAAGATGGATGCTGAGGCTAGATGTGCTGTATCAGAAAAGAGAATAATTAAGAATGTTTCTGAAAATGAATGTACTGTATCAAACCAGATGACACAGTGGAATAGAAGGAAATGTTTCAAGTGTGGAAAAGTGGGACACTTAGAGAAGAGATGCCAGACACACACTAGTTTAATGGGTCTGGATTTAAAACAGCCCAAGGAAGGATTTCTTTTGATGGTTGATGTGCAAGGAATTACCACAAATGCATTATTAGACTCTGGGGCAGACCAGAGTATGATGTCAAAAAGGCTTTGGAAGAGGATAGAGGCCCAAGAAAGATTTGTGCCTAGAACCCCTGAAAGCCAAGTTCACATCAGATGCATTCATGGTGCTGCATCATCATATCCCACCTATAGGCTAAAGGTTAAGTGCCTAGGGAAACAAGAGGAAGTCCTATTAGCAGTGGTGCCTAGGCTACCCTTTGATTTGGTTCTAGGAAGAGACTGGCCAAGATTTAAGCAGGGTCTAGTGGAAGGACTAGGAAAAAAGGAGGGAGAAGGTTTAATGGTAGTAGCTCCCGGGCCTTTATTTGGAAGTCCTCAGACCCCAGCTAAAAAGATGGTTAAGCGTCCAGAAGACCAAGCTACCCCAAAGCAGATATTCGTCCTAAAGTACCATAAGGTCTCTGAGAAGGCCCAAGCTCCTAAGCGGGCAACCCCTCAGTCTGCTGGGTTTGACCTATGCAGCATAGAAAATGTGATTGTACCTAGCCAAGGGAGAGCCCTGGTTGACACCGGTCTCCAAGTGGAAATACCAATTGGATGTTATGGGAGAGTAGCCCCAAGGTCCGGATTAGCCCTTAAATATTTCATCGATGTGGGTGCGGGAGTAATTGATCCCGATTACAGGGGCAATATTAAAGTTCTGTTGTTTAACTTTGGACAGAATGAGTATCATGTGAAGACAGGAGACAAAATTGCCCAATTGATTTGTGAGAGGCTGGGTTTTCCACCTGTGGAGGAGGTCACATCCCTAGAGAATTCTGAACGTGGAGCCAAAGGCTTTGGTTCTACTGATGTCAAAGGGGTTAAAAGCTTAGCTGCCACCTGTGCCCGAGAGAGGGAGGTGAGTGAAGAGGAAGATTTGGGACCCCAGGTATCTGATTGTAAAGAAAAATCAGAGCCCCAAATAGGTGAGGACCTGACAATGGTACAACAGGAAGAAATTAGGAAGTTGCTTAAGGAATTCCCAGATGTGTTGACACCCATACCTGGGGAGACCCATTTGGTGGCCCATGAAATAATAACTCCACCTGGGAAATTGGTTCGTCAAAGGCCATACCGCTTGCCTGAAGCCAAAAGACAGGAGGTAGTGGCACAAGTCCAGGAGATGTTGGACATGGGGGTAATAGAGGAGTCAAAGAGTTCCTGGAATAGCCCCATAGTCCTGGTGCCGAAGCCTGATGGATCCTTAAGATTTTGTATTGACTTCCGGCAGGTAAACGCCATATCAGTTTTTGATGCATATCCAATGCCAAGAATTGAGGAGCTGCTAGACCAGCTGGGACAGGCTCAATACTTAACCACCCTTGATATGACAAAAGGATATTGGCAAATCCCGCTCACCAGGGAGTCGAAGCCGAAAACTGCGTTCAGCACCCCCGTTGGCCTTTTCCAGTTCAAGAGGATGCCTTTCGGACTGCATGGAGCAGCGGCTACCTGCCAAAGGTTAGTGGATCAGGTACTTCGACCCCACCAAAGTTATGCTTTTGCATACATGGATGATGTCATAATCCATAGTAACACCTGGGCGGAGCATTTGAAGAGGATCAGGGCAGTCTTGTGCTCTATGAAGCAAGCGGGAATCACTTTAAACCCGAAGAAGTGTGCCTTTGCAAATAGGGAGGTAAAATACCTAGGCCACCTAGTGGGAAGAGGAAAAATTAAACCTCTATTAAGCAAAATAGATAGCATCAGGAATTTTCCTCCTCCAACAACCAAGAAACAACTAAGAAGTTTCTTAGGACTTATTGGATACTACCGCCGGTTTATACCGCAATTCGCAGAGAAAAGTGCCATTTTCACGGATATGCTGCGAAAGAATTGTCCAAACCAGATAAAGTGGACACCAGAAGCTGAAAAAGCGTTTTCAGTATTAAAAGAAAAATTGTGTACAGGACCGGTACTGAAAGGAGTAGACTTCAAGAAACCCTTTCTGGTTCAAACCGATGCATCGGATGTAGGGCTAGGAGCAGTCCTATCCCAGTGCCATGATGGGGAGGAGCATCCTGTGATGTACCTGAGCAGGAAGTTGTCACTGGCTGAACAAAAGTATTCCACGATAGAAAAAGAGTGTTTGGCTATCAAGTGGTCAGTGGAGGCGTTAAGGTTTTATCTTACAGGGAGAAAGTTCCAGTTGGTCACGGACCATGTCCCACTTAAGTGGTTGCAGCAAATGAAGAACCACAATGCCAGGTTGACACGCTGGTACATGGCCTTACAGGTGTTTGATTTTCAGGTTGAACATCGTGCCGGGAAGTTACACAAGAATGCGGATGCACTTTCCCGTATTACGGACTGTAGAGAAGAAGTTTCACCAGTAAAACCAGTCCGTAATAACTTAAGCAGGGGGGTATGTGATAAGGAAGCTTATCATAGCTCAGGTAGGAGCTATAGAAAAGATGATGTGACTCTGAACAAGCAACCTGTCAGTTCTGGTAGAAGTGAGAAAACAGAGTTTTCACATAAAAGACTACCAGTCCCAGAATGCACCAGGTTTCCAGCAGCCATGAGAGGGGCTGAAGGGAGAGAATGTGTGTGCAATCAAGAGAGCTATGAGGTAATCCCTAAGCACTCATCTCAAAGGGCAGGGCCTGATTCAAGACAGCTGCGCTGTGTTAGGGAGCAGCACACATTAGGAAAGAATAAGAATAGAGCTTATTCTTCAGATAACAGTTTCAGGGAGAGTTGGAAGAACAGTTTCAGCAAAAGCTTCAAGGAGAGTTTGAAGAACAGCTTCAGCAAAAGCCAAGCAGATAGAGAGAGAAGGAAACTCTCTGGAAGGAAGAGAAGAAAGGCCATTGGAAGGTCTGGGAGATTCCAAGGCAGTACTCATACTGGGAGGTATTCCAAAAGCCAGCAGAGTCCATTGGACTGGATTCAGCCAGAGGAATGGAGTGGCAGAGATAGGAATCACCAGTGGCTACCTGGAAGAGAGAAGACTGCATGTGGAAGGGACTTTCAGACCAAGGCCAGAAGGTATGTGAGAGAAGATCCAGTGTCCAGGGATCAAGATTGGAAGGCTGGACATCAGAATTGGATTGCATATTGGCCAGGCTATGCAGAGAGGAATAATGATAGCAGGAGAGGCTCAGGTATGAACACTGATCCAGACCCTATCTATAATAGAGAATGGCAGCAAGGGAATAAGCATTCTCATGATAGTGCCTTAATGAAAGACTCATCTGTGCCAATGTATGATATTGACCCTATGATTGTTGATGCAGGGGGAAATACAGCAGATGAAACTATTTACATGGACTGTTCTTTATCTAAATGCTATTGCTAGTTTTCTATGAGCAAACACATCAGCCATCACAAAGAAACCTAACTTTGTTCTTTATTTCCACTGCAAACAGCTCTTAAAGCAGGATTTGGGCTCACACAGTAGCAGCCAGCCAGCTAAAGGCTTTCAGCTGGTCCATTGATAGTAATTAGGGCTGCACCTGATTGTGTGTGTGAGCAAGGGAGAATCACTGCTGAGATCGGCGTGGAAAATAAGCAGAAGTTAACCTAACCAGCAAAGTTTATTCTTTACTTTGTGCCTTTGTATTTGGTAATTATTTGCTAAGAAAACATTAGCTAATTGCCTGACAAGCTGAAGGTTGTTTTCTGGTTTACTTTGTGACTTTTTGTTATCCATTTTAAACACTGCAAGCAAGTAACCTCATTTATAGTGCTATCAAGCATACATGTGCTGGGTGAATTAAACCCCATCAATAAAAAAAGTATTTTATTGATCTTACCACTTGGTTTCACAACTCAAATTATTGTCATCAGCTGTGTTTGGGAGTGAATGAACTACAATACCCACAATACCTTGCAAGAATCATATGAATATATGCATCGTCAAGATTGTGTAAGTTCTCACCCTAGGCAGCCGTCTGACAACATACACATCCTGCCTCCACACCACGCAGATGCAGAGACACCCCACATTTGCATTACACATATGCAGACGCGTGTACCCCGAGACTTGTGAAAACACACACGCACACAGCTGCTGACATTCTCCATGACACACAAACACAAACCACAACACTCTCCATGACACACACACAGACACACTCACACTTGTTTATGCAGCCTCTTGTCATTCCCCATGACATGCATACATGCACCCTCCACATGCCTGATTCTACAAAAGGGGGAAATGTGTCATGCCACACTACTGGTGTACATTTTTCAACTTGTTCTGTCTTTCATCTTCCCTCTGAAATGTTCATGATATGCCTTTGGGAGCAATGGATGATTCAGAAACCCATTCTTCTATTCACCTAGCAAAGGTTCAGACCTCTAGGGTTGAATCAACTCAATTCCACAAATTAAATTACTAGTTAAAAATTATACAGTAATAGAAATTAATGATCTATATACATTACACTAACCCTACTAATCTCTTTAGCTAGAATTTGTGTACATGCTGAATCAGAATCTTTTCTGCAGAAGTAATATTAACTACTTGAGAGGGATGCATTTATGTTTTTTGATTAGATAAAATTAGCACAGAGGGAGCACTGAGATAAAGACCCTTAAACATACCCTTATTACATCAGTCTTTTGAATGTGTTTAAAAGACTTTGTTTCATGTCTGGATTAATCTGAAGCAAGACATCATTAATCTTGTGCATATCCCTTTGCAGCTATTGAAGGTAACGTCTAAAGCAATTTCTTTGGGTAAAACATTCTTTATCTTCCTTTGATTGTTTTGCTGTGATGTCGCCTTGATTGTAAGATAAGGCAGTATAGAAATACTGTTAAATAAATAAAATAAATAAATAAATCTGTGGAAATGATATTTTTGACAATTTCCCTCTCTATATGGGGGTGAAACTATGCACTTAGTACTGCTAGGGGGTATGTTTACTAAACCGTCTTAATGTGCGCTATGTGACGTTATTGCGCGATAAGGTACCTTTCTCACGCGATAATGGTGCTTTATCGGGCGCAGAGGTACCTTAGTGCGTGATAACGTGCGCAGCGGCGCAAACGAGCGCTGAAGACGGAGAAAGGCTCCTGGAGGGCGGAGGGAGGCTCCCCAGGGGCAGAGAGAAGGGGTCAATGGGTGGAGAGTGGGAGGGGAGAGGCTCCCCGAACACTAACGCTGTGAAATCCGAGGCTGAAAACTAACGCCAGTGAAATCCTGGCGTTAGAGCTGATTTAAAGGGAAGAGAAACCATTTCTGTCAGCAATGTACAGCAAAACCAGGGAAACCTACAAAAAAGTGATGTGTGATACATGTGCACGGAACAAAAGGGCAAATAAACAGTGAAAATGAACAGAAGAAAATGGAAAAATAAAATAACCGAGCTGGGCAATAGTGATCTCAATGGGAAACATCAAAAAACACTCCCAAGAAAGCACCAAAAAAAGGATATGAATTCTGGAAGAGTCCATGCTCTGTCCCCATACAAAGTGAATGAGCCCACAGTGAAATTGCGCTGTGCAGGGTTTTCCTCTCCATCGGACAGGTTTCCTATGGCGTGCACATGTGCGGCAACAGCAGGGCGGGCATGTCGGAATGGCTAACTGGACAGATGCTTGAAAATGGGATACAGAGGGCTGCAGGCGGCACATGCTGTGGTGCAGCTGGGGCACAGTGCGGACTAGGCAGATGCCTAGGTGGCACTTAGGAATGCTGAAACTGTACAGCAGCCAGACAGCAACTGATGAGGGCACAACATGGGCACGAGTGTGTTTATCACAGTGTCACAGGGGATAGTACCCAGAAGGTACCTCCAAGGGCACAGAACATTGTCAGGCGGTGTTGGGGGGGGGGAAGTGTGGACGTCTATGCAGGAACCCCTACCCCAGAACACGCACCATAGGCAGCCGCCTACCTGCACACTGGATGGCCTGAGACTGCGCACCACCAGCAGAAGGGCATGTCAGCATGGTGGCAGAGGGGTACTGGTGGTGGAGGGGGGCAGTGGCAGCTGCCCAGAGCAGAGCATGGCCTAGCCCTGTGTAGATGGGTGCCATGCACTGCAACAGACAGGCCCTGCCAGACGAACAGTCATGGTATCACCAGGGAATGCACTGTCTCTGTGGCAACACGGTGGTGCAGTGCACACAACCAGTGTGTTCAGAGACAGAAGGTCACAGGTTCAAGTCCCAGCTGTGGTTCCTGCCAACCCAGCCCCCACATTTTACCCACTACTACAACGTGCTAATACAGACAGAACCTGTAGTGCAGATGACGTAGACATGCCCAAAACTCCTACATTTTACCCTACAGAGCACAGACACCATAAGCATGTGCATTACCTAGAGCAGAGTCTCCCAAATGCAGTCCTGGAGGGCCAAACACCATTCAGGTTCCATGCTGCCTCTAATAAATGTGGCTGTGCTGCATTGCTATGCACCGCCCCCATGGTATTCAGATGTATCTCATGCATATTCATTAGGGACTGCATGAAAACCCAAACAGTGTTTGGCCCACCAGGACTGGAGTTGGGAACCTCTTCCTTAGAGCAGCGTCCAAAAGGGGCAGGCACACCCGCACCCACAGGCTCCATTATCCGAAGCCTCCTGGAGAGGCAGGATGTTGGGCCCTGCGTGCATCTCCCCATACTAGCACTTGCATACCTTAGCAATGCCACCCTAAACATGGGAAAACTGTACACAGCTATCAAAAGGTTGCTATGATAACTGGCAGATAGCAATTCCTACGTTAAGCACAATTGGTTGATTGAGCTGCATCATAGCAACCTTTCTGATGTCTGTGGAGTGTGCCTCAGGTCTGGTGTCTGACAGAGTGACCCCAACAGTATTGCGTACCATAGCCATGCCTGCACTGTGCCCAGGACTGGTGTGGTGGCCAGGGCTGCCAAACACCTCTATAGTTGCACAATGCTGGCATAGGTGTGTGGAGTGTGTGTCTGTCTATCCAGTGTGTGGTGACTGCCAACACCCTCCACAGCCCACACTGCTAGCACTGTTGCCAGTATTGGCCTGCCAATGTGCATAATGAGGAGCAAGGTACTGTGGGAATAGCCTGGATAGTGTGGCCTGGCCTGGCCGCATCTGCACAGGACATAGGGCAATGGCTCGGCCATTGTAGTGCCCGGCCACCACCTGCACAGACAGCGTGGCCACAGCATGTCCTGCTGGGAGGTCACTCTCACCCTGACTGAGCATTGACCACTGCATGGCTAGGTTCCTTCATAGTGCTGTATAGTGTTTTTCTCATGTGATATTTATGGGTTTCCTTTTGGGACCCGATCACTGACTTATCTGCTTGGTGTGTATGCTGACATCCCAGTTCTGGGTGCATGCATCTCCTCCAGGAACATGCACTATGGACTAGGTAGCAGACTGTCTGCAGCTAGTATGTGTCTTGCTGGAACACCTTGCAGGGTGCAGCGGCTGGAGGCTTGCTGCAGGAGAATATCAGATAATGGTGGGGTGCAGCTGAGCATTTCCAGGCCTAATGTCTGTCTGCTATTGCTTTATGGATGTGTACAGAGCTGCATTGACTGCCCTGTAGGGTGTCTGTTCCTCAGCAGGACTGGGGTTGATGGTCCCCTCTACTGCCACCATTGCTGAGAGGTAGAATGTGGATCTGTTGGTGGGAGACCCTGTTTCCCACTCTCAGCCCCCAGAGAGTGGGTTGGGTGGTGGTACATAATCCGCCTATGGGTCCATAAGGGCTAAACCTGACTGAGAAATACAGATGTATCCAAGGTGTGTCTGCAGGAACTACCTATCTCACACACTAAACCGAACTTATCCAGATAGTAGCTTAGCATCAACACTATTCAGATAAGTACCACAATTATTTGGATAGTGGCCACACAATCCGAATACTGTGCTGAACATTTCAAGACTATTTAAATACCAAAAACTATTTAAATGCCAAAAGCAATTAACGTGATTCACAGACCTGCTCATCACATTAACCCCCTTAGCTAGGTTAAATGCCACTGAAGATCTATGTGCCGTTGCTGCCTGCCCCAATACTAGCCAGCTAGCATCAGGAGGTTCCGGGCAGCCCCCAGAGAAATTGAGCCGTTGCCCACTTATCACAGAGTGGTTAGTTAGGCACATTAAAGATGACCTAAGTTTCACTGCAGAAGATAACTGGGCAGCGGCTGTCCTTGGTCCGATTCTTTTTAACATCTTTGTTAGTGATATAGTGGAAGGGCTGTCGGGTAAGGTTTGCCTCTTTGCGGATGATACCAAAATCTGCAATAGAGTAGACACCCAGGAAGGGGTAGATAACATGAGGAGGGATCTAGCTAAGCTTGAAGAATGGTCTAGAATTTGGCAGCTGGGATTTAATGTTAAAAAATGTAAGGTCATGCATTTGGGCTGCAGCAATCCAAGGGAGCAATATAGTATAGGGGGTGAAGTACTTTTGTCCACTAAAGAAGAGCGGGACCTAGGCGTGGTTGTGTCTGATGATCTTAAAGTAGCTAAACAGGTAGAAAAGGCAACGGCAAAAGCTAGATGCATTTTAGCAAAAGAGCCCCTTAATGTGCACTAAAGTGATTTAATGCATATTAACCTATAAATTAATATGCACTAAGTTGATTAGTGTGAATTCTATGTTCAAAAGGAATGTGTAAAGGGGTGGAGGGAAAAGATGATAGTGGCGGATGCTCTGAAGGATGCTTGGGTGCATATGGAGAGGAATGGCTAGCAGAAAAAAGGAGGTGATAGTGCCTCTGTATAAGTCTTTGGTGCGACCTCATTTGGAGTATAGTGTGCAATTCTGGAGACCGCACCTTCAAAAGGATGTGAACAGGATGGAGTCGGTGCAGAGGGTGGCTACTAAAATGATTAGTGGTCTTCATTATAAAGCATATGAGGACAGACTGAAGGATCTTAATATGTACACCTTAGAGGAAAGGCGGCATAAAGGTGATATGATTGAGATGTTTAAATACCTCCATGGCATAAATGTTCAGGGAGAGAGCCTCTTTCAATTGAAAGCAAGTTCTGCTATGAGGGGACATGGGATGAGGGTGAAGGGAGATAGATTCAGGAGTGATATGCGGAAATATTTCTTTACGGAAAGAGTAGTGGATCCGTGGAATAATCTCCCAGTGGAGGTGGTAGAGATGAGGACAGTAACTGAATTCAAAAAAGCATGGGACAAACACAGAGGATCTCTAAAGGTAAAGAGGGGACTGTTTAAGTTGTTATGGAAGGACAGACTAGATAGGCCATGTGGTCTTTTTCTGTCGTCATATTTCTATGTTTCTATGTTTCTAATATCACCACATTGAATATCCAGGGTTGAGTTTCAGCAGTGATGGCTAGCTGCTGAAACTGTGTTAGTCACTGCCCTGTAGTGTTAAATGTCCAGGGCTTTTATTATTTGCCTGTAAGTTTGTATGTGAGGCAATGGAGGGTTAACTGAGTTGCTCAAGACCAGAAAGAATCAGTGGAATTTGAACCCTCACGTCACACCTGCTGCTCAAACCTCTCAGTTACTCCTTCACCATGTGATAATGCATGTTAGCATATGCTAATTAGGAATGTGCATTGACTAATGCACATTTGTTTCATCATTATGCCTTAAATTAAGGAGCCATGTTACTAAACCGTACTAAGTAGTTAATGTGCATTTTTGCACCTGGTAACTGCAGTCTCAGACTCATGGTAACTGAGCATGGGGGCATGACCGTTACCACATGCTGATTTGTGCATTAACTGCCACTTGCGCTTTGGGATGGTGAATGGGTAGGGTAAAGAGGAGAGTGGGCATGGTGAGCACATTGCAGTTAGCTCAGGGGAACATATAATGCACTGTCAATGTTGCCAATGGGGTGGGTCCACCTAACAGCATCTCAATAGGTGGAGGTAAGTGCACTTCTGGTCACAGCACCATGTGGTGGGGAACTCATCCACACGCTAACTGCTTGCATGCTTCCAATACTTACCACACATTAGTTTTCACACTAAACGTGCTTTAGGTGCAAAATCCTAATGCATTTTAGCAAAAGAGCCCCTTAGTGTGCACTAAAGTGATTTAATGCATATTAACCTATAAATTAATATGCACTAAGATGATTAGTGTGCATTATATGTTTAAAAGGAATGTGTAAAGGGGTGGAGGGGGAAAGATGGCAGTGGCGGATGCTCTGATTCCCATCCACAGAAGAATCTCCCTTTGGGTTAACATTTTCCTTTCTCGCTTCTTTTATGCCTCATACTTCACACAAGCGGAAGGTGAAGCTGTTGGTGGAGCAGTGGGCCCATGGATCTTTTCGTGAAGCCCATTGGTGGGGTGAAAGCTTTGGATGGCCTGCTGGGTAAGGTGGGTGTGGAAGGAGACTCATCTGCTACCCTTGGGCCTGAGCGCTTCTTTAAGCCTGGAGAACCAAGTTCTTCCAGTTCAGCCTGCATAGAGTGAGCGAGGCTGCGTTTGGTGGTTCTCTGCTGGATGAATCTGGCAGGTTTTCCCATTTGAAAGTACCGTCGCCCTGCCCCAGAATTACTAACTGGGTGTCAGGGTTCAGTGCTGGCATGTCTGTAGAGGTGGGGCCACGGAAGAGCAGTCAGCTCAGCTGCAGTCCGGAACTGCTTTTCCCTTGCCACCTTCTGATCAGCAGCCATTGGAATTGGCTTTGAGAAATCCTGGAGTTGGAGTCCGGTCCATGTTGGTGAGACTTCAGGTTTTCTCCCTAGAAACTTTGTGGGAAGCGTTATTTAAGCTTGAACACTCACTTTGTATGCAGCTTTAGACTATCTCGCACCAGTTTGCTCAGTTTAGGCAGAAATTTGAGTTTTCTTCAGACTAAGGTTTCATCTGTTGAAGCTCAGTTGAATCAGTTCCAGGACTGGATAGTAGTTGTTATGAAGGATTGAGGCTATATACCGGAAAATGGAAGCCTTTGAAAAGTCTTACAGGTGTAGGAATTTAAGGATTTTGAACTTTCCTTAGGTTACCTCTATTTCACCTCTGGAACTGTTCAAAAAATGTTTGGTTTCAGTATTAGATTCCTCCGATATCTACAGCGTTTTACTTGCCTACTGCAAAAATCAAACTTTTAGAGAGTCAGAATCAATCTTCTGTCCTGTCTTAACGATAGCCTGGATTTAACTGCTTTTTTGGAGTGGTCTGAGTCTGAACTCAATCTAACTATGTTCTTTGGGCCCAATTTTTGAAGGCATTTACATGGGTAACTGTCCTAGTTACCCGCATATGACCCTGACATTGAAAATCCAGATTAGGCGGAAGGGGGGTGACCTATGCGCTGACACAGCACATAGCACTGCCCAGTTGTAGATCGGGCCCTTAATCACCTTGGCTTTAGACGTAGATCGAGACTGCCTGTTAAATGTATTTTCATTCCTCCACTAAGATATTTATGGACTGCCATATCAGGGTCTTCCCCAGTTTCCAGGGCCACATAGAAAAGAAGGAAGCAATTTCTATTGCTTAAATCTGGAGTACTTCAGTTGGGTTGGCTTTTCTTTTTACGTGTCCCCTGTTAGTCAAGTTGGCTGGGTCTAATTACCTTTTTCTTGATCAACTGCAACTGTCTACCTTTATTTCCTCTAGGGTTGCAGAGGCTCAGTTCACTCCTATAGAGGCCCCTTAAATAAGCCCTGCAGTTGGCTTGGGCTTATTCTCGGTAGGGTAGTAGCCCCTTTATTGTCTGCCTGATTTTCCTGTTTACTGTATCCAATTTGGATTTTTTTTTCCCTTTGATTTGTTCTTTCTCCCTCTATTCATTATGGGCTTGTGGGTGTAGGTCTTTTATTTTTCTCCTTTCCTTCATTTGTAATCTTCATTATATTATCTTGACTTGTTGCCTTTTTCTGTGCAAGGTATAATCTTCAAATTATTTGAAAATTGCATAATTTTTTTTTTTTAAAAACAGAATATGTAAAGCAATCAAAATTTTTGAAAAAATGAAAACTAACCAAATGTATTTTGTCTGTGTACATTTCTAGTACTAATGCAGTAATGTGCTTTAGTAAATCCAGCCCAAAAGGTATCTGCAGAACCAGGAAGTGCAGGTTCTTTTTACTTAGTGCATATTCAAAGTGAAAGTATGTGCGGGTTCACGTTCAAAACTGGCGCAAAGTCCTTGGGTAAAATATTATTCATGGACTCTTGCAGATATTTGGGCAGTTTGAAAATTGTCCTCATTGTGGGACCCTTTTTCAAAGGTGCAGTAAGGGGCATGTTTACTAAACACCGTTGCTGTGCGGGTTCCCGTTAGTGTGCTGGTGCCATATAAGGAGTGGGCGGTCCAGGCAGAAAAGAAAAGAAAACGGGAGAAAGCGAACGGATATGTGCGTGTGGCGCAAGTGTGCGGGGTGCAGATTAGCGCGTCGGAAGGGCAAGTGGTGCGTTGCTAGGCACACAAAAGAACACAGCTGTAGTACAGCGGTGAAGTCACTGAGCAATGGTGCAAGGGCCATGGATTCAAACCCCCACTGTGCGCAATGAACAAGGCTGTCACAGTCAGTACCTATTATGGGATGTAATATATTTTAGGAGGGAGTATAATTTTGTGAGGCAGAATGGATTGCGCCGATATGCAAGGACAAGAACAGAGACACAGCACAATGGTGAAGACACTGACCAATGGTGCAGGGGCCATGGGTTCAAGATCCTATTGTGCTCAATGACAGAGGCCAGCTGAGGCATCACATGTAGTGGGAAAAAGTGGTGTTGGAGACATATTATTTTTTGGCGGCAGAAGACGGCGCACTGTTTATTTGTTATGGCATGAGGCGGCGCACTGTTAATTATTAACGGCATGAGGCGGCGCACCGTTCATTGGGAGCGGCAGAAGGCGGCGCACTGTTAAGTTTGGCCGGCAGAGGGTGACGCGCAGATAAATGTGGGCAACAAAAGGCGGCGCGCCGGTGGACAGAGGGCGGCGCACTGAGGTGTGAGGGGGCGGTCCGATAGTGGTCGGCATAAGTGGCGCACTGATGTGCACAGCAAATAGGAACAGAGCCATAGCACAATGGTTAGGACACTGACCACACGTGCATGGATCATGAGTTCAATCCCCTGCTGTGCCCAATGAACTTTGTTTGCTGAGACATTATCTGCTATGGGTAGTATTGGCATGGGATGCAGTGTGATTTTGGCTGCAGAAGGCGGTGCGCTGCTGATGTTACGCGGCATAAGGCGGCGCGCTGTTAATTTTGTCCACCCCAAGACGGCGCGTTGATGATTACAAGGCTGCGCGCTGATGCTCAAACACAGGAACAGAGCCACAGCACAATGGTTAGGATACTGACCAATGGTGCAGAGGTCAGGGGTTCAACCCCTCACAGTGCCCAGTGAGCAAGGTTGGCTGAGGCAGTAAGTATTATGGTGAGGTGTGCTGTAGGAGGCCTTATAGTTTTATTTTATTAACCACTACCAGTAAACCCGCTCTAACAGCGTGTTAATATATGGAGGCCCGTAAGGCACATGTTACAGTGCACAGTACGCAAAGGCACCCTAACAAGTCCACTATTGGGCACCATGTATGCTGCGCCACAGGATAATGTATAGTGCACGCAATATGGATGGCAACCATAAGGTGGCCTATAGGGCGCCCTATAACACACCCTCAGAGGCCCCCTTATGGGTACAGTATGCCAAGGGTGTGTTTGATGCCATAAACATATGTCCAGTATAAAATGACACTGCTCTGGACAGCCCTATCACAGCACCCCTCTGTGGACTTGAACCCATGACCTCCTGCTATAAAGGCAGTGACAGAACCATTGGGCTACAGCACTATAGCTCTGAGTAAATGCCTGTTTGGCTGCAGAGAGCCTGCACGTCACCCCACAGACAGTCTGCTGCTGTAGACAGGACGGGGTAGGCCACCCGTACCCATGATGCACAGCACATGCAAATCAGCGGTCCACAGATGCACACAAGATGGGTACTGCACACCAAAAGCTACACGGCCTGGTAGGGGGAACTGTCCGTGAGCACCCACACAGCACCTCGGCCTGGTGGGGGGGCCTGAGCGGGAGGACTGACGGCCAAGGGTAGCTACACACCGTCACATTGTGCGGGTAATGTGCTCACCCTGAGGGTGGGAGGTGGCGCCCAGGACCAGGTCCACAACACCTGCCATGGCTGAACGAGGCCATGCCAGAGCTCAAGAACAGGATTAACCTGTGTGATAAGACGGTGTTGCAAAAACATCATGTCTTAGTTGGTGGTTCCACCCCCTGGTGGGCAACATACCTACCCTCCTTCCTTCTCCTCCCCCAGTGACAAACAGGGTCTCCCATCAACAGATCCGCATCCTTCTCTCCCCCCCCCCCCCCCCCCATGGCAGTAGAGTGGGCCATCAACCCCTGTCCTGCTGGGGGACAGACACCCTACAGGGCAGTCCAAGCAGCTCCACACACATCCATAACACACGCTCAGACAGACAGTAGGCCTGGATATTCAGGGGTGCACCCCAGCACTATCTGATATTCTCCTGCAGCAAGCCATCAGCTGCTGCACCCTGCAAGGCGCTACATCAGGACACATAGCAGCTGTGCAGAGTCTGCTGGATAGTCCTGATGTGATTGCATGCACCCCAAACTGGGGTGGTAGCACACACAGGAAAATAAGTCCATGATGAGGCCCCAACAGGAAACCCATATATATCACAGGAGAGAAATGCTATACAGCACTATGGGGGTGCCTAGCCATGCTGTGATCACCGCACGCTCAGGGTGAGAGTGATCCCCCAGCAGCACATACAGAGGTCACCCTGTCTGTGTAGGTGGTGGCTGGGCATTACAATGTCCCAGCCAGTGCCCCATGCCCTGTGCAGATGCATCCTGGCCAGCACACCCTGTCTGAGCTATACCCATGGTACCTTGCTGCTCATTATGCACATTGTCAGGCCAATACTGGCAACAGTGCTGGCAGTGTGGGCTGTGGAGGGTGTTTGTAGCCAACACACACTGTATAGACAGACCTCCCCCACCCCTATGCCAGCATTGTGCTACTATTGAGGGGGTCATTCGACGTGACCACCACACCGGTCCTGGGAGGGGTACAGGCATGGATATGGTACACAGTACTGCTGGGGGTCACTCCCCAGGGTGGTAAATACTGTCAGGGGCCAGACCTGGGGCATGCACCGCAGACAGCCGGCAGCTTGTTCTGCTGGAGCACAAGGAGCAAACAGTGCTGAGCGTAGGACTGTCTACCTGCCAGTACCCACATCACACGTTTGTGGGCTGTGTACCGTGTACCCAGGTATAGGGTGGCATTGCTAGGGTACGCAGGAGCTGGATCTGGGAGATGCCCCCCCAGGAGGCTTGGCCAATGTGGCCTGTGGGTGTGGATGCGTCTGGACCTGTTGCCTCTTGTTTTATGGCAGAGTGTCCCTACTCCAGTCCTGGTGTTCCAAACACTGTTCGGGCCTTCATGCTGTCCCCTATGAATATGCATGGGCTACAGTTGCATACCATGGGGGTGGTGCAGACATCTGCAGCACAGGCATCTGTCTTAGGGGAAGCATGGAACCTGAATGGTGTTTGGCCCTCCAGGACTGCATTTGGGAGACTCTGCTGTAGATAATGTGCCTGTTTATGGTGTCTGTGTTTGGTGAGGTAAAAGATAGGCGTATTGACCATGCCTATGTTCTCAGCAATAAAGGTTTGTCCTTACTACCACGGTGTAGCTGTGGGGTGAATATGTGGACAGGGTTGGCGGTAGCTGCAGCTGGGCTCTGAACCTGTGACCCTCTGTTCTTGCACACACTGTCTGTGTGCACTGCACCACCATGTAGCCACTGATTGACTGCAATCCCTGGGTAGTCCATTACTGTACATCTGACAGGGCCTGTCTGTTGCAGTGGACGGTGCCAGCCTGCACATGCCCTGGCCACTGTCCTCTGTGGCTAGCAGCCACTGCCCCCTCCACCATCTGAGCCCTTCCGACAAACATGCAGGCATGTCCTTATCCTTGCAAAGGCATATGACCTGATTGCGTGGTGGCACCCCAGGACTGTATTTGGCTCACATGGTATAGCGGTCTAGCTGTTGTTCTTTAGCAAGGGTTTTGGGGCACGTGGGGCACCCATTACGTGATCATGGACCACGGACACAATTGGCCCTTGGCACATGGGGTGAGGGCATGTACAGGCACATCTGTCGTACATAAGCTCTAGCTACTTAACCTCTACCTATGTGTCCTTAGCCCCTACAGGTGTGGCACTACAGGACTGCATTTGCGGGACGCGGCTGTTGGTGATGCCCATTGTGCTGGTGTGTGTGTGGTGTAGGGTAAAATATGGGTGTTTGCAACATGCTTTTGTTCTGTGCAATAAAGGGGTGTCTCTGCTATCTCTGCTTGGTGTTGGGTAAAATATTGGGATTGTGCTGGCATGTGCCACAGCTGGGATTTGAACCTGTGACCCTCTGGTCCTAGAGGTACCGGCTCTGTCCACTGCACCACACTGTGGCCAAGTAGACAGTGCTGTCCCTGGAGATAGTAGACCTGGCAGGGTGGGGTCGCAAAACCTGCTCTGCACATTATTACTGTGAGCTCCTTCACCATGTCTGGTGACAGACGTGCAAATATAACACGGGTATGACATCAGGACAGAGGGGGATAGCATATTCCCAAGCTGCGCAACAGTGCTATTGATGGGCAACCATAGGGAACACTCCCAGGAAGGGTCCAATAAACGGAGACGTTTTTGGAGGTGTCTCCGCTCCGTGCCCCTTTCCAAACTTATTTTATTTTTTTGGTGCTCTGCTGGGTGTGTTTTTTACTTTTGCGCATTACTATACCTGTTCCCAAGCTGATTTACTATTTTTAATGCTTTTGTTGTGGTCATTTCCTATTTTTCATTGCAGTTTTGTGCTGTGAACATGTATCACACTGCTGACGTTTTGCAGGTTTCCCCGGTTTTGCTGTACATTGCTGACGGAAATGGTTTCTCTTCCCTTTAAATGCTTTCTACCGCGAGTTTTTACATGGAAATTCGGCCCCGATACTGTGCGGGGAGCCTCTCCCCTCCCACTCTCCACCCATTGACCCCGTCCCTCCGCCCCTCCGGAGCCTTCCTCCGCCCTTCTTTAGCCGTTCCACGCCTCTATCGGACATTTGCGGGCCCGCACTTGTACGGGGCCCGTTAGTGTGCCGCGTACCTGTGCGGGGGTGACACGCACGTGTGCGGGGCGTTTAAACGCGTTTATTCGCGTTTCAGTGCTGCGTTTCCGTGCGCTATTTTGCGGCGCGCACATTTGCGGATTTTAGTAAACATGCCTCTAAGTCTTTTTTCACCTCTTGCACGTTTAGAGTAAATATTAATGCATGGTAAGTGCAACAATCATAGGCATTCTCACCATGCTTCCAGCAGTTACCACACCGAAGTGTAGTTTTATATGCGGCAGCAGACATCACAATGAACACAGATGCACTTAATACTGCTCATCAAAGTGACGTTCCATGCACCCCCGTTAATTGCAACATTGACATCTATTGCGCAATATGTACTCCGTGCTAACTGTGGCATCTTTTCCATGCCCATTCTCCACCCCTAACTCGCCACATTCAGATTCTGAAGTCATGGTGGGAATTACCACATGATAGTGGTCATGCCGGCCCAGAAACAGTCACCATGGCCCCTAGCTAACAGCTATAGCACTCTACTATAAAACATGCATTAACTGCTTAGCACACTTTAATACAGTGGTCCCCAACCCAGTCCTATGGGGCCCACCAGCCAGTCAGGTTTTCGGGATATCCCTAATGACTATGCATGAGATATATATGCATTAGAGATATCCTGCCAACCTGACTGGTTTGTGGCCCTCCAGGGCTGGATTTGGAGACCCCTGCCTTACACCTCCGTCATTTAAGATTGTGAGTGGGCAAGGTGCAGATGTCCAAGACATCAAAAAGGTTAGATAGAATTTGTCACTGTCCTCCTCACTTCTCACCACAACCAAAAAATTGTCTATTAGACAACTTTTTGGTGGTGGTGAGAATCGAGGAGGAATGTGACACATTCTATATACCAATATCAATACAGCTGTAGCCCAATGGTTACGTCACTGCCTGTGCAGCCAGATGTCATGGGTTCAAACCCACAGTGGGGTTATGTGATAGGGGTGTCCAAAGATTTATTGGTCTTGAAAGACCGGTAAGGGGGACTGTTGCTTCTGGAGGGAGATCTGCAACTGTGAGTATTTACTTCTGGTAATTTTCTAAAAGGAATTCTTTGTATTAAAGCTAATTAATCTGTGATCCACTATTTTTGTTAAATCAGTCAGGGCCTAGTAGCAGCAGTTTAAGTTTACATTTAAAACACAGAGGAGAACTCTCTGGTTACATGTCATACCCAGCAGAGAGCTTGTACTTTAAATTTAATAGTCACTCAGGGCCTAGTAACAGCAAAGTACTTTTAGTTTAAATTTAAAACACAGAAGAGAGCTTTCTGGTTACATTTGGAACCCAGCAGAGAGCTTGTAGTTTACATTTAATAGTCACTCAGGGCCTAGCATCAGCAAAGTTCTTTTAGCTTAAATTTACAACACAGAAAAGAGCTTTCTGGTTAAATTTAGAACCCAGCAGAGAGCTTGTACTTTAAATTTCATAAAAAGTTAGAGCCTAGCAGCAGCTAAGAGCTATAATTTAAATCAAATCAGAATATAGCTTACCTCAGCAGCACAAGACAGGGTACTGTGTAGCAGCCCTCTTTTAATAAGTGTTAATTCCCTCCCACCCTCCCCACACCCACCCACCCCTGGGATAATCATAGCTTTATAGGTACTTACACATCTTAAAAGACAGGAGTTGCTCTCAGGTGAAGCTCATTACCCAAATCAGTCATACACTAAGGACCCGAGATTAGTTAAGCTTCAGGTGAACAAGGTATATTACACGTATTAGGTTCAGTTTTATTAGTATAAATATCCATAGCAACCCTTAGTAAGTAAAGAACTTAGATCTAAACACAAACTTAAAACTAAGATGCAGACAGCAGTCCAGCAGCGGGATGGGGGCTTTCCAGTCTTTTGCATTGAGTGTCACATATATGATTTTCTCCCGGTTGGTGAGAGGTCTTATGTGTGCACTAGGTGCAAGGAGCTCTTTGCTCTCAGGGAACGAGTCCGTTCTCTAGAGGCTAAAGTAGCAGACTTGGAAAGCATAAGACAGACAGAGAGGTACATAGACGAGACCTACAGGGATATAGTCCTGAAGTCCCACCTCCAGTCTGGCAGCATCCCTGTTGCCATGGAGGAGAGAGGTCACGTGACAGGAGAGCATCACCCTGGTGTGGCAGGAAGTGATCCTGTAACTAGGACCTGTCCTCCAGGTGATGTAAAACCCTCTCGCACCGAGGAAGTTTCTCCAGGGCCATGTGCCCATGAGGGAAGGGTTAGGACAGCCGTTATAGTTGGTGATTCAATCATTAGGCATGTAGATAGCTGGGTGGCTGGTGGACGTGAGGATCGCCTGGTAACATGCCTGCCTGGTGCGAAGGTAGCGGACCTCACGCGCCACCTAGATAAGGTCTTAGATAGTGCTGGGGAGGAGTCTGCTGTCTTGGTACATATTGGTACCAATGACATAGGAAAATGTGGTAGGGAGGTTCTGGAGGCTAAATTTAGGCTTTTAGGTAGGAAGTTGAAATCCAGAACTTCCAGGGTAGCATTCTCCGAAATGCTTCCTGTTCCACGCGCAGGACCCAAAAGGCAGACAGAGCTCCGTAGTCTCAATGCATGGATGAGACAATGGTGCAGAGATGATGGGTTTGGATTTGTTAGGAACTGGGGAACATTCTGGGGAAAGGAGGGGCTCTTCCGAAGGGATGGGCTTCACCTTAACCGGGATGGAACCAGGCTGCTGGCATTAACCTTTAAAAAGGAGATAGAACAGCTTTTAAACTAGATATTAGGGGAAAGCCGACAGTCGCCCAAGAGCAGATGGTTCGGAAGTATGTATCTTTGAAGGATACTACCAAAAGCAGAGAGGTTCCACAAAAGAGTAAAGTAGCCCAAATGCCCTCAAGTATGGAGCAGACAGAGCTTAAAGATCCCAAATTACTCATGTCTAACAGACAAATTAATATGGATAAAATACATTCTCTAAAATGCTTGTATGCAAATGCTAGAAGTCTAAAAAATAAGATGGGAGAGTTAGAATATATAGCACTAAATGAAAGGTTAGATATGATTGGAATATCAGAGGCATGGTGGAAGGACGACAACCAGTGGGACACTGTGATACCTGGGTACAAACTATATCGTAATGATAGAGCTGATCAAATTGGTGGAGGGGTTGCGCTCTATGTTAGAAAGGGCATTGAGTCAGAAAGGATTAAAGTTTTGCAGGAAACAAGATCTGCTGTAGAATCTATATGGATTGAAATTCCATGTAAAAGGGGGAAGGCAATGGCAGTGGGGGTGTACTATCGAGCGCCTGGCCAGAATGACCAAATGGATGATGAAATGCTCAAAGAAATCAAGGAAGCTAACAAAAGTTACAGCGCAGTAATAATAATGGGTGATTTCAACTACCCCGGTATCGACTGGGTCAGTGTCACGTCAGGACATGCTAGGGAGATAAAGTTCCTAGATGAAATAAATGACTGCTTCTTGGAGCAGCTGGTTCATGAACCGACCAGAGGGGAAGCCATATTAGACCTAATCCTTAGTGGAACACCAGATCTACTGCAAGAGATAAGGTTGTTGGGGCCACTTGGCAATAGTGATCATAGCATGATCGCCTTTGATTTAATTAGTGGAGGAGGGATAGTAAGGAAATCCACAGTACTACCTTTTAACTTTCGAAAGGGAGACTATGATAAAATGAGGAAAACAGTAAAGAAAAAACTAAAAGGAGCAGTTGCAAAGATTAAAGACGTACATCAGGCTTGGCTGTTGTTGAAAAATACTATCTTGGAAGCCCAGACCAGCTGTATTCCACGCTTTAAGAAAAGTGGAAAGAAGTCCAAAAAACTGCCAGCATGGTTTAAAGTTGAGGTCAGAGAGGCTGTTGTTGCCAAAAAAGCATCTTTCAGGAAATGGAAAAAAGAGCCAAACGACGAAACCTGGAAACAGCACAAGCACTGGCAAGTCAAATGCAAGGCATTGATAAGGCAGGCAAAGGGAGAATTTGAGAAGCTTGCTGTAGAAGCAAAAACGCGAAGTAAAGACCTTTTCAAGTACATTCGTAGCAAAAAACCTGTGAGAGAG
Source organism: Ichthyophis bannanicus (assembly GCA_033557465.1). Classification (NCBI taxonomy): domain Eukaryota; kingdom Metazoa; phylum Chordata; class Amphibia; order Gymnophiona; family Ichthyophiidae; genus Ichthyophis; species Ichthyophis bannanicus. Next base: position 495,482,432 of record CM066032.1, read on the forward strand.
TCAGTTGGTCCATTAGATGATAAAGGGGTTAAAGGAGCACTAAGAGGCGACAAGGCGATAGCGGAGAGATTGAACGAATTCTTTGCTTCAGTCTTTACTGAGGAAGATGTAGGGATGTTACCCATGACTGAAGTGGTATTTAAAGGTGCAGAAGAATTGAAGGAAATATCGATACATCGAGAAGATGTATTACAACTATTAGATAAGCTGAAGAGTAGCAAATCACCTGGGCCGGATGGTATACATCCAAGGGTATTGAAAGAACTGAAATATGAGATTGCAGACCTGCTATTAGTAATCTGTGAACTATCATTAAAATCATCTCTAATACCTGAAGATTGGAGGATCGCCAATGTAACACCAATTTTTAAAAAGGGTTCCAGGGGTGATCCGGGAAACTACAGACCGGTGAGCCTGACGTCAATACCGGGAAAAATGATAGAAACCATCATAAAGAATAAAATTACTCAGCATGTAGATAGTCATGAACTAATGAGAGACAGCCAACATGGCTTTAGACAAGGAAGATCTTGTCTTACTAATCTGTTATGTTTTTTTGAAGGAGTGAATAATGAGGTGGACAAAGGTGAGTCGGTTGATATTGTGTATCTGGACTTTCAGAAAGCCTTTGACAAGGTCCCTCATGAGAGACTTTTGGCAAAACTAAAGAGTCATGGGATAGGAGGCAGTGTACTATTGTGGATCAGGAACTGGTTAAAAGATAGAAAGCAGAGGGTAGGGCTAAATGGCCAATTTTCCCAATGGAGAAAGGTGAATAGTGGTGTACCCCAGGGATCTGTGCTGGGTCCGCTGCTTTTTTACATATTCATAAATGACCTGGAAAGTGGAATAACGAGTGAGGTTATCAAATTTGCAGATGACACAAAACTATTTAAAGTTGTTAAAACCCAAGAGGATTGTGGAAAATTGCAAGAGGATCTTGATAAATTAGAAGACTGGGCATCAAAATGGCAGATGAAATTTAATGTGGACAAGTGCAAGGTTATGCACCTAGGGAAGAACAACCCAAACTATGGTTACACGATGCAAGGTTCCACATTAGGAACCACCACCCAGGAAAAAGATTTAGACGTCATTGTGGATACCATGTTAAAACCCTCGGCCCTGTGTGCAGCGGCGGCCAAGAGAGCAAATAGAATGCTAGGTATGATAAGGAAAGGAATGGAAAATAAAACAAAGGATATTATAATGCCTCTATATCGTTCCATGGTGAGACCGCACCTTGAATATTGTGTGCAACTCTGGTCGCCGTATCTTAAAAAGGATATAGAGCTATTAGAAAAGGTTCAGAGAAGAGCCACCAAAATGGTAAAGGGGATGGAAGGATACTCCTATGAAGAAAGGCTAAAAAGGTTAGGGCTCTTTAACCTGGAAAAGAGACGGCTGAGGGGAGATATGATAGACGTCTATAAATTAATGAGCGGAGTGGAACGGGTAAACGTAGATAGATTGTTTACCTTGTCAGAATATAGAAAGACTAGGGGACATGCAATGAAGCTACAGGGTAAACTATTTAAGACTAATAAAAGAAAATATTTTTTCACTCAACGTGTAATCAAACTCTGGAATTTGTTACCAGAGGATGTAGTAAAGGCTGTTAGTGTAGCTGGGTTTAAAAAAGGTTTGGACAAGTTCCTGGAGGAAAGGTCCATAAGCCATTATTAAGAAGGTACCCAGGATATCAATGCTTGAACCAATACAAGCATTGTGGAACCTGTGTCCCTTGGGGAAACTGCTAGGTACGTATGACCTAGATTGGCCACTGTTGGAAACAGAATACTGGGCTTGATGGACCTTGGTCTGACCCAGTATGGCATATCTTATGTTCTTATGTTCTTATATTATGTATGATAAAAAAATCAGGGAGCCTATTAATAAAGCTATGTTATCTGTGTAATGTAGCAGCTAGTGTGCTGATGACAGTATGGCACACTAACAGCACAGCACATTAAAGGCACACTTAGAAATGACATTCAAGTGCAGTCTGGGACATACAAGGCAGAACGTTTGGGGAAAAACAGGTACGTCCAAGTTCAGGCATGATTTAAAAAATGTTGATGTGCCTGTTATGGACATCTGCACGGTGTCTACATAGACATCCTCAGAACAGTATGTGCACCAGGAGATGTCTAGAATAGCCTAATGGTTAGCGTAGTGGGCTAAAACGGAGGAAGCCAGGGTTCAAATCCTACTGTTCTTATTGTCATTATGCAGAGTACTGTGGGTGGTTGGGTGCCATCTTTACACGCGCTGGATGTGTTATGACCAAAACAAGCACTTTCCCAATGCCTATTCGTCAGGGCTGGTGCAAGGATCAGAGGTGCTCTAGGCAGACAGAAGCTGTGATGCAGCACCAGAGCCTTTTGTAAGTGCCGAATGGTGGTTCATGCTGCCATTGCTGGCCCAAAGAGGGACATCAGCAGTGGCAATGCATGACCCCGGTGCGCCAACTCTGTAGGTCACTGTCTAGTTTGCCTGATGGTAGCAACAACCCTACTATTCATGCCTGGAAACCCTCTAAATTTGGATGGGGGTCACATGCATACCACATGTTTTTTGAAATCAAGCAGGGACCTCTAAGTCCATTACACCACTCAAGACACACCTCCACCATGACCCTGCTTACTTGGCTCTCCCTGCACTGGAGACATCTTTAAAAAAACATTTGCAAGAACTTTGCTTTTGTAAGTTTGTTGAAATTTGATAAATAAAAAAAAAAACCATTTGCAAAATGGCTCCATGCATGTTTTTGGATGTCCAAATTGCAACTAAAGCTTTCAAAATGGCCCCCTGTTAGCATGTGGTAATTGCATGCGGTAATTGCGGTTGTGGAAAACACCATTTTGGATCATGGAATGGTTGGAGTGATCACCTCAAAGAAATGTGGCGGTCATTACTATGCACTAATGTGTGAACAGATAATGCATAGTAATGATGGAGCAAATAGTGTAGAGCAGTTAATACCACATCACTAGGTATAGCTACAGTAACTGCATTGCCTTATTGACCATGCCATTAATGTACGGTTGCAACAATTTCACTATTAACTGCATGTAAGACCTGCCAAAATTGCAGGAGACCTTGCAGACATGTAGAGGGTAATTTTAGAAGGATAGAGGGTCATGTGATAAGGCACCGATGTTAAGCTTGTTTGTAAAGACAAGTAGGTGCCTATTTGTCTTTATAAAATAGTAGTGTAAGTTGCAGAAAGGTGGCCATTTACACCTGCTCTAGATGCATGCAAACTTCACAAGTACACACACAAATTAAGGTATTTTATAATCAGCCCACGTACTTGCTTGCTCTGTTCATGTTCTGCTACAGCACTCCACTGACTATACATACTGGCAAAGTACGTGCTGTCATGTGATCGGTATATTATAAGAGGTCATTAACACACATATGTGGGTACGCACATGCAGAAAGGACTACAATACTGGTAAAAGGACTAGAAGACACAAAGAAAATGTTTATACTCATTTTCATTGACATCTCCGCCGCCTTTGACACTGTACATCATGGGATCCTCCTTAGCAAACTGGAATCCATAGGAGTTGTGGGAACCCCCCTCAAATGGTTCTCCTCCTACATATCGAACAGAAGGCCTCAAGTACAATTCAATGGGGAACAAGCTAAACCGTTCTCTCAAACGCAGGGCATACCCCAGGGTTCAGCTCTCTCGGCACTACTGTTCAACATTTACATGCAACCCCTCTGCGACATTTTTAAAAGGCATAACATCAACTACCACATCTATGCGGATGATATTATGCTCTACACACAACTGGACACCGCTGACCCCAAATATATACAGCTCGAAAGCTGCCTGGACGAGATGTTGCTATGGCTACAGAAAAATAACATGACGATTAACCACAAAAAAACGGAGGTCATGTATATATCCAGCAAACCCAACTTCAAGCCACCTGATTCAATCACCCTGTGCAATAACACGTACAAAGCAAAAGATGAAATCAAATATCTAGGAGTCACACTCGACTGCAACCTAAAAATGGAGACACACCTGCGTAAAACAAACAAAGCCATCTTCCATAAACTTAGGGTGATACAACCTCTAAGGAAAATAATAGCACCATGCGACTTCCGGTCAGTGGCTCAAGCACTCATTATGCCACACCTCGACTACTGTAATGCCATCTTACAAGGTCTGCCCAAAAAATCACTAAATATCCTTCAAATGGCCCAAAATGTGACAGCCAGGATCATAATGGGAACAAGAATATCTGATCACATCACCCCCATATTAATCGACCTACATTGGCTTCCAATTGCAGCTAGGATACAGTACAAGATGCTAGTAACAACATTCAAACTTATCAACAACATAGCCCCCTCATTCCTGTCCTCACTTATCAGCACACAACCGGCAAATAGGAACAGAAGAACTAACAACTTGGGCACCCTGCAGGTCCCCAACACCATCAGAACTGTGAAAACAAGTACATGTCGCAGAGCCTTCTCATTCTCTGCGCCTACTATATGGAATCAACTCCCTTTTGAACTGCGTCTAATCCAGGACATTAAAAGTTTCAGGAAAGAGATAAAAACCCACCTATTTAAATGCTACTACAACCAGCCATGAGTCTCAAGATCCATGGAATCGTAGCAAAGCAAACAGATAATTATATGCTTTTGAATCCGCCTTATGTATAAACATGTAAAATATGTGAAATCCAAAAATGTGTAAATATGTATGTATAAATGTAAATATGTATAACTCCATTCCCCAAAACATTAACCATGTGTGCTGTGACCCCCCCTCAGAGCTATGTATTTACTGTCCCCTCCCAGTCCTGATTGACAACCCCCAAAAGAAGAATCGAACCGCTGCTGATCGCTGGAAGCAGCGGTATATAAATGTGTACTAAATAAATAAATAAATAAAACAGGTACATTCACTACCGCCTAAAGTGCATACGATTGTTGCCTTAATACAGAGGTGTGCAGTGATTGCACATTCATTTTGGCTAGTGTTAGGTCCATATTTACTAAAATGAGCCAAACTATGGTGCCTTGAATGCTAAAGAAGGACAAATCATGATTCACAACATTTAGAAAATGTGGGAACCCGCTAGCATTGTCTTTATTTTAGAACAATTTTACTCAAAACATGCTTAGATCATGCTTATCATAACCTGATACGAAAGAAAGATATATCTGAATAAATAACTAGGAGAGACTGGATATATTTTGATTCTTCAATAAGAACATTCAATGATAAGTATCCTTGTGTTAAATTGCGTGAACCCTTAATTCAGCAACTGGTGGTACTGGTGGTTCTCCCTTCAGCTGCAATAACTTCAGCTACGTTTCCTGCATTGATCAGTCTTTCATAAACTCTTGAAGAATTTTGTCCCACTTATCCATACTGAACCATATCAACTCCGTGACATGTGAAGGTTTCCTTGCAAGAACAGCTTGCTTCATGTCCTGTCAAAATAAAGCGATAGGGTTTAGTTGGGACTACTACTACTGAACATTTGTATTTTCCTATTTAAGACATGAAAGCTCTTCAGTCATTCTGTTGTATATTTACTTGAATGTTTAAGGTCATTGTATTGCTGCACGAGCTACTTTCAGTTTAGCATCAGCTCAGACGGATGGCCTGACACTCTCCTCTGGAATTTTCTGATAGAAAGCAGAATTTATGATTTCTTCAGTGATGACAAATCCTTAGTGATGTGCACTGGGAAACTTTTGGTTTGCTTGATTTTCAAATCAGTTATCCTTGTATTCACTCTTAGATCCCCCCCAATATTTTTTTTAAATTTATTTCTTGAATTTTCCATTTATATCCAAGCATTGAAACTTGTACAGAAATAGAACTGACAAACGTAAACAAGCTATCATACAGAAATATGGTTAGAAAAGCAACCTAGTGACCAAAGTTCAAATCCCACCAGCACTCCTTGCAGCCTTGGTCAAATCACTTAACCTTCCATTACCTCAAGTACAAACTTGGATTGTAAGCCCTCTGGGGACAGGGAAATACCTACTGAACCTGATTGTAACTTGCCTTGACCTGCTACTGGGAAGGTGTGCATGCTAACAGTTAACACGCTGTGCTGTTAGTGTGATGTAGTGTTAGCAAAAGCTAACTGCTGCAATACAGTTTCTAAATGGACTCCTGGAATTTTTACCATATACCCTTTCGTATTATAAGATTTTATGTTAAGTACGCTTTAGGTTGATAACTATTAATAAACAAACCACCCAGCTATAGATTCCTAATCCAGTACTATGCATAATACAAAAAATCTCAAGGTCCACAGTAATACTTAAATATTCCTGAAACCCTTGCAATTTAATTCATATATCCTGAATGGCAGCTCATCTTGCTGATCTGTCAGAAAATCCTACCTAAAGACATTGTATTTAAAGCCTTTAAGCCTTTCTTTCCCTGCACAGTATTCTAACACTACAAAATCTTTAAAAGTGGTCCAAAATCCATCAGACTTCCTGTTAATCTGAACTCTCTAGGGAGCTGATTCCATAATTGTGGCACTGTGCAAGAAAGAGACTGGTTCCATGCTATCATTAATCATACCACATCTGTGGTACACAGGTATAAAAGGCTTTCCTTGACTGATTGTAAAGAACAGGCTTGCATGTACTTTTTAAATCACTGCCTAGCAAATATTTAGCACCTTACATTTCACTCAAGAAATAATTGTCAGCCAATCAAATTCCCTCAGCAAAAGGTGATGAGTCAGAATCTATTGAAGTCTTTATCTTTATCTTTATTAGAAGAGTTTGATAAACCGCCCATGCCGGAGTGTCAGGGCGGTGTACAATACAAAATGGATAGAGGCTACTGAAAATAAAGTCAGAAAGGAACGCCATCAATAGACAGGACAGGGATAGATAAAACCGAAAAAGATAGAGAACAGAGACGGGTCCAGAGAAAGAACATGGTGACAAGGGACAGGGAAGGGAAAGGGGCAGAGGAGCAAAATGAAAATATGAGGGGAGGATATTATGAAAAGTGGGGAGCGCGGCTGGGGGATGTAGCATCATCGGTGGAAGAGGGGATATCGAAGGCCTGGCAGAAAAGATGAGTTTTAAGGAGAACTTTGAAGCGGGGAGGGATAGTTCAGTGCAAAGCGATAGTGGGAGCGAATTCCATAAGGCGGGGCCTAGAAAGAAAAATGCAGAGTGACGGGTGAGTTCAAGGTGGGCCTGAGATGGGGAGGGGAGGAAGAGGCGATTGCCGTGAGCCGAGCGAAGAAGACGTGGGGAAGGTTGAAGATGGATAATATCAGCCAGATACTGAGGGGTGCTGACATGAAGAGCCCTATGTGCAATGGTGAGCAATTTATAAATGAATCTGATCTTAACTGGAAGCCAGTGGAGGGTGAAAAGGCAGGGAGTAACGTGAGAGCGAGCTGGGGTACAAGTGATGAAACAAGTGACTGCATTTTGGACTAATTGGAGATGGCAAAGCTGGAAGGAGGGAAGGCCTGCCAAGATGGCATTGCAGTAATCTAAACGTGTGATCACAAGTGACAGAACAAGGGTGATAACAGAGGAAGAAGGAAGAAACGACCGAACAGCCCTTATCCGACGAAGGTGAAAAAAGGAAGTACGCACCACAGAGGAAATATGTTGATGCAAAGAGAGAGAAGAGTCCAGGGTGACGCCTAGGTATCGGAGAGTCAATACCAGGGGGATGGGGCGGTAGGACATAACAGGAGACAGATCGGGAGGGGGGACCCCGGAAGAAAACCAGATCGCAAAGGATTTAGCGGGATTGGCATGGAGAAAGTTCTGATCGAACCAGGAAGCAACTGAGGTAAGACAGGAATTGAGTGGGGCGAGATCGGGGGAGGAAGAGGAGGTATGATGAACTAGAGGAATGTCATCAGTGTAGATGTAGGCAGAAATTCCAGCTTGTTGAATAAGCAGGGCAAGGGGGGCGAGAAAGACATTGAAGAGCAGGGGGGCAAGGATAGAACCCTGAGGAACACTACAGATTGAGGGGGACGAGGGAGAAGCAGAGGAACCAGAGTGAACAGCGAAAGAACGGGAAGAAAGAAAAGAACGGAACCACTGTAAAACTGTGCCATGAACGCCAAAGTCAGATAGACATGTGAGAAGAGTGCGGTGATCAACAACATGAAAGGCGGAGGAGAGATCCAAAGAAAGCACTACCGCGGTGAAGTTCTGAGAGCAGTGCTACGAGGATAGTCTCTGTGCTATGGCCGGCACGAAAGCCCGATTGGCGTGGGTGGAGTGCATAGGTAGAGTCAAGATGGGTGGCAAGTTGGGAGTAAACAAGCTTCTCAAGGATTTTAGAAAGAAATGGGAGGTTGGCAACTGGCCGCCAGTTGACGGGAATGGCGGGGTCGAGGGTGGGCTTTTTCAAAAGGGGGTGTACTATGACATGTTTCCAGTGACCGGAGGTGAGACTGGAATTAAAAATGGAGAGAATATAAGGGATAAGTGCGAGTGCCGGATTGAGCAACCAAGAGGAAGGAAGGGGATCGAGAGGGCAAGTGGTCTGATGGGCGGATGAAATAGCTTTGATAAGTTCAGGGGAAGTAATAAGCCAGAAAGAGCGCCAGATATGAGGAAAGGTACAGGAAGGGGGTGAGGAGATGGCATTGGCAGCAGAGGAGATGGGGGAGTCAGGAGGGGGAGAGAGAGGAGGAGGGCAGGCGGGGAAGGAGGAGCGGAGGGAGAGGACTTTGTTGGTGAAAAAGGAGGTGAGGGTAGAAGGACTAGGGGAGGAATGGGGTGGTGGGGATGGAAGAGTGGAGGTAGAGGAAAGGGATTTAAGAATATGAAAGAGGTGTCTAGAGGAGTTGGAGGAGGAAGCTATGAGTTGAGAGTAATATGATTGCTTGGCAGCGGTTATCATAGAGCGATAAAGAGGTGTGCCTGATGGAACGAAGTGTTGGAAGCAGCTGATGGGTTCTTCCTTTTGATTTTATTCATTGGCAATCTTAAATATACTGTAGAATATTACAGTAGTGTAAATGTATGAGGGTCTTTGTATTAAGTGTGCTAAGGGGTTAACAAGTTTTAATGTGTGCTGACTGTTAGCTCGGGGCGGTGGTAACCAGTGGCGTACCAAAGGTGGGGCGATACATGTAGCCCACCTTGTGTGCTGGCTGGGAGGGGGTGCACCCATGTCAGGCCTACACAGTGAAGCCTTTGTGGAAAACCTAAAGCTGTGGGTGGCTTGCCGCACTGCCTCAGCTTCAGGCCCGGCGGCTGTTCTCTCCCGGCTGAAGTCTTGTGAATCGTGAGACTTTGTCATGGGAGGGAAGAGCCTCTGGGCCTCGAGAGGAGGATGCGTGGCAAGCCATCCACTGTTCTAAGGTACCGTAATTTTGTCATGCTGGTTATACTGTGTGAGGCCAGCAAGGGGGGAGGGGGGAGGCATGCCCTGGCTACAAGGGGGCTGCTGGCTCCCACAAGGAGAGGCAATCGCCCCAGGTGCCGAGAGGGCTTGGGACGCCACTGGTGGTAATGGTCTCTGTCACTATGCTGGCAGGACAGTTAACACGTACTAATTCCCTCAAACTGCACATCACACGTACCCAAAAGACCAATGTTATGACTGCATGTCTAAGGTTTTATCTCAGTGCTCCCTCTTTACTAGTTGTAACTAATGAATATCATAAATGTGTTCCTCTCAATTAATATTACATCTGCAGAAAGGTTTCTGATTCAGCAAGTACACAAATTCTAAAGAGATTAGTAGGGTTAGTGCAATGTATAGAGATCATTAATTTCTATTATACTTTTTAACTAGTAATTTAATATGTAGAATTGGATTGATTTATCCATAGAGGTCTGAACCTCTTCTAGGTAATTAGAATCATTCACTGCTCCCAAAGGCATATCGTGAGCATGTCAAAGTGAAGCTTAAAGACAGAAAAAAGTAGTAATTCTGGATGTCTTACAGAAAAAAGTGGGGATGTGCACAGACCAAAACATTTTAGTTCATTTTTAGTTTCTTTGGCCTTACAGGTGCTCCTTGTGGTCTTGGGCAAGCCACGTAACCCTCCATAGCCCATGTTCCCTGTAAAAAATAGTTATCTCCAAGTTATAATGCCCTGTTCAATGTAATTTCAGTTTGTTCAATGTAAACTGCACTGATGCAGAATAGCGAGGTATATAAGAGAATGTAAATAAATAAATAAATAAAATAAATTATTTTTTATGATTTTGTGATATTTTATGGTTTGTTTTACACATTTGTTTTAATAACTTTTTTTAACATGCATTAGAGTTTAATCTGTGCAAACAGGTTAACACATGTTAAAACAATTTTGTCCATGCTAAATTTTATCAGGCACATTCACAAACAGAATGGGTGGCATGCAGAGTCCCGAATAGAGGGAACATAAGAACATAAGATATGCCATACTGGTCAGACCAAGGTCCATCAAGCCCAGTATCCTGTTTCCAACAGTGGCCAATCTAAGTCATACGTACTTAGCAGTTTCCCCAAAAGACACAGGTTCCACAATGCTTGTACTGGGTCAAGCATTGATATCCTGGGTCCCTTCTTAATAATGGTTTATGGACCTTTCCTCCAGGAACTTGTCCAAACCTTTTTTAAACCCAGCTACACTAACAGCCTTTACTACATCCTCCGGTAACAAATTCCAGAGTTTGATTACACGTTGAGTGAAAAAATATTTTCTTTTATTAGTCTTAAATAGTTTACCCTGTAGCTTTATTGCATGTCCCCTAGTCTTTCGATATTCTGATAATGTAAACAATTGATCTACGTATACCCATTCCACTCCGTTCATTAATTTATAGACTTCTATCATATCTCCCCTCAGCCATCTCTTGTCCAGGTTAATAACCTTTTTAGCCTTTCTTCATAGGAATATCCTTCCGTCCCCTTTACCATTTTGGTGGCTCTTCTCTGAACCTTTTCTAATAACACTATATCCTTTTTAAGATACGGCGACCAGAATTGCACACAATATTCAAGGTGCGGTCTCACCATGGAACGATATAGAGGCATTATAATATCTTTTGTTTTATTTTCCATTCCTTTCCTTATGATACCTAGCATTTTATTTGCTCTCTTGGCCACTGCTGCACACTGGGCCGAGGGTTTTAACATGTTATTCACAATGACGCCTAAATCTTTTTCCTGGGAGGGCTGCTACACAGTAACCTGTCCTGTGCTGCTGAGGTAAGCTATATTCTGGTTTGATTTAAATTATAGCTCTTTGCTGCTGCTAGGCTCTAACTTATTATGAAATTTAAACTACAAGCTCTCTGCTGGGTTCCAAATTTAACCAGAATGCTATCTTCTGTGTTTTAAATTTAAACTAAAAGTACTTTGCTGATACTAGGCCCTGAGTGACTATTAAATTTAAACTACAAGCTGTCTGCTGGGTATGAAATGTAACCAAAAAGCTTTCTTCTGTGTTTTAAATTTAAACTTAAACTGCTGCTACTAGACCCTGACTTATTTAACAAAAAATAGTGGGTTCACAGATTAATTAGCTTTAATAGAAAGAATTCCTTTCAGAAAATTCCCAGAAGTATATACTCACAATTGCAGATCTCTCTCCAGAAGTAACAGTCTCCTTTTCTAGTCCTTCTATTTGCTGGGACCAGATTCCTGGTCCAAAGCTCCCGGCATGTACAGGGCCGCTGTGTGGAGAGATCTGGACGGGGGTGGAAGGGAACTGAAAATTCCAGCATGTGGCATGGCAAGGGAATTAAGGGGAAGCAGAGTGGGCAGGGCGGAGGCAGCACCCGGACCCCGGACATACAGGACCGATTCCAGTCACGGCCCTGTACGTCCAGGATGGCAGGAATGAATGGGGTACTTATTCCACCTTGGAGGTGCAATAAGTCACCCCGAGGAAGGGAATCGGCAGCAGAGGACCCCCCCCAGAATCGGCGAGGAGCACGTGGGGGTTCCCTGTAACCTGACCCTGGCCTTGGCAGGACCTTTCAGTGGTTGGGCGTCAGGGAAAAGAAACCTGAAAAAGCTTGCAGGCAATCGGGGCTCCTGCATGGCATCCCGGTGTCATGGCGATGGGTTGTGTAAATGGGTGCCAGGCCTTCGCCTAGGGTGCGAAGGTTGGGGTTACCCTGATATCTTCTGTTAGCAAATAATAGTCGTAAGTCGAGTGTTCAAGGCAAAACATTAGAAGGAATTTATTTCCCTTCCCAAAGGATTTTTAAGTGCAAAACAAAACCTGGAAAAACAAACAGCTTCTTCTGAAAGAAAAATATCTTCTTTTTCTTTGCTATACACAAAACTTAGCATAAAGACTCAATGTTGTCTGCAAGACATAGCGTACAATCCATAGGAGCATATTCAGGTTCACTAGGGCTACACTCCCATTGCATATCCTCACATTCATTGTGTGGGGTTTGGCTTCAGACCTTTACTGCTGTCTCTGGAAAAACCCCTCGCTGAGAACTCGGGTATCTCATAAGAACACAGTTCCATACAGTGAGGTTTAAAAGTACCTGTAGCTGTAGTGTTTTTTCCCCGGCTCTCCTTTTGTTCCCTCCAGTTATCAGGAACTCCTTTATAACTTTCTGCTGACACTTCTTGTGTTGAGCAGTGCCCTGGCCCTCTGTTCCGAACAGAACATCTGGCTTTCCTTATTATAGTGCTAGGCTCCCACCTGTATGAATGCTGAAGCCTCTCCTCGGGCAGTGAGGTCTGGGAGACTCCCTGCTCTCTTGGTCCCAGTAGGTTCCTAGCCACAGGGTGTGCCTTCCTTCCTTCTGCTGCCCTGGCTTTTCTCTCTGAGCTGCAACCTGGTTCCTCACAGGACCTCCAGCTGCCTGTAGCCTGTGTGCTTTTCCAGCCACGTTTCTCTGAGACTTCTCCTCTGCTGCTTCCTGCTTCTCTGACACGCCCACTGCTTCTCTCTGGGGAATCACAGCCCTTCTTTGCTGGAGCTACCCTCCGGCTTTTATCTCTCTGTTCCCTGCAGGCTGGCTCGGCTTTCTTGCCCAGGTGATTGTAATCAAACTCTGAACTTGCTGCTACGTCAGAGCTTGGGTGTGTCCGCTCTGCTTCTCTCTTTCCCTGTTTCTCATGAGCTGTATATGCTGACTGACTAACAGTTTCAAAGGTAAATTCCTCCTTTCTATCTATTTGCCTAGGTTCTGTGTGGGCTTCTACGTCACAGTTGCCATGGCAGTGGGCTCCATGCAGGAGCCATGGCAGGGTTGGACAGAGGGAGCAAGTCATCCAAGGGACCTGAATTGGGGCATATCCTGTCCATCTAAGCCCTTTGCACCTGATTCTAATCCTGCAGAGTTGTCTAACTCCTGCAGGATCAGAATCAGGTGCAAATCTGGCCCGTCCAGATTTTGAATGGCAGGATGGGCTGGACAGGCCCTTTTCTGTATGGGGCTCAATGCTAACAAATTTATTTAATTTATTTAAAGGGTATTTCTATCCCGCCTTATACTTCAATCAAGGCGGTGTACATAGCAAACAATCAAAGTCAGTGGGTTTATGTTGGATCAGTCTATGTACAGTGAGGGTGCGTGGGTGCAGGTGTGTTAATTAGTGTGAGCTGTTTACAACGTGGGCTTTTTACAGCTATATACAATATTTACTGGATCCGCAGCAGGCTGCGATTTGTCTTCATGGAGTCTGTGGTTGGCACAAGATTGTGGAGGCTGATTATGTGTTTGTGCCGTAGTGCTCAGTGAAGAGTACTGTCTTTAGGAGTTTCCGGAAGTCCTTCTGATCTTTAGTTGATCGTAGTTCGTCTGGGAGTTTGTTCCAAATTGTCGGAGCTGCCAGTGAAAGGGCTCTTTGAGTGGTGGATTTGCATGCTTTTGTATAGTTGCTTGGTGTGCTGAGTGCGTCTGCTGTGGCTCTTCTTCTAGGTCTAGTGCTGGGGTCAGGGAGTATGAGAGCTTGGAGGCTGAGTGCAGAGCTCTTGCGTTTGATTCTGAATATGTTTAGTATCATTTTATACTTGATGCGGTGGCTGATTGGGAGCCAGTGGAGGTCTTTTAGGATGGGGGTGATGTGTACCTGTGTTGGAGAACCGGTGATTATTCTGGCTGCTGTGTTTTGAGCCATTTGCAGCGGCCTGAGAGATTGTTTTGGGATGCCGTTGTATATCGGGTTGCAGAAGTCAAGTATGGGAGTGATAAGAGCTTGGCAGACTGTGCGGAAGTGGTTTTGTGTGAGTAGAGGTTTGAGGCGTCTTATTACTCTCATTTTGTAATATGCAGTTTTGGCGGTTCTTCTGATGTGGGATTGTAAGTTCAGCTCCCTGTCGAGTGTTATTCTGAGGTATTTCACTTCGTTCTTCAGTGGTATTGTTGTGTTGTTGGCTTTGATGAAGGGTGGGGGGCTGAAGTTGGTGTTATGTGTGATGATGAGTGCCTCCGTCTTGCTGTACTTTATGGATAGGTTGTTGAGCATGAGCCATGTGGACATGCTGTTGAAGCAGTTTGTTATATTGGTGTAGTCGGGGCTGTCGAGGTTGATTGGTGTGTATATCATAATGTCATCTGCGTAGATTGTGTAGTCTATTTTATGAGCTTTCATGATGTTGCATATTGGTTGGATGTATAGGTTGAAGAGTAAAGAGGATAGTGCGGATCCTTGTGGTACTCCTTGCTTGATCTCTGTGGGTTGTGAGGTGTTGGATCCGATTTTGACTTGGAACTGTCTGTTTGTTAGGTATGATTTGAACCAATTCAGCGTGGTGCCGGTTATTCCAATGTTCTGTAGTCTGGTTAGAAGGATGTTGTGGTCTACTGTGTCGAATGCAGCTGAGATGTCTAGAAAGATCATTAGTGTTCCTTGTTTGTAGTTGTCTATGGTCTGGATTATGTCATTGAATAGGTATAGTAGTAGAGTTTCGACTCCGTGGTTTGGGCAGAAGCCATGTTGATGTATATCCAGTGGGGCATGTGCGTTGATGTGGTCTTGGAGCTGCTGCTGCACTGTCTTCTCTATGATTTTGGCCAGAAGAGGTATGCTGGAGATTGGTCTGTAGGTTGCTGGGTTGCCTTTGTCCAGAGTGGTTTTCTTTGGGATCAGCCTTATAGTGGCTAGCTTCAGTTGGTCTGGCATGGTTCCTTGCATCAGGGAGTTGCTTACCATGTTGTGTATGAGGGTGTTGAAGTTATCCTTGGTTGCCTTGATCCATGGTACTGGGCATGGGTCCGTTGGTGCGGTGCTTGTGTTGAGAGCTGAGATGATATCTGCGATTTGCCTTGTGGAGGGGGTGTTGAATTTGTCCCAAGTTGTGGTGGGCATGATTGGGTTGCTGGTTCCTTTAGACGTTTGTTGTGGTGAGTATCCTAGTTTCTTTTGAAGATGATCTGCAAAGGTTTGTGGGTCGATCTGTATGTCTTTGTCAGGACTAGGTTCGTTGGTTAGGCTTTTTACTATCTCAAAAAGCTCTCTGGGTTTGTTGTATGCTTTCTGGATGGTGTTGGTGTGGTGTTCTCTTTTCGTTTGGTTAATGAGATCATTGTAGCTCTTTTGTTGAGTGAGGTATAAGGCCTGGGTGGATGGAGATTTGGAGAGTCTCCAGCGACGTTCTATCTTCCTCAGATCTCTTTTTGCTTTGCGTATGCTTTTGGAGTACCATGGGGTGTGCTGTCTCATGGTTCTTGTTGTTGCACTTGCTCTGGCTTTGGCTGTTTCATTGATGATACTGTTCCACTTGTTTATCTGTTCGTTCAGATTGTGCGTTTCTGTGTCGAGGTAAGGTAGTGTGTCTTGTAGGAATTGGTCTTTGTTGAAAGCTCTGAATCTTCTTTGTCCGTTTGGTGTGTTTTGAGCTTTGTTGCGATTTTCCCTTTGAGTTGTGATCTCGATTTTGATTCTGTGGTGGTCTGACCAGGGTACTGGTGTGACAGTGGGTGGGGAGATGTCGCCTCTGTTTATTATGTGGTTGGGGGCGAATATGAGGTCCGGCGTCGATCCGTATCTGTGCGTTAGGGTGTTGATTAGTTGTGTGAATTGTAGGGCGTCCATTGCATGTAGGAAGATTTCCTTGTCCTTGTTGGTGGAGGAGCTGAGGTTGAAGTCGCCCAGTAGTATTAGTGGTTTGTAGGTTGTGTTGATTGCACATACGGTCTCCAGAGCGGAGGCTAGCTCGTCTGCTGGAGCATGGGGGGGCTCTGTAGATGAGACATATGGCTATTTGCTTGTTTCCTACCGCAATTGTGTTGCATTAGTCTGAAGTCTGTGAGGTGAGGGTTTTTAGGTTTAATGAGTCATGAGCCATGGTGGGTGGTTTGACTTACTATGATGTTGTGGGTGTGGATGTAGATTCTCTGGTTGTGTCTTCTTTGTTGGGTATTCTGTGTGGTTGTGGTTGCCTTGTTTGTTGATCCTCTTTGTTGGTTTGTATGTGTTGGCTGTTTTGCCTTTGCAGTTGTGGCCTTGCTTGCTGCAGTGATTCTTTCGGCTGTTTCTGCTGCTAGCTGTATGGCTTTGTGGATCTGATTCTTCTGACGCCTTAGTGCCCCACCTAAGGGCCACGCCAAAGGGCCCTCTGGCGAGGCCCTCAGGCGTAGGCCCGCCTGGCCTGGGCACGCCCCGCAGGGGGGGGCGCTTTTATTGGGTCCGGCTGCTGGTCTGTTGCTCCCACTGCCCCGATTGGGCAGGAGCTTCTGAGCAGGACGGCTTCCCGCTCAGGCGCTCTACCCCGATCGGGGGAGCTGTGGAGTGCTGCGGGGCTGCTTGATGTTAAAAGAGGCTCCCTTTGTGCAGGGGGGCCGCTTTTATCCGGTCTGGCTGCTGGTCTGTTGCTCCCACTGCCCCAATTGGGCAGGAGCTTCTAAGCGGGACGGCTTCCCGCTCAGGCGCTCTACCCCGATCGGGGGAGCTATGGAGTGATGCGGGGCTGCTTGATGTTAAAACAAATGCAAATTCTTAACATAAAGCAGCAAGCAAAAGTAGGGAAAGACAGGCAACTACATTGGCAATAGGAGGCCTCTTTTCACCTCTGGATCAAAACACATGAGATGCATCCACTGTCTGGTAATACGTCTGGACTGCAGGAACTGACCTTTTACAGAAGCTGTTTGCTCTGTGTAGTTAGATAAAAACAAAAGTAGGAAGCATCTGAGTAAGAAGGGGGTAACATTAAACTAATAAAAGAGAAAAAATTGCTAAAGTTGGATGCATACTCTGGGGGTAACTTTATGACAAGCCTCTTATTTTTAGGCACCAATAATCCTAAATATTCATATTTAGGTCATTTACATACACAAGTGTACACTTACGTATGTAAATGACACAAAATACTAACCAGTGCAAACGTTTACACATTCCATCTGATGTACTTTCACTGTGGGTGTGCACATGGGTGGAGTTTAGGCACAGTGTGGGTGGAGTGTTAAAGAAAACTTGCATACTTACAAAAACTAGGCACAATAATTTCCACCAGCTCTAGGACTGCTGCAAGTCATCGCACCTTAACAAAAGGCGCATTCTCGGCCACTTACCCTAGTATTTTGTAAAGTCAAGTGCTTGTATATCTGAGTTTATAAAATAGACATAAGATATGCACATGAAAATGCGTGACTTTATAAAATTGTCTTTCTTGGTTATGAGGAGGATAAAGACAAGATAACAAACTTTTGCAGCATGGACCTTTCCACTACATGGAATACAAAAGTACACCCAAAAAACAAAGAAAATTATGCTACAACATATGTATGATTGTGAATGATACTGACACAACAGATACGCAGAAGGGGAGAGCATGCACTCTGGAAAACTGGACCAAATAACACAAACAAGACAGGAGATGCTACAGTAGCATGCTAAACAGAGAGACAGACATTTGAAAAGGCAATTACAGATGCATGCACGCTCTACGATGGGCAATGATAGACATGTGCATATTATAATGAGAGTCCCGGTGATGAGGGCTCCAGAGTAATAAAGGAAACCAATTCCAGCATGCGGCATGACAAGGGAATTAAGGGAGCTATGGGCTGATATCTCCTTTAGAGGTATGTTTACTAAAACCGCGGTAAGCTTTTCTGCTAATAGCTGTAAAAAGCTAGCGTTAGCTGGCAAAGGTCCATGGTATGTGCAGGGGGAGTTGCAGATACCGTGGAGGAAAAGCAGGGATCATGGGAGGGCAAGCTTTGCTGATGTAGCCATCGCCACCCACTGAGGTAGTGATAGGTGCATCCGCAAAGCCTGCAGATTTAGGGGATTACCACGTGATGGTGACATCTACTGTAATTACCTGTTGCTGGCACACCCACTCTATTCCCACTCTTTGCCCTAGTTCCGCCCAAGCCCAGATGTCACTGAAAAGCACCGCGATGTCTACATTTTTCCTGCATTAGCTGTCTTCACAGCATGACAATACCATGTTAGCTCCAGAAAGACATCTAATGCCCTTTAGTAAACATAACACTTAGGGGTCTGTTTACTAAATCGCGGTAAACGTGAATAACGCGCGTTGTATGACGTTAACGACCGCAAGTGCAGTATAACGCGCGTAAACACGCGCCAACGACCGGTAACGTCATACTACGCGCGTTGACCGCGCTTAACGATCGTAAAGCCCCGCGGCGCGTTAAAACAGCGCAGAAGGTGGAGAGTGGGCGGAGAGAAGGGGTCAATGGCGGAGAGGGGGCGGGGAGAGGCTCCACTAACGCGCTGTAATTCTGAGCTCAATTCCAACGCGAATGAAAACCTGCCGTTGAAGGCATCTTTAAAGGTAAGAGAAAACCATTTCCGTCAGCAATGTACAGAGAAACTGGGTAACACACAAAAACGTGAGCAGTGTGATACATGTGCACAGAATGAAATGTCACAGAAGACAATAAAATGACCAGAGGAAACCCTTTAAAAGCATAAATCAGCAGTTAAACAGTGATAGCAATGGACAACAAGGAACAGAACTCCCTGGAAAGCACAAAATAAAAACCTAATGATATGTGGAAGGGTGCACGCTTCGCAGACCCTCTAAAAGGGAAAGTCACTGTAATGGAGCTGACCTGGGAGTGTAGTGTAATGTCTCCCAATGATATCATTGTTGCCCAGCTCGGATATGGGTGTGTGTCCCTTCTGTGAGGTCCCCCTGAGGTGTATGTGCACCGTTGTCTGTATACAAGGGAAATGAGGCCACAGTAAACCTTTTGCAGAGCAGAGTCCCTGACCAGCCAGGCAGGTCATACTAACACCAGGGACAGCACCATCTCTGTGGCCCCAGTGTGGTGCAATGGACACAGCCAGTGCCTGCAAGACCAGAGGGTCACAGGTTCAAATACCAGCTGGGACTGCCGCCAACCCAGTCACAATAGTCCTACCCACCACTAAAAAGTGAAAGTAAAGACACACCTTTAATGCAGAGAACAAAGGCATGGTCTATTTTTACACCACACCAAACACAGACACCAGAAACAGGCACAGCAACGAAAGCTGAGCCCCGCAACTGCAGCCCTAGAGGGCCCCACAGCATTCCTGTCCCATGCTGTCACATCAAAGATGCCTGTGCTGTATAGCTATGCCCCACCCCCATGGTAGGCAGATGTAGGTCAGGCATATGTATGAGGGACAGCATGAAAACACAGATAAAACGTGGAAAATAGCAGAAAGAAAACTGTAAACATCACAAGTCAGCTGGGCAACAGTGATAGCAATGGGCCACAATAAAAAACACACTCCCTGGAAAGCGAAACCAAAAAAAGAAAAGATACTTGGAAGGGATCACGCTACGGAGACCCTTTCAAAACACATCCCCTGTTATTGGAGCATTCGCGGGAGTGTCGTGTATTGTTGCCCAATGATATAATTGTGGCCAGCTTGGTAATGGGGGATTGCCCCCTCATGCGAGGTTGTATGTGAGGTCACGTGCAAATTGCCTCCATACAAGCTATATGAGTCCACAGTAAAATGGTGCAGAGCAGGGTCTCTGACCTGTCAGGCCAGGTATCCCATCTCCAGGGATCACATTGTCCCTGTGGCCTCAGTGTGGTGCAACAGACACAGCCAGTGCCTCTAAGACCAGAATGTCACAGGTTCAAATCCCAGCTGGGGCCATGCCAATCCTGCCCACATATTCTCCCCACAACTAAACTGTGTTGGAATGGTCACACCCTTATTGCTGAGAACATACGCATGGACAAAACGCCAATATTTTACCACACCAGATATAGGCGCATTACCCAGAGCATAGTCCCCCAAATGCAGTCCTGGAGGGCCCCACACCATTCAGTTACCATGCTGCCCCAATAAAGATACCTGTGCTGCATAACTATGCCCCCCCCCCTTGTCTGCAGATGTAGCCCATGCATATTTATGAGGGACAGCATGAAAACCCGATCAGTGCCTGGAATGACAGGACTGGAGTTGTGGAACCTGCCGTAAAGCAGCAGCTAACAGTGACACCCACCCACCCACCCACAGGCCCCATTGGCCAATGAAACCCGAAGAGGTAAGACAATTGGCCCTGCTGTCAACTCCCAATACTAGCAGGTGCATACCTTAGCAATGGCACCCTACACATGGGTATATGGTACACATGCACTAAAAGTTGCCAATGTAGAACTCATGTCCTATGTAAAGCACATTGTGCACATTGAGCTGCGCCACAACAAGCAGTCAGATGTCTGTGGTGTGTGCCGCAGGTCTGGCCCCTGACAGTGTCCAACACCCTTGGGAGTGATCCACAGAGTATGTCGTACCACATCCATGCATGTACTGTGCCCATGACAGGTGTTGTGTGTATGGCTGCAGAACCCCCCTACAGTAGCACATGCTGGCATAGGTGTGGGGGTGGCTGTCTGTCCAGCCAGTGTGTGGTGGCTGCAAACACTGTCGACAGGCCACACTGCCAGCAATGTTGCCAGTAGTGGGCTGCCAATGTGCATAATGAGTAGCAAAGTACCATGGGTAGAGGTCGGATAAGGCGGCCTGGCCAGGGTGTATATGCACAGGGCAAAGGGCAGTGACAGGTACATTGTAGTGCCAGGCAACCACCTGCCCAGACAGGGTGACCACGGTAGATGCCGCTGCAAGCTCAGTGTCACCCTGAATGTGCAGTGACCACAGCATGTCTAGGCTCCACCATGGTGCTACATAGTAGTTCACTCATGTGATAAATATGGGTGTTCCCCTGGGGCCCAGTCACAGATGTATCTGCTGGCTGTGTATGCTGGCACCCCAGTTCTGGGTGCAGTAATCTCTGCTGGTCACTAGCAGCCTGTTTGCAGCTGGTAGGTGATGTGATGGAGTGGCCTGCAGGGTGTGTTGGCCTGCACCAGGGGAATCACAGATAGTGGTTGGGATTGTCATTTTCTACCAAGTCCCAATGTCAGATTGCTCCTGTGGCATGCATGTGTCTGGATCTGCAGTGACTGACCTGTGGGGTGTCTGCACCTCAGTAGGACTAGGGTTAATGTCCCCCCTCCACTGGCACCTTCCAAGGGAGGTAGAATGTGCAGATTATGATGGGTGACCCTGTTTGCCACCCAGGGGGGGGCGGTGGGGCATGGGTCTACACCTGCCCCAAACAGACAGAGATGTCCAAGGTGGTCATGCAGAAAATATCTATCTCACACAGTAACACTGCTGTGGACTTGCGCTATGGAAGGTGCTGAGGACCTAGGGCTGGATGCCCCACTGCACACTCAGGGTGAGCAGAGCACCCGCACAATGTGGTGTTGGGCAGGTCCTCAATGCCAGTACAACAAATGGTCAGTACCCCCTATAAGGGCAAGGGGCTGTGGGGGGTGCACATGACAATTTACCCCTACCATGTCCAGAGTCTGTGGGGATGCATTCCATATGGTGTGCCTGTGTGGAGAGCTGATTAGCATGTGCAGTGCATCATGGGGTGACTGTATTATTCAATCCCTCTGAAACCGCAGCACGAGCTCGCAGCCATTGATAAACCATGGGACAGCACACGTACATCTGGTAGCAGAAAGCATAGGTGCACGACACCCTACAGAGTCTGTAATATATGAGATGCCCACACTGCTGAAACCCCGACGTACCCACACACATAAAAGAAAAGATCCCCGGGCTCAATGGTACGCGCGTCGCTACGCGCGGCGCTGCACACGCAACAACGCACGTAGCTCGGCTCGCATACGCAATGTCCCGTCCAAAAGCCTCAGCAATCCCCCTCCAATATACAGGCCAATACCCCTTCCAATATACAGGCCATTGCCGGGACTCGAACCCATGCTGCCCGTATTAGCTGTCAGTGCAGTAACCATTGTGCTACAGCTCTGTATGGGTCTGGGATGTTTGCTGGCAACCCTCTGACACATAACAGACATATACATGCCCCACACTCAGTGAATAATGTGTGGGTGTTTACTTACACCCCATACGGACAGCAAACATAGACATGCCCCCTCACTCACTATCTGATATATGGGTGTGTTTGCCTGCATCCCTCCGACACGTCCAGGAAATAAAATATAATTGGCGCTGCCCCCTCCCTCATTGTGTCATGTACAGGGTGCTACATCAGCCAGCCTTCTGCTAATGCCACCTGGGGACTCGAACCCATGCTGCCCGTATCAGCAGTCACTGCAGTAACCATTGTGCTATAGCTCTGTATTAGTCTTGTATGTCTGGGTGGCTACTTATGCTTACGCGCGGTGGCCCGCTCGTTAGTTTCGTAACGCGCCAGTTAACGCTCGTTGGTTTCGTAACGCGCGCTAGGTCTTCCGCGGTCCCGCCCATCTCCTTATTTGGGGGTTTGTCTTCTTAACGCGGCTCCTACCGCGAACTGCACTAACGCGATTTAGTAAACAGACCCCTTAGTGTATGTCTCAAGCTGCCTGATGAGTCTCTGTCAGACTGAGGCATGCTCTAAGGGGGGGATGTCAGTGTATGTAGCTCCTTTTGTTCCCTTGACATGTTGTAGTCCATCTTGTTAAGAGGCCAAACTGATTTTCACGAAGGTTGCAGTACTACTGATCGGTTGCTGAGCTTCACAATATTTATCAAAAGCAGGTTGCAGAAAAATCTGGCACAGTGTTCCTCAACCCCACAGTAGAATAGGACACCGTCTGGCACACTGGCCTAGTAACGATGCTTGGCTGGAACGCATACTGTTTGGGTTGTTAAAGCAATGGAATTTTGAATTCGGTGCTTCGATTCCGAGTGCATTTTGGTACCAAAGCGAGTGCCTGGACATCCCAGAAGAATAGATTGCCCCTAGGATGTGCGCTTCCTCCAGGACTTAATTTATACACAAATGATCTTCCTGTTCACTAGTCTGGAAAATTCATTTTTGGAGATGACATACTGTATGCTTCAGCTTGCAATCACACAGCTTCCCGGGTGGATTCACGTGGTCATTGCCACTCAATGATGGGATGGAGAATGGGTGAGTGAGGGGCGGAGTGTGCACATGGTGGGGAACATTTCTGTTAGCACAGGGTACATATCACATGCTGTAAAAGTTGCAGTTAGAATGATGCACTATGTGGAGGTAAGTGCACCCACAGTAATAGCACTGTGTATTATTCACATCTGCGTGTTAAATTTCGAAAGGCAATGTCAGGAACTACTTTTTCACTGAAAGGGTGGTGGATGCTTGGAATGCCCTCCCGATGGAAGTGGTGGGGGCAAATACAGTGACAGAATTCAAAATGGCATGTGACAGACACAATGGATCCCTTTACAGCAACAGGATAAAATCAAAATAAACTGAACTATCTAATTTCTCAACAAACAGGAGTGTCCTACACGGAGCGGTGGGTTCACCCCTAAACAAAGACATGGGGAGGGCTGACCTGCACGGAGCGGCAGGTGCACCTACTTTTGCCATCTTACTGGGCAGACTAGACGAACCTTACTGGCCTTTATCTGCCGCCATTTACTATGTTACTATGCTGGTTACGCTTTGGACCCTGACAGTTACCATGGAGGCTTTGCACTTAAACTAGAACATGTTAATTTCCATGCTAAATGTGCATTGTTCACAAAACCATAGTGCATTTTAGTTAAAGAGCCCCAAAGTGTCCATGTGACTTGTACTATATAGGAAAGGCTGATGAATACTGGAGTGTATTTAAACTCAAAAGAAAAATGCTCTTTGGCTCTGTTGAGAGGGACTTGAAATGGGGTACCAGAGACCTTTGAACGGTTAATATAGAGAATGGCTTAGAATTCACTAGCAGCTTGGAGAGATATGTATACCCAAAACCAAGGCCATGTTTAGCAGAACGGGAGAATGTTTTTGCTTCTTCTAATTCAGGTAAGCAATATGTCTCTGCTTACTTTGTCCCATACAAGACTTGTAACAAAAATGGTGCTGACAATGCAGTTTTTCTATCAATAAATGAGGTGCTCTGGTTTAGCCAGGTTGAAGGGGATTTACAGGAACTGCTCGAGTTTGCAGAACAGTGGACTCCCTTCCCTTAAGGCCTTTATGGGGGTCATTCTGAAAGGTGGGTTGTGGGGCTGCACGTCCTGCCAGGACATGCAGCCCCACAAGTTGCCTGTACCCTATTCTCCCACCAGCTCTCCCTATATGTCCTGTGCATCAAGATGGGGAGATCCGGCGGAGGGCAGGAGAGGGTGGGATTGGGGTGGAGCAGAGGTGGGCCAGCACAGCAGCACGTACAGGGCCGATTCAGGTCACGGCCCTATATGTGCTGCTGGGCCTGTTGGGATATATTGCTTATAAGCAGCACAATCGGGAAGATTGGGGCAGGTGAGCCACACCCAGGGCCGTGGCTGGGTGCGGGAGGATCCCCGTCGCCCGATCCAGGTCAAGGCAGGCCAGCCATGCGTTGGGTGGCAGGGATTCTGGGGCTTGAGTGATGGATTTCTGGGGTGCCTGTGGGAAGGATGTTCCCACAGGCAGAAGGGGCATGCTGGGCCATCCTCAGGCCTGATTCTGGTTCCCACAGGAACGTTTTGCTCCCACAGACCAGAATTGGGTCCAAACATCCCAGTCTTCGTCAAGGACGTCCCCTTTCCAGAATCAGGGTATATGAGTACAGTATTTTTAGCATAATTCTGTGTGTGAATTCTTTTATTACTTATTAATCTCTCTCCCCCATTGCTTTGAGTGAAGGGATGAAGCCCAAGAGCCCAGGTTCTGTTGCTGGTGAGAGGTGAACCAGGGTACATTCAGTTGGTGCTGTCCACGGATCTTTCTTTTTCTTCATTCATAGCAAGGCAGAGAGGATTGTGAGTATGGAATACAGACAGTCACGGACTTTAGCATTTAAGAGAGGCAGTCCGGATACGTACAAAATTCTGGAGCATGACTAGAGGTAATGAAGCATTGTTATTTCCCTAGAGAGGGACTTTCTCAGAAAGGCTTCGATGTTGACATATGAAATGGCAGTTAATGTTTAAGGGTGGCTGCCCACTAGTTCCGAGTGTCCTGAGTGAATCGTCCTACATGGTGTGAGGCAATTGTACATGTGAAAATATAAGTTGTTTGTATTAGAAGAGAAAGTGAATCATGACGTCATGTTTTAAAGGGATAATGTTTTCTGGTTGTAACAGATTTTGAACAGCCTGGCTAGTTGTTGTGATCACAGCTATATTGTTAGGCTTGCAAGTTGATATTTGAAATACTTGTTTTCTTATCAGTAATGTGTAACAATTGCACAGATTTGTTTTATTTCATTCTTGGGTCTTAAGGTAATTTCAATTGTTTTTTATATCTGAGGATGTGTTTTGGTTTTTAGAGAGGTGCACTTTGATTTGAAAGCTTTCCTGATCTTAGTTTAATTATAAAACAGATATGTTGCAGTGCTGTGATTTAGATATGCTGAGTTTTGTTTTGAATTAGTAAAAGTAATGATTTCAATACCGTGAATGATAGTGGATTTCCAGCTTGGGTATTTCTGAAGTTATGGGAAGTGCTCCGATGCCTGATATTATTAGCATTTTAATTTGTTGTTACTAATCACCTTTCCTACTGAGATTGTTGTTGTAAAATGTTTTGAAGGAATAATGTTCATATCATAAGGATTTTAGTTATATGTAATTACAACATACGTAGAGAGTTGTCATGTGGAATGAGCAGAAATAAATGTATGTCTTCTATATGCAGTTCATTTAAAAGTAGAAGGAAGTTTTAATAAGTTTGAATAGTATGTTTCTTGAAGTCTCAATCTATATAAGTCCTCTTTAAGATGGCTGCGTCTGTAGTGTGTTGTGGAGATATTCTTAAAGCAGCTGCATGCTAACACTTTTTATTTGTCCATGCTTTTCTGTTATAGAATAATTTATCTGATCCACATAATTGAAGAAATATGAATTTTGATAATAGAATTGATGACTGAAATTGTTTTAAAAGAATATGAAATTTGGGAAATATTTAAAATTCTTGTCCAGTGAATTCTGTGAAGCCTGAGCAAGTAAGAATACTTAGGGGTATGTTTACTAAACCATCTTAATGTTATCGGCGTTAGTTGCAGTCTTACTGTGACAAATGCCATATAAGGTAGTGGGCGTTTGGGTCTTATGGTAGCATTTTGGGTTATCGCGCGATAGAGGGAGCCATGGCACGTTAACGCGCGTTAGCCCTAATTAGGTGCGCTAACCTGCAACCACAGTAACAGAGGTGTAGCACACTGGTTGATACATTGACTGCTGATACAGTGGTCATGAGTTCAATCTCTCAGTGGGTTCAGTTAAACGGCTGTCTAAGGCAATCCATTTTCCTGCTTGTAACAGTCAGACACATCCCAACAATCTGCACTGCCAGCCAAAAAAGCCTCACCCCAGTGCCGCAACCTCATGCACCTTTTAGGGTGCACCATAAGGCACATCATAAAGCACCATGTCATCCAAGGCAGGTCATAATGTGCCCCAGAGGGCAGCAGGAAAGGTTGGCACCCTCCAAGGCAGCATGTAAGGCACCCCATAAGCTGGCCAAACCTAAGGTGCCGCAAAAGATGCCCCAGGGACCTAAGGTGACACTGGAGATGGTGCCCAGGGGCACAAAGGTGCCCCAAGGTCACAAGCATGAAATGTATGGCTCAAACACAGATGTAACCATAACACTGCACAGAGCACCAAGGAAAGGCAATGAACAAGTGATGGAAGGAAGCAGATGACAGAGCTCATGGACTAGCCAAATCTGCGTGCAGCCCATGTGGCAGCAGGTAAAGTGGACAAACATATCAGGGGCAGCTGTACCAATGTACAGGGTGATGGTAATGTACAGTGCAACAATGACAGTGTATGGCAGAGGATGGGGATACGTGTCCACCAGAGGAGGTAGAGGTGGCAGGATAAATGCAATGACAGGAGGACAGAGGAGAGCAATGCCATGCAGAGCAGACACAGGAGAGGCAAGCATGAAGAGCCGCATTGCAGAAAAGTGTGCCAGTGCAGGACATGGGGTAGCAGCCTGCACATTAGGGCAGGATGCCACACAGCTGGCACACACACATAGACGGACAGAAGGATGGATGGCAACAGTGATGAGGGTATAATGTGGCAGCAGCACAGATCTGCACAGATATGACTGTTACACGAATGAAACGTAGGTGTGTAGGACAGCCATAAAAAAAGGGAACAGAGAGGAATTGAACCCATGACCACTGCTACTAAAGTCATTGCATTAACCATTTTACTACATCACTACGGGAGTTACCATACCAATGGCTGGCTACCATACCAATGGCTGGCTACAGAAAGAGTGCACACCACCACAAAACTGACTGCTGTGACTACCAGGATAGGATAGAATTAACAGTACCCATAATGCAATTCACATGCAGAACAGCAGTCTACATCTGCTCACCAGATGGGGTATGCACCTCTACAGCACGTCAGCTTGGTAGGGGGGAATGACTGTGCGTGTTACTGGCACAGAGTACCCACAGGCCATACCAATGTGCGTGTTCTGTGCTCATCCTGAGGGTGAGGTGAAGTGGCCAGCACCAGGTCCGCAGTACCCGGGTTGGTTGAGGTGGGCTTTGTTACAGGTCTCCATCAGTGCCAGTGTGTGACAGGTATTTGTTGCAGACCCCTTTAGGAGGTCTCTCTGTTCATTTGTAATTGCCATTCATGTCTGGCCCCTGTGGACCATGATGCACACAACATAGTGCATATTCACTGTGCTTGCTATGGTCACCTGTTTAAGGAGCAGGGGTGTGTCAGGGCTCAAATGGCGACAATGTACTTAGCAGGCTCCCTCTCTGGGTCAGGGTGGGGAACATGATCTGCCCCCAACAAACCCGCACTCTCACCCTTTGCAAGGGGGGCATTGAAGGTACATGAGGACAGGCTGTGGGACCATCAACCCCAGTCCTGGTGACAAATGGTCAGCTGCTGCAGATCTGCACTTGGGACAGGGCAACTGGTAGATAGGTAGTGGGCCCAGTCAGCTCAGCTGCCCCCCACTACAATCTAACATTCACCAGCAGAGGGCAGTCAGTGCGCACCTGCTGCACCCTGCAAGGTGGCGACAGTCTGCTAGCTAGTACATAGTGTATGTTCCTGGAAAAACTGTGTGCACCCAAAACTGGGATGTCAGCACACACACCACACAGGTATGTCAGTGATTGTGCCCCAAAAAAGGGAACCCATAGATATCACTTGAAAGAAATACTGTAGAGCACTATGGGGTTACCTAGCCATGCCATGGTCACTGCTCAGTCAGGGTGAGAGTGACCCCCCCCCAAGCATGAAATGTTGCGGCCACCCTGTCTGTGCAGGTGGTGGTCGGGCACTACAATGTCCCAGCCATTGCCCTATGCCCATGCAGCCTGCCCAGGCCGCCCTGTCCGGGACATACCCACAGTACCTTGCTCCTCATTATGCACATTGTCAGGCTAACACTGGAAACTGTGCAAGCATTGTGGGCTCAGTAAGGTGTAGGCAGCCACAAAACACTGGATAGACAGACACACACTCCCACACCTATTTCAGCATTGTGCAAATACAGAGGTGGTTGGCAGCCCTGGACGCCACACCAGTCCTGGGCACAGTGCAGGCATTGCTATGGTACTCAATACTGTTAGGGTCACTCTCTGGGGTGGTAAACACTGTCAGAAGCAAACAGTGAAACACACTCCACAGATATCCGAAAGGTTGCTATGATGAATCTCTGTCAACAAATTGTGTTTAATTTAGGATTTGTTATCTGACAATCATAGCAACCTTTTGATATATGTGGAACGTGTTTCCAAGTTTAAGATGGCATTGCTGCTCTGCGCAGGGCCCAACAGCCTGACTCTCCATGAGCCATTGGACAGTGGAGCCTATGGGTGTGGGTGTTTATACCCCTGTTGGCCGCTGCTCTAGGGCAGAGGTTCCCAATTCCGGTCCTGGTGGGCCAAACACTGTTCAGGTTTTCATGCTGTCCCTAATGAATATGCATGAGATACATTTGCATACAATGGGGGCGGCGCATACAAATGCAGCACAGGCATATTTATTAGGGACAGCATGAAACCTGAATGGTGTTTGGCCCTCCAGGACTGCAGTTGGGAAACTGCTCTAGGTATTGCCCATGTTTATGGTGTATGTGCTCTGTAGGGTATAGGCATTTATGGCGTGTTTATGTTATCTGCAATAAAGGTTCCTTCTTTCTTATCACTGTTTAGTTCTGGGTAAAATGTAGGGACATGGTTTGCAGGAGCCACAACTGGGATGTGAACCTGTGACCTTCTGCCCCTGAACACACTGGCTGTGTGTACTGCACCAACCTGTTGCTGCAGAAGCAGGATATTCCCTGGTGATACCATTACTGTTAGTCAGACAGACCTTGTCTGTTGCAGTGCACGGCACCCACCTAAACAAGGCTTGGCATTGGTCTGCTGTGGGCAGATGCCACTGCCCCCTCCACCACCAGCACCCCTCCAACACCTTGCTGACATGCCCTTATTCCGGTGGTGCTGGTGGTGCGCAGTCCCAGGCCAGCCAGTGTGCCAGTAGGCAGCTGCCTATGGTGTGGGTTATCGGGTAGGGGTGCCTACATGGACATGCGCGCTTCCCCCCCGGCACCGCCTGCCAATGTTATTTGCCCTTGGGGGTACCTGCTGGGTAATATCATAAGAACATAAGAACATAAGATATGCCATACTGGGTCAGACCAAGGTCCATCAAGCCTAGTATCCTGTTTCCAACAGTGGCCAATCTAGGTCATACGTACCTAGCACTTTCCCCAAAAGACACAGGTTCCACAATGCTTGTACTGGGTCAAGCATTGATATCCTGGGTCCCTTCTTAATAATGGTTTATGGACCTTTCCTCCAGGAACTTGTCCAAACTTTTTTTAAACCCAGCTACACTAATAGCCTTTACTACATCCTCTGGTAACAAATTCCAGAGTTTGATTACACATTGAGTGAAAAAATATTTACTTTTATTTGTCTTAAATAGTTTACCCTGTAGCTTCATTGCATGTCCCCTAGTCTTTCTATATTCTGATAATGTAAACAATTGATCTATGTTTACCCTGGGACACTGTGGGAAGCACAGTCGTGCCCATGTTGGACCCTCGTCAGTTGCTGTCTTGCTGCTTTACAGTTTCGGCATTCCTATGTGCCACCTAGGCATCTGCCTAGTCCACACTGTGCCCCAGCTGCACCACAGCATGTGCCGCTTGCAGCCCTCTGTATCCCATTTCCAACATCAGTAAGGTTGCCCTTTGCTACGTGCCCACTCTGCTGTGCACGCCATAACAAACCTGCCCAATATAAACGGAAGAAACCCTGATCACCGGTATTTCAATGTGGGATCATTCACTTTGTAGGGGGACAGAGAATAGACTCTTCCAAACATGATATCTTCTTTTTTATACTTTGTCAGTAGTGTTGCTTTATGTTTCTCATTAATATCACTATTGGCCAGCTTGGTTATTGGGATTTCAAATGTGGTTCTGGTCATTTTATCTGTTAATTTTTCTTTTTGGTTCCTGCACATGTATCACTACTATCACGTTTTTGGGTTTCCCTGCCTTTGTTGTACATTGCTGATTGAAATGGTTTCTCTGACCTGCAAATGTGCCTTTGATCGGAATGGGGTCCTTAGTGTTTTTTCTATCTGGGTTTCTGCTATAATATGGAATGGATTCTCAGAGTCAGTGGATTAGGGAAATGTAGCGTACACTGCAGTAATAGCTTGATAGAAAAAGACAGCACAGATAACATATCGTCAACAAGTCTGGCAGAGTTTGTGTGTTTACAGTAACTTTGTAGATATTGTCAGTTATCTGGCGAGAAGGCCTTGACTGCAAGTTTTGTTAGAAGTGTCTTTTTAAACAAAGAATAGTTACAATTCAAGCACAGCCTGAATATAGCTAATTCCCTTCTATAACAGAACAACTTCTGTTTCTAGTTGTCAGCAGTAGAAATAAATGTGCATGATTGTGATTTTATTTAACTTTATATTTATGATCATTTTGGCGATCCTAGATTTGACAAGTGAGATAGAGGGGGGAGGAAAAACCCAAAACGATTAACAATTTCTGTATTTGTGTTTATACAGTAAATAAGTTTGATACATGATGTGTGATCCTGGTTAAAATAAAAAGTACGTGTTGAGTGCAAATGCAAATGAGACCTCTTGGAGTTTCTTATATCTGCAGAATAAGATTCTCTAGAGTACATATTTTAATTGATGTGAATGATTGAGAAGATCTTCAATGTGTGATGGCATTTGGATGTGTGATAGCATTTTGATGTGTTTAGATATCTGATGAGCTGTCTGAATTTGCATGATATAACAAAGACTAAGGGGTATGTTTACAAAGCAGCAGTAGCAACCTCCGTGCGATATCTGAGTCATGGCCCCATTGAATTCAATGGGGCCGAAGGTCCGATATCACATGGAGGCCGCTACCACTGCTTTGTAAATATACCTCTAAGAAAAGTGTTTGAAGGAAATGCAGTTACAAGTGAAAAACTGAATTGTGTGTTAAAAATCAAAAACGTTTATTTGACTAAAGAGAAAAAAAAGTAAAAGGGAAAATGTAGAATTCAAAAAAAGAAAACGTCAGTCTGGGGGTGCAGGTTATCAAGTTCATTTGTGACAACGCTTGTCATGAAGAAGTGATAGTTTGTTGATATGTGCAAGAAGCATAGTGATACATGTGATTTTAAAGAAAAATCTTCAGATTAGGGATTTATCTTTTACAAGTCACAAATAATGAGTGATACAATTTCATTATGACAAGTAAGTTACGTAATTAAACCAAGGTGGTAAATGTGTACACAATGATTTCTTTTTATGTTAGTAGAAAATCTAGAAGTACATTGCATCCATGAACTTCTAAAAGATTAGAGTAGCAATGTCCCAGTCTATTTTTCAGCCACCTGCAAGAGTCTAATGGATTTTAAATTCTCATGATGTGTATTTCAGTTTGTTATTATGGAATGACCTTGCAGAATTGATGTTTTGTTGCTAGTGGAATAGATATAAAATTGGTATTGAGGTAGATTTAAGATGTAGATAAATTTCCCTGTGCAAGAGATTAATTGATCCTTTATTAAACAATGACAATTGAATACCTTGTACAGTTGTGCACCTGATAAGATAGGTGTTTCTATTAGGCCACATGTTAACATTTATTTAGTAGATAAGAGAAAAACTGAAGAATGTAGATGTAAAATAGAAGCATGTTGCAAGTTATCTTGGTCTCCGTATAGTTAAATAAGTTGTAAAATTTAGGGGCATGTTTACTAAACATTCCTAACGTGCGGGGCCGTGCTAGTGTGCCTGTGCCATATAAGGAGTGGGCGGTTCAGGCAGAAAATAGAAAAAACAACGGTATAAGCAACCGGACGTGTGTGCGCGTACGCGCTAATGTGCGGGGCGTCGCCATACATTAGCGCGTTGGAAAGTGCAAAGTGGCGCGTCGAGTATAGCAAAACAACAGAGCCATGGTACAACGGTGAAGACACTGACCCATGGTGCAGGGGCCATGGGTTCAAAACCCCCAGTGTGCGCAACGCGAAAAGGTCAGCTGAGGCAGTAACTGTAATGATTAACATTTTTTTTAGGAGGCAAATTAATTTGGAACGGCATAAGGCGGCGCAACAGTGCTTTTTGGGCGGCATAAGGCGGCGCACAGGTATTTTTGGGCAGCAGAAGGCGGCGCACTGGTCCCCTTGGGCGGCAAGAAGGCGGCGCGCTGATAGCACAAGGCGGCGCGCTGATGCACAAGCACAGGAACAGAGCCACAGCACAAAGGTTGTAAAACACTGACCAATGGTGCAGGGATCAGAGGTTCAACTTCCTCACAATGCCCAGTGAAAAATGCCTGCTGAGGCAGTCAGTATGTATTATGTTGAGGAGTGCTGTAGGAGGCTGTATAATTATATTTTGTTATCACTACTAGCAAACGCACTCTCCCAGCATGTTAACATACGGCTGCCCCATAAGGCACATGGTTACAGTGCACTGTTCGCCAATGCAACCCTGAAGACCCCTATAGGGCCGCATGTATGTTGCGACACAGGATAATGTATAGTGCACCCTATAGGGATGGCAAAACCATAAGGTGGCCTACAGGGCCCCTATGAAGCACCCCTCATCAGAGCACCTAATGGGTATAGTAAGCTGAGGGTGGTCTTTTGCCGGCATAGAATATGTACAGTAAATAAAATAAAGCTGTGGAAACAGCCCTACCAAAGGGCCCCACTGTGGGTTTTGAACCCATGACCTCGTGGCTGCACAGGCAGTGATTGTAACCATTGCACTACAGCTCCATAGCTGTAAGCAGGCCCCCTGGCTGGGCTGCAGATAGCCTACACGTCACCTCACCGACAGTCTGCTGGTGTCAACAGGATAGGGTTAGGCCACCCGTACCCTGATGCACTGCACATGCAAATTAGCTGTCCGCAGATGGACCATAGAAAGATGGGGAATGCCACCCCCAGCAGCACCATCGGCCCTGTTGGGGGAAGTTCTGCCCGGGTGCACCCACAACAGCACCTTGTGCCTAGTAGGGGGGCACTGACCGGGGGTTTTAATGGAACAGAGTAGCCACACACGTTACATCGGCGGGGTACTGTGCTCACCCTGAGTGTGCAATGAGGTGGCCAGGACCAGGATCAACAACACTGCCATGGCTGATGGAGCCAAGCGGGTGTTCCAAAGCAGTGTTAATGTTGTAAGATAGCTAGTTTCTGCACACAAACACCATGGATATCCCTGTCTGCCACGCAACACCCCCCCCCCGTGGCAAACATGGTCCCCAAAGCAAGGGATCCACACTCTACCTTTCCTGCAAAGGTGGCAGTAGAGGGCAACATCAACCCCAGTGCCTGCTGAGGAACAACACCACCACCACCACCCCGCTCCCCAGGCAGGCAGGCAGCCCATACCATACAGCATCCATACAACACAATAGCAGACAGACAGCCCATAAGACCAGGGTATGGTAAGCTGCACTCCACCAGCCAGATATATCCGCTGGCACCCTGCAAGCCATTATAGCAAGACACATTTACCGAGCTACCAAACAGTCTGGCTGGTATAGTCCATAGTACATGTTCCCAATGGAGCTGCAATGCGCGCACCCAGAACTCGGGCTGTCTGCGCATACACAGCAAGCAGATAGATCAGGTGACCAGACATTGCCCCAAAGTAGTGGAGAAACCCATATATATCACATGAACCAAAATGCAAACTACTATACAGCACTATGGGAGGGGGGGGCCTAACTCCTGCTGTGGTCTCTGCACAGTCCCGGTGAGCGTGGTTGATCCCCCCAGAAGTACATGCTTTGGCCACCCTGTCTGTGTAGGTGGTGGCCGGACACTACAATATCCCAAGCCAACTGTCCCTGCCAGGGCCTATGCCCAGTGCAGATGCATCCTGGCCACGCCACCTGCCGGCCTATACCCATGGGTACCCTTGGCACCTCATTATGCACATTGACTGGCCAATACTGGCAACAGTGCTGGCAGTGCGGGCTTGTTGTGTTGAAGGGCTTGCAGCCAACACCCACTGATAGACCAGACACACACTTCCACACCTCTGCCATCATGGTTGCTACGATTGAGGGTGGTAAGTAGCCTTGCCCACCAAACCGGTCCTGAGCACGGCAAGGCATGGATATATGGTACGCATTACAGCTGGTGGTCACTCCCCAGGGTGTAACGCACCGTCAGAGGCCAGGCCCTGGAGCATGCCCCGCAAACACCCTAACAGATTGTTTGGATGGGGTCAACTAGCAGTATGTACGTAACGTATTTTGGATAACTGCCTGCCTGTGCTCCTAGCAAACGTTCCCGAGCTGTGTACCGTATATCCTCAGGTGTAGGGTGACATTGGTACGTTATGCAAGTGCCTTCGTTTTTGGGGTGCTGCATGCACGGTCCAATTGTTGTGTTCTGCCTTTCCAGGAGACCATTGGCCAATGGGGCCTGTGGGTGTGGGTGCGTGTCCTGCCCTTGATGGCTGCTGCTTTATACGGCACAGATTCCCCAACTCCAGTCCAAAGGTTTGCATCACACTGTTCGGGTTTTCCTGCATAGCCCTCATGAATATGCATGGGCTACATCTACATGCCATTGGGGGGGTGCATAGAGTATACAAGCACAGGCATTTTGTATGAGTGTCAGCATGGAACCTGACTGGTGTGTGGGCCCACCAGGCCTGCTCTACTGGCATTTGGGTGATTCTGCTCTAGGTACTGCCCCTGTTCATGGTGGTCTGTGCTCAGTGTGGTAAAAGATAGATGGTCTTACCCATGTGCATATGGGCCCTGCCATGAAAGTGTGTCCTTACTATCACTGTTTAGTTGTGGGAAAAATATGTAGGCGTGGGCAGGATTTGGCAGTAGCCCCAGCTGGGCTTTGAACCTGTAACTTTCTGTTCATCTGTATGACACTGTCTGTGTGCACCACGTGCACCACTGTGTAGCCACAGATTGGGTGGGATTCCCTGGACTGTCCCTGACTGTGGATCCGGCAGGACCTGTCTGTTGCAGTGGACTGTGCCAGGCCTGCACATGGCTAAGGCCCTCTGTCTTCTGTGGTTAGCAGCCACTGCCCCCTGCACCCAACATGTACTTTTTCATTCTGTCCGCCAACATGCTGGCATGAAATTCTCTCAGAAAAAGCAGTTTGACCTGATTGCAATGTGGCAGTATGGGACTGCAATTTGGGGACTTGCTGTAGGTAATGCCCAATTGTTGTGGTGTGTGTGTGCGGTGTTGGGTTAAAAAATATGGGTGTTTTCCCATAGCATACAGGGCGTGTCTGCGCTATCTTTATTTAGGGTGGGGTAAATATAGGGTGCACTGGGCTGGCAGGTGCCCCTAGCTGGGTTTTGAACCTCTGCCCTCTGGTCCTAGAGGTAATCGACTCTGTCCGCTGTACCACACTTTGGCCACAGAGGACAGTTGTAGCCCTGGAGGCAGTAAGCCTCGGCAGGATGGAGTCATACAAACCCTGCTCTACGCAATTCTACTGTGGGCATATGCACCCGTCTGGTGACAATACGTGCACATAAACCCCGGAAATGACCACGGGAAATGTGGGACAAAATATCACCACGCTGGGCAACAGTGATATAATGGGCAACCATAGCAACCGACTTTCCCAGGAAAGCTCCAAAACGTGGAAATGTTTTGTGGAAGAGTCTCCTTCCCCCCCCCCCCCCTCAGTAGACCCTTCCCAAAATTCATTTCTTTTTTCTGGAGCTTTGCTGGGTGTGATTTCTGTATTTGCCCCATCACTATAACTGTTCCCCAGCGAATTACTATTTTTAATAGTTTGATTGGTCATTTTCCTATTTTGTATTTTCACTTTTGTGCTGTGCACAGTATCACACTGCTCACGTTTTTGCTGGTTTCCCCGGTTTTCCCTGTACATTGCTGACCGGAAATGGTTTCTCTTCCCTTTAAATGCTTTTCTAATCTATTCTACCCCAGCGAGTGTTTCACTCGCGGTTTTTAAAAAAAAAAAAAAAAAAACCAAAAAAAAACAAAGTTTTTTACATGCAATTCGGGGGGGACAAGGCCGATATGTGCGGAGGATCTCTCCCCCTAAAAGCCCACTCTCCACCACATTGACCCCGTCCCTTCCGCCCCTCCGGAGCCCTTCCTCCGCCCTCCTTTCGCCGTTCCACGCCTCTATCGGACATTGCGGTGCCCGCACTTGTACGGGGCCCGTTAGTGAGCCTGTACCTTGTGCGGGGGTGACACGCACGTGTGCGGGGCGTTTTTTAAAAAACGCGTTTCTTTCTTCTTCTGTTTCTGCGCGTTTCAGTGCCGCGTTGCCGTGCGCTATTTTGCGGCGCGCTATTTTGCGGATTTTAGTAAACATGCCCCTTAGTGTTAGCAGTAGATGTATTGTAATTAATTAACATTAGATCAGATAAGATAATTATGTTCAGTAATTCTATATTGCCAATTAATAGTTGTGTATGTTTGCCATTGTGGGAATCGGGAGAATGGTGAGTTTTCATTCTGAAAATTATATATTACATGCACTGAATCTTATGGGCCGAAGACGACGACTACTGTGAATGAAAGGAAGTCAGCAATGCTACTGAAAGCCGGATTGGAGCAAAGATCAACGATTCCAGCAATGCTACAGAAAGATGTATGTGCAGCCATGATGCCTGTGCGGACAGTTACTGACACTCTCTGTCCAAGATGTGCATAGTGCAGCCCAGGGTGAAAGGCTGCTGAAGAACTTGGAGTTATCAGCGGTGGCAGAAGATGTTGTGCAAACTTCTAAACTTCTGAAAGATCTATGAAGAGCAGTTGGCCACTGCTAACTAATATTGCTTGTAAGAATATAATTAGTAGAGCCTTACTTATGTGCACATTCTTATTGAGACTTTGCAAGGGCAAATAGTGTCACATAGTTTTGATTAATTTTCAGGATGCTTGTAATCCTTTTTATGTATTGTCGAATGGATTATATAACTATAAAGACTTCTTCCAACCAACAAGATGAAGTTCATCCAAGGACCAGATGTGCCTAGGACTCTGAAAACGAAGGTGTTTCCCGCCATGGCAGAAGATTTATTTTATTTCTGTATCGATACATTTCTTTATTTATGTATTTATTTTTGTACGTATGTGTTTATTTATTCATCTATTTATTTTGGACATGGATAAGTATTATAGTGATTCTTTACAGATCATAGGGGGGACTATTGAGAGGGACGTGGAATGGGGTACCAGAGACCTTTAAAGAGTTAATATGGAAAATGGCTTAGAATCCACTAGCAGCCTGGAAAGATGTGTACCCAAAACCAAGGCCATGTTTAGCAGAATGGGACAGAATGTTTTTGCTTCTAATTCAGCTAAGCAATATATCTCTGCTTACTTTGTCCTACAGGAATTTATCCAAACATTTTTAAACCCCGTTAGACTACCTGCTTTTGCCACATCCTCTGGCAATGAGCTCCAAAGCTTAATTATGCATTGAAATCAAATATATTTTCTCTTATTTGTTTTCAATGTACTACTTTGTAGCTTCATGCTATCTTCCCTGATCATTGTTTTGAAAGAATAAACTATCAGTTTGTCTTTACTAGTTCCACTCTACTCAAATTTTATAGACCTCTATCATATCTCCCCTCCATTATCTCTTTCCAAGCTGAAGAGTCCTGACCTCTTTAGCCTTTCCTCATAGGGGAGTCATTCCATCCACTTTATCATTTTGGTTGCCCGTAAGAATATTTTTACTAATTTTGCCATATCTTTTTTGAGATGTGGAGACCAGAATTGCACACACCATTCAAGTTGTAGTCACACCAGGGAGCGATATATAGTATATGACGGCAGATAAAGACCAGTATGGTCCCTCTAGTCTGCCCAGCAAGGTGGCAAGAGTAGGTGCATTTGCCGCTCTGTGCAGGTTATCTCTTCCCATGCCTTTGTTTAGGGGTGAACCAACCACTCCGTGTAGGTTACACCTGTTTGTTCAGATATAAGAGATAGTTATGCTTATTTTGATTTTATCCTATTGCTATAAAGGGATTCACTATGTCTGTCCCATGCCATTTTGAATTTTGTCACTGTGTTTGCCCCCATCACTTATATTGGGAGGGCATATCAAGCATCCACCACTCTTTCACTGAAAAAGTATTTCCTGGCATTGCCTTTCAGTTTACCCCCTTGCAGCTTCATCTTATGCTAGTTTTACAGCTTCTCCGTCTTTGGAAGAGGTTTGTTTGTTCTTAATACTTTTTAAGTATTTAAAAGTCTGAATCATATCTCCCCTGTCCCTCCTCCCCTCCAGAGTGTACATAGTTGGGTCTTCAAGTCTTTTCTCATGTCTTCTAACACAGGCTCCAAATTATTTTGGTTGTCTTCTTCTGAACTGCTTCCAGCCTTTTTATATCCCTTGCGAGATACGGTCTCCAAACTAGTTTTATGCAGTATCTAGTTTTACAGCTTCCCCATCTTTGGAAGAGGTTTGTTTGTTCTTAATACTTTTTAAGTATTTAAAAGTCTGAATCATATCTCCCCTGTCCCTCCTCCCCTCCAGAGTGTACATATTTAGGTCTTCAAGTCTCTTCTCATGTCTTCTGACGCAGGCTCCAAATTATTTTGGTTGTCTTCTTTTGAAATGCTTCCAACCTTTTTATATCCCTTGCAAGATACGGTCTCCAAAACTGAACACAATATTCCAAGTGAGGCCTCAGAAGTGACTTGTACAGTGGCATTAGTACCTCTTCCTTTCTGCTGGTAATTCCTCTCTGCAACCCAGAATCCTTCTGGCTTTTGCCACCGCCTTGTCACACTGTTTTGCCACCTTAAGATCATCAAACAATCACACTGAGGTCTTTCTCCTGGTCCGTGCACATCAATCTCTCACCCCCTATCTCATACAATTCCTTGGATTTCTGCTTCTCAAGTGCATTACACTGCACTTCTTCACATTAAATCATTAGACCATTCTTCCAACTTTTGTAGATCTTTCCTCATGTTCCCCACTCCCTGAGGGGAGTCCACTCTTTTGCAAATTTTGGTGTTATCTGCAAAAAGACATGTTTCCATTCAGTCCTTCGTCAATAACACTCACGAATATATTGAACAGTACCGGTCCCAAGACCAAAGCCTGGGGCACACCGCTAATCACCTTCCTTTCATTTGAGTGAGTTTCATTTACCATCACCCTCTGTTGTCAGTCAACCAATTTCTGATCCAGTT
Organism: Ichthyophis bannanicus; assembly: GCA_033557465.1. Classification (NCBI taxonomy): domain Eukaryota; kingdom Metazoa; phylum Chordata; class Amphibia; order Gymnophiona; family Ichthyophiidae; genus Ichthyophis; species Ichthyophis bannanicus. The sequence continues at coordinate 495,522,502 of CM066032.1, forward strand.
CACCATCTTGGGACCCATCCCCAAGCTGTTGAATTTATTGATAAGCCTTCTATGAAGAACAGTATCAAAGGCTTTGATGAAATCTAGGTAGATCACGTCCATACCATGTCCTTGATCTAGTTCTCTGGTCACCCAGTCAAAGAACTCAATCAGGTTTGTTTGGCAAGATCGTCCTTTGGTAAAACCATGTTGCCTCAGATCATGCAACTTGTTGGTTTCTATTCGCTCTTTCAGGACTGCCTCCATTACTTTTCCCGCCACTGAGGTAAGGCTTACTGGCCTGTAGTTTGTCACTTCTTCCCTATTACCACTTTTGTGGAGAGGTACTACATCAGCCCTTCTCCAGAACTGTGGAAATTCTTTTGTCTCCAAGGATCTATTGAAAACATCCTTTAAAGGCCCTACAAGAAGTTCTCTGAGCATCTGGTCCCATAGATTTGTCCACTTTCAGTTTTGCAAACTGTTCTAACACATCTTCTTTTGTGAATGCTGTGATATCTACTCCATTCTCATTTGTATATTTGTCAATCACAGGTGGTCCTTCTCCAAGATTTTCTTTAATGAAAACAGAACAGAAGTAGTTGTTTAGCATTGTCGCTTTCTCAATGTCACTTTCCATGAATCAGTTCCCAGAACTTTTGAGTCCTGCAATTCTACCTCTGATTTTCCTCCTCTCCCAAACACACCAGAAAAGAGTCTTGTCGCCACACTTCACATCTTTAGCTATCTTTTCTTCTGCCTTTGATTTCATGTTCCTCTGTTTGTAAGCTTCTGAATTTTGTGACAGCTGTGTTTTTTTGCCTTTATTTGTGCAGCCAATTCTTTGGAAAACCAAATAGGTTTCCTTTTCCTCTTGTTTCTATTTACTTTACTTACCTATGTATCTGTTGCACCTTTTATTGCTTTCTTTAGTTTAGCCCAATGCAATTCCATATCTCTTAACCCCTACCACCCTACCAACTCCTCCTTCAGGTACTCGGCCATTTTACTGAAGTCAGCGTTTTTGAAGTTTAAGATTTTGAATTTGCTGTGAGTGGATTCCACCTTGGCCTTTATCTCAAACCACACCATGTGATGATCACTGCTGCTCACATGGGCACCCACCTGGATCTTTGACATGCTATCAGATTTCCAGATTTGCAGAAGGAACACTCCAATCCACATCGGGTAGATTAAAGTCACCCAATATAATCACTTCCCCCTTCATGGCTACCTTTGCAATATCAATAATCAAGTCTCTATCCATTTCTTTGGTTTGAGTTGGAGACCTGTAGACCACACCAATATGGATGACAGTGCCATCTCCTCTTTCCAACACAATCCAGAGCGCTTCTTCTTTTCCCCATGTCACCTACATTTTAGCAGCTTTAATATTGCTTTTGACATATAGGGCTACTCCTCTTCCTTTTCTACCCTCTCTGTCTCTTATAAATATATTATAGCCAACTATGGCTATATCCCATTCATGCGACTCGTTAAACCATGTTTCTGTAATGGCCGCAGTGTCCAAGTCCATTTCCACCATTTGGACTTCCAGATCAGGGACTTTGTTGGCTAGGTTTCGTGCATGTGTACTCATTGATTTCCGGCATTTGTTGAATGGCTTGCCTGCCTTTTGCATGGGTTTTGTTCTACATGCCCCTTCCCATTGATGTAGTGTTCAAAAGTGTGACTGTTTCCAATGTTTTTCTTTTGCTGGGAGTGACATACTGAACTTGTCCTCCTCCATCCGTCACCCCCTTTCCCTAGTTTAAATGCCAGTCACATAATGCCTGAATTTTTCACTTAGGATCCTTTTCCCTGCGGCAGAGATGTAGTCCATCAGTACAGTATAGTCTCTTGTTGATCCATGTATTTCCCCAGATGCCTATTGTCACAGCCCCTCCTGTTGGCAGCGTGCTGAAGGGTCAGGGCGGACATTTATTGTTTGTTGAAGCCGGAAACTTTAACTTAGACCAGGTGCATTATGGTCCTTGTAGTTCCCTTCTTTATAAAGAATAGTTGTGTGAGCCTTGTGCTGGGTTAAATATAAGGTTTTATTCCCTTGATGCGCTAAGGTTCTCCAAGAAGACAACAAAATTCACCATGATTCAGGGTTTCTACCAAAGTATTTACAAAGTCCAAAACTGTTATAAGAGCTTCACAGTCTTTTCCATTCAAGTAGGATTTTTCAATATCAACAGGTTAAATAAACACAAAAAGCTTCTTCTTTTCAGCTCAACAAAGCAATGACTTTTTTTAAAGCATGTCTTATGCTATGACTCTGTGAGAGATTCTATACTCTCAGCTACACAGAGAGTACAGTCCATAGGATATTCAGGTAGCAATGATTCTGATTCTACAAGGTCTGTTTGCATATCCTCTTGCTCAGATATGGTGTCTGCTAAGCCTGAGCTTTCCCTAGGCAAAACTGATTGTACTTCAGTAGTTCTCTACAAGACTTTCCAGCCTTGCTGGACCTGGTCTGGCAAACAATTAATATGGCTTTTATCTAGGACCTTCTGCACAGGTTTCCAAAGCTTTCCCCAGCTTTGTTTCTCATATCTATGGCTCTCTGGTTTACAAGCCTTTCTAGGACCTGGCACACATTCAGGAAAGGAGGTGTGAATGTACCTTTGTTCTCTGAGACGTGCGTTGCTGGTATCCCCTCTACCAGGCACTCTCCTGTTTACACTGTCTTCCCTGGAGACTTCTTTCTGGAGCTTTTCAGCATGGGCTTGTCCTTCCTGGAAGTTGTCCCTTCCTTGTAAGGACTGCAAGCTTAACTGCCTTTCCTTCCGTAGTTGGAGCTTTCCCCTTTCTCTCTCCTTAGTAGCAGGGGTTTGTGGTCCTCTCTGTATTTGTGGTCCTCTCTGCTCCTGTGGTCGTCTCTGCTCCTGTGGTCGTCTCTCTATTCTCCTGACCAAGCACTGCTTATAAAGCCGTTTCTTTAGTGAGCTTTCTGGCCCTCTACTCAGGTGTGTTTGATTAGCTATTGCATCATTACAATCTGGGTGTGTCAGCCTACCTTCTGCAGCCTCATGCCTACTCCCTCTAGCTGCACTTCTTGGTAACTGCATTCTCTGTAAATCAATTTCTTTAAAAGAAACGGAGTTTTCTCCTAACTCCATCGCTTCAGTAGTGTCAGCTTCATCACACTATATATCTAAATCCTTGCACCAGGTTTGGAGCCATGTATTAAAGTTGTTTGTGTGATGCAGCCTTTCTGCCCCCTTACCATGAACAGGTAGAACTTCTGACAATGCTATAGTGTTAGCAATGGTCTTGAGTTTCTCTCCCAGAGTCTAGAAGTCCCTTTGAACTGCAAAGGCACTGTTTCTAGCCAAGTCATTTGTACCCAAGTGGATGACAGTATCAGTTTTGGAGTGCTCACTTTTTGCACTAACTATACCAACAATTTGGTTTGTATTCCTGCTGGCTGAAGAGCCTGGGAGGCATTTGACCGTCCTCTCTCCTTTGAGCTGTGTTCCCAAGTTGATGCCTCTGATGATGGAATCTCCAATGAGTAGTAATGTTTTATTTTTTTCTTCCTATTTGATACATTATCAGTAGATTTGGCAATAAATCTATCATTTAAGGGCACTTCAGTTTCCATCAATTGGGCACCCTCATTATCCAAGGTAGAGAAGGTATTATGCAGTGATATCACTTGATATATAGGGTGTCTGTGTGTTACAGGTCGTAACCTACCAGAGCCCACCATGATCCATTTGTTCCTGGGCTGTTTGATTCTTTGTGGAAGCGGTGGTGGATTTTGTTCAGTTTGTAACCTAGAGGAAGTGTGTTTAATTTCAGCTAATTCTTCCCTTAGTAGAGTCAATTCTTTATGCATAGCAGCTAACTTGAGGCATATAGGGCAAGTTCTTAGGATCTAAATGATTCTTCTTGCATTGAATACATGACAGTTATTGCACAGTTATTGCATGACAGTTAATGCACAGTTATTGCATTGAATACATGACATTCTGACTCAGCTGTCCTAGAATGAGAAAAGAAGAAAAAGTGGGTGTAACACCTAATTAAAGGACAGAAGTCAATGTATATGATGACTATATAGGCAATGCAACCCAGGGGTGGGCGGGAACTTAAGTGTCCCTGGCCAGTAGGCCTTCTATGCACTGGGGGCACACTCTGATATCTGATGTAAAGGCTATGCAAGGAACGTAGGCAGGCTAAAGATCCCTAAAAACCTATATGCAACAGACACATTAGGATATTCTTAGGAATTATTAGAAAGAAGGAGTGGAGGAGTAACCTAGTGTTTAGAGCAACAGCCTAGTACCCAAGAGATCAGCTTTTGATTCCCACTAGCACTCCTTGTGACCTTGGGCAAATCACTTTACCCACCATTGCATTGGAAGAAAAGGCCTAGAAATCTACTTCCAGTCATAACTTGCCAAGAAAACCCAGGGGCTGCTGGGTTGCCAGGAGTCAGCATTGACTTGATGGCATTTTAAAAAAAATTAGGAAAGGAGCAGAGCATAAAATCTGTTTGCTTTTTTGGCATCCACTGCACATTAGGCACACAATTTTAACATATTATCCACAATGAGACCTAAGTTCTTTTCCAAGCAGTGACTCCTTATGTGGAACCTAAAATCATGTAGCTATAATTTGGTTTATTCTTCTCTATGGGGTTTATTCTGAGCCATGAATAGCGGGGATGTATGCCCTTCCTGGACATTCATATCCTGCTATTTGTCCCCCTTGCCGCCCCTGTGCAAGGCTCCCTGTACAAACAGCGGAGTTGTACGGGGAGCCTTAGGTGGGGTGGGAGGGGGTGGGCGGAAGGTGGAGCGAGGGCAGTATGTGGGAGGGCCATCGCCCTGGCCAATTCTGAGGTCAGCCCTGTACGTTTGGGGTATGGGGTATTTTTCTGAGGTGGGATAGCAACGGCAGCCAGCGGGGACAGAGCATGGAGCTGTACAGGAAGTTCCCCGCAGCTGGACCCTGGCCATGGGAGGCCGGATTAGGAGGTCTGTCTGCAGGAAAAGGACCATCTCAATGGTAGGCAGCATTCACAGCTCTGTAATGAGATGCCATGGCACTGCGACCCCATTACATAGCCAGGCTGAGTTAGCAGGGTAAGCAGCTGGGTGTGCGGCCGATCAGAATTGGGGCCGGCCTGCAGGTCCAGGCTTGTAGACCCAATTCTGATCCTGCAGGGATGACAGAATCAGGTCTACTGCTGTATGCCCCAATTCTGCCCGGCCACACAAGGGGCTGGATATCCAGATGTGAATAAGCCTCCACGTGAATCACTTTGCACTTATACACATTAAGGGGACCTTTTACTAAAGTTTGTTAGTTTTTTGCACTTAACGTGTTTAGCACAAAAACTAACATATGGTAAGTGCAAAGGCTCTGCAGTAACAGTCACAAGTGTGGCCAGCATATTGGCCAATTAATGCAGGACCTCTGTGCTTTGGATGTCTGAAAATGGGCATGGAGACTTCCAAAGCAGACATGTCTCTGGAGCCATTTTATTTATTTATTTTATTTAACAGGCTTTTTTATACTGCTTTATCATTTTAGTCAAAGCAGCTTACATTATAACTTAAACTTGGTAATGTACATTAAACAAGGGCATTGATAACTTGGATTCTTTTGAGGCAATGGAAAATTAAGTGACTTGCCCAAGGCCACAAGGGGTCCTAGTGGGAATTGAATGCTGGTCTCTTGGTTCCCAAGCAAATGCTCTAACCACCAGGCTACTCCCTGCCTGAGCTTAGAAATGTCCCAGACTTCTGGTGTAGTGTCTAAATTTAGGTCTTCTCCAGGCACACACAGGCATCTGAAAGTGCTGGTTTTGGTTGAAAAACATCCAGATGGTATAGAGGAGAAAGCCCTCCATCATCCCCAATATGCAGCACAATTTCAATGGTAGCAGCAGTGGGATTTCAACCCTGGCTTCCAAGTTCTTAACACACTACTCTAAACTTTAGGCTATTCCTAGACATCTGAAATACTACTCTAGGGACATCTATGTAGACGCCCCTGCAGACAAACATATTGAGCACATCCATGTTCAAAGAGTCCAACAGACTGCATCATCTTCAAAGTGACTTCCTTGGCTGAACTGACAGATACCAGGACCCGCAACTTCTTCACTTTCAAAGCAGGCAAGCAAGCTATCATAAACAAGGTGTCTGTCTTAGTCCCTAAAAAAGTTAATGTCACTGGACCTTCAGTCGTGTCAAATGCCAGTTGGATGCCAAATCCCTGCGCCATGCTAATGTTTCCAGGAGCTTTGAACAAGTGGCTGAATGGCAGCCCCACAAAAAGAGAATCATCGAAGTAGTGCACAATTTTTGGCAAACCCGATTGTTGCTCAAGCACCCAGTGCAAAAAGCTACTGAACATTTCAAAGCATGCACAAGAATTAGAACATCCCATTGGCATACATGTATCAAAATAAAACTGCCTGCAAAACATGAAACCTGACAAATGAAAGGCAGAAGGGTATATTGACAAGAATCAAAAGGCCGACTCAAAATCAACCTTCATGAGCAATGATCCCAGCCTACAGCGCCGCACCAGAGCAACCATGCAGTTGAACAAAGCATATTGAAGAGAGCATAACTCCCTGGGAAGGCAATCATTCACAGAATAAATGGGGGGGGGGGGGGTATGAGAGGTTGCGAATCAGATGGAACTTACCAGGCTTTTTCTTAGGAACCACTCCCAAACAGGAAATGACCAGCGCAGGGAAATGATGCTCAGAAAAAGGGCCTGCAATACGTCTCAGCTCAATTTCAGCCGACAAGGTCACCTGGATCACATCGTTATAGAGGTGCACAGAGGCAGTATTCTGTGTTGAAATATTACAAGCAATACCTTGAAAAGGTGCAGCCCTGCAAGCTATCCAGGCCCGATTCCCCCTCTGGCTTTCCCCGTAAGTCCTCAGCAGCAGGACAGGGAGAGCCAGTTGGGGCGAGAGGGGGTGGAATCTGGGTGGGGCAGCAGGGGCAGGCCAGTTCAGCAGGGCATACAATGCCAATTCAGGTCCCTGTACATCCTGCCATGTCAAAGGGGACATGCTACTTATTCCACCTCAAAGGTGGAATAAGCAGCACCGAGCTGGCGATTGGGCCTGGGGATCCCCCGCCAGCAGGGGCGGCTCTATAATGAGGCCGAGTGAGGCAGTGGCCTCAGGAGGCAACTTTTTGGGGGCGGAAAAAATTGCCCCCAAAAAGCCCGCCTCACTTGGCCTTCAAAAAAAAAAAACAATGAGAGGAGCCACTGCTGGAGCCGCTGCCGCAGCTGCAGCAGCAGCAGAATGAAGTGTCCCGTGGCCGCCTCGGCAGAGCCCTCCTATCTCCCTCAGCGCCGGCTTTTCATAGCCGCGAAGGGAGAGTTTCCCTTTCTCATGGCTCTTTTAAGACCGCCGGCGCTGATGGGAAACAGTGGCTCTGAAAAGCTGGCACTGAGGGAGATAGGAGGGCTCTGCCAGGGAGGCCACGGGGCACTTCATTCTGCTGCTGCTGCAGCAGCAGCTACAGCAGCCAGGTTTTTTTTTCAATTTCCCTGGGGTGAGGGGGGTTAGGACTGGTAATGGACTATGGGGAGGCTAGGACTGGAAATGGGCTGATCAGGAGGGGGGGCTAGGACTGGTAATGGGCTATCAGGGGTGGCAAGGACTGAAAATGGGTTGATGGGGGGGTTAGCCCTGGAAATGGACTGATCGGGAGGGGGGGGGGCTAGGACTGGAAATGGGCTGATGGGGGGGTTAGAACTGGAAATGGGCTGATGGGGCGTTAAGAATGGAAAGTACTGGGAGGGAAGGAATGGAAAGGGGGCTGATACTGGGGAGGGTTGCTGGAACTGGAAATGGGCTGATGGAAGGAAGTGAAGAAAACAAAAGAAGAGATAAGAAATGGCAGATGGACCATGGACCATAGACCACACAAAGAGAGCTAAGAGAAGACAGGAAAGCAGAAGCCTCAGATCGTGACCAGCATGATCAGAGAATAAAATGGTCAACATTAAAAAAATAATTTTATTTAATTTTAGTGATTGGATTTTATGCTATTTTTATCTTTTACACAGTATTGGGAAACTATCTCTCTTATTTATCTGATGTTGCACTGCATGTGGACTCTGGCTTCTTGGGGTTTCAATTTAAATTTTGTCTACATATTTTTATTTTCACTTTAGATTGTGGTTACTTATTCTGTACTTGGTGAGGGTCGATGTTGAGTGTGTGACTGAGGTCAGGTGTTCTGTTAACATGGAGTCACAGCAGGACATGCTAGGGAGATAAAGTTCCTAGATGAAATAAATGACTGCTTCTTGGAGCAGCTGGTTCATGAACCGACCAGAGGGAAAGCCATATTAGACCTAGTCCTTAGTGGAACACCAGATCTAGTGCAAGAAATAAGGGTGTTGGGGCCACTTGGCAATAGTGATCATAGCATGATTGCATTTGATTTAATTAGTGGAGGAGGGATAGTAAGGAAATCCACAGTACTACCTTTTAACTTTCGAAAGGGAGACTATGATAAAATGAGGAAAATAGTTAAGAAAAAACTAAAAGGAGCAGTTGCAAAGGTTAAAGACTTACATCAAGCTTGGGTGTTGTTGAAAAATACTATCTTGGAAGCCCAGACCAGCTGTATTCCACACTTTAAGAAAAGTGGAAGTAAGTCCAAAAAACTGCCGGCATGGTTGAAAGGTGAGGTCAGAGAGGCGGCTGTTGCCAAAAAAGCATCTTTCAGGAAATGGAAAAAAGAGCCAAACGACGAAACCTGGAAACAGTACAAGCACTGGCAAGTCAAATGCAAGGCATTGATAAGGCTGGCAAAGGGAGAATTTGAGAAGAAGCTTGCTGCGGAAGCAAAAACGCGAAATAAAGACTTTTTCAAGTACATTCGTAGCAAAAAACCTGTGAGAGAGTCAGTTGGTCCATTAGATGATAGAAGGGTTAAAGGGGCACTAAGAGGCAACAAGGCAATAGCGGAGAGACTGAATGAATTCTTTGCTTCGGTCTTTACTGAGGAAGATGTAGGGATGTTACCCATGACTGAAGTGGCATTTAAAGGTGCGGAAGAACTGAAGGAAATATCGATACATCGGAAAGATGTATTACAACTATTAGATAAACTGAAGAGTAGCAAATCACGTGGGCCGGATGGTATACATCCAAGGGTGTTGAAAGAACTGAAATATGAGACTGCAGACCTGCTATTAGTAATCTGTGAATTTTCATTAAAATCATCTGTAATACTCGAAGATTGGAGGATCGCCAATGTAACACCAATTTTTAAAAAGGGTTTCAGGGGTGATCCAGGAAACTACAGACCGGTGAGCCTGACGTCAGTATAGGGAAAAATGGTAGAAGCCATCATAAAGAACAAAATTACTCAGCATGTAGATTGTCATGGCCTAATGGGTCTTCCAACATGGCTTTAGACAAGGAAGATCTTGTCTTACTAATCTGTTATGTTTTTTTGAAGGTGTGAATAAACAGCTGGACAAAGGTGAGTCGGTTGATATAGTGTATCTGGACTTTCAGAAGCCTTTGACAAGGTCCCTCATCAGAGACTTCTGGCAATACTAAAGAGTCATGGGATAGGAGGCAGTGTACTATTGTGGATCAGGAACTGGTTAAAAGATAGAAAGCAGAGGGTAGGGCTAAATGGCCAATTTTCCCAATGGAGAAAGGTGAATAGTGGTGTACCCCAGGGATCTGTGCTGGGTCCGCTGCTTTTTGACATATTCATAAATGACCTGGAAAAGGGAATAATGAGTGAGGTTATCAAATTTGCCGATGACACAAAACTATTTAAAGTTGTTAAAACCCAAGAGGATTGTGGAAAATTGCAAGAGGATCTTTATAAATTGGAAGACTGGGCATCAAAATGGCAGATGAAATTTAATGTGGACAAGTGCAAAGTTATGCACATAGGCAAAAATACGTGTCTAGCTATCCAATTAACCTAGACAATGTGTTGTATTTATTTCTTATACCCTGCTCTTTAGGATCAGTGCGGTTTACATATATGCTAACAGGTATTTTTTTTTATTCCCTTGTCCCCAAAGGGCTCACAATAAGCGTGCCTGAGGCAATTGAGGATAAAGTGGCTTGCCCAAGGCCACAAGGAGTAGCCATGAGACTAGAGACACCAGTCCCTCTGGCCTGAGGTTGCTTGTCCCCATGTGGGAATTGAACAGCTGGCCTTCTGGTCTGAAGTAACCTGTCCCAACCACTGAGCCACTCCTCATTATGCTTGCTCATGCTAGCTTATGGAATCTGGTAGGGCTATAATATGCCAATGAAAAATAAATGTATTCAGCCAAAGTAGTAGAATGAAATTTTTATTTATTAATTCATGCCTTTCCAGTAGTAGCTCAAAGGTAAGTTATGATCAGGTACAGAAGGTATTTCCCTGTCCCCTGAGAGCTTACCATCTAAGGGGTATGTTTACTAAACCGTTCTAATGTTGCCGGCGCTAGTTGCCGCGATAATGTGAAGAATGCCATATAAGGAGTGGGCGTTCTAGTCCTAAGGTAGAAACAATATGTATCGCATGTTAACGTGCGTTAACCCTAAGTACATGCCAGTGCAGAGTTAGAAGCCATAATGATGTAGCCCACAATATAAAGTAACCTATCTGCCAAGGCACCCTATAATGTGCCCTATAGGGCGCTGTATAGGGCGCCTTATAGGGCACCTATGAGGCATCTTAGGCTACAGCACTGTGAGGGTGTTTCTGCTGGCAGCACTGATTTAAATTAAAAGAAAATGCCTCAGACAGCCTTTTTAGATTATACCACTGCAAGATTGAACTCATGACCTCTGCCTCCACAGTCATTGATGTAACCAGCAGGCTACATCTCTATAGGTACTACCACACTGCTGGCTGGCTAGAGAAAGACTGCAGGTCACCACACAAACTGCCCGCTGTGGTTACCAGGATAGGGCAAACCCACCCGTACCCATGATGCACTGCACATGCAGATCAGCAGTCTACAGCTGATCACAAAATGGGGTATGTATCCCCACAGCACCTAGGCCTGGTAGAGGGAACCGACCGTGTGTGTTACTGGCACAGAGTAGCTACAGACCGTGACATTGTGCGAGTCCTGTGCTCACCCTGATCAGTGCCAGTGTGTGATAGGTAGTCCTTGCAGACACCTTGTAGGGATGCTACCCAAGACTGAAGTGGAATTGAGAGAAATATTGCTACACCGGGAAGATGTATTACAACTATTTGATAAACTGAATTGTAGAAAATCACCTGGACCATATGGTATACATCCAAGAGTGCTGAAAGAATTGAAATATGAGATTGCAGACCTGCTATTAGTAATCTGTGAACTTTCATTAAAATCATCTGTAATACTTGAAGATTGGAGGATCGCCAATGTAACGCCAATTTTTAAAAAGGGTTCCAGGGGTGATCCGGGAAACTACAGACCGGTGAGCCTGACGTCAGTACCAGGGAAAGTGGTAGAAACCATCATAAAGAACAAAATTACACAGCATGTAGATAGTCATGGCCTAACAGCCAACATGGCTTTAGACAAGGAAGATCTTGTCTTACTAATCTGATATGTTTTTTTGAAGGTGTGAATAAACAGGTAGACAAAGGTGAGTCGGAAAAAAGTGAAAGTGAAAGAGTGAGGTTATCAAATTTGCAGACAACACAAAACTGTTTAAAGTTGTTAAAACCCAAGAGGATTGTGGAAAACTGCAGGAGGATCTGGATAAATTGGAAGACTGGGCATCCAAATGGCAGATGAAATTTAATGTGGACAAGTGCAAAGTTATGCACCTAGGAAAGAACAACCCACACTATGGTTACACAATGCAAGTTTCCACATTGGGAACCACCACCCAGGAAAGAGATTTAGGAGTCATCGTGGATAACATGTTAAAACCCTCCGCCCAGTGTGCAGCGGCAGCCAAGAAAGCAAATAGAATGCTCGGTATCATAAGGAAAGGAATGGAAAATAAAACAAAGGATATTATAATGCCTCTGTATCGTTCCATGGTACGACCGCACCTTGAATATTGTGTGCAATTCTGGTCGCTGTATCTTAAAAAGGATATAGCGTTATTAGAAAAGGTACAGAGAAGAGCCACCAAAATGGTAAAGGGGATGGAAGGCTACTCCTATGAAGAGAGGCTACAAAGGTTTGGGCTCTTCAACCTGGAAAAGAGACGGCTGTGGGTAGATATGATAGAGGTCTATAAATTAATGAATGGAGTGGAACGATTAAACTTAGACCGATTGTTTACGCTATCAGAATATAGAAAGAATAGGGGACATGTAATGAAGCTACAGGGTAAACTATTTAAGACAAATAAGAGAAAATATTTTTTCACTCAACATGTAATCAAACTCTGGAATTTGTTACCGGAGGATGTAGTAAGGGCTGTTAGTGTAGCTGGGTTTAAAAAAGGTTTGGACAAGTTCCTGGAGGAAAGGTCCATAAACCATTATTAAAAAGGGACCCAGGATATCAATGCTTGACCCAATACAAACATTGTGGAACCTGTGTCTCTTGGGGATACTGCTAGGTACGTATGACCTAGATTGGCCACTGTTGGAAACAGGATACTGGGCTTGATGGACCTTGGTCTGACCCAATATGGCATATCTTATGTTCTTACACATCTAGGATACACCAGTGTCCATTTGTATTTCCCAATCAGGTCTAGCCCTTGTGGACTATGATGCACCCAGAATAGTGCATATCCTGTGTGGGTGCCATGGTCACATGTTATAAGTGAAGGGGGGTGTTTGAACCCAAAAGTGGATTATGTAGCACCACCCAACCCACCCTCTGTGGTTCAGGGTGGGGGGGACAGGATCTCCCACCAACAGATCCACATTGTACATCTCTGCAATGGTAGCAGCAGAGAAGACCATCAACCCCAGTACTGCTGGCGAACAGGCATCCCACAGGGCAGCCAATGCAGATCTGTACACATCACATAAGGCAATGGCAGTATGCTGGAAAAGCTCAGCTGCCCCCCACCACTATCTGACATTCACCAGCAGAGAGCAGTCAGTCTCCACCCACTGCACCCTGCAAGGTGTTCCAGCCATACACATGCTAACTGCAGACAGTCTGCTAGCTAATACATAGTGCATGCTTCTGGAGGAACTGTGTGCACCCAAAAATGGGATGTGAGCAAAAACACCAAGCAGGTATGTCAGTGATTGGGCCCCAGAAAAGAGAACCCATAAACATCACTTGAGAGAAATACTGCATAGCACTATGGGGGAACCTAGCCATGCCATAGTCACTGCTCAGTCAAGGTGAGAGTGACCTCCCAGCATGACATGCTGTGGCCACCCTGTCCGTGCAGGTGGTGGTCGGGCACTACAATGTCCCAGCCATTGCTCTATACCCTGTGCAGAGGCATCCTGCCCAGGCCACCCTGTCCGGGCCATACCCACAGTACCTTGCTCCTCATTATGCACATTGGCAGGCCAATACTGGCAACAGTGCTAGCAGTGTGGGATCAGTAAGGTGTGGGCAGCCACAACACACTGGAGAGACATACACACACTCCCACACCTATGCCAGTATTGTGCAAATATGGATGTTTGTGGCAGACCTGGCTGCCTCACCAGTCCTGGGCACAGTGCGGGCATTGCTATGGTACGCAATACTGTTGGGGTCACTCCCCGGGGTGGTAAACACTGTCAAAAGCAATAACTGAAACACACTCCACAGATATCAGAAAGGTTGCTATGTTGAATCTCTATCAACAAATCGTGTTTAGCTTAGGATTTGTTAGCTGACATTAATCATAGCAACCTTTTGATATATGTGGAACGTGTTCCCAAGTTTAGGACGGCATTGCTAAGGTATGCAGGTGCCAGTATTTGGAGATGCTGCTCCGTGCAGGGCCCAACTGCCTGACTCTCCATGAGGCTTTGAATAGTGGAGCCTGTGGGTGTGGGTGTGTGTGCCCCTGTTGGCCACTGCTCTAGGGAAGAGGCTGCCAACTCCAGTCCTGGTGTGCCAAACACTGTTCAGGTTTTCATGCTGTCCCTAATGAATATGCATGAGGTACATTTGCATACAATGGGGCGGTGCATACAAATGCAGCATAGGCATATTTATTAGGGACAGCATGAAACCTGAATGGTGTATGGCCATCCAGGACTGGAATTGGGAAACTCTGCTCTAGGGATTGCACATGTTTATGGTGCCTGTGCTCTGTAGGGTAAAATATAGGCGTTTCAGGCATGTTTATTCTATCCGCAATAAAGGTTCTGTCTTTATTACCACGGTTTAGTACTGGGTAAAATATGGGGACAAGGTTGGTAGAAGCCACAGCTGGGACTTGAACTTGTGACCTTCTGCCCCTGAACACACTGGTTGTGTGTACTGCACCAAACTGTTGCCACAGGGGCCAATTATTCCCTGGGGAAACCATGACTGTTCATCAGGCAGACCTTGTCTGTTGCAGTGCAGGGCACCCACCTAAGTGGGGCTTGGAAGTGGTCTGGTGTGGGCAGATGCCACTGCCCCCTCCGCCGCCAGCAACCCTCCGCCACCATGCTGACATGCCCTTATGCCGGTGGTCTGGTGGTGCGCAGTCCCAGGCCATCCAGTGTGCCGGTAGGCAGCTGCCTATGGTGTGGGTTGTCTGGTAGGGGTGCCTACATGGACATACACGCTTCTCCCCGGCACCGCCTGCCAATTTTATGTGCCCTTGGGGGTACCTGCTGGGTAATATCCCCTGTAACACTGTGGTATACACACTTGTGCCCATGTTGGACCCTCGTCAGTTGCTGTCCTGCTGTTTTACAATTTCGACATTCCTATGTGCTACCTAGGCATCTGCCTAGTCCGCACTGTGCCCCAGCTGGACCACAGCATGTGCTGCCTGCAGCCCCCTGTATCCCATTTATACCATCAGTACAGTTGCCGTTTCCTATGTGCCCACTCTGCTGTTGCTGCACATTTGCACTCCATAACAAACCTGCCCAATATAAACGACAACAACCCTGATCACCGCTATTTCAATGTGGGATCATTCACTTTGTAGGGGTACAGAGCATAGACCCTTCCAAACATGATATCTTCCTTTTTACGCTTTGTCAGTAGTGTTGCTTTATATTTATCATTGATATCACTATTGGCTAGCTTGGTTATTGGGATTTCAGATGTGGTTCTAGTCATTTTCTATGTTTATTTGCCTTTTTGGTTCCTGCACATGTATCACTACTATCACGTTTTTGAGGTTTTCCTGCCTTTGCTGTACATTGCTGACTGAAATGTTTTCTCTGTCCTGCAAATGTGCCTAGCACAAGGTTTTCACTGGAGCTAATTTTCAGAGCTTTATTTCACGGCGTTAGTGTGCATGGATCCACTCCCCGCCCACTCTCTGCCCATTGACCCCTTCTCTCCGCCCCTGGGGAGCCTTACTCTACCCTCTGGGCTGCCTTTCTCCTCCCTCTGCGCACCTCACTGCCGCTGGAGACGTTATCGTGCGATACGTGACGTTATCACATGATAATGTTACATTTTCACGCGATAACATTACGTATCGCGTGATAACATCGCCGCTGCTACGTTGACGGTTTAGTAAACATACCCCTAAGTTTGTACCTGGGGCAATGAAGTGTTAAGTGACTTATTGAAGGCCACAAGGAATGCTAGTCTGAGTTAAACCCTGGTCTTTTTAATCACCAAGCCATTGATCTAATTACTAGGCTATAATTTCAGCTGTATTGTCTTGTATTATTAGGGATATTTAGAAAGGTTAGCATACATGAACTATGCATTGACTAGTTCAAAACCCATTCTGAGCAATTCAGGTTTATGTTCTTTGATTTGTTAATGTTTCTAGATATATTCAATAGTTTTTGTTTTGCTTCCCTTGACATTCTCAAATTTCAAATATATCTTACAAAACCATAGATATCATTTGCTGTTTCGCAAAGTCATGTCCATTTATGTGTTAAACATAGTTGCTCAAAATAATCAGGACTGATAGCAACATGGATGATTTTGCAAGGAGTATCATGTAATGATCAATGATGATCATGCATGCTGTCATGCAATAGTTGTGGACACATACTAATATGCCTGTATATCGTTGGGCAATCAATTACTGGTCAACTCACAGAGCCACTGTTGGAGTTGGGAGTGGTGCCAAAGGACTGGAGAGAGGCTCATGTGGTGCCTTTACACAAAAGTGGAAGTAAGGATGTAGTTGAAAACTACAGTCCGGTTAGTTTAACTTCAGTGGTGAGTAAATTATTGGAAACGCTGCTGAAAGAGAAAATAGTGAGGTTTCTGGAGTCCAGCGGATTACAGGATCTGAGGCAGCATGGATTCACCAGAGGCAGGCCTTGTCAGACAAATCTGATTGATTTCTTTGACTGGGTGACCAGGGAGTTGGACCGAGGGAGAGCCCTAGATGTGGTGTATTTAGATTTCAGTAAAGCCTTTTGACACTGTTCTTCACAGGCAACTTATAAACAAACTGAGCACCCTAGGGATGAACCCTAAAGTTACTGCTTGGGTTAGAAATTGGTTGGGCGGGAGGCGAAAAAGAGTACAGGTAAATGTTACCAGTGGTGTGCCCCAGGGATCTCTCCTTGGTCTGATTCGTTTTAACATCTTTGTTAGTGATATAGCGGAAGGGCTGTCGGGTAAGGTTTGCCTCTTTGCGGATGATACCAAAATCTGCAATAGAGTACACACCCAGGAGGGTGTAGATAACATGAGGAGGGATCTAGCTAAGCTTGAAGAATGGTCTAGAATTTGGCAGCTGGGATTTAATGTTAAAAAATGCAAGGACATGCATTTGGGCTGCAGCAATCCAAGGGAACAATATAGTATAGGGGGTGAAGTACTTTTGTCCACTAAAGAAGAGCGGGATCTAGGCGTGGTTGTGTCTGATGATCTTAAAGTAGCTAAACATATGTAAATAGCTGTTTTGCATGTCCCCTAAGTTATCCAAGTTGTATTTCCCTGTTCTATGTAAAAACCAATACTTGTTATTTATGGTTTCTTGTTCCATGTAAACCGCACTGATACTAAAGAGTGCGGTATATAAGAAAATAATATAAATAAATAAAAATAAATAAATAAACAGGTAGAAAAGGCAACGGCAAAAGCTAGAAGGATGCTTGGGTGCATACGGAGAGGAATGGCTAGCAGAAAAAAGGAAATGATAGTGCCTCTGTATAAGTCTTCGGTGCAATCTCATTTGGAGTATAGTCTGCAATTCTGGAGACCGCACCTTCAAAAGGATGTGAACAGGATGGAGTCGGTGCAGAGGGTGGCTACTAAAATGGTTAGTGGTCTTCATTATAAAGCATATGAGGACAGACTTAAATATCTTAATATGTACACCTTAGAGGAAAGGCGGGATAGAGGCAATATGATTGAGATGTTTAAATACCTCCGTGGCATAAATGTTCAGGGGGAGAGGTGGTATAGATGAGGACAGTAACTGAATTCAAAAAAGCATGGGAAAAACACAGAGGATCTCTAAAGGGAAAAAGGGGACTGTTGTAGTTGTTGATATGGAAGGACAGACTAGATAGGCCATGTGGTCTTTTTCTGTTGTCATATTTCTATGTTTCTATGTTTCTATATCGTGGGGGTCATTCTGAGGCACGAATAGCGGGGATGGACGTCCCAATGGGATGTCCATTCCAGCTATTCATGCCGACTCCTTTCCCTGTTTAACTTCCACGCTGGTTGTGCGGGGAAGTTAAATGGGGGCGGGGAAAGGGAGGCTGATCATCTGTGCATTTGGCTGGTTTTGCATTTTTCGCGAGAGCTGTCGGGTGGGATTCCCCGGGGGGGTTCCTTGCTCGTAGGTTAATGCAGAGCTTGGAGCGTTTGCGGCTGACACCGCGGGATCATCGGCGACCGATTACGCACAAATTACTTATATGGCTATGTGACGATTTACCTTCGTTCGTGGAGTCGCGATATGAAGCCGCACTCTTCTAGGCAGTGTTCAGTCTGGCTTTCTTTGGCGCCTTCAGGGTGGGTGAATTGGTGGTAAACTCTAGGAAGGCGGGAGAGAGGATTTGTTTGCGACACCAGCATGTCCAGATAGACGGTGGGCAGTTACGGGTACTCCTAGCAAAATCAAAAATGGAGATTGGTGGGCTCATGTGCCCGGTAGCTGTGATGAGGGTGTACTTGCGGGTTCGCCCGGTGGTAGAGGGTGGGCTTTTTGTCCATAGTGACTCATGGTTGCTGACGCGGTTTCAGGTGTCGGTGGTGTTATGGATGGTGTTGCGGAGAATGGGGGAAGACCCGAGTCTTTTTTCGGCACATTCTTTTCGCATCGGGGCAGCGACCAGTGCGGCAGCAGCGGGGCTGTCAGGAGGACAGATACAAAGCATAGGCAGATGGAGGTCAAGAGTTTTAGGGGATATGTTCGTTTTTGAAGGTGGCAGGCCAAATGAATGGCCAGGGAGGGATATGAACTGTTATTTTCTGTTACAGATAGGGGAGTTGGTGTGCGGGATTGTTGGATGCTGGGGCACTCCTTCATGTTCTGGGCTGGTCAGCGAGCAGCAGTGCGGCCAGTCGGGCAAAACCTTGGACTGGATCCTGCATTGGTGTCAGTTTCATGGCTGGGCGAGCGAGGTCTGCGATGGACGCAGCTGATGCCTTTGCTTCGGCACCATGAGCGCATAAGAAAGCGGCCGGTGATTTTGTTGTTGCATCTGGGAGGCAACGAGTTGACTTCCTAGACATGCAAGCAGCTGATCAATGCTGCAAAGAAGGATCTTGCCTTGGTGCTGAGGATGTTTTCGGGGGTTGTATTGCTATGGTCAGATATTATCCCAAGACCGGCATGCTGGGGGCAACGTCGGTGGTCTAGGGGTCTGACAAAAATCAATAGGCAAATTGGGCGGTGGGTTTGTGAGCAAGGCAGGTATCAGGTGCAGCATTCATGGGTGGAGGTGGCTTGTACCGGATTGTATAGGAGTGATGGGGTTCATCTATCTCCAGTAGGGGTGGACTTGCTTTTGAATGACTGGTAGGAGGCATTGGAGCGCATGGTGCATGCTGACACCCGCTGGTCACAGCTTGATATGGGGGGGGGGGGGTGGCACAGGCACTTCAATGGGCCTGTGCTGGTGGTGGGATCCCGGAGGTTTCCGGGGTCCAGAGCATTAGGCTACTTGGGGCGGGGGTGGGGTGCCCACGGCCCGGATAACCCCTGGAAGACTTTTGTTAGTGATATGGTGAAGTTGGGTAGGGGTGGTAGGAACTTTGCCGGTGGCTTGACTTCGGCAGGTGCGGAGGTGAGGTCACCTTGCTAATTGCATGGCTGGTGACGGATCACTTCGCTGGGGTTTGTTTGATGTTTATTCTTGTTTATAATGTTCAATATGTTAATTGGTAATAAAGCTGTGACCAGTTGCTTCCATGAATGGTTGTCTGTGTGGTTTGTGGGGACCGAGGGGGGGGGGGTAGGGGGTATTTGAAAGGAAAAGGGGTGTGTGATGGTGGGAAGGGAGGAGCACCGGTTCCGACTACCCGGTTACAGGAAAATATTTACTTTTGAGCTTCAAATGAAAATGGTAAGAACATAAGAAAAGCCATACTGGGTCAGACCAAGATCCATCAAACCCAGTATCCTGTTTCCAACAATGGCTAGTCCAAGTTGCTAGTACCTGGCAGATTCCCAAAAAGGCACACAGACTCCACAATGCTCATCCTGGGGTAAGCAGTGAATTTCCCAGGTCCTTTTTAATAATGGTTTATGGACTTTTCCTCCAGGAACTTGTCCAAATCTTTTTTTAAACCCAGCTACAGTAACTGCTTTTACTACACCCTCTAGTCCGAGAAAATTCCTTCCCCTTTTTCAGACAGCCCATTTACTTTGGTAAATTAGTATTTACAGGGGGAAATGACTCTTGAAAATTGTCTTCTCAATATCTGTTAAGACCTCTTTTCTTAAGTACTCCAAATATTTCCTTTTCAAGGCTGGACAAATATTGTCTGACAACTATCTCAGAAGTGGGGTAAATCAATCCTATCATAAACATTTTTTCATTTCCAATCTACAAAGGAGTAAACAGCCTTTTTCACTGTGCCACCTCCTTTCTTTAGAAAGAATAAAAGTTACCAAATACTAGATATTTGGCAGTTTGTGTACTCTCTGTGGACAACAATGACTTAGTAGTAAATTAACTTTTTCCAGTTAAGTCAGTCGCTAACTATAAAACAGATCTAACTTAGTTTCTGAGTATAATATAAAGTTTGTAATCTTAGCTGAGTCCTATGGGGTATAAATGTCAACTGTGTAGAGCGATCACATATATTTCAACATGGATAGAAAAATATCAGTCATGCTTGTTAAAAGCTGAATCAGCAAGGAAATTGAAATAGCTTTCACTTGTGTGGCCCTCTGAATCAGGGCTTAATCCACTACTGATTATTGAAAACTTCGTGAGTTACCCACAATCTCTAGGAACAAGCAGGAATGAGTCTTCACATATGGGTACGTCGGTACCGACGGAGCCTGCACGGGAACGCTGCCCAGCTTCCAATCAGAAAGCTTTTGGCAGCATCCCTTGCGCCTGCGCGCTGACTTCCCGCCTTCTCCAGAGCCTCTCTTCAGTTTTCGTTTTTCCGCGGAGCCGGCAGGACGTCCTCCTGTCACCGCAGAAACTTTTCTTTTTACTTACTTTAATTACTTTAGTTTGTGTTTTCTTGTGGTCGCGGCTGTATTCCCCGCTGCCACCGGTATCGCCGGTGGATTTTTGACTAAATTCTGAGAAACTTTTTCTTCAGTTTTTTGCCTTAATTTGTTGGGTCTACCAGGCCTCTTCATTATGGAGCCTTCTTTTACTAAGAAGTGCTTTCGATGTGGAAACACCTGTTTCTTTTTAGACACCAATAGTATGTGTCTCAACTGTGTGGGTCCTGACCCTTTTTCCCCTGACTTGTCAGGGGATAATTTTGTGAGGAAACCTTCAGTTTTTAGAGTTTCCCTCGATACCGTTTTTTCCTCGGCAGTGAGGGTACCCGATTTCTCCACTTCACAGGATCAGGTAACCCACAAACAGTCTGTTAAGACTAGTCAATGCTTGAGTGGTATGTCCCATGCCCAGCATGGTGACGGCTCCGGCATTACCCTCAAGAATCCATTGGCATCACCCCTGCGGGAGTCTTCGGGCTCCAAAGCGTTAAAGGGGTTTCAGGTTGTTCCTGGGGCTCACCCCTCACAGAACATACCTGAGCCATGCTCAGGGGTGGTATCCACTCTTCACCAGGGATCGTCATCAGGCATCCTCGGTACCTTCAGAACCGATCAATATGCACCGGATTGACTTCCCTCGATCCCAGTCCTGTACGGTGTGGGTATCCGCTTCGAGCGGTACCGATATCCCGGCATCGGCTTCGGTGTCGAGTGTTCCACTCTTCACCAGGAATCGTCCTCTACCATCTTAGGCGCCCTTGGGGCCGGTCGATACGATACCGATGGACATTTCCATATCTCAGCCATGCTCCGGGACGGTACCGGCGTCGATCGGTTCCGATACCCTGGCATCGGCATCGAGGTGGACCGCCTTACCCTTTGCAAGGGGTTGTCATCGGGTATCCTCGGTACCTTCGGTACCGATCGATGTAACCCAGGCTGCCTTAGTGGTATCGGCATCGCCGATACTGCCACCGGCGTCGGAACCCTCGCGACATGCATCGATAGCCTCGCTTTCTTCGATGCCGAGTCTTGAACCGATATCTAGACTCGAGGACTGGGTACCGACGCGTCCCGGAACCGACTCCTGTCGTTTCCAGATAGGCAGTTCCGAAGATCCTAGCCATAACTCTCTCATGCTCTCGGTACTACTGCAGCAGTCCCCGATGGCAACTTCAACTGCTGGTCCTGTATCAGTATCGATGTCGATGCCTGTTCTTGCACCGATTCCACCGATGCCTAGTTTGGAACCGATACCTGGCATTGATGCAGTACCCACTGCCTCTAAGTTAACATGCCAGTATCCCTGTCCATCTACTAGGTTTCTTTCTTCACACCACTATACGTCCTCTGGTGCTCAGCCTCTTTCTTTAGCCTTACCAGGGATGGTTCCCATAGGAGATCAGTCTTTTCAGGCTTTTCTCCTGGATATGGCAACCTTTCTTAATATCTCTATCCCTGGTTGTGATGCTACTCATGGCTCACCGGCACAAATGGAAAATATGATGCTTCCTTTACATCCTGCTCTGCAGGATCTCCTTCTGAGGGTCTGGAAATCGCCCTTACGACTTCCTCTAGTTTCTACAACCACTGAGGTTCGGTACAGGGTGCCACCCTCTCCAGGGTTTCAAAAGCCTCAACTTTCTCATCGTTCCCTTGTAGTGGAATCAGCACTAAGGAAAGTTAAGAGCAAGAAGAAGCATTCTTCTTATCCGCCAGGTCGTTCTTCAAGAACACTCGATGCTTTTGGTCATCAGGCCTTCCAAACCTCTATGCTGGCCTCCAGAATTCTTTCATATATTTTTCACATGAGTCTAACACTCCAGGAAGTCACAGAGAAATTGTCTCTTTTGACCCCTTTTTTTACCAGAGCCCAAGGCTACTGATTATTCCTTGCTCGTCAATCACAGCCGGAATATATCCTGGTTCCTGTCTCGTGCTTCTATAGACTCTTTTGAGTCCGTTAGCAGATCCTCTGCTATTGCCATTGCAGCACGTCGCAGAGCCTGGCTTGAAGCTTCAGACTTGAGCAGATGGGCACAAACTATACTGGCTCATTCTCCTTGTACAGGAGAAGGTCTCTTCAATAAGGAGGCTTTACGTCAGGTTGCTCAATGCTCCACTGACTCTCCTTCCACTAAAGACCAATCTAAGCCACCTCCTTCTTCAAGGGGTAGGAAATGTCCTACCAAACCTTCTTTCCCTAAGAAAAGAAAGTTTCATTCATCTCCTGCCCATCATTCGGCTGTACCTAAACAAGGGACGCCTCAGCCTAACCTGAAGTCCTCCAGCTCTGGCCAGTCTCAGCATTCCCAGCAACCATAGGGGCCGGGAATTGTAATCTACAGTTCACTTCTACCCATTAGAAGTTTATTCACTGTGCTCCTCTTTTTCAGTGTACTAACCTGTCGGAAAAGTTTTGTTCAGGGACTACAGACTTCTCCTCTTCTTACTCTCTAGAAGAGCAGTTGCAACTATCCCCTGATAGTTCTATCCCAACTGAACATTTTTTCCTTCAGTTGACTTACCCTATGGGTATGTCACCCTCCAATTACTTACTCTACCCTCTCAACCGGGTTTTTTCCCTGACTGAGGGGTACCATGCCGAAAAGCTTCTCTAGCAAGCTTGTTCCTCAGACAAGGAGAGGGGATATCTCCTCTCTTTTCTTGTCTGTTTTTCTTTATTGGACACAGGACAATCTCTCTGCTGTTTCCGTCAGCAGCTGTGCCTGCAGGAGTTACAGTAATTGTATTACTGGTACTTTTTCCAAGTTCCAGTCCCTTGTTCAAAATTTTGTCTAGCCTCAGTAGTGATTCCAAGCTATTCGTCATCTATCTTGGATCCTCCTACTCCTTTAGGCTTTCTCACATTATTCTAACCATCTCCTCTCCTAGGATATGGCAACACACCTGACTTCAGTCAGTTTGTCTCATATCTCTCCTGCACAATGCTCTCTGCAGTCTTCAGAGAAGCTTTCTACTATGAGGGCCTTGCTATAGAGCATTGACCTTGTCTCTGAAGCTTCTCTATTAGTAGGGAAAAGCTTATAAACCCTTCCCATGCCTGTGAGGGTTCTCCACACCCTCTAGCCTGGGGTGTTAACATGAGATATCAGTTCTTCTGCGTGAAAATCCAAGGCTGATGTTTACGCATGCTACCTCTGGGTCCCTCCAGTAGGTCCCTCTGGTATCTTCTCCGCGTTTCTGCACATCTGCCATGTCAGTGTTCTGTGGAACTCCCGCCTTGTTCCTTACAGTTTCATATGATCATCTGTTCTCACGTGAACATCATGGTTATCTGGTTGGATTGCCTTCCTGCATCCCTCAATCCACGGAAATAGATTCTCTATACATATCCCAAGTGGGTTCACCCTCTTGTAGAGCGCAGAATCTTTTTCTTTTATATTCCCCATGTACAATTATGGGGCTGGGTGGTAGACATGTATCTTCAACCTGTTACTCATGTCTAACAGACAAATTAATATGGATAAAATACATTCTCTAAAATGCTTGTATGCAAATGCTAGAAGTCTAAAAAATAAGATGGGAGAGTTAGAATATATAGCACTAAATGAAAGGTTAGATATGATTGGAATATCAGAGACATGGTGGAAGGACGACAACCAGTGGGACACTGTGATACCTGGGTACAAACTATATCGTAATGATAGAGCTGATCAAATTGGTGGAGGGGTTGCTCTCTATGTTAGAGAGGGCATTGAGTCAGAAAGGATTAAAGTTTTGCAGGAAACAAAATCTGCTGTAGAATCTCTATGGATTGAAATTCCATGTAAAAGGGGGAAGGCAATGGCAGTGGGGGTGTACTATCGAGCGCCTGGCCAGAATGACCAAATGGATGATGAAATGCTCAAAGAAATCAAGGAAGCTAAAAAAAGTTACAGCACAGTAATAATAATGGGTGATTTCAACTACCCCGGTATCGACTGGGTCAGTGTCACGTCAGGACATGCTAGGGAGATAAAGTTCCTAGATGAAATAAATGACTGCTTCTTGGAGCAGCTGGTTCATGAACCGACCAGAGGGGAAGCCATATTAGACCTAATCCTTAGTGGAACACCAGATCTAGTGCAAGAGATAAGGTTGTTGGGGCCACTTGGCAATAGTGATCATATCATGATCGCCTTTGATTTAATTAGTGGAGGAGGGATAGTAAGGAAATCCACAGTACTACCTTTTAACTTTCGAAAGGGAGACTATGATAAAATGAGGAAAACAGTCAAGAAAAAACTAAAAGGAGCAGTTGCAAAGGTTAAAGACGTACATCAGGCTTGGCTGTTGTTGAAAAATACTATCTTGGAAGCCCAGACCAGCTGTATTCCATGCTTTAAGAAAAGTGGAAAGAAGTCCAAAAAACTGCCAGCATGGTTTAAAGTTGAGGTCAGAGAGGCTGTTGTTGCCAAAAAAGCATCTTTCAGGAAATGGAAAAAAAGAGCCAAACGACGAAACCTGGAAACAGCACAAGCACTGGCAAGTCAAATGCAAGGCATTGATAAGGCAGGCAAAGGGAGAATTTGAGAAGAAGCTTGCTGCAGAAGCAAAAACGCGAAGTAAAGACCTTTTCAAGTACATTCGTAGCAAAAAACCTGTGAGAGAGTCAGTTGGTCCATTAGATGATAAAGGGGTTAAAGGAGCACTAAGAGGCGACAAGGCGATAGCGGAGAGACTGAACGAATTCTTTGCTTCAGTCTTTACTGAGGAAGATGTAGGGATGTTACCCATGACTGAAGTGGTATTTAAAGGTGCAGAAGAATTGAAGGAAATATCGATACATCGAGAAGATTTATTACAACTATTAGATAAGCTGAAGAGTAGCAAATCACCTGGGCCGGATGGTATACATCCAAGGGTATTGAAAGAACTGAAATATGAGATTGCAGACCTGCTATTAGTAATCTGTGAACTATCATTAAAATCATCTCTAATACCTGAAGATTGGAGGATCGCCAATGTAACACCAATTTTTAAAAAGGGTTCCAGGGGTGATCCTGGAAACTACAGACTGGTGAGCCTGACGTCAATACCGGGAAAAATGATAGAAACCATCATAAAGAATAAAATTACTCAGCATGTAGATAGTCATAAACTAACGAGAGACAGCCAACATGGCTTTAGACAAGGAAGATCTTGTCTTACTAATCTGTTATGTTTTTTTGAGGGAGTGAATAATCAGGTGGACAAAGGTGAGTCAGTTGATATTGTGTATCTGGACTTTCAGAAAGCCTTTGACAAGGTCCCTCATGAGAGACTTTTGGCAAAACTAAAGAGTCATGGGATAGGAGGCAGTGTACTATTGTGGATCAGGAACTGGTTAAAAGATAGAAAGCAGAGGGTAGGGCTAAATGGCCAATTTTCCCAATGGAGAAAGGTGAATAGTGGTGTACCCCAGGGATCTGTGCTGGGTCCGCTGCTTTTTGACATATTCATAAATGACCTGGAAAGTGGAATAACGAGTGAGGTTATCAAATTTGCAGATGACACAAAACTATTTAAAGTTGTTAAAACCCAAGAGGATTGTGGAAAATTGCAAGAGGATCTTGATAAATTGGAAGACTGGGCATCAAAAATGGCAGATGAAATTTAATGTGGACAAGTGCAAGGTTATGCACCTAGGGAAGAACAACCCAAACTATGGTTACACGATGCAAGGTTCCACATTAGGAACCACCACCCAGGAAAAAGATTTAGGCGTCATTGTGGATACCATGTTAAAACCCTCGGCCCAGTGTGCAGCGGCGGCCAAGAGAGCAAATAGAATGCTAGGTATGATAAGGAAAGGAATGGAAAATAAAACAAAGGATAATATAATGCCTCTATATCGTTCCATGGTGAGACCGCACCTTGAATATTGTGTGCAATTCTGGTCGCCGTATCTTAAAAAGGATATAGAGTTATTAGAAAAGGTTTAGAGAAGAGCCACCAAAATGGTTAAGGGGATGGAAGGATACTCCTATGAAGAAAGGCTAAAAAGGTTAGGGCTCTTTAACCTGGAAAAGAGACGGCTGAGGGGAGATATGATAGAAGTCTATAAATTAATGAGCAGTGTGGAACGGGTAAACGTAGATCGATTGTTTACCTTATCAGAATATAGAAAGACTAGGGGACATGCAATGAAGCTACAGGGTAAACTATTTAAGAATAATAAAAGAAAATATTTTTTCACTCAACGTGTAATCAAACTCTGGAATTTGTTACCGGAGGATGTAGTAAAGGCTGTTAGTGTAGCTGGGTTTAAAAAAGGTTTGGACAAGTTCCTGGAGGAAAGGTCCATAAGCCATTATTAAGAAGGGACCCAGGATATCAATGCTTGAACCAATACAAGCATTGTGGAACCTGTGTCCTTGGGGAAACTGCTAGGTACATATGACCTAGATTGGCCACTGTTGGAAACACAATACTGGGCTTGATGGACCTTGGTCTGACCCAGTATGGCATATCTTATGTTCTTATGTTCTGTTGTCTTGTATGTAGCATCTCCATATATGTCTACATACCTATATCATTACTCTGGTGGTGCAAAACCATGCCCCACAAATGTATATATATTTACGTATATTATATCTATATATATATATATGTATTTTGATACATTTCTCCACCCATATCCTAATATACATATCTGGACATATGTATATATATTTATATATATATATATATTTATTTATATATATATATATATATATATATATATATATTCCATCAACATATATATATCTGTATATATATGTGTCTGTTGGGGGGCTTCTTAAGGGTTGATATGTCTTACACACTATCACCCTTACTGTCTATACTAAATGTTTTACCTCCTAGAGGTTTTAGACAGTCTATCGCCCTACTTCGCATACCATATTACGATGCAGAAACTGTTAGGCACCCATAACCACTATGGTGCTAACATCTTCCATTTTTTCTTTAAGTCCTTGAAGCATCAAGCTTCAATATTTTTCCTATCTCTCGCCAGCTAGGAAAAACAGTGTACATCTTTATCTTTGAGTACACAGCTGTTCTCCTTGGGAATAGGGGTTTTACAGTCCCCCTCTTCCCGCCAGGACTGGGCTAGTTCTCCAACTCCGTCAGTCTTCTTCCTTTAGTCCTCAATGTTAATGACCTAATGCCTAAAGGAGTTTTCAACTTTTTCCCATAAAGCTTTCTATTGAAGTCCTGATGTCTAATCCTACCCAGTTGACACCTGGATCGTCTACTACCTCCAGGTCTGGACCTTCATCCTCACTGCTGGGAGGTCACCTTGAAGATTCCGCCACTGCTTATCCAGTAGACTCCATCATGCTTTCTACTTCCTACAATACAGTAGGTAAGCTGCATATTTTGAGTGTACATTAAATGTGTTTTAATGCTACTCATCATATATGCCAAGGACTCCTGTAGTCTGTAGGACCCTCTAGTCCTTGGCTATGCTGTTTCTTTCCTCACAGCTCCTTTATTGTCAACTCCTACCCTCCATCCCACATTGGATGCCGGGGATTCCTGGAACAAAATGCACCCCTGCTCCAGGCTCCTGCATTTTTATGGGATCTCCCCCTGGCATCTCAGCTAGGGAGTCCCCATATGTGAAGACTCATTCCTGCTTGTTCCTAGAGATAGCACAGTTACTTACCTGTAACAGGTGATCTCTGGGAACAGCAGGAATTAGTCTTCACAACCCTCCCACCTCCCCTAGGAGTTGCATCTCTTTATCTTCTCCTTCCTTTTCTCTTTCGCCTTTGTCTCAGCTTTGAAACTCAACTGAAGAGAGGCTCTGGAGAGGCGGGAAGTCAGCGCAGGCGCGAGGGATGCTGCCAAAAGCTTTCTGATTGGAAGCTGGGCAGCATTCCCGTGCAGGCTCCGTCGGTACCGACGTACCCATATGTGAAGACTAATTCCTGCTGTTCCCAGAGATCACCTGTTACAGGTAAGTAACTGTGCTTTATAGTTCAACAATAGATAAGAGCTGCTTTTCAGTGTCTAGCATTATTTGGCCGCTGACAGCAAGGATAATATCCTTTCATTTAAAAAACTGAGTGATGTATTTTCTGTTTTGTCAAGTATGCAGTCAAACTTTAAAAATAATTCCGAAACCATATACAGTATACAAGATGGATTAATAGAGAAATGAAAATGGATTAAGTACAGTCATGTTTTAAATAATGGCTCATAGAACACCAAGGCTTGGTATAGTTTCGTGATGTAGGTCATAGTAAGTGTCCTAATCTGCTCTATTCATCAGACCTTGAGGAAACAAACTATGAAATCAACACTAGATAACGTGCAACCATGAATTTATGAATATTTGTACATGGCAGGCTGAGGGATAGACTGGAAGGAGCTGCAGCAGGTTTGTTAATTTATTTTATGAAAACAAAAGAATAAAGCAAAGTTGTTTTGGGCTTAGGGCCTGTATTAAACGTGCTGGGGCCGGTACAGAAATTTGGGAGGGGACCCCAAAGTTCATCCAGCAGTTTGTATCTCCTGCAACTTCACGCAAGCTTAGGGTACCTTTAGCATGGGGGGGCCCAGAGAACTTGACTAGTTTGCCCCCCCCCACCAAGTGCTAGCCCTGTAAGGGCTGTTTGATAATAAATTGGCAGCATATTGCTGAGACGGCCATTCCATTCCATTCAAGGGATATCTCTAGGGCAAAAGTCATTTTTAATCAGAAGGCCTATGACCTAGGTAAAACACAGAAATATTTGCACATTTGCACTGCATTGCTAACATAACCTCTTATAGATTAAATGATGCACACAGCTGAAATTCCTTGTAGAGCTAACAGAGTGCCTGGACCTTTCAGCTGGTTCTTGCAGATAGAATGCTATGAGTAACATTAGAGATGCATATGAATGGTAGATATTCATTTCTTTTGGTACTCTTTCCTGAATGCAGAAAAAAACGGGATGATATACTCCTGCAAACTTTAGTGATATTAAAAATTATGTTAGATTGATAAATGCCAATACTCATGCATTGCAAATGCAATGTGTGCCTTCGAGTCAGTCCTGACTCCTTGCGACCCAGAGGCTCCTGGGTTTTCTTGGCAGTGTCACCGGAAGTAGATTGCCAGGCCTTTCTTCCGAGGCAATGGAGGGTTAAGTGACTTGCCCAAGGCCACAAGGAGTGCTGAAATAAATCGTAATTATGGGAATAGCAAAAATGAATCTAGTTTATATATTTGAAAAATCCTAGTTTGCTTTTCTTGCTCTTCACAATGAACTTAAGAACATAAGATATGCCATACTGGGTCAGACCAAGGTCCATCAAGCCCAGTAACCTGTTTCCAACAGTGGCCAATTTAGGTCATAAGTACCTAGTAGTCTCCCCAAAAGACACAGGTTCCTCAGCGCTTGTATTGGGTCAAGCACTGATATCCTGGGTCCCTTTTAATAATGGTTAATGGATCTTTCCTCCAGGAACTTGTTCAAACCTTTTTTAAACCCAGCTACACTAACAACTTTTACTACATCCTCTGGTAACAAATTCCAGAGTTTGATTATAGAAACATAGAAACATAGAAATATGATGACAGAAAAAGACCACATGGCCTATCTAGTCTGTCCTTCCATAACAACTACAACAGTCCCCTTTTTACCTTTAGAGATCCTCTGTGTTTGTCCCATGGTTTTTTGAATTCAGTAACTGTCCTCATCTCTACCACCTCCACTGGGAGACTATTCCACGGATCCACTACTCTTTCCGTAAAGAAATATTTCCGCATATCACTCCTGAATCTATCTCCCTTCACCCTCATCCCATGTCCCCTCGTAGCAGAACTTGCTTTCAAATGAAAGAGGCTCTCTCCTTAAACATTTATGCCACGGAGGTATTTAAACTTCTCAATCATATCACCTCTATCCCGCCTTTCCTCTAAGGTGTACATATTAAGATCCTTCAGTCTGTCCTCATATGCTTTATAATGAAGACCACTAATCATTTTAGTAGCCACCCTCTGCACCGACTCCATCCTGTTCACATCCTTTTGAAGGTGCGGTTTCCAGAATTGCACACTATACTCCAAATGAGGTCGTACCAAAGGCTTATAAAGAGGCATTATCACCTCCTTTTTTCTGCTAGCCATTCCTCTCTGTATGCACCCAAGCATCCTCCTAGCTTTTGCCGTAGCCTTTTCTACCTGTTTAGCTACTTTAAGATCATCAGACACAACCACGCTTAGGTCCCGCTCTTCTTTAGTGGACAAAAGTACTTCACCCCCTATACTATATTGCTCGCTTGGATTGCTGCAGCCCAAATGCATGACCTTACATTTTTTAACATTAAATCCCAGCTGCCAAATTCTAGACCATTCTTCAAGCTTAGCTAGATCCCTCCTCATGTTATCTACCCCTTCCTGGGTGTCTACTCTATTGCAGATTTTGGTATTATCCGCAAAGAGGCAAACCTTACCTGAAAGCCCTTCCGCTATATCACTAACAAAGATGTTATAAAGAATCGGACCAAGGACAGATCCCTGGGGCACACCACTGATAACATCCTTCTCCTCAGAGTGAGCTCCATTTACTTGTACTCTTTGTCGCCTCCCACCCAACCAATTTCTAACCCAAGCAGTAACTTTAGGGTCCATCCCTAGGGTGCTCAGTTTGTTTATAAGTCGCCTGTGGGGAACAGTGTCAAAGGCTTTACTGAAATCTAAATACACCACATCTAAATACACCAACTCCCTGGTCACCCAGTCAAAGAAATCAATCAGATTTGTCTGACAAGACCTGCCTCTGGTGAATCCATGCTGCCTCAGATCCTTTAATCCGCTGGACTCCAGAAACCTTACTATTTTCTCTTTCAGCAGCGTTTCCAATAATTTACTCACCACCGAAGTTAAACTAACCGGCCTGTAGTTTTCAACCACATCCTTACTTCTGCTTTTGTGTAAAGGCATCACATGAGCCTCTCTCCAGTCCTTTGGCACCACTCCCGACTCCAACGAGGCATTGAAAAGGTCAGTCAGTGGAGCTGCTAGAACGTCCCCAAGTTCCCTCAGTATTCTCAGGTGTATCCCATCCGGTCCCATCACTTTGTCTACTTTAAGTTGAGATAGTTTCTCACGAACACAGTCTTTTGAAAATTGTTCAAGATGTCCTTTGCTTCTGTTCCTATTTGTGGGTGTTTTCTGAGATCCTGCTCCTGATTCTTCATCTGTGAACACAGAACAAAAATATTTGTTAAGCAATTCCTCTTTATCCTTATCAGCTTCTACATATTCCTCCCCTGCACCCTTGAGTCTGACAATACCACTCTTGCCCTTCCTCTTCTCACTAATATATCTGAAAAATGTCTTATCCCCCATTTTATTGCATTGGCTATTTCCTCCTCCTTTTGAATCTTTGCCTTCTTGACTACTTTGCTAGCTTCTCTAAGTTTTTCCAAATTCAGATGCCTGTCTTCCTCTCTCTGTGATCTCTTTTTCTTCACTTTTTCAGCTACTTCTTTCGAAAACCATAGCGGTCTCCTTTTCCTTTTACCTTTATTTACCATTTTAACAAAAAGGTTGGTTGCCCTTAAAATATCTCCTTTCAGTTTTTCCCACTGTTTTTCTACATCCCTCAGCTGTTCCCATCCAGCTAACGACTTCCTGAGGTATTGGCCCATCTTCGCAAAGTTAGTCTTCCTAAAGTCTAAGATCCTCGCCTTTCAATGGATTCTAACAGCCCTAGTCCTAATACTTAACCACACCATCTGGTGATTACTGGATGCAAAATGATCTCCCACTACAACATCAGAAACACTTTCACTATTGGTAAGCACCAAGTCCAGTATGGCCCCTTCACGTGTGGGTCTGTTACCTATTGCCTGAATAGTTCTCCCTGTAGAGAATCCAGGATCTCCTTACTTCTAGATGATACTGCAGCAGGAATGTGCCAATCAACATCTGGCATATTGAAATCTCCTATCAGTAGCACTCCCCCTTTCCTAGCAATGCTGCGCATGTCTTCAATTAACTCTCTGTCCACCTCTTCCTCTTGTGAGGGAGGTCTGTATATCACACCAATGTAAATAGATTTCTCTTTGCCTCTTTCTAGTTTAACCCACAATGCCTCCCCTCTCCCTTTTAAGCTCTGCAATTCCAAAGCTTTACATATAGTGCCACTCCTCCTCCCCTACTTCTTACCCTGTCCTTTCTGAATAAAGTATAGCCAGGTATAGTTACATCCCAATCATGGTTTTCTGTGAT
This sequence comes from Ichthyophis bannanicus, assembly GCA_033557465.1. NCBI lineage: Eukaryota > Metazoa > Chordata > Amphibia > Gymnophiona > Ichthyophiidae > Ichthyophis > Ichthyophis bannanicus. The sequence continues at coordinate 495,555,357 of CM066032.1, forward strand.
CCATGTTTCTGTAACTGCCACTAAATCCAAGTCAGGCACTCCCACCAAAGCTTCAACATCAGGGATCTTATTTCCCATGCTATGGGCATTTATACACACTGCTTTCCATATGTTACCCCTGTTACCCATTTCCATAAAGTTATTTAATGTATCTCCTACCTGGGGGCTTTCACTTACCTGGGGGCTTTCTTCACCCATCCCCAACGAATCTAGTTTAAAGCCCTCTTCAGTAGATTAGCCAGTCTACTACTGAAGACGTGTTGACCTTTCTTGGACAGATGGATGCCATCTCTGCTCTGCAACCCTTGGAACAGCATCCCATGGTCTAGGAAACCAAAACGCTCTCGATGACACCATCCACGCAGCCATGCATTCATCTCCAGGATGCGAGCCTCTCTGCCTTGGCCTTTACCCTCAACAGGGAGGATTGAAGAGAACACCACCTGTGCACCTAACTGCTTCACCCTCTGTCCCAGAGCCATGAAGTCACTTTTTATACGTTCTGAAGTATACCTGGCAGTATCATTTGTTCCAACATGGATTAGCAACATTGGGTAATAGTCAGTGGGCTTGATGAGTCTCGGCAAACTCTCCATAACATCTTGGATTTTGGCACCAGGCAGACAGCATACCTCTCTGGACATCAAGTCTGGTCGGCAGATGGATGCCTCAGTACCCCTCAGAAGAGAGTCTCCAACCACCACTACCCTTTGTTTCCTTGTGGTTACTGATTCTGCAACTTTGGGGTACTTGAGCTCTGGTTCTTCCCTTTCCAGGGATGCTTTCACCTCCTCCACTTCAAGGGCTGCATAATGGTTCTTCAATTCAAGGGCTGGAGAAGTTGGATTGGTGATTTTGCAGGCTCTGGTGGCTTGTGTCCAACCATCAGCATTCTGTTGGCACCCATCTTCTCCTCTGCTGGAGAGCTTGGTTTCTGCAAGAAGCATCTCATCAATGTACTTCTCACTGTCTTGAATGCTCCTCAACCTCGCCACCTCCTCTCTGAGTTCCTCCACTTGTTTCCTCAGAGCTTCAGCATGTAGGCACCCTGCACATGGAACCGGTCCTTCAACTGGCATTAGGACCTCTGTCTGGACCAAGGCAGAAGCTGTAACGGGGGCAACAGCTTTAGCGATATGATTTTTCCCAGCCATTGTTCTGTTCGTGGAGCTTAGGTATCTGTTAAAGCAAAAGAGAGAGATCTACCAAGTACCAGCCGGTTTCCCAGCTGTCCTTTCAGAGAAAAAACAGTTAAATCTCCTTAATTATATTCAAAATGTGCTGGTCCAATTCTCTGTGCTTTGTCAAATGGGGAGGTGCCCTATAAAGCAAGACTACTCGCTAGGGGTGGGTGGGAGTCGGGGTGGGTAGGGAGGGAACTAACACCTGATTAGGTGTTAGCAGTTCCCAAAGCTGAGGAGGTTACTGGAGTTCAACCACCTACTGTGCTCAAGGAAAGTCCCACTAAGGCACCAAAAAAAGTAACCTTGCTTTAAAAATGTACAAAAAACCCTTTTAAGAGCTCCCAGTCAGAGAGCTAACAACTTAATATAATAAAACAAACCCTTAAATCCTTACTGTTGGTTGATCTGGAGAGCTTCTGTAGGAAAGCCTGAACAGGGCAGGGCACTGTAGCCTTTTATGCAGGCCCTCAGCTGCTCTCAGGAAATCAGGCCCACCAACTCCTGATTAGGTGTTAGCAGCTCCCAAAGCTGAGAAGGTTACTGGAGTTCAACCACCTACTGTGCTCAAGGAAAGTCCCACTAAAGCACCAAAAAAAGTAACCTTGCTTTAAAAATGTACAAAAAACCCTTTTAAGAGCTCCCAGTCAGAGAGCTAACAACTTAATATAATAAAACAAACCCTTAAATCCTTACTGTTGGTTGATCTGGAGAGCTTCTGTAGGAAATTATACGTTGAGTGAAAAAATATTTTCTCTTATTAGTCTTAAATAGGTTACCCTGTAGCTTCATTGCATGTCCCCTAGTCTTTTTATATTCTGATGATGTAAACAATCGATCTACATTTACCCGTTCTACTCCATTCATTAATTTATAGACCTCTATCATATCTCCCCTCAGGCGTCTCTTTTCCAGGTTGAAGAGCCCTAACTTTTTAAGCCTCTCTTCATAGGAGTATCCTTCCATCCCCTTTACCATTTTGGTGGCTCTTCTCTGAACCTTTTCTAATAACACTATATCCTTTTTAAGATACGGCGACAAGAATTACACACAATATTCAAGGTACGGTCGCACCATGGAACAATACAGAGGCATTATAATATCCTTTGTTTTATTTTCCACTCCTTTCCTTATGATACCTAGCATTCTATTTGCTCTCTTGGCCTCTGCTGCACACTGGGCAGAGGGTTTTTTAACATGTTATCCATAATGACGCCTAAATCTTTTTCCTGGATGTGGAACGTTGCATGGTGTAACCATAGTTTGGGTTATTCTTTCCTAGGTGCATAACTTTGCACTTGTCCACATTAAATTTCATCTGCCATTTTGATGCCCAGTCTTCCAATTTATCAAGATCCTCTTGCAATTTTCCACAATCCTCTTGGGTTTTAACAACTTTAAATAGTTTTGTGTCATCTGCAACTTTTGATAACATCACTTGTTATTCCCTTTTCCAGGTCATTTATGAATATGTCAAAAAGCAGTGGACCCAGCACAGATCCCTGCGGTAATGAAATATTAATAAAGTTTCCCTCTCCTTATTCTATCTATTATATTATCATAATTGCAAACCTCTTCCTTATGTGTCATGTATCGCTTTCTTACAGAAACAATGTTGGTGAAATGATTTGATAGTAAGCATTTCGGCTCCATATGCTGTTGATTTATGAGCCTTGGGAGATGTGAAGTACATTTTAGAAGATATCTAGATTGAATCTGGGCTGTCCAGAGCAAACAGCAATGAAGGGAGGCACCTATATGTGCCTTCTAAACTTGCTTCATCTTCACCGCAAAAAATGAATGTCCACATAGCCATTTCTGGAGATGCCCTTCACCAGATATACTGTAGCAAGGCTGGGTATGTATAGGCCATTTCACAAACATGGGTGTCCCCAAATTGGATGCCTACAGAAGTGGGCATTTGGATGTCCCAGCAGGGGTATTTCAGAAAGAGGGAAAATATATTCTGAGACTACCATATCTTGACCTACCATTTCAGCTACTCAGATGTGTGCCAATGGGCCAGTATTAAGTTTGGAGTATGTTTATCTCCAGGAACAAGCAGGAATGTAGTCTTCACATATGGGTATCGTCGCTACCGACGGATCCTACGCGGGAACGCTCCCCAGCGTCCAATAGGAAAGCTTTTGGGAGCATCCCTCAGCACATGCGCGCTGCCTTCCCGCCTTTCCAACTGCCCCTCTTCAGTTCTTCATTTTCCGCGGAGCCGTCAGGATCCATACCCTGTCACCGCAGAAAAGTCCATCTTTAAAATTGTTTTCTTGCGGTCGTGTTTGCCTCCGCACGACGCTTACTGGTACCGCCGGTTCTTTTCTCTTCTTTTCCAAAAAAACCAAAACAAAACCGTATACTTTGAACTGTTTCTCTTCAGAAACTTTTCTTTTTTGGTGCTAGGCGCCATTTTGGGCACTAGGCCCCCCATATTCCTAAAACATGGAAAAACCAACTAGTTGTTTTAAAAAATGTACTAAGTGTGGCGGTACCATTTTTGTCACTGACACCCATGATGGGTGTCTTAAACAGGGCCGGCCCGTCCATTGAGCGAAAATGTTTTTTGCACAGGGCCCCGCGTTTCAGGGGGCCCCGCGCAAAAAACATTCTGATTTAAAAGTAAAATTTAAAATAAAAAAAAGAAAAGCTGTCAGCTGTCTGCTGCCGCTGCCGGGACCGCCGCGGCAGAATCGAGTGTGCCGCGGGGCCCCCCCTGCACGGCAGAGCCTGCCCTCCCCTGTATCAACTCTCTCTTTCAGCTGCAGTCACACGCGCCGGCTTTCAGAGCGCGAGGGGAGAGTTTCTCCCTCGCTGCTCTGTTAAGCCCGCGGGAGCTGATGGGAAGTTCCCATCAACCCCCGCGGGCTTAACAGAGCCGCGAAAGGGAAACTAGTCCCTTCGCGCTCTGAAAGCCGGCACGTGTGACTGCAGCTGAAAGAGAGAGCTGATACAGGGGAGGGCAGGCTCTGCCGTGCAGGGGGTGCCCCGCGGCACACTCGATTCTGCCGCGGCGGTCCCGGCAGCGGCAGCAGACAGCTGACAGCTTTTCTTTTTTTTATTTTAAATTTTCCCTGGGCTGGGCTGGGCTGGGCTGGGGGTTAGGAGTGGTGATGGGCTATGGGGGAGCTAAGCCTGGATATGGGCTGATGGGATTAGGACTGGAAGTGGGCTGATGGGGGGTTAGGACTGGTAATGGGCTATGGGGGGCGTAAACTGAAAATTGGGTGATGGGGGGTTAGGACTAGAAATGGGCTGATGGGATTAGGACTGGGAGTGGGCTGATGGGGAGGTTAGGACTGGTAATGGGCTATGGGGGGGTCTTAAACTGAAAATTGGGTAATGGGGGGTTAGGACTGGAAATGGGCTGGTGGGATTAGGACTGGGAGTGGGCTGATGGGGGCTTAGGACTGGTAATAGGCTATGGGGGGCTAGGACTGGAAATGGGTGGGTGGGAGGGGTTGCTAGGATTGCAAATAGCTGATGGGGAGGGGGGCTTGGAATGGAAATGGGCTGAGTGGAAGGGGGCTTGAAATGGAAATGGGCTGAGTGGAAGGGGGGCTTGGAATGGGCTCTTAGGGGAGGGAGCTAGGACAGGAAATGGGCTGATGGGCTAGGATAGGACTGGGAATTGGGTGTTGGGGGGAGCTAAGATTGGAAATGGGCTGTGGTGGGGGCTTGGATTCAAATGGACTCATGGAGGGGCTAGAACTGGAAGTAGGCTTATGGGGGGCTTGGATTGGAAATGGGCTGAGTGGAGGGGAGCTAGGATTTGACATGGGCTGATGGTGGGGCTAGGAAAGGACTAGAAATGGGCTGATGAGGGGACTCGGATAGGACTGGAACTGGATGGGGGAGCTAGGACTGGAAATGGGCTGATGGGGGGCCAGGACTGGAAATGGGCTGATGCAGGGACTAGAAGGGAGCGGATACTGGGTGGGGCTGGAACTAGAAGGGAGCTGATGTTGGGGGAGATTAGAAGGGGATGGGGCTGGGAGAGTGAAATGGAGAGGGGAAAAATATTTTGTGTCGGAGTGAAGAAAAATCTACAATTGGCGGGGTATTGGGAGACTAAGGGCTATGTTTACTAAACGTGAATAACGCGCGTAGTATGACGTTAACGACCGTAAGTGCCGTATAACGCGCGTACCGACGCGCTAACGACCGTTAACGTCATACTACGCGCGTTAACCGTAGTTAACGATCGTAAAGCTCCGCGGCGCGTTAAAACAGCGCAGAAGGTGGAGAGTGGGCGGAGAGAAGGGGTCAATGGGCGGAGAGTGGGCGGAGAGAGGCTCCCCTCATACTAACGCGCGGAGTGTCAGAGCTCACCTCCAACGCAAATGAAAACCTGTCGTTAAAGGCATTTAAAGGGAAGAGAAACCATTTACGTCAGCAATGTACAGAAAACCGGGGAAACCCACAAAACGTGAGCAGTGTGATACATGTGCACAGAACAAAATATCACATAAAACGTTAAAAATGACCACAAGAAACATTTTAAAAAGCAGAATTCAGCTGGGCAACAGTGATAGCAATGGGCAACAAGGAACAACACTCCCTGGAAAGCACCAAAATAAAAGGAAATGATGTGTGGAAGGGTCTACGCTCCGCAGACCCTTGCAAAGAGCATTACATTGTAAAGGAGCTGTCCTGGGTGTGTGGTGTAATGTTTCCCAATGATATCATTGTTGCCCAGCTTGGTTATGGGTGTGTGCCCCTTTTGTGAGGTCATTTCTGCGGTTTATGTGCACCTTTGTCTGCATACAAGGTAAATGAGGCCACAGTAAACCTGTTGCAGAGCAGGGTTTCTGACTCGTCAGGCCGGTTTAACTAACTCCAGGGACTGCACAGTCTCTGTGGCCACAGTGTGGTGCAACAGACACAGCCAGTGCCTGTAAGACCAGAGGGTCACAGGTTCAAATCCCAGTTGGGGCTCCTGCCAACCCAGTCCCCATAGTTCTACCCACCACTAAACAGTGATGGTAAAGACACTCCTGTAGTGCAGAGAACATACGCATGGCCTATATTTTACCACACCAAACACAGACACCAGAAACAGGCACATTACCTATAGCAGAGTCCCGCAAATGCAGTCCTGGAGGGCCCCACAACATTCCGGTGTCATGCTGCCTCTAATAAAGATGCCTGTGCTGCATAGCTATGCACCACCCCCATGGTATGCAGATGTAGCTCATGCATATTTATGAGAGACAGCATGAAAACCCAAACAGTGTGTGGAACACCAGGACTGGAGTTGGGGAAACTCTGCCGTAAAGCAGCAGCCAACAGGGCCACACACCCACCCACAGGCCCCATTGGCCAATGCCAGCTGGAGAGGCAAGACATTGGGCCCTGCCTGTATCTCCCAATACTAGCAGTTGCATACCTTAGCAATGCCACCCTACACCTGGGTATATGGTACACAGCTATCAAACGTTTCCTCTGATAACTGGCAGATATCAATTCCTACGTTAAGCACATTTTGCTCATTGAGCTCCACCATAACAATCATTCTGATGTCTGCGGTGTGTGTGCTGCAGGTCTGGTCTCTGACAGTGTTCACAACCCTGGGGAGTGACCCCCCAACAGTCATGTGTACCATATCCATGCCTGTACTATGCCCAGGACTGGTGTGGTGGTATGGCTGCTGACCACCTCTATAGTAGCACAATGCTGGCATAGGTGTGGGGGTGGCTGTCTGTCTATCCAGTGTGTGGTGGCTGCAAACACCTTCAACAGCCCACACTGCCAGCACTGTTGCCAGTATTGGGCTGCCAATGTGCATAATGAGGAGCAAGGTACCATGGGTATAGGCCGGACAGGGTGGCCTGGCCAGGGTGCATCTGCACAGGGCATAGGGCAGTGACAGGCACATTGTAGTGCCCGGCCACCAACTACACAGACAGGGTGACCTCAGTATATCCTGCTGAGAGATCACTCTCACCCTGACTGTGCAGTGACCACAGCATGGCTAGGCACTCCCATAGTGCTATCTAGTATTTCTCTCATGTGATACATATGGGTTTCCTTCTGGGGCCCAGTCACTGATGTATCTGCCTGCTGTGTATGCTGACATCCCAGTTCTGGGTGCAGGCATCTCCACTGGGCACTAGCAGACTGTTTGCAGCTGGTAGGTGTTGTGATGGAGTGGCTTGCAGGGTGCAGTGGCTGATGGCTTGCACCAGGGGAATATCAGATAGTGGTGGGGTGCAGCATACCATATCCAGGCCTAATGTCTGTCTGCTATTGTGTTATGGCTGTGTACAGAGCTGCATTGACTGCCCTGTGGGGTGTCTGTTCCCCAGCAGGACTGGGGTTCATGTTCCCCTCTACTGCCACCGTTGCAGCACGGTAGACTGTGGATCTTTTTTTTTTTTTTTTTTTTGAAAGCTTTATTTAGTCCACCATAAAATCCAAAAAACATTTAAACAGACGGCCCCACGGGGAGGGTTTAATCTTAGCCCCCCCCGGTGGCAACAGAAAGATAATACAATAGGTGGGCATTTTACATTATATCCCAACCCCCCTTCTCCCATCCCCCTCCCCTCACCCACCCACCCACCCTCACTCCATTACCGACTGCATAAGCCAATTATCATCAAAGCTGTAAAGCAGCTATTGCCTACCCACTACTCAAGACCTCCATCATTCAGCTCCCCCCTTGGAGGGTTGCATTACGGCTGTGGGGTCCCAACTGCTGAATATATGGCTCCCACACTGACAGAAAAACTGTCCAGCGCTTGGCACTGCCCCGCGCCAACCAACGCTCCGTTAGCATTAATTGATGAAAGTTATTCCGCCATTCACTAAAAGTAGGCAATTGGCGTTCCCGCCATAGCCGGAGAATCGGCCCTTTACCCACCAGACAGGCCTTCCGCACCAGCAAGCTCTCACCAGCCTTCACTGGTCCAGGGGTCGGCAGTTGGTCAAGTGCCACAAATAGGCCGGTCCAATGTAGCCTTCGCTGCAGCAGCGTGCAAAGGAATCTGCATATCCGTGCCCAGTATGCCCGTATTCCCCGACAACCCCACCACATGTGTAGGAGAGTAGCTAAGGACTCCGAACAACGTGGGCAGGAGCCATCCGTGTCCAGCCGACTGCGCAATGCCCGCCACGGCGAAAAATGAGCCCTAGTCACACACTTAAATTGAATCTCACGCCAACGCACTCCTTGAACTAGTCGGCTAATCCGTTTCAATGCCGTCAATACCAATCCCGGCTGTACGTCCACTCCCAATTCGGTCGCCCAAGCTCTTTCGACTCCACTATAGTCAGGGAGGGGGCGGTTTGGTAGCACTCCAAATTATGTTTCAAATTGGAAATCGACGCCGGGCGCTCCTCTCCCAGCCGAAAAAATTCCAAAATACGAGCTGAGCGCTCAGCCTGTAGCGCTGCGCGCGGCAGTGCAGCCACATAGTGGGAGGCTTGTATGTATGCAAAACAATGCGTGTCGGGGAGATCGTATTCCCGACCCCGAGCGTTCGGAATGATTTACAGTTTCCCGTTTGGTCTACCAAGTGCCCTATCCACCGGAGGCCACGTAGCCACCAGTCCCGAAACACCGCAGTCTCGGACCCTGGAGTGAATTGAGCATTGCCCTGCAGTGGCAACCAACAAGACACCTTCCACGTTTCCCGCCAATATTTGTTAAGTTGTTGCCATGTGCGTCGGGCCGAGTCCACTAATGGACTCCGTCGGCTAGTACCTGTGAAAACCGTGGATGTGCCATGCAAAGACGCCAGGAGAGTCGCAGGGGCCACCAAACACTCCTCTAAGGACCTAGGCGTATATACTTCCGTCTCCCCTAGCCAATCACCCAGGTGTCTCGCTTGACAGGCCAATGCATAGGTCTTCAAGTCTGGAAGGCCCATACCGCCCTCTCGCCATTTTCCAAGCATGCGATTCCATGAGACCCGCGCCCGCCGCCCTCGCCAAAGAAAGCGCTTAAGCAGAGCCTCCATTCTACACAAGTCCCGTCGAAGCAACCAAACTGGCAGGGTCTGCAGCCAGTACAAGATTCTAGGTAGAACTATCATTTGCACTGCCGCTATCCTCCCTGCCAGTGACAGCGGGAGGGGTCCCCACGCACTTAACTGCACTGCCAACTGCCGCAGTATCCGATCTAGGTTACGCCGGTATAAGTCCTGGGGGTTTCCAGTCAATGTTATACCCAAATAGATAAATTCTTTGTCTGCCCACCGCAAAGGGAAGGATCCCCTCCAAGAAGTTCGGAAATGCCCCAAGACATCTACTACTTCCGACTTATCTTTATTAATGCGCAAGCCTGCAATTGCTCCGAACCGCTGGAACTCGTCTAAAAGCGATTGTAAGGAGGTGGCCGGAGACGTCAAATGGACTAGCAGGTCATCAGCGAAGGCTGAAATAAGGAAGGTTTGCGACCGTAGCCCCACTCCCTGTATCTCTCCCGAAGTTACTATGGTACGAATCAACGGGTCTAGGGAAAGAACAAAGAGCAAGGGCGATAGAGGACAGCCCTGCCTTGTACCCCTTCCCAACGTGAAGTCGTCCGAGATGAGGGCCGTTGCACAGTATGCCCGCCGTCGGTGAGATGTACAAACTTTGCACCATTTTACAAAAATCCTCCCCAATGCCGTAGCGCGGTAGCAGCCTCCATAGATAATACCAGTCCACCCTATCAAAGGCCTTCTCTGCATCGAAGCTAATCAACAACGACGGAATATTGTGAGCATGCACCCACTCCAAGGAGGCCAAAATCTTCCGGAGGTTTCGTACGGCGTGGCGGCCTTTCACAAAGCCCACCTGTGCTTCGTGTATTAGATCGCCTAAGACCCCCGCCAGGCGGGTCAGCCAGAACTTTCGCCAAAAGTTTAAGATCGAAATTGAGTAGGGATATGGGTCGATATGAAGCTGCCTGCATCGGATCTTTACCCGGCTTCGGGATCAAGGTAATATATGCGTGATTACGCCCCCAGCAGAATGCCCCTTGCTCTGCCCTGGTGGCATAGACCTCTCGCAGGAGTGTGCTTACCCCGTCTCCTAAGATCTTGTAGACTTCGGCCCCGAATCCGTCCGGCCCTGGTGATTTATAACACTGGGCCGCAGATATTGCGGATTGTATTTCCTGTATGGTAATGGGTAAGTCTAGAACCTCCCTCTGGGCTGAAGTAAGTTGAGGCAGTTCCAAGTCCGCAAAGTAGTCCCGCATCCCCTCAGGGGAACCAGCCGTGGTTTTATATAAGTTTTGAAAAAAGGTGCGAAAAATCTCCGCGATTCCTTTGTTCTCTTTATGCATATGTCCCTGGCCGTCCTTTAGCGCCGCTACATGGGCAGGACGCCGTCGGGCCCGCAAACATCGTGCCAGCAACTTGCCTGGTTTGTCACCATAGCAGTGCAGACGGAACCGATAAAACAGAACCGATTTCTTTGCTCGCTGATGCAAGAGCTCGTTAAGCTCGGTCTGGGTTTCCCATAGCGCCTTCTTATTAGACAGCGTATACGTGTGGGCACATCGCCGCCGTAGTATGGTGACTCGACGCTCAAGTTGTACTATACGTTCTGCCATCAGCCGGCGCCGTCTCGCGGCATAACCTATGATGTCCCCGCGAAGAACCACCTTTGCCGTTTCCCAGTCCAGTTCGGGGTCGTCTACATGAACCTGGTGATTGCCAAGAAAGTCTGCCCATCTCTGACGGATAAACTGGCGAAACTGCCCATCCGAGTAAAGCTCTAGGGGGAATCTCCACATGCGTGACCGATTAGTGTCCCGCCCCCAATGTAAGTCAAGCCACACCATCGCGTGGTCTGATATTTCGGAAGGACCAATCTGTGCATCCTCGGTGTGTGTAAACAAAGTCCCCGAGAGCATTACATAGTCAATACGGGCACTGGAACCATGCGCTCGAGATTGATGGGTATAGTCTCTTTCGGAGGGGTGCAGGACCCGCCAAGGATCAATTTAAACCTAGTCTCCGACAAAACCGCAACAGCGTCTGGGAAGGTGCTATCCTCTCCCGCCCGCCTCCTCTCCTAGAAGTGTCCAGATTCCACATTCAGGACTCCATTAAAATCCCCACCCAAAATCACCGGGCACTCCGGAAGCTGCTCCACCCTTGATGCTAGACCATTGTAGAAACCCGGGTCAACCACATTGGGACCATAGAGATTTCCCAGAATCACCGGTTTACCGTCTAAGTGACCATATATCACCAGGGAGCGACCAGTATTATCAGCAAGGACCGTCTCCTCTACGACTCGTATGCGTTTATGAATCAGAATCGCTACGCCTCCCTTATGCCCCTGGGCGGGGGACCCCCATACTCGGCCCACCCAGTTCCGACAAAGCTTGCTATGTTCAGCGGCCGTCTGGTGGGTTTCTTGAAGAAGTGCAATGTCACACTTATGTCGAGCCAGTGCTTGCAATACCTTGTGCCTCTTAATAGGGTTTCCCAGTCCACAGACATTCCAGGTGATTATTCTCAAAGCGCCGGGGCAGTGCCAAGGTGCCACCACAGAATCACTTCCAGGTACTGCAGAGGGACACCCCAAGACTGGCATCCCCCCCCATCTGTAGGTAGGCAAGTATCCCCTCTAGTAGCATTCAATGGAGTGTACCCCCTCCCCTCCCCTTGTCCCTCCCTCCTCCCTCCCCCCCGGTCCCTCCCCCCCCCCTCGCCCCCCCATCTCCCCACCCCTCCACGCTCTCCCGTCCAGTCATAGCCTGGACTACTTCCTATGGCAGACGGGTTCGCCCCTCTAACACTTCCCCCTCTCTAACAAGTAGGATAAAGAGAGAAAGGAGACACAGAGTCTCCGCTACAAGCCCCGGTGCTGGGGCTCCCACAGTCGGTGCTAGCACCCCCACTCACCTGCTCCCACGTTGTCCCCGCCCACCCCCACCCAGATGACCTCCCAACTCCTCCGCCCTCCCCCCCATCAATACATGCATCCCTGCTTTATCGAGGCCAATCCTCTCTACTCTCCCGGCTGCCCCCCTTGCCTCAAATCGAACCCCACCTGTAAGGGGAAGAAAAAAAAAAGGTGGGGGGGAGAGGAGGGCGGGTCAAGCAGGAATACAAGGGCAGAGACAATGCAAGGAGGGAAATAACCAGGGAGCCAGCAATGCAGCAACAATTATAACAAAGTAATCCTTGCAACAAAAATAACATGGATACAATGTCTCTCCTGGCATGAACAATGTTACCAAGGCAGTGAGACGTTGCATCCCAGCGTAGTACACTATATAAAAGGCAAAACCCCGGAGTTCTCCCATGACAATGGAAGCTGCAGGAAGCCGCCAGGAGCCCATCGGCCCTGGGGGCTCCAAACCCCCCCACTACACAAGGGGAGGCGTAACTCACTTCCAGTCCATCATGTAGCAGCTAGGGAGCCGATTGATCAGGCAGAGAGTCCAGATAAGTAGTCGCCTCTTCCAGGGTCGCTAGAATGCGAGTGTGGCCTTGGTGATCAATCCTCAGCCGGGCCGGGTAGAGGAGTGAAAAGCGAATGCCGCGGTTGAACAGCTGGGTGCAGATCCCCGAAAATGCCCTTCGCTGTTGACTGACGAGGACCGAGTAGTCTTGGAATACTAAGATCGGCTCGATATCCTGTTGATTCCGCCGTCGGCCCCTTGCCGCCTTTAACACCTCCTCTTTCTGTCTGTAGTCGAGAAAGCGGGCGATTACTGCCCGAGGTTTCCTGGCCTGCTCTCGTCTTTGGCCTAGCCGATGTGCCCGCTCCAGCTTGAGAGATTCACCTCTCAGATTTGGCAGGAGGCTTCCAATCCAGGATTGTAAATAGTCAAGCAGGGCACTATCAGCGACACTTTCAGGAACACCGATGAATCTCAAGTTTTTTCGCCTACCTCGGTTCTCCAGTTCATCGAGTTTATCCCCTTGCTGCTTCACCAAAGTCTCTAGGGCGGCCACTTTGGCCACCACCGAGTTTTGCGTGTCTTCCCACATCTGACACCCTTGTCTCAACTTGCTCCAGTCGCTCCTCCACCGCCGTGAAACGTTGTCCAAGCGACTGGATCTGCTCTACCAAGTCCTGGAAACGTGTGCTGAGCGCCTGCAATACTGCCGCACGACCTCAGCCACTAAGTCTGGCGGGGTGTCTGGTTTCGGGCTGGATGGTTGGTCTTCTGCCGTTTTTCCCCCCGTAAGGCGGGGTCTCTCTTTCGCGGAGCTTTAGATGCCATTGGGTTAGCAGTGGTATATGCACCCCGTCCCACGCAGGGCCCCGCTCTCGCAGAACAGCAAAGATAGAGCTGTGCAGTGCAAACCCACAGCTGCAAGAATTTGAGGACGCTGATGAAGGGTTATCTGCCCAAACCAGGCAGGGACGGCCGTGAGCCCATAGACCCAATCCCCCAGGAGGATACTGATGGATGGGGCAGTAGAAGGAGTATCCTACCACACTCAGGCGTGCTTTCTCTCTCTTAGACTCCAATGTCCGCTGTTGTCAGGCAGGGGGGGGCCGCCGATCTCCTCGCTGCCCGAGGTCTTTCAACTAGTGTGGGGAAGCGCTGTGCCCCGGCGAGAGAAGGGTTTAATTTCCGTAGCTTTGGCGGCAGCTACTCTCCTCGTGCTGGCAAAAATGATCCCAGGCCTCCGCTCCGCTGATACCCAGCGCCCCCAGAAGGAACAACTAGTCGTGGAGGCGGGAGAGGGGACGGGAGCGCTGAAACGCGCCTCGGATCTCCTCCTCCCTGGTCCGATCCGGTTGAGTCAGGCACTGGTCTCTCCTCGGCTGCGAGTTCAGCCCTCCGTGAGCGTAGCGCTGCTACTGGCGGCGGGGGACTGTCCGGGCGCACCTCGTCCCGCTTCTTGGCAAAAGAAGTAGCCTGCCCGGATCGCGCGAAGCTAGGCCACCACGTGCTGATCCGAGACGGAGGTGAGCAGTGGCAAGGATGCCCAAGCGTACCCCCGGCTTACTTGCAGGATAGCCCGCGATCTTCTCTGCTCGGGTAGGAGTGGCTGCAGGTCCTTCCGTGCCTTCAAACCCCGGATCCTGCACAAGGAGAACCGAGGATGGCGGTGGGGGAAGTGCCCGAGTGGCCTCCACACGCTCCCCTCTCCGCTGACCTTTCCTCCCCCGGATGGCCGCGAATCGCTTCAGCGGCAGCGGATCAGAGCCCCCGGCAGGGAAGAATCAGCACCGGTAGGAGAGAGGGAGTTTTCTTTAGTTCTTGCAAGATTTGTAGCGGTTTTGTAGGGGCGGTTGCCCGGAGCTGATCGTAAACCGTCCGATCAGCTCATTGCCCAGACCGGAAGCCCCCTAGACTGTGGATCTTTTGATAGGAGACCCTGTTTGCCTCCCTCAGCCCTGGGGGAGGGGTGTGGTGGTGGTGCATGGGGGCTGTACCTGACTGAAACAGACAGAGATGTCCAAGGTGTTCCGGCAGACACTACCTATCTCACACAGTAAACACTGCTTTGGACCTGCGCCATGGCCGGTGCTGTGGACCTAGTGCTGGGCGCCTCACTGCACCCTCAGGGTGAGCACAGTACCCGCACAATGTGACGGTGTGTAGCTGCTCTGTGCCAGTACAACACACAGTCGGTACCCCCTACCAGGCCGAGGTGCTGTGGGGGTGCATTCCCCATGGTGTGTATCTGTGGACAGCTGCTTTGCATGTGCAGTGCATCATGGGTGTGACTGGCCCAATCCAACCCTGTGAAACACCAGCACCTGCTCAACAAGCTCTGATAACCATAGGCCATCACACGTACATCTGTTAGCATAATGCATAGGTGCAGGACGCCTACAAAGTCTGTAATATAAGATGCCCACACTGGTAAAAACACACGTACCCACGCACGTAAGCAAACACGTACCCACGCACGAATGTACGCGCGTCGCTACGCACGTACCAACGTACGTGGCTAGGCACATTCCGAGGGTGTTTTTCTGACACCAATACTCAGCGTAACGAAAAAGCATGCCTCCTCTTTCCTTCTGTAATGTACAGGGTGATGCCTGAGATAGCCTTCTGTGTTAGGCACACTGGGGGCTCGAACCCATGCTGCCTGTAACAGCGGTCAGTACCGTAACCATTGTGCTACAGCTCTGTTTCAGTGCTTTGTGTCTGTACGTCTTCTTATGATTAACGCGCAGTAACGTGGCATGGCGCCCGGTAGCGCTCGTTAATTTTGCTAACGCGCAGTAGTGGTAACGATGTACCGCCCATGTCCTTATTTGGGGTTTCTTTCACTACCGCGGCTCCTACCGCGAACTGCACTAACGCGATTTAGTAAACATAGCCCTAAGTAGGGATTGACGGGTAAAATTTGAGTGGATGAAATAGGAATGAGGAAAGAGCAAAAGGAGAAAGATTAGTATGTTAAAGCAGATGTAGAGAGAGAATGGAAAAAAACTAGAAGAGAGAAGAAAGGACAAATGGACAGCAGACGATGGAGAGTTAGCAGAAGACACAAATAAACCAGAAGAAAGTGGCTGGAACAATTGCAACTGAAAAAAATGCATAAAAGGTACAAAGATATCTCTTTATTTTGAATTTATTAACTGGAATATGTCAGCTCTGGGAAATGTGCATCATTAACGTCTGTGCTTTGTTTAGTACAAGAGGAAATTAATTTATAGTTTTATTTCTACATTGTTGTTGTAAATTCCAAGTTTGGCTTTTAGGGTTCCCAGTTTAATTATTGTCTTCCTGTTTTTAAATTGTGATTCCTTGTTTGGTGATGGTCTGTGTTCTGCATGTGTAACTGAGCTGAGGTATTCTGTTTATGTAATTCCTATTTGACATTGCCACTTGTTCTCTTTCCTCAGTAGGTCATGTATTGTTATTCTCTGAAATGTATTGGTTTAATATTTGCAGTGTTTCCTTTTGATAGGTAGGGTCTGGTGCTTTGTGAGTCCTGGTAGTGCTGTTAGGATACGGTGGGTTTGCTATGGGTTCTAAATGGGCAGTGTTTGTATTAGTTCCTAATGTGTCTGGCGGTTGGCACTGGATTATAGTAATGTAGAAATCTTTTAGTCTTTCTTTATCCATACACTCATGAAGAGGCATGTTTACTAAAAGTTAGTGTATGGTAACATTATGCAAATATTTATGCAAATAAGGCCCCTTATGCAAATGAGGCCCCGCACCGAGTCTCTGCACATGGCCCCGCACCCCCCTTGGGCTGCCCCTGGTCTTAAATGTATAGGGCCTGAACATTCTCCATCTGAATGTCTCTCCTGTATGGGGATAACTAAAAGAGGAAGACAGAACCGGGCTGCAAAGCTCGGTACCCTCTTTTTTTCAGATGCCAGTTCCATTGCATTGACATCTTCAAGGGCCTCCTCTTCCTCCCATGGATCTCAGGTAACTAAACATAAAAGCCGGTCCTCAAAGGGTAGCTCTCCTGCTAAGCATCAAGAGGCCATTGGCATTGCCCTTGAGGGAACCACACCGGCAAAGCAGCCCCGGCGGGAGGCTTCGGCTTCCAAAGCATCGATGGGGTTCCAGGATGTTCTGGAGGCCTCAGCCTCGCAAGAACTACCTGTGCCATACTCAGGAGTCCCGGCTGTTTTCATTGGTACCGACACAGGCATCGGCAGCGTCGATAGACCAGAGGTTCCTAGCTATCGAACGCAGCATTGCAGCTCTTCTCTCAGCTGCGGTAGCATTGGTCCAACGGGCACCGATATTGATACCGATGCCGGTACCTACACCAGTGCAGATACTGGTACCGGTACCGGCCTTGGTGGGAATTCTTCCCGCGCCATCTTTGGCTGGAATCGACAGGCGGTACCAGATCAATTCGGTACCGACTGCAATCGATACCGGGACCGTGCTTTGCATGAACATCGTGGTCAGGAATACTCTGAATCCTCCGATTCCGAAGACTCTGACAATTCTGCTGGTACTAGAGGGTTTTTCCCAGAAGATCCTTCTTCTCCCCAAAGCAGAATGTCACCTCCTGAGGACATGTCTTTTCAGGATTTTATTCGTGACATGGCCAAAGGCCTTTCAATCACGGTGGCTCCTGAAGAGGAACCCAGAGCAAAGGAATTGGAAATTCTCCAATATCCTAAAGCTACAAAGGAGGCAGACACTCTGCCCATCCATGAAATTCTGCATAACTTGATGCTCAGAATGTGGGAGACACCTCTGACTACATCTCCTCATTCTAGGAGACTTGATACTATGTATCGAGTTCCACCATGTCCTGGATTTCAAAGGACTCAGCTGCCACACCATTCAATGGTGGTGGAGTCAGCCATGCATAGGATGAAAAGTGCAAAGAGGCATGCATCCAATCCCCCAGGTCGTGAATGCAGGACTCTGGATGCTTTTGGGCGCCAAACCTTTCAGGCTTCCATGCTTTCAGCTAGGATCAGTTCATATATACTATATATGGGAATGTTCCTCAAGGAAGTTACAGGAGACGTGGATCTTATGAGTCCATTTCTCCCAGATGACAAGAGACAAGACTTTCTTGCTCTAGTTAAGCATGCTCAAGATGTTTCCAAGTTTGTCAATCGTGCAAACTTTGACTGCTTTGAATGCATCAGCAGAACCTTTGCTATTGCCATTGGCGCATGACGGATTGCCTGGCTTCATGCATCAGACTTGGAGACTTGGGTATAGGACAATTTAGGCAACATTCCTTGCACGGGAGAGAATATCTTTGGCAAGAACTGGCAGGAAAAGGCTAACGAGTTGGATGCTAACAATACTACTCTAGATAGATTGTCGAAATCTACAACCACTCCAGCCAAGAAGAAGCCTTATAAAAAACCCTCTTTCAGCAAAAAGAGGAAATTTTATCCTTCCTATTCCCATCAGAGTCAGACTCAGGGTCAGGTTGCTCAAAAGGGACAAACTAGACAGCAAAGGAAGCCAAAAGGCCTGAGAGCCCAACCAGCTCTGCAGGTTTAGCCCCCTCAAGGGCTTTGACGCCTTCCTAGAGAGCTTAGCCTTCCTGCCTCTGAGGGGTCCCCAACCCCCCAATATCCCAGGCAGGTTATGCCACTTTGCTAACAGATGGCATCAGATAACCACAGAAGATTTGACTTTGTCCATTGTAGAAGAGGGGTACAAGCTTCATTTTCGCGGCATGCCCCCTCCTACAATTCTAAAGCAATTCAGTTCTCAAACCTCCGCAGACGATCTGCGAGATCACGAGGTCTCAACACTTCTTGCCCAAGGGGCAATAGAGGAGGTACCCATTCTTCAACGGGGTGCAGGGTTCTACTCCCCCTATTTTCTTATTCCAAAGAAAACAGGAGGACACAGACCCATTTTAGACCGCAGAGAATTGAACAAATACCTGTTTCGAGAGAAGTTCAAAATGATTTCTCTAGGAACTCATCTGCCATACCTTCAAAGCCAGGATTGGCTGTGCTCTCTAGACTTAAAGGATGCATACACTCACATTCTGATCCATCCAGATCACAGGAAATTCTTACAATTCCTTTTCAGGGGAAAACATTTCCAGTACAGGGTTCTTCCCTCTGGTCTGGCTTCAGCACCAAGGGTATTCATGAAATGCATGGCAGTAGTAGCTGCATTTCTGCGAACCCTGGGGATATTCGTCTTCCCTTACTTAGACAACTGGCTCATTCAAGCCCCTACAGTTGCAGAGGCCGGCACTGCACTGTCTCGCACAATGCAAATCCTCCAATACTTTGGGGTTGTTAATAAACTTCACAAAATCCCAACTTGTTTCTTCCCAATGCCTGGAATTCATAGGGGCCTGTCTAGATACCAGACAGGCAAAGGCTTTCCTTCCACAGGCCCGGTG
This sequence comes from Ichthyophis bannanicus, assembly GCA_033557465.1. Classification (NCBI taxonomy): domain Eukaryota; kingdom Metazoa; phylum Chordata; class Amphibia; order Gymnophiona; family Ichthyophiidae; genus Ichthyophis; species Ichthyophis bannanicus. Next base: position 495,574,285 of record CM066032.1, read on the forward strand.
TCTTCGCATAATGCAACTAGCTTCTCAAGCAGCGGGGAAATCCTCCCTAACTGCTCGGGAGCTTCTACAGTTGCTGGGACATATGGCATCCACAGTTCATGTAGTCCCATATGCTCGCCTCCACATGCGAGCAGCTCAGTGGACCCTATCCACACAGTGGACACAGGCCACAGGTCATTTATCAGACAAAATATTAAACTCTCAACGACTAATTTTGTCTCTCCAATGGTGGCAATTATTAGAAAATCTGACGGTGGGGGGTCTCCTTTTCATCAACCCCTCTTTCAGGCCACCCTAACAACAGATGCATCACAGGTGGGTTGGGGAGCACACCTGAATCATCTCTCTACCCAGGGCACCTGGACTCCACAGGAGGCTGGTCTACACATAAACCTCCTGGAATTAAGAGCAATCTATTTAGCTCTTCGAGTATTCCACGCCCAGCTCAGCTACAAGACAGTCGTAATCCAGATGGACAATCAAGGAGCCATGTTCTATGTGAACAAGCAGGGCGGGGCAGGCTCTCTGTCATTATGCAACGAAGCTTTACGACTGTGGGCTCTTGCCAGAGAGTATCAAATTCACCTTCTAGTGGTATATCTTCCAGGCATTCTAAACCTTTGGGCAAACAAACTCAGTCGAGTACTGCTGCCTCATGAGTGGTCCCTCCATCTAGACAAGGTGGCAAAGATATTTCATCTCTGGGGCACTCCAGACATAGACCTCTTTGTAAGTCCACTGAATGCCAAACTTCCCCGGTTCTGTTCCAGGATTCCGGCTCACAATTGTCAGGCAAGGGATGCTTCCTCCTTCACTGGGATCAGGACTTCCTTTATGCCTTCCCACCCATTCCCCTCATCCCCAAAACACTCTTCAAGCTTCAGAGAGACAGGGGTCGCATGATTCTCATAGCGCCACGATGGCCACGCCAAGCATGCTATCCCCTGCTTCTACATCTCTCTGAAGCGGCACCTCTGAAGTTAGGGAATACTCCATATCTCCTTTCCCAAGAGGACGGGACGCTATTGCACCTGAATCCGCAGTCCCTGCATCTCATGGCCTGGTTGCTGAAGGCTTAGACCTCCAGGATTTTAACCTGTCCCAACAGGTAAAGGATATCCTTCAGGCTTCTAGAAAATTTTCCACAAGAAGATCTTATGCCTTCAAGTGGAAACGTTTTACTATATGGTGCTCCAAGAAGGGATTGAATCCCCTTGTCATAACTTTAGAATTGATACTAGAGTATCTCCTTCACTTATCGAATTCTGGTCTAAAGACCAATTCAGTAAGAGTCCATCTTAGTGCAATTGCAGCTTCTTATAAGCCTCTGAATGGACAACCAATTTCCTCTCATCCACTCATATCCAGATTTATGAGAGGTCTTCTATTAACCAAACCTCCGATTAAGCCACCACCGGTGGCATGGGATCTAAATCTAGTTCTCGGGCAGCTCATGAAGCCGCCTTTTGAGCCTTTAGCCACTACAACTCTTACGTTTTTGACCTGGAAGGTCATCTTCCTAATTGCAATCATCTCTGCACGTCGCATTAGTAAACTGCAAGCTTTAGTGACTGATCCTCCTTATACTAGATTTCATCATGATAAGGTTGTTCTTAGAACTCATCCACAGTTTATGCCAAAGGTGGTTTCGCCTTTTCATTTAAATCAATCAATTTATCTTCCTGTATTTTTTCTGAGGCCTCACGCCTCTAATGCAGATAGAAACCTTCATACTTTGGATAAAATTTATCTTCCTGTATTTTTTCTGAGGCCTCACGCCTCTAATGCAGATAGAAACCTTCATACTTTGGATTGTAAAAGAGCCTTAGCCTTTTACCTACAGAGAACACAGCAACATAGAAAGTCCTTGCAACTTTTTATAGCTTTTGACCCTAGTCATTTGGGACTTCCAGTCTCCAAAAGAACTTTATCTAAATGGATTGCCCAAAGCATATCCTTTGCTTATGAGAGTAAGGGTCTTCCTCTTCAAGGCCATGTCACAGCTCATAACGTGAGAGCCATGGCAACTTCCATGGCTAATCTCCACTCTGTGTCTATCAATGACATTTGTCGAGCAACCACCTGGGCTTCGGTACACACCTTCACAGCCCACTACTGCCTGGATAAAGCCTCCCATCGGGATGCCTTCTTTGGCCAAGCTGTTCTTCAAAATCTCTTTCCGACCTACTTCAACTCCTACCCACCAACCCTGGTGGAATGCCAGAGATCCATGGGAGGAAGGATTCCCACTTTCTAGGGTGGCACCTTCCTGGAGCTATCTCCCTGGCATCTTCAGCTAGGGAGTCCTCATATGTGAAGACTACATTCCTGCTTGTTCCTGGAGATAGCGTAGTTACTCACCTGTAACAGGTGATCTCCGGGAACAGCACGAATTTAGTCTTCACAACCCACCCACCTCCCATAGGAGTTGTCTCTCTATCTCTTTGTCTCTTTTCTCTCTCCCTCTATTGTGGTAGGCTATGGCCTATATAATAGCTGCTACACTATCCTTTCACTCAGCTACAAACTTAACTGAAGAGGGACAGTTGGAAAGGCAGGAAGGCAGTGCGCATGGGCTGAGGGATGCTCCCAAAAGCGTTCCTATTGGACCCTGTGGAGCATTCCCCGCAGGTTCTGTCGGTACCGACGATACCCATATGTGAAGACTACATTCCTGCTGTTCCCGGAGATCACCTGTTACAGGTGAGTAACTATGCTTTACAAGCAAGTTTCTTTGGACAGGAAATAACTGACGATGAGAGCATATTTTGCACTGCCTCCCCTGGAAGCATTGTATCCATGGAATAAGCACTTTTTTCATCTTATTCGTGGTCAGGAGCAGTTATAGGCATGGATGCCTTGCCAACCAGGGCCAGATGTGCTTGTGCTATTCTGAAATCACACCATGATGTGGCTCTCCCTTTCTCCACCCAGGCTACACCTCCCTGTTCTACATGCAGAAAAGGACATTCCGGAGTTAGTGTAACCCTTTGCTAATACTCGTAAAAAACAGAATATCAAATGTTAGCCTCAGACCAAGATTGAAAGACCATTGCTTTGAGATGTTAATCAGCAAAATCTGTACATATACGAGCTGAGAACTTTAATCCTTATGAGGTTAAGTTTAAGGCTATATCTTTGCTTAGCTTTTACTAGCAGTTACCTTTAAAGAAATTTTGCCGACCTGAAAAAGATTGCCAGACCTATCAGCTAAACTGTTAATGCTAAAGTCTACCCCCCCTAAAAAAAAAGTAGGTCTTGATCCATAAAAATAGAGCAAAATTAATTTTTTATATATGTAGGAAATTTTGTTATGCAAGACCAGCGGTCCTCCGAAAAACAAAAAACTCAATTTATTCTATAAACTGTATACCCAAAAAAAACCACTGTGCTAAGAAATGTGTAAAGCAAAACTTAAAACACATTAAAATTGCCCAAATGGATCTATACTACTTAGCTGGTAATCGGAGCCAAAAGCAAAAGCCAGGAACCAAGTTGTCTCAAAATGGAACCCCAGCAATGATCAGTCAACAAGCGAACGACACAGCACTGTGTTTTGAGCTATATTAATCCGGCCTTGCATCGGGTCTCAAGGTTAGAAAAATATTGCATGGGACATGCCAAATCAATATGACAAACGTTGTCAACATGCCAACGGCCAAACAAGTGGCCCCCCCTTCCAAATCTCCAATCAAGTGGGCAAATGGATTTTTTAAATCCTGGTTAATAATTTCATTTATTCACTCAATACAAACTGATATATGTTTCTGGCTTTTGTTTCAAGTGCTTTGCTTAATGTTGACAAAAGTGATATGCTTTATATTGCTTGTTCAGGTAGTGTTTTGGGTTATTTATTTGTGCTTGTTTTTTGAAGGGAATTATAGGAGGTACCAAAACTTCTATCAGCAGAAGGGTCCAAATTATCAAACAAAACTCCTTTAAAATTTGTTCAAAACTCCTATCATAGGCATCAGATTCTTAATTAACTGCAGAAACCCTCAAGGTTTATTTTTTGTCAGACCATTTGCCATGAGAGGAAACCTCTCCTGTAGCAAACACTCCTTTAATTCTTTATCATGAGTCTAACACACAGCTCAAAACTATTAGAAATAATAGTAAAAAACCGAGGGGAATCGCACAACGCAACCCTCCCCAATATACCTTGTCCAGCAGGTGAAAAGCAATGAGGACTCGTTTGCTGGGAACTTCAATCCAGAAAGCAGGCTAAACTCTCCTCCAAAAGCTTTTTACAAACAAGTGTCGCTTCCATTCCCTGGGCTCGGGCAAACAGAACAGACATTGCTTTTGAACTTCTTCAATTAAATGACACCGCTAAAGCACACCGCGACATAGCGTCATGTTTCAAGACGCCGCTCCATTCACGGCTCTTCAGGTGAATCAGAAACAGCTCAAGTTGGTTTTTGTTACTATTTCTAAAAGTTTTGAGCTGTGTGTTAGGCTCATAATAAAGAATAAAAGGAGTGTTTGCTACAGGAGAAGTTTCCTCTCATGGCAAATAGTCCTACAAAAAATAGACTTTGAGGGTTTCTGCAGTTAAGAATCTGATGCCTATGATAGGGGTTTTGAACAAATTTAAAGGAGTTTTGTTTGATATAATCAGCAGAAGGGTGGCAGGAAAAATTGTATTGCTAAAGCTGTCACCACCGTTATTACATCTGCCTCTATCTAGATTGATATTGTGATTTACAGCGAGAAACTGATTTATTGTGGAGGACAGGAAATTGGTGTCAGAATATAGAAAGACAGTGATGCTGGAAGTACATGTGACAAAAAGGACTACAAAAGCCACTATGAAAATGCAGCACAAACCGAGCACAGCAGTAGGCACCCAGAGTGGCATAGATGGGTAGGCTCAGGGTCCAGAACCCGAGCTTGGCACCTAAGAAGATGGTAGCCTGAAATACCCATGAATGTGTTAAAACCAGCGGCCAGAAAAGCGGGACAGCAAGTGTGCAGAACCCGTGTATCGCCCGTCCGGTGTACCCGTGCATTGATGACACTGTCATGCAGGTCTCATGGGCTGCCTGTGCAGGAGCCCCCTATGGCTGGGCAGATAGACACTAGTGGCATGACGGTGAGAAGGACAGTAAACTTCTGCCCTGATGAGTCTGAGGTCCTTGCCTGCGCTGTGGTATGAGAGGATGCTATACCCCAAGGGGGACCAGCAGCTGAACCTGCCACTGTTCAAGGCCATATGGAGGGCCATCCAACTCTGCCTCAACAGTAAGGAGACCTGCATGGACGGGGGGGGGGGGGGACTGTGCACCATGGTAAGCCATACACCCTGTGAAAGGCACAGCTGTGTATTTGCACAGGGAGACAGGCCGTGGAGCCAAGCCACATGCTGGTGACAGCACCAATGGTTACAGAACAGGTGACAGCGGGGAGATGGGTCATGCATGGTACAGGTGCCATCCTTGGCTGCCCACAGCCGTAGGCATATCAAGACATGGCACGTGGTGAGGCTACTGTACCTGTAGTGGGGGATGGCGGCAGCTACACAACAGGGAACACACAGCAATGCCACTGCCCAGTGCAGGGGGGAGCATCCACATATGTGCTGTCTGTCTGTCCCTGCAAGCAGAACAGCCACCACTGCCTGCCACCCCCTGTCTGACTGTAGCAGCATGTTGAAGATATCATGCCACCTGACCTGACAGGTATGTAATGGCAGGCATGTGCAAACTGCGACTTTCTATCCTGCACAGCGCCTAATGTACCATGCAATGATGTGGCTCCTGAAGCAGTGGATGCCCCCTGCCATTGCACCTGCCCACAGCTGAGGCCAGTCACAGCCCACAACCATGTACCATAGTGCCAAGCAAGACTGAGTATAACAGATTGGAGCAAGGGAAGGGGGACGACTGCAGAGGTGGCTGAAGAGACCAGAGGGGTGACACAGGTGGGTCAGTGGCCCAGATGGCACTGTTGGTGGTGACATGGGGAATGTCTCAAAAGTACAGTGGTGTGGTGGGTAGGAATCTGGAGACAGACGCCAAAGGTGAACCATCACATGCACCCCATACCTGCTACCCTTGGGTATGCCCCTGCCCCTAGGCTGGGCAGGCCACCAGGCTGAGGCAGGATACAGGTATGCACAATAGATGAGGTGGAAGCACACAACTGAACCCATGTTTGTTCCCCCCCCTTCTCTCCCATAGTGAATATGGTGTGCGATGTACTATGGAGGCCCTGAAGTGCAACTACCACACACTGCACTGGAAATGACCAAATCAGCTGCAGCACATCAGGGAGCAGCTGGTGGCTGAGGGTTAGTGAGGTACACAGTGGAGGTCAGCAGATGCATGGGGTGGCTGCCATAGCTGCCGGGCAGGTGCAAGCAGACCATTTGGTGGTAGATCCCCCATATGCAATGAGGTGAATGTGCTTGGGGTGGCTATGCCATCTCCCAGTGCCACTACCCTGTGTGTGCACCAGCCAGTATCCAATACATGCAGGTGCATGCACACATGCCTGGGCCATGGCATGGAAGGGTAGTACAGGGGCACACACCACCAGCGGTGGGTGAAGATGCACATTGTGCACCTGCCCACACTGTCCCCAGTGGGTATCCATCACCTAGGGGGGAGGGGGCCGGCAAGCCACAGATGGGCATGTGAGGGGGAGAACAGAGCTGATTGGGGGTGAGCAAAGGGTGGGGCATGCAGTGCTCACTGTGGGATGGCGCACCCCTATGGCCTGAAGGTAGGTTGCAGAATGCATGTGCAGGCCCCATGGAGATGCACCAGTCACACCCAAGGGCTATGCCTGTGTGGACCTTTAACCCTCTTCCCTCTTCCCCCACAGCCAGTTAAAGGGAGCCCCGGACAATGCTGGCATACCACGGGCACCAACCCGGAGCAGTGGTGCAGCGCCAGCACAGCTGTCCCGAGGTGCCGATCCCAGCGGTACCTCCAGCAGTGTTGGGGAGGAGGAAGAGTCTGGCAGCACTGAAATGGAAGACAGCACCATGGAGGAGGAGGAGGGCAATGTGGGGGCCACGGCGCAGCAGAGGGATAGAGGATCTGAGGAGGAGGGATCAGAAGGACAGGAGCAGGGTGGGGAGTCTGAGGAGGAGGGATCAGACCGACAGGGACAGGGCAGGGAGTCTGAGGAGGAGGAGCGATCAGAAGGACAAGGGCAAGGTGGGGAGTCGGAGGAGGAGGGATAAGAGGGATAGGGGCAGGGCGGGAAGTCTGAGGAGGAGGAGGAATCAGAGGGACAAGAGCTCTCCCTTGCAGCCAGAGCAAAGGTGGGCCCAGAGGGAGTAGCAGGGGGGATGCAGGCCCCACTCTCCAAGCTCCCCAGGTAGGGCAGTGCAGTGCATTGCACAGCCAACAGGCACCCAGTGGGGGGGGGGGGGGTCAGAGGAGGAGCCCACAGCCATGCCTGCCCATTTCCCTACCAAGGGGCCATGTGCCCACAGCATGGCTTGGCATGGACCGTGCGTGACATGCAGCAGAGCTCTGGTCCACATTCTGCAGCCATTGGCCCCCACAGCTACCCTAGCACCCATGGTTACGGTATGGCGGTGCTGCACCAGGCCCCTTTGTGCAACCACTCACTTGGCCATTTGGTGACTGGGCTCTGACTTCCCTGGTGGCAGAGGCGCAGCTCTTCAGGAGGATGTGCTTGCAGCAGCACGGACAATCAGTGTGCACCTGGATGCCCTCACTTCTGCGGTGACAGGACACAGGCAGGGTCCCCCTGCACCATAGGCCATCTCAATGTCATGGAGTGCTCTGCAATTGGCCTTATGGGACAGACTGTGTGGCCACAGACATGGGTGCACAATGTCCCTATTGATGTTTGTACCTCTGTTTTTTTTTACTGCAGTTGGTTCGATAGTGATGCTGCTGCCAGTGTTGTAAGTCCTACAGTGTTTTTCAAGTAAACTGTTCCCATTTTGGAATCACAAGGTATTATCAATTTTGTGAGGGCAGGGCTGATTGTCTGCATGGGTGGAGTAGGGGACTGTAGGTGGGGGACTGTGGGTTATGGGCATGGGGTGTGTGCCCTGTGAGTCACATCCATGTGCGCGGGTATGGCACAAAAGCACCACAGGCTCAGAACGGTGGTGGTCCCAGCTCTGCATGGGTAGCGCCTCTGTGCCATACACATGCAGAGCGATAGCTGCAGCTGCTGCCCAGCATGGAATTGGCAAACATTGGCTGGTATGAACATCAGAGGCATCAACTCAAGATTTTTCTTCTGATTCATATCCCTTCCAATAAACAAGATATTGTAGTTTGATCACAATACTTAGAATCTCATATTAAGGATTCCCGTTCATCATAATCTGATCATGAGGTGTATTCCCTCTCAATGGCCCATGTGCTGACTTAACTAGGGATAAGTGAAACACATTGGAAATATGAAGGGAGGAAGGTAAGAATGCATATGTAGACAGGCCCCAATACGTCCTGCACCACATAAGAGCTGATATATTTCGAGCTTATTTTGGTGGAGGGTAGTCTGAGCTGAATGTTTCTTATAGGCAGCCATGCCTCAACCCTTATCTTATATTGGAGTCCTTCATAGCAATATGTGTCTGCTAGTCCTTTCTTTTTCTGTGTGGCTGAATGCACAGCAGTTTAGACAGATTGCCAAACCTTCCTCAGATGAATATATAATAGCGCAATACCTGCTTGAAAATCTGCTTGATTCTTTTGATCTGGCCATTTCATTGTGGGTGGTATGCCAAAGAGAATGTCAGCTTTACCCCTAATCATTTGCAAAATGCCCTCCATAATTTGGAGATGAATTGAGTTCCTCTATTGTGTACAATGTCCTCAAATATCCTATGCAATTAGAAAGTGTTCCAGGAAGACAGCTGCAAGCTTAGATGTTGTGAGCAGTTTAGATAGGGATATAAAATGGACCTTTTTGCTAAATTACCATGTGAGGGCAGAAATGGGTGCATCTAGGGTGGAATATCATTTAATAGAATGGCAGTGGTAGTGTTGGATTGCTTTAAGAATTAGGAGTTAGAGCCGATCTATAACTGCTAACACTTTGGAAGAGTCCATTTCAAGCCCATTGGTTGCTAATTTATACTAAGAAGGGCGGCTTGGTGAGCACAGTTTTTCATATAAATGGTTATCCCATAAATGTTGTAGGATATTTTTGATATGGTGTCTGTGGAGGGAAGAGCGAAGGAGTACATGAGACTGTCATCTTGAAATATGACAACATATTTCTCCAAAATGTTTCTGAATTTGTCATTGATAAAATCTTGGAAGACAGCAAGGGCATTACATAATCTAAAGGGCATCAGCAGATCCTCATAGTGCCCATTGCAGGTTTTAAATGCTGTCTTGCACTAAGCACCCTCCCTAATACAAATGAGGTAGAGGCCTCCCAGAGATCAAACTTTGTATAAATATGGGCATGGTTTACTTGATTGAATATTTCTGATATCAATGAAAGTGGATAATGGTTCTTTATTGTAATCTTGTTGAGACAATTGTAGTCAATAGAGGGGCACAGGCTTTCATCCTTCTTGGCTATACAAAAGAATCCTACCTCCGCTGGCTATGTGGAGGGTCTAATGAATCTCTTTTTGAGGCTGTCCAGGACATAGTCCCTCATAACCTTCAATTCAGATGCTGTCAAAGAATGGATCTTGCCCCAAGAGGACATTATACAAGATGAGAGGGCCCTGCCCTTCTCATAGGCTCAATCAAAGATGGCCACAATCTCGCGGTGCTGTCTCTTAGTGAGAGGCTAGAGGGAAGAACCTCATGATGGTGGCCATTTTGATTTGGCTGCTGGATGGGGCAAGATCATATAGGATCACGCCTGCCCTGTTCTTACCCTAGACCACCATGGTTTTTAAGGTTAATGGGGGGGGGGGGGCAGGCAGGGAAGTCAGGGAGCCACAGGACCTCCCTTGCCAGCTGGCTAGCCAGGATTTGTTTTTATAAAGGAAAGTGGGAGGGAAGAATGGGGGTCATGGGGCTCCCCACCCTTTTAACTCTGCACTGGCAGGGGGAGGGGCTTAGCTGACTGGCTAGCCAGGACATTTTATAAATTGGGAAATTGCTGCTGAAGTGGGGCACAGACCTTAACATTTTATATTATTGGTGCCATGTAGCACAGCACTGCGGCACTGACAATATTGGGGAAAGGGGGGAGGGCAGGTCTGATCACAGCAGTTGGGGGGGGGCGTGGCAGTGATTGCTAACATCCCTTCTCATGGATCTATCGCAGGGAATTGCGGTACTGCTGCGACAGGCCTGCAGGACCTTTTCTGTGCCAGGGTCACTGTGGAAAATCCAAACCATCATGGTATTTGCAGGACCTCCTCTGGGAATGCCCCCTGTGTCAGTAATGCCTCCTGAATGCCCTCCCCCCCAATCTCATTGTCTTACTGGGGGTCCCTGGTGTCTAGCAGAGGAGGCGTGATCCCCATTTGTACCTGCTCTTGATCCCAGGTTCAAAATGGTAGTCATGATCCTTAGCTGTATTACTGTGAGATTACTATTAGCCATTTGAACCTGGATTCACCTAGAACCAGTGCGACTGGGGATCACTGATACCAGAGATCCCCCGGTAAGGCCAACAATGGTATCAGGATTGGGAGAAAGGGGGTCATGTGGAGGGGTTTCTGGGCCATTATTCTTTTCATGTGGGGGCTTCTTCTGGGAGGCAGATTGGATATAAAGGGTGTGCACTGGCTCGAGGGGGGATCAGGGGGATTGACTTTCAGGGGTTTGGGGGGTCAGATGGTCTAATGGGTTTCCAGGGGTGATCATATGTCAAGGAGGAGTGATAGGGCATAGGATCAGGGACAGGGGGAGATTGAGGGAGGGGGAGATGGCATTGATAGTTGCCCCTTCCAGCAGGTACTTATACATGTGTCAGGGCAGCTGTAAATGCAGGCATCTATACTTTTCCCCAGAGACATAGATTCCCTATGTGAAATGGGGAATCCATATTTATATTGTAGGCCCACTAAAAACACTCCCTCTCCTAACCCTACCTATGTCCTCATCCTCACATGTAAATAGACCCTGTTTTAAAAGGCATTTACATGTGTATGTCAATCTACACATGCAAATGCTGCTTTTTACACATGGAGATGCTTCTTAAATGAACCCCCTTAGTGTATGAGTATGTATGTCTGATGTGCTAAGTAGGAATCAAAGTCTATAAACTATTGCTGTAAGGTCCATTTCTCTCTCAGCCCTCAGAATGGAGGAGATTTCTTGTCCAGACATCCAATTTTTTAAGATCTTTATGAAGCCACTCTAGAGTGTATGAGAGTGGAGGGAGGAGTAGCCTAGTGGTTGGGGCAAGGTACTTCAGGCCGGAAGGTCAGGGGTTCAAATCCCACTAGAGGACAGCAACTTTGGGCCGGAAGGACTGGGGTTTCTAGTCCCACAGGTGCTCCTTGTGGTCTTGGGCAAGCCACTTAACCCTCCATTGCCCATGTTCCCTGTAAGTATTAGTGTGTGTGTCTCATATCCCCACGTGTTAAATGTATCCCCCACTTGTGTTGTGACCGCTTTGATTGAAGGATAAGGTGGTATACAAAACTGTCTAAATAAATAAATAAATAAATTACAGGAATTACAGGCTGATTCATGACTTGTATGTTATTCTGTGCTGTTAAAGCACTTTTCAATATTCATTTTAATCTCTGGTAATATTATTTACTGATTGTATCTTTCAGTAGTTAATGCTGGCTTGTCACCCCTTCCTATAATCCTAGATATTTATATACAACCTGCTTTTCAAGCTCCCTTATGTCACACTTGTACAGTAAGTCAGAGAGGTATTTTCAGTTTTTCTCAATTTTTTTCTCTAAGGAATGCTACCTTAGCACATTTGTCCATGCCAAAATTCATCCTGATGTCATCTGAAAGGATTTTTATTATATGGAGTTGTTCCGCTAAGTGATGATGATTAGACGTACTGAAGTCATTTACCAACAGTAAATATGATGTTACCTGTGGATAATTACTATCTTTAGGATTAAGGCTAAATCCATAGCCCAAGAAGTTAATAAGAATACTCAAAATGGATTAAGGGGAGTAGTTAGTAAACAGGGGTAAAATATCGAATTTTACCACAGCTTAACTTACCATTGGAGTCACTAGCCTTGGGTAACTCAGGGGAGTGGAGGAGTAGCCTAGTGGTTAGGTTAGCAGCCTGGAACCAGAAAGACTAGGCTCCCACTGATGCTCCTTGTGGCCTTGGACAAGGGCCTTATAAAAGGGACAGCCTGCAGTCTTTCAAGGATCTTGCTTACCCCTTTGATTCCCCCCAATAGATACCCTCCTAGTCACAATTCTTCCTGACAAATACCTCCTCTGATCACAGTCCTCCCCACAAACAGAATTTGCCTGCCAATACAAGCACACCACCACCCCAAAACAGATTGCCATTCCCCAAAGATACCCCTTGGACCTACTGCTGTAATCCTTAGTATCTAACAGTGGGAGCAGGAGTGATCCTCAATTGATCCTGCCCCCTAGGTTGCAGGGTTCAAAATGGTTTTGGTCAACCCCAAGCAGCAGTCTCATGGTATTACCACTAGGAGGAAAACAGCCAAAGAGGGGCACATGTTTCTTATTTGTCAGCTTGACCCCTAGCAGTAGTATGGTGAGATTACCCCTAGGGGTTGATTTGCATCATTTTGAAACTGACAGCTTAGGGGGCAGAAGCAACTGGAGATTACTCTTGCTCCTCACTGTTAGACATCAGGGACTGTGGCAGTAGGTCTGGGGAGGGGGGTGTCTTTAGGGGACTGGATTTTCTTCCAGAGGGATGGGTGTAGGAGGATATTCAGAGGGGTAGGAGATCTGTTTTTGGGGACATATTTGTGTAGGGAGCGTGGAACATCAGACCCATTCTATCTGGGATGTAGGAGGACTGTAATTGGTGGGGAGGGGTGTTTGCTGGGAAGGCTGTGAGCAGGGGTGATTGTTTGGGATATTTTCAGGTGGATGTGACCCTTGAAAGACCATTGGCTTTTCTGTTTTTGGAAATGTTTAAATGAAAATGTACCACCAAAAACCAATGGTACCAATGAACAAATCAGTAAAGATAATACAGTACAATAACAAGTTTGAAGAAAAGCAATCTGCTCACACTGAAATAAATTAATAAAAATGAAAATGGGACTCAAATCCCAGCTGTCATTCCTTAATCTCAAATCTGTTTATTATACATTCCATAAAAATAGGAGAGGAGCAGTCATTGAAGCAAGGATGACTGTCTCCCATTCTCTAACAAGTCGGATCTTTAGCCCAAACTAGCATGCAATTAACTCAGTACGTTAGAAATAAATTTCTACCATCTCTTCACTACCTAACATCTTTAGATAAGGTTCCCATCTACACAAAACTCCAGTATAGTTATCTTTAACGTGAAAAGATAGCTTTTCCATTGTAAAAGTATGCTTCAATTGGGAGTCTCAAGGATGCTTTCCAAAAAAAAGCCACTGTCCACTGCCTTTTGGCCTTTTTAAGTAGGTTCCCAGAAGCATTGGGCCATATGTTAGCAGCCCAGTTCTCAGGAGGAGAAAATATAATGCTAACTCAAAGCAGGCATGACTTTTTCATAAATAACACAGCTTGTGAGGTTTAACGCATGCTATGCTATTTCATTTACATAATAATGAGGAACGTTGCATGCACTTGTGTGCTTTGCAGTTCAAAATTATATAGCATGTGTTACAATAAACTAAAATACATTATGGTGAAATAAGACATTTTTTAGTCATTTAATACACATAAAGTGGCAAATATGATGTTCTCTTAACATACGTTAGTAACTATGGGCCTGATTTTCACTTGGGCAGGGCTAAGCGCCGTAGCCCTGCCTGCGGACCCCTTAACCCCGGATTTTCACTTCTACAGTTTCAGAAGTGAGTCTGGGGTTTGCTGCACAGCTGGAAAGTCACCGAGCCTAACCAGGCAGCAGCGATTTTGGATGCTGCCCAGTTAGCCCCAGCGCCTTAAAGATAGGCGAGGGTTTTCTCGCCTTTTTTTTAAGGCACAGCGCACTAATTGGGCAGTATCTAAACTCACTGGGCTGTTAACCATGTAAATGCCTTAAAAAATCAGGCCCTATCTCACTAAATTGCCATACAAAACAAGCGCCAACAAGGATTCTCCCTAAAATGTTCCATGTGGGATCTTGATGCTAGGAATGGCAAACCGAATCTACCCAATCAATTCCAGGCTTATTTTGTAAATTTCAGAACAACTTAGCACCTGTCCTTCTGGATGATATCAAAGGCTTTCTTATTGCCAAACCATACTACACAGGATTCATAAAGATACTTGTTTCAATAATGTAACAGTACAATGAAGAAGACCATGCCCGTTCACTTCATAGATGATTTTTAACGTCTTCGGGGATACCTGTCAGTATATAAGACATTCATTTCTCCAGGCACCCGCACAGCAACATGTCCCAATTTGCAATATGGCAGGCTGGAACACACAAGAGGGAGAGATTCTGTGACACTGCAGCATGCACATCTATGCCCCCTATTCTGTGGACGCGCATGTACAACATGTTCACGTTTCTAAAATGCAGAGGCTTCCTGCATGTGGCCAGCTCATAACTGTTCGTCCCTGCTTTTGCTGTTATGCAGAGGGCATGTGTATCCTTCAGGTTGGGGATAGGTCAATTTTACAAGGCTGCCTTTCCCACTGTATATCAGAAGTTTTGCCCTTTCTAAAATATGCCTTCTGCGGGTTGTATGTTCTAGTTTATTCTGGAAAATGAAAAAAATAAAATAAAATACAGGCGTCTGCATTCTTCCAGGATTGCTATTGTAATGCAAGATTCAAAGGTCAAAAAAATATCTTCATATTTTTCTCATATATTGTAAAGTGCAGTGAATAGTGGGATTGCCAGTAGAATGAATTGCAATACACTAGATTACATTACAAACTGTAACTTTGTGATTCTGAGAGTGGCCCTCAGAATCAAGAACTGTGGAGAAGAGATTTTTAAGTCTACCTTAGATCTTACCCCTGTGACCCAGCTAGCTGGATCAGGATCCACAAAGCATATTTGTATTGTCAGGATGAGCTAATCTGGGTTCTTGGGGCGGGACCAGGAATTACTCCTGGGAGGCAGATTATATTCTTAGGAAGCAGGCTTACTTTCTCATGCAGATAGTAAAGAACAGTCACTGAGGCAGAGTTTGCTTCTGAACTCAGTCCAATGCTTTGCTTTTTAACCTCTTCAAACAAGATCTTAGTGCTGATAATGTGGTCCTTCAGACTACCCAAATCAAACAACTGCAAAACTTTAATTTAGTAATATATAATTTATTCCATATATACCATTACATTCAAACAGTTGAATGAAAGGAAAATTGACAATAACAAATTCACTTAATACAAAAAAAATCCAATACAAGAAATTAAACTATCACCTAAATTAGCCCACTAAAGTTAAAAGGGGGGCAAATAGGAAAAAAAAAAAAGAACAAAAATCACAATCTAATAATACTAGGTGGCGTGAGACTTATACATCGGCCGTATGAGAAGCACTAACAACCTTTGAATCCTCCCTGACTCAAAAAACATAAATAATCTCTTATTATAGGAAACATGACATCTATCAGGAAATCTCAACATAAATGACCCACCAAGGGATAAGACTCTGGGTCTATAGCCCAAAAACTCTTTTCTCCTCAATTGGGTATCTCTAGCAAGATCAGGAAAAATTCGGACATGAGAGCCCATAAACTGCTCACTGAAATTTCTAAAATATGATCGAAGAATTAACGCTTTACAGATTCAAGAGCCACAGTAATAAGGAGGGTAGTGCAAGCAGTAACCAATTCCAGGGAACTCTCCAGAAACCCCGTAAGGTCCCCAGGTGTCCCTGGTATTCCACCACTCGCTCCTTGATCTCCCCGGCCCACAGCAAGATACTGAACCCTAGTCAATGGAGGCAGATCCTCCCTGGAGAATTTCAAAACCTCCTGAAGGTATCTGCGAACCATTTCCAAGGGTGACTGTAATGGAGATCTAGGGAAATTAATCAATCTTAAATTGTTCTTCCGGACTTGATTTCCCAGATATTCCATTCTCCTAGCAGTAACAGTCCGATCTTTAATGTGGGCACACTGGAGGGCCTGAACCTGTTCAAGTTCTCCATTCAAACGGATCAACTTCCCCTCCTGTTCCTTTTGGACTCTTGAAACTTCTTGCAAATCCACATGCAAAGACTTAGGGGTATGTTTACTAAACTGCGGTAACGTTACATACCGCACGTTATGTAACGTTAACGATCAATAGGTAATGTTAACGCGCGGTATGTAACGTTAACGCACGTTAACGTTACTTAACAATCGTTAACGTCCCCGGCCGCGGTAAACACCACAGAAGGTGGAGAGAGGGTGGAGAGAAGGGGTCAGTGGGCGGAGAGTGGGTGGGGAGAGGTCCCTTTCACACTAACGCGCTGAACTGAAGGGCTGAATCCTACCGCAAATGAAAATCTGCAGTTAGATGCACATTTGCAGGAGAGAGAAACCATTTAAGTGTCAGCAATGTACAGCCTAGGCAGGGAGCCCAAGAAATGTGATAGTAGTGCTCCATTTTCAGCAACACCATAGTGCCAAAGTATGAATAGCCACTATGGCGATGGTGCAAATGGAGCATATGGGGCCACAGGCATGACATGTAGCATGGGCAGCTGGGGCACAGGGTGGACAAGGCAGGCGCCTAGGTGGCACATAGGAACATAGAAACCTGAAATCAGCAAGACAGCAGCTGACCAAGGCCAAACACAATCCACCTATATCTACCTGGTTCACCCTAGCCAATAGTTGCTAGGGCACTGACCTGACATCCCCACAGCCATCCCGCCCCCATGTGGAAGGGACATAATATTGGTAGGCAGTGATGGGGGGGGGGGATGTGAAGATGTCCATGTATGCTCCCCCACCCCGGAATCCGCTCCCTAGGCGGGTGCCTACCTACACAGTGGATGGCCTGGGACTGCACACTACCAGCACTGACAGCAAATGCCCATGTCAGTTTGGCAGGGGGGGTGCCCGTGATGGAGGGGGCAGTGCCACCTCCCTGCAGTGGACCTAGGCCATGCCCTGCATCAGTACATGGTGTGCAGTGCAACATACAAAGTCTGGATGAGGAAAAGTACAGGTAGCCCCAGGGACTATTGTGCATGTGTGGTGCAGTACACCCAGCCAGTGTATCCAGAAGCAGAGGGTCACAGGTTCAAGCCCCAGCTGTGGTTCCTGCAGAGCATGTCCCTATGTTTTACCCTACAATGCAGATACAACAGCAACATGTGCAAAGCCCAAAGCAGCGGCGAACAGGAGTACAAACACCCACCCTCACAGGCTCCACAATCCAAAGATGCATGGAGAATCAGGCTGCTGGCCCCAGCATTGAGCTGAAGTTATCACCAGAGCACTACTACTACCCCCTGCACAGTTTAGCAATGTCGGCACTGTGATCAGGACCAGTGTGGCGGGCAGGGTTGCCAACCACCCCTATCTTTGTACAATGCTGCAATAGGAGTGAGCGTGTGTGTATGTCTATCCATTGTTCTGTGGCTGCCCACCCTTCACTGGGCCCAAAATGTCCCACTGTTACCAGTGTTAGCCTGAATAGGTGCATAATGAGGAGCAAGGTATTTTGGGTATGGCCCGGATAGGGCAGATTGGCCAGGATGCATCTTCACAGGGCATGGGGCAATGGCTGGGACACTGTAGTGCGTGACCACCACCTGCATGGACAGGGTGGCCACAGCATGGCATGCTGGGAGGGCACTCACTCTGACCGAGCAGTGACCATGGCAGGTCTAGGTTCCCACATGGCGCTCTACACTATCTGTTTCCAGTGATATATTTGTGTTCCCCAGTGCTGGGGGTCCCAATCACTGAGATACCTGCCTGGTGCATATAGTTTTCCTGTGAGCATGCACTATGGACTGGCTGGTGGACTGTTTGCAGTTAGACTGTGCATGGTCAGAACACCTATAAGGTATAGTCTGACTGTGCTTTCTGCTGGTGACTAGCAGACAGTGGTGAGAGGCAGTTGGGGTTTTCCAGACCTAACCCCAGCATTGCTGTTGGTCTGCTACTGCCCCAGTCATAGGTATGGTTTTGGCCCACCAACGCTGGAGGGCTGTCTCATACAAACAGGATGGAGGTTGCTTCCCCGGGGCAGTGGCACCTGTTCTATACCTACAAAAAGGGGTGATGTGGGTCCTTTGGGGTATGTAGTGCATACCACTGTGACCTATAAAGACACTTCTACATACACCTCATGCAATTCTAGGAACCTCTCTGCCCTGATAACAGCTGCCCATGTCAGCCAGAACCTAACACAGGGTACACACCAATCTGGTTAGTGTCTGGTCCCACAGGGTCACATGTGATTGCAGGATACAAATGGACACCAAATTACCTTCAGCTGTACTGCAAGGAATACCCGTCATGATGGGGATGTACAGCAAGACCTATCTCTACTACCACATGTACTGCGGACCTAGTGCTGGGCACCCATCCTATCCCTCAGGGTGAACATAGAACCTGCACAATGGCATGGTCTGTAGCTACTCTTTGCCAGTATCACGCACTGTCAGTTCATCTTTCCAAGCTGAGGTACCGGAGAGGTGCAGACCCCATTTGGTGATCAGCTGTAGACTGCTATTCAGCATGTGCATTGCATCATGGGTACTGGTGGGGGTTATCCTATCCTGGCACTCAGAGCAGACAGTTTGTGCAATGACCTGCAGTCCTTCTGTACCCAGACATTGCTGTGACATACACCATGGAGGTATAGCCTACTGGTTAATACAATGCCATTTTTGGCAGTGTTTATGGGTTCAATTCCTAATTGTTCCCTCCTCTCATGCCTGTCCTACTCAAATAGTGTGCATGCCTGTAGAGGTCATATTTCTGCAGATCAGTGCTTCAAGTCCATAATACCCTTGCCACAATTGCCAACATTCCCTCGGTCCGTCTATCTGCGTCTGTCAGCTGTGTAGAGTCCTGTCTGCCAGTGTAGGCTACCACCCCATGTCATGCACTGGTACCCTTTCCTGCATTGCGCCTCTTCATGCTTGCCTCGCCTGTGCCTGATCTGCATGGCACCACCACTCCTCTGTCCACCCATCATTGTAACTATCCTGCCACCTCCGCCTCCACTGGGGGACATGTATTCCCATCATCTGCCACCAACTGTTTTTCCGGTACTTTACATTGCCAAAACCCTGTGCTGTGGTACAGCTGCCCCACCATGTTTGTCATCAGTACTGGCAGGCACATGGGATGCCCGCAGATATGGCAGGTCCAGCGGCTCCCACCTCTCCCTCCTTCACTCACCTGTTCATTGCCTTTCCTGAATGCTGTATCTAGTGTTAGGGCTACATCTGTCTCTGTTCCACACAGGTCATGCATGTCATCTTGAGGCACCTTGCAGTCCCTAGGGCACACTAACCTAGGACACCATAACCTTGTTAGGCCACCTTAACCTATGGTTCCATAGCCCAGGGTGCCTTCTGCGGTGCCTTGTCCAAGGGTGCCTAATATGGCGCTTAGCCTAGGAGGCCCTATAGGGCGCCTTATGAGGCACCTTACTAGGCACCTTATAAGGCACCTTACATGACACCTTACAAGGCACCTTAAAGGCGCCTTACAAGGTGCCTTACAAGGCGCCTTGTAACGCTCGTTAGTCTAAGGCGCCTTGTAATGCGCGTTAGCTGCTACAGCTTGCTGTAACGATGCAACGCCCATGCCTTTATATGGGCATCTCTACCTTTACCGCGGAACCTAACGTGAATGACATTACTGCAGTTTAGTAAACATACCCCTAAGTTTCTGTACTAACAAATGCAGAAATAGTCTTAAGAGAGGAATTTATGGTTGCAAGAGCGTCCCACAGCACTTCTATAGTAACTTTAGGGGGCCTCACCAAAACGCCAGCAACTTCAATGGACAATGGAGAAACCTCCACCTGGGTAGGGCTATCCCCAAACAATGGAGAAGCCACTGATCTAACTTCAACCCTGGGGTTATCCAACGGAGCGGCAAAGCCAACAGAAGAGCCCTCTTCACTTCCCTTCAACGACGTGCTTGTCTCCACACCAGAGGGAAGCACTCCTCTGGCGGCCGCAGCACTTTCGGGGCATGGCGGGGGGGGGGGGGGGTGTGGCCCGCATCTCAGGAGACAACAGTACTCCTGATGTGCTGAGATCCGGTACAAACACTGTTCCTTCCGAAGACGCTGCTCCCGCTCCTGCAACAGTAAAGCCACACATTGGCAAGGTCTTCTGCATGGCGACGTTGGAGACAGTTTCACCCAAGGGTAGGGAAACCTGCTTTTGCTTCCTTCTGCTTATAGCAGCCTGTAGCGCAGCACAAAAAACACCGAAACAGGACTCATCAAGCGAGCCAGCTCATTCGGAGTGAATCACTGCCGCCACCTTCCCCCCCCCCCCCCCAAACTTTAATTTATTATAAGGAAGCTTGGGATCTGTGACACTGGAGAAGCCACTTCAATTTACAATAGGGAAGTCTCAGAGTAAATCCCAGACTTTCACCTCTGGAGGGACCAGTTCATTACATTTCTCTAGAGGCACCCTGGCTATTTACAATCCCCTAGATAGGGTGGATGCCTTTTTGGTAGTTGGCTCCTGCTGGTCTATCTCCGCCTTGTTTCTGCTTATTCCATGGGTCAGTGACTTGCTGCTGAAGACCCCTATTTGTATAAGGCCTGGAGTCTTATACCCCAGCATACCTCTTCTCTCCATACCCTCCTCCAGGAGGCGTTAACTCTGGGCCCCTCGCACCTGTTTCAGCTTCCAGCAGGATCCCTAGGAACATCTAGGAGGAATCTGGGACCTTCAAGTCACCATGTCCAAGATACTAGAGGAGCGGAGGCAGTGAAGTGAGACACATGTAAATGCTTTCTGAAATCATGTCCTCTTCATCCCAAAGGATGCATGCCCCTGCCACTGGTTATGGAGCCAAGCCCATGCATATAGCAAGGCCGTGTATGTGCATATTTGCAGGCCATTTTAGAAATGTGGATATCTCCGAAATACACAGCCACAGAAAGGGGTACATAGACATGTCAGCCAGGTATTTCAGAAAGGGGGTGTCTAGGCATGCATGTCCCAGCTGGCTATTTTAGATCTTCAGACATGTGGCAGTGGGGCAGTAAAATTAATGAACTGTTAATTAGCATGCAGATTTTGTTAACCCAGTGAAATTTACTGTCGTGGTGAGAGCACATTTCACTCTTCCCCCTGCAAGCATTGTCGCCATAAAATAAGCACTTTCTTTTGGATAGGCAGGTACAGGTAGGGAAGAATGATGGATGATGCCTGGTTTGATTGACTACCTCCTATAACGTGGTCCATATGGACCTGTTTTCCTTTCTTTTGAATGATGTATTAGTTTCTTATGTTATATTGCAGTTTGACTCTCTTGATGTGCGCTATTTATTGTCTCCATTATATATTTGTTTTCTTTAATGTGTAATTGCTTTATATATTGCATTTGGGAGGCTATTTTTCTGTGTACCAAGTTTGGTGTATGTATTTGTTAAAATCTTAATAAAAAAAAAAAGTATATTTCTACCTTTTGTTGCTTGTGCATTTTGTTTTTCAGTTGCAATTGCTCCAGTCACTTTCTTCTGGTTTCTTTGTGTCTTCTGTGAGCTATCCATTTGTCCTTTCTTCTCTTTTACATTTTTTTCCAAATTTTTAACTCTATATCTGCTTTAACATACTGAACTTTCCTCTTTTGGTCTTTCCTCCATTTCTTTCCTTATTCCTTTATCATCCACTCAAATTTCATCCTTCCATTCTCAATCTCCACTTACTCTTCCAATATCCGGCCCATCGTAGACTTTTCTTCCCTCACACACAAAATATCTTTTCTCCTCTCCATTCTCATTCCCTATCCCTTCCTAGTCCTCCCCCAAAATCAGATCCCTTATAGTTCTAGACCCACCCAGCATCTACCCCCTTCTAGTCCCAGTCTCCCAAGCTTCCACATCAGCCCATTTCCAGTCCTAGCCCCCCATAGGCTGTTTTCTAGTTCCATGCCAGCCCCCAATCAGCCCATTTCCACTCCAAGCTCCCCATCAGCCCATTTCCAGCCCTATTCCAACTCCCATCTGCCCACTTCCAGTCCTATTCCAGCCCCCATCAGCCCATTTCCAGTCCTATTCCAGCCCATCACCCATTTGCAGTCCACGTTCCCCCATCAGCCCATTTCTAGTCTTATTTCAGCTCCTCATCAGCCCATTTCCAGGCCTAGCCCCCCATTTGCTCTTTTCCAGTTCCATTCCAGTCCCCCATCAGCCCATTTCCACTCCAAGCTCCCCATTAGCCAATTTCCAATCCTAGCCCCCTCGTCAGCCCACTTTGTCCTATTCCAGCCCCATCAGCCCATTTCCAATCCTAATCCAGTTCTTCATCATCCCATTTCCAGTCCAAGGTTCCCCCCCAACCATCACAGCCCATTTCATCCGTTCCCCCCCACCATCACAGCCCATTTGCAGTCCTATCCCCCCCAACATCACAGCCCAATTGCAGTCCGTTTCCCCCCCCATCACAGCCCACTTGCAGTCCTCCCCATCACAGCCCAACTGCAGTCCATTACCCCCCATCACAGCCCATTTACAGTCCGTTCCCCCCACCATCACAGCTCATTTCCAGTCCGTTTCCCCTCCACCATCACAGCCCATTTCCAGTCCGTTCCCCTCCCCCCCACCATCACAGCCCACTTGCAGTCCTATCCCCCATCACAGACCAATTGCAGTCTTCCCCCCCCATCACAGCCCATCCAGTCCTAACTGCACCCCCCCCCCCCCGAAGAGCCCTGCGCCATCTAAGGGGTTGTAGAGGGAGCCAGGGAAGCCAGCGTGAGGTCCCGGCTCCCTCTGCACAGCCCGCCAGCGTGAGGAGCCTTTACCTTCATGCTGGCGGCTGTTTAGATGAAGCTGCGAATGCTGGGAAAGGTTAAAGGTAATGCCCTTTAACCTCTCCCAACAAAATGACAGGAACAGTAACGAAATCTCAATATGTTCTTTACAATACTTGTGTAAATGCTTAATTAAATTTCAATGGGTTAGCTACACTTTTCTTGACCCCAGGGCCAGCCCGTCCATTGAGCGAGAATGTTGTTCGCACAGGGCCCCGTGCTTCAGGGGGCCCCGCATGAATCACATTCGCGCTCAATGGATGGCTGCAGAGGGAGCCGGGGAAACCCTTGCGAGGCCCCGGCTCCCTCTGCACAGCCCACCAGCGTGAAGAACCTTTTCCTTCACGCTGGCAGCTGTTTCAATGAAGCTGTGAATGCCGGGAGAGGTTAAAGAAATCTCAGTATGAAAGATCCTGCATCTTAACGGCTGTGCCAAGAATTCACCACACAATCTATATATCAAAACATTTACAACAGTGAATATTTTTTGTTGGAGCTGCTGTGTAAGAGAAGGCAAAACATCACCCCTCAATGAACAGCCGCTTCTTTTAATCATTAAGTGAAGGTAAAATTTTCATAATTTATCTGAAATGAATCAAAGCTTTAATGCTGCTTCTGGAATAGTATCAGCAACGTGCCACGTTTCGGGTCAGCACTTTTCAACCCTGCTTCAGGCCAAACAACATTATTCCTGCAGACCTAAAAGCAAAAACAGCCAGCAAACAACCTTCTTTTATACTGCTTGCAATTCAGCGTCTGATGTCAAGGACAAAATGGAACAAGAATGACAGGCCATAGCAGCCAATGGAAAACTCATGATCAACAGTCAACCAATAAGAATGGGGAAAACCCTATGACACCAGGGAATCCCCCAACCTAATTGGACAGTGAATTCATGAAGCAGAACAAGGCATCCCAGACTGTCAAAGACAAAATGTAATATCAGCAGAAGCCCGAAATCAAACTGTTCCACTCCAGAGCCGCATTTAAGCCATGCGGAGCTGTCGGATTTAAACGAAATATCCAGTGTTGTTCAGTCTTCTGCAAGCGAAATGTATGATTACCCCCTTGTGGATCCTCTGGAATGAAATCCAGCACTCATAGGATTTGAACCCTGATTTCCTTTGTCTTAGCCCACTATGCTAATCATTAGGCTCTTCCTAGATGTCCAGGTTTTGAAATACTATTCTGAGGACATCTATATATACTCACCTTGTAGGGCTGGTATCTGTTCAGAAACTAATGCCTGAACCACTAACATGGCTTCCTGTTACAAGATGGGGCCTGCTCTGAACCAAAGCCTGAACCATGGGGCCTGTTCTGAACCAAAGACTGAATGAAACAAGATGAATTTCTGTTTTGTTATAAGTCAGCATTAAAATTTGCAGATCAAGTAATTCTGCCAGTTTAGAAGTATTTTTCCAGCTGACTATGTGCAGAAGAACATGGCTGAGACCTTCATTGTGCTAGTACTTGCAACAATGTATAAACTGGCACCTCAGCAACTTTAGCACGATGGACCTTTGTTTGCAGAAGGACCACCTATTAGCTGTTACTGGATTTGCTGAAGATGACATACAGGGTTTGAGTCCAGCCAATCACCAGGTCTTCAGGACAAAGAATTATACGGATGTACACCGGAACTCAGTTTTCAGAACCCAGAGGGCAGAGCGAGAACTCAGAAAGAAAGAAAGAAAGAACTCTGAAAGGGAAGAACAAGAGAAGGGAACTCTGACTTCTGATACAGACTGTTCACTTGCCTTTTCTCTCTGGCTGAAAAAGTCAGATAGTGTTCCAGGCCAAAACCTTGAGATGGAGTGAATTTCTCCCACAGACCGGCAGCTTAGTGTGTGACCATGCTGCTCATTTCAGCTAAAGTTGGACATTTGCCATACTTTGACTTTGTTCCATTGCTGAGACCCGGACCACAGCCACAGGTGTTTTGGCATGAGCTTAGATACTGGTCTTTAATTTCTCCCTGAGGTTGGGCTAGCTTAGACAGACAGACAGGTCTAGCAATCTACTTCCGTATCTTGCCACAAAAACCCAATGGATAGTCACAGCAAACCAAATTGTACTATAGTGCTGGAAGATGAGACCTCCAGGTCTGAAGACACTCAACTGGCTACTGGGGAGGAACTGAAGACTTTTCAGAGTAAAGCCAGCATTTAGGATGTAGTTGGATCAAAGTCCTCGGGATGTCTGACTGTTGATGTACAGTAGCTGCATATAAAATGAGTCAGAAGCTGCAAATATGTACTAGATATTGGGACATGGAACGTACGAAGCATGAACCAAGGGAAGTTGGAGGTAGTCAAGAATGAGATGGAATGTGTATAACTTGATCTGTTGGGTGTCAGCAAACAGCAATGGACTGGCATGGGGCACTTTGCATTTGATGATCACATGGTTTACTATGCTGGAAATGAAAGACACAGAAGAAATGGTGTTGCATGTATAATTAAGAAGAAACTTGCAAGAACTATAATGAAATACAATGCAATAAAAAGAACCTGTTCATATGTATGTATGCATAAAATCCGCCGTTTCCAGCGCTGCGGGAGAGAAGTCATCCTACCAGGGGTGAGAGCAGGAGCTCCCCCTTCCTCCTTAAGCAGCCAAGCTGACATCATGCTCAACGGCATAAAAAACGCCATTTCCAGCGCTGCGGGAGAGAAGTCATCCTACCAGGGGTGAGAGCAGGAGCTCCCCCTTCCTCCTTAAGCAGCCAAGCTGACATCATGCTCAACGGCATAAAAACCGCCATTTCCAGGGCGTGCCCGCAGCTTGCGGGCCTCGCCAGAGGGCCCTTTGGTGTGGCCCTTAGGCGTTGGTCCGTGGCGTCTGTTTCTGAAGTTCTGTTGGTCTGGGTTGTTGTGGTTTCTTACTGTTATGGTTTGGCTTGGCCTTTGGGTGAGGTGCGGTGGCTGGGACTGTTTTCACCCCTTGCAGATGGTATGTAATGTACTGTAACCCATGTTGTAACTTATTCTGTATAGTTATTCTATGTATGTACTGTAATGTACTCCCTGTGTTATGTAATCCCTTTTATTACCGCTCTGATGTTATGAAGAGTGGTATATGTTTCATTCACCTCTGTTTAACCTTGTATTGTATTGTACTGTGACCGCTTTGATTGAAGGAAAAAGCGGGATATAAATCTGTTTAAATAAATAAATATATATATATACCGCTCTAAAGCGCAAAGTAAAGGGTGGTATATCAAGTGCCTAAACCATAAATCATAATCAGTGAAGACTTAATTTCTATTCGTCTACAAGGAGTACCCATCAACACAACTATAATTCAAGCATATGCCCCAACAACAGCTGCAGAAGAGGATGAAATTGATGAGTTGTATGAACAAGTATAAGCTGAAATTGACAGAACAGAAATATTTGTTAAGCAATTCCGCTTTATCCTCATCAGCTTCTACATTCAT
Source organism: Ichthyophis bannanicus (assembly GCA_033557465.1). NCBI lineage: Eukaryota > Metazoa > Chordata > Amphibia > Gymnophiona > Ichthyophiidae > Ichthyophis > Ichthyophis bannanicus. Next base: position 495,600,690 of record CM066032.1, read on the forward strand.
CAGCTTCTATAGCTTCTACAATAGCACGGTATATAAGAGAATGTAAATAAATAAATAAATAAATAACATATTCCTCCCCTTCACCCTTGAGTCTGACAATACCACTTTTGCCCTTCCTCTTCTCACTAACATATCTGAAAAATGTCTTATCCCCTATTTTATTGCATTGGCTATTTCCTCCTCTTTTTGAATCTTTGATTTCCTGACTACTTTGCTAGTTTCTCTAAGTTTTTCCAAATGTAGATGCCTGTCTTCCTCTCTCTGTGATCTCTTGTATTTCATGAAGTCCTTCCTCTTTTTCTTCAACTTTTCAGCTACTTCTTTCGAAAGCCATAGCAGTCTCCTTTCCTTTTACCTTTATTTACCATTTTAACAAAATGTTGGTTGCCCTTAAAATATCCCCTTTCAGTTTTACCCACTGTTTTTCTACATCCCCCAGCTATTCCCATCCCGCTAATGACTCCCTGAGGTGTTGGCCCTTTCTTGGCAAAATTAGTTTTCCTAGAAGACCCTTGCTTTTGAATGGATTCTAACAGACCTAGTCCTAATACTGAACCACACCATCTGGTGATTACTGGATGCAAAATGATCACCCACTATAACATCAGAAACACTTTCACCATTGGTAAGCACCAAGTCATAATGGCCCCTTGACGTGTGGGGTCTGTTACCAATTGCCTGAATAGTTCTCCCTGTAGAGAATCCAGGATCTCCTTACTTCTAGATAATATTGCAGCAGGAATGTGCCAATCAACATCTGGCATATTGAAATCCCCTATCTGTAGCCCTTCCCCTTTCCTAGTAATACTGCATATGTTTTCAATTAACTCTCTGTCCACCTCTTCTTCTTGTGAGGGAGGTCTGTATATCACACCGATGCAAATAGATTTCTCTTTCCCTCTTTCTAGTTTAACCCATAGTGCCTCCTCTCTCCCTTTTAAGCGCTGTAGTTCCAAAGCTTTAATATTATTTTTTACATATAGTGCCACTCCTCCTCCTCTTCTTCCTACCCTGTCCTTTCTGAATAAAGTATAGCCTGGTATAATTACATCCCATTCATGGTTTTCTATGAACCATATTTCTGTAATTGCCACCAAATCCAAGTCAGCCACTCCCACCAAAGCTTCAACATCAAAGATCTTATTTCCCATGCTACGGGTATTTATACACACTGCTTTCCATATGTTACCCCTTTTACCCATTTCCATAAAGGTATTTAATGTTTCACTAACCTGTGGGTTTTCTTCACCCATTCCCAACAAATCAAGTTTAAAGCCCTGTTGAGTAGATTAGCCAGTCTACTACTGAAGATGCGTCGACCTTTCTTGGACAGGTGGACGCCAGCTCTGCTCTGCAAACCTTGGAACAACATCCCATGGTCCAGGAAACCAAAATGCTCTCTGACACCATTTACACAGCCATGCATTCATCTCCAGGATGCAAGCCTCTCTGCCTTGGCCTTTACCCTCAACATGAAGGATTGAAGAGAACACCACCTGTGCACCTATCTGCTTCACCCTCTGTCTCAGAGCCATGAAGTCACTTTTGATATGCTCAGAGGGATACCTGGCAGTATCATTTGGATTAGCAATAGTCAATGGGCTTGATGAGTCTCAGAAAACTCCCCGTAACATCTTGGAGTTTGGCACCTGGCAGACAGCATACCTCTCTGGACATCAAGTCTGGTCTGCAGATGGACGCCTCAGTACCCATCAGAAGGGAGTCACCAACCACCTCTAACGTTTGCATCCTTGTGGTCAGTGATTCTGCAATTTTGGTTACTTGAGCTCTGGTTCTTCCCTTTCCAGGGATGCTTTCACTTCCTTCACTTCCAGGGCTGCATAATGGTTCTTCGCCCAGAAACCATGAACTGTAGTGATGAAAGCACATTTTGCTCTTCCCCCTGAAAGTGTTGCAGCCATGAAATGAGCACACTTTTGCATCTTATCATGGTCAGGAGCAGGTATAGACATGGACCCCTGAACGTAAGATTACCGTTTATCCCTGATTTTTAGGAATTGTTCCCAATTTTAGAGCTATGTCCCCAATTTCCACCTTTTCGGCAGCCTCTTGTCTCCAATTCCAGCAAGGGGGACAAAGGGTAAGAAAAAAATATTTTCAATTTAGTGATTGTAATATGTCATTGTTTTTAGCATTTACTGTATATCCATTATGTTTACATTTTGCTTATTGTGTGGGAAATAAATCACTGTTTCTAGTTCTGTCAGTTTGTCTGCTCAAATCTGCAACTAAGTTGTCCCTATCTCCTCCCCCTTTTTGGATAACAAGTGTCCCAGATTTGCCTGCAAAAAAATCTGGTAACCTTACCTGAACAACCAGAGCCAGACATATTTGTGCAGATCTGAAATTGCACCGCAATGTACAAATCTCCTGCTCCTCCCAGGCAACGCCTCCACCATGCCCCCGTGCTAGATAGACATTCTCACGCTGGGGACATCTATACACCCGGCTTTCTAAAATTGCTCCTGGGACTTCTCCATGAATTGCATTTCTAAGTATCCATTTTCAGATGTCCAATTCACGAAAATGGCTTCTAAAATTATCCCCATGGCATTCAGTTAAGCATTTTTGCAGGGTTGTTGAGAGGGGTGATACTGGGATTCTCATGATTGCTGAAATGAATTAGAATAATCGAGATTGACACAAACCACATTATTCTATTTGAATACCAATGAGGTGTTTTGAAAGAATTTATATACAGTATTTTGCATATTAGCAATTAACACATGTTGTCACCCAAAATTGCGTATCACAGTAAAATAATCCAGGTTTTGGTATTTTAGTGTGTGTTAAAGGTGAGAAAATATATATTATTTCTGTAATACATTTTAGTAACTAGCTTAAGAGCTATGTTTACTAACATGGATGCTGCAGCAGATAGTTTAGATGTTTATTCAATATAAATGGTTGTTTATTTTTCAACTAAATAGCTTGTTTTAGAATATTTTTAATCAGATTTATCAAAGGTAATTTTATAACAAGTCACTTTTGCGTGAAAGCCATGCAGGTACATTTTTAACCCCATTTGGAAATGGGACTGGAACATTCAAGGAAAGCTCCTATCCCACCACTAACTCACCAGGAAATATCCCCCCCCCCTGTAAAATACTCAGGGGATCAGAGAGGTAGGAGGAGGGTTGGGTTTGTCCATTGGAGAGTGAAGGGTGGTGATCTTTGGAGAGTGGGGGAGGGGTGATGCTGATTGAGGGTACGGAGGCTCAGATGCTTCTGGGGGCAAGGGTCAGGATGTGTAGTAGCAGTGCCTGCAGTTATTCAGTGGCACTAACCATGTTAGTGCCGCTGAATATCCTGCTTAGCGGCATTTACACGGTTTGCAGGTCTTCAGGCCATGTAATTACCTTTGAATATTGGGCCCATTGCCTTGGAAGCACAGACTGATGTATTCCATGCTTTAGGAAAGATATAAGGAAGGCCAAATGAGTATCAAGATGGGTTAAAGGTGAGATCAGAAACTGTTATAGAAAAAGAAATCTTTCTTCAGAGAATGGAAAAAGGAGCCAAATAACAAACAGGAAACAACATGAGCACTGGCAAATTAGATGCAAGGCATTGATAAGGCAGGCAAAGAAAATGTGAAAAGAAGCTCGCCATGGAATTTAAAACTCAAAATAAAAAAACTTTGTAAAGTGCATTCATAGCAAAACACCTGAAGGAGTGTCAGTTGGACCATTCGATGATAAAGGAGTAAACGGGAAACTAACGGATGACAAGAGCATAGCGGAGAGACTGAATTAATTCTTTCCTTCGGTCTTTACTGAAGAAGATGTAAGAAAGTTACACATGCCAGAAATTATATTTTAGAGATGATGTATTGGAAGAATTGAAACAAATCTCAATAAACCAAGAAGATGTAATATAGCAATTTGATGAACCAAAGAATAGCAAATCACCTGGATGGTATGGTATACACAGAGTTGCCAAATTACCCAGTTTAGGAGTGAGATTTTAAGCCAGTCCTGGATTTCTGACAATCTCATACTACACTGCAATGCACATTTAAAACCAGAACTAGCAAAAACTCTCCCTCCTGGAACTGAGTAATTTGGCAACTCTGTATACATCTCAGGATCCTGAAAGAACTGAAATATGACTTTGCAGACCTACTATTAGTAATCTGTGAGCTATCATTAAAATCATCTATAGTAGTGGATAGAGAACAGCCTAGCTCCCAAGAGATCTGGGTTTGATTCCACTGGCACTCCTTGTGACCTTCAGTACATACTTTACCCTCCATTGCCTTGGAAGAAAAGGCTTGGCAAATCTTCTTCCAGTCATACTTTGCCAAGAAAACCCAGGGGCTGCTGAGTCGCAGGAGTTAGCATTGAGTTGATGGCACTTAAAAAAAATAGTAGCTGAAGATTGGAGAACAGCCAATGTTATGCCAATTTTTAAAAAGGGTTCCAGGGGTGATCCAGGTAACTAGACTGGTGAGCCTGATATCGGTACTTGGCAAAATGGTAGAAACCATAATAAAGACCAGAATTACTGAGCATATATATAGTCATGGTTTAATGGGACAAAGCCAACATAGATTTAACCAAGGATGGCTTGTCTCACTAATCTGATTTATTTTTTGAAGGTGTGAATAAAAGGGTAGATGGAGGTGAGCCAGTGGACAAGGTCCCTCACAAGAGAGTCTTGAGGCAATTAAAGTCATGGGATAGGTAGCAGTGTACTATTGTGTACTGGGAAATGGTTAAAAGAAAACAGAGTAGGGCTAAATGGCCTCCCAGTTAATAGCGGAATATCCCAGGGATCTCTTGGGCTTGCTGCTTTTTAACATATTCATAAATGACCTGGAAGAAGAAACAATGAGTGAGGTGATCAGATTTGCAGATGACACAAAATTATTCAAAGCTGTTAAGAGGTTTGTGAAAAATTGCAGAAGGACCTTGAGAAATTGGGAGACTGGGAGTTCAAATGGCAGATGTTAATGTGGATAAATGTAAAGTTGTGCAATTCAGAAAGAACAACCCAAACTACAGTTACACAATGCAAGATTCCACATTAGGAATCACCATTGAGGAAAAGGATATGGGCATCATCATGGATAATATGTTAATATATTCTGCCCAGTGTGCAGCGGCAACCAAGAAAGCAAATAGAATGCTAGGAATCATAAGGAAAGGAATGGAGAATAAAACAAAGGATATGATAATGCCTCTGCATCATTCCATGATGTGACCACACCTCAAATATTGTGTGCAATTCTGGCTGCCAGATCTGACCAAAATGATAAAGGGAATGGAACGATACCTCTATGAGGACAGGCCTAAAATGTTAGGGCTTTTCATCTTGGAAAAGAGACGGCTGAGGGGAGATATGATAGAGATCTATAAAATGAGTGGAGTGGAATTGGTAAACGTAGATTGGTTGTTTACTCCTGCAAAAAGTAGAAAGACTAGGGGATATGCAATGAAGCAACAATATAGTACATTTAAGACTATTCAGAGAAAATTATTTTTCTTTCAATGCATAATCAAACTCTTGAATTCGTTGCCAGATGTAATAAAAACTGTTAGTGTAGTTGATTTTAGAAGAGTATTGGACTATTTCCTGGAGGAAAAGTCCATAAATTATCATGATTAAAGTTGACTGGAGAAATCCACTGCTTTTCCCCGGGATAAGCAGCTTGGAATCTAACTATTTGGAATCTGTCAGGTATTTGTGACCTGGATTGACTATTGATGGAAACAGAATACTGTACTTAATGGACCTTTGGTCCGACCCAGTATGGCATTTTTTATGTTATGCTTGTATCTGGAGAAAATAGAAAAAACAGTAGGCAAAAATGAATGTAAGAACATAAGAAATGCCATACTGGGTCAGACTAAGGTCCATCAAGACCAGTATCTTGTTTCCAACAGTGGCCAATCTAGGTCACAAGTACCTGTCAGGTTCCCAAAGATACAGATTCCACAATGTTTATCCTGGGGTAAGCAGTGGATTTCTCTGATCCTCTTTAATAATGTTTTTTGGACAAGTTCCTGGAGGAAAAGCCCATACCTCTTAAACCCAGCTACACTAACAACTTTTACTGCTCCTCTGGTAACAAATTCCAGAGTTTGATTACATAATGAGTGAGAGAATATTTTCTCCTATTAGTCTTAAATGGGCTACATTGTAACTTCATTGCGTGCCCCTTAGTCTTTCTACTTTTCAAAGAAGTAAAAAACCGATCTAATGGTTTATGGAATTTTCCTCCAGGAACTTGTCCAAAGATTTTTAAACCTAGCTATACTAACAGCTTTTACTATATCCTCTGGTAACAAATTCCAGAGTTTGATTACTTGTTGAGTAAAAAAATATTTTCTTTTAGGCCTAAATGGACTACATTGTAGCTTCATTGAGTGTCCATTAGTCTCTCTACTTTTTGAAGGTGAAAACGATCAATCTATGTTTACCCGTTCCACTCCATTCATTAATTATATAGACCTCTATCATATCTCACCTCAGCCGTCTCTTTTCCAAGTTGGAGAGCACTAACCTTTTAAGCCTCTCCTCATAGGGGTATTTTTCCATCCCCTTTACTGTTTTGGTGGCTCTTCTCTGTAGCTTTTCTAATTCTGCTATATCCTTTTTAAGATATGGCAACCAGAATTGCACACAATATTCAAGAAGATGTTTTAAGTGCAACAAGCCTTAAAAGGAAAGGAAAAGGAAAAGAAAACCTCTATGGTTTTCAAAAGCAGTAGCTGACAAGATAAGGAAAAGAGGTTAACTTTTGTAAACTATAATAGATTACAGAAACTGGAAAACAATCGATGGAATAAAAAATAGCCAATTCAGTAAAATGAGTGCCAAACTCTTTTTTAGATATACTAGTGACAGGAAGATGTGACAATGTGGGTGAAGGAAAGGAATATGTGGAGGCTGATGAGGTTAAATAGGAATTGTTTAACAGTTTTTTGTTTTGTGTTCACAGAAGAAAGACCAGGAATTGGACCTCAAAAAACAAACAGTAATAGGCATGAAGGTGAGGCAGACCTTTAATGATTTTCAGAAGACTGCATTCATGAGGAGCTAGCTAAACTAAAAGTAGACAGAGTTATGGGGCTAGATGGGATACATCAGAGGGTACTGAAGGAACTTAGGGAAGCACTGGCAGCTATGCTGTCTGACCTTTTCAATGTTTTTTTAGAGTTTGGAATGAACCCAGAGAACTAAAGATGGGCAGATATGATTCCTGACCACAAAAGCTGAAGGAAGAAGTTGGGGGCTACTGGATGATTAGTCTGACCTCTGTGGTGATCAAATTATTGGAAACGAGTGTTTCTGGAATCCAAGGGATTACAGGATCTGAAACAGCATGGCTTTATTAGAGATGGATCTTGTTAGATTAATCTGATTTCTTTGACTGAGTGACCAGAGAATTGGGTAGGGCAAGAGCACTAGACAGGCTTTTAACACCATAGCAACTTATAAATAAATGGTGTGTCCTTGAGATGAATCTTAAAGTGACTGTCAGTTAGAAACTGGTTGAGTGGGAAGAGACAGAGGGTAGTAATAAATGGAGTTCACTGAGCATAGTGGTGTTACCAGTGGTGTGCACAGAGGACAGTCCTTGGTCCCATTCTATTTAACAGTTTTGTAAGTGATATTGTGGAAGGTCAGGAAGGTTTGTCTCCTTGCAGATGATACCACAATCTGCAACTGGGTAGACATCCTAGAAGGTGTGGATAACATGAGGAGGGATCTAGTGAAGCTTGAAGAATGGTTGAGAATTTGGCAGCAAAGATTTAATGCTAAAAAATGCAAGGCCATGTATTTCTGGGTGAAGTACTTCAAGGTGTGAAAGAAGAGTGAGGCCTGGGGATGACGGTGTCTAATAATCTTAAGGTAGAAAAAAACAGGTAGAAAAAGGCAGTAGTAAAAACCAGAAGGATGCTTAGGTGCACAGGGAGAGAAATGGCCAGCAGGAAAAAGGAGGTGATAATGCCTTTGAATAAGTCTCTGGTGAGATCTCGTTTCAAATACTGAGTGTCATTCTGGAGATCATACCTTCAAAAAGATATAAACATGGGGGGCGGAGCCAGCGGCGATACAGGGTGGCTGCGTAGGAGAGGTTCTCCGGTGGCTTGTGTAGAATCCTGAGACTTTCCCTCTCTCCGAGACTCGGAAGTGTTGCTATTAAAGGTGTTTCGATACCCTGAAAGTGGTGGGATTATGTCCAGCAGCAAGCCGACGAAGCTGGACTTTACATCGAGCCAGACTGCTGGGACGAAACGGAGCAAGTCAGATCCGCTCTCCCCGCAAAAGATGGCGGCTGCGCGGGCGACAGATGAGACGATGAAGGAGGTCCTAGGTGAGATCAGGGCGGTAAAGGAGATGGTTGCGGTGAGCGGTGATGTGATGTCCCGTGTGCAAGAGGATCTGCAGGATCTGAGGGCGCAGATGGAGAGGCTGTCTACCCGTCTAGAGAAAATGGATGCTACGCTAGCAGTGCACGAGGTCCAAGTTGAGCAATGTCGGAAGGCCCAGAAGCGAATTGAGCGACTGGAGGCGACCATAGAGGACCTAAGTAATTGTAGTAGGCGTAATAATATCAGGATTATAGGGGTCCCAGAGGGGGCCGAAGGTACTGATTTGATAGCGTTCTTAACCCAAGCTATTCCGAAAATGCTGAGATTAAGTCTGGCGGGACCACTGGAATTCGAGAGAGCGCACAGAGTGCCCACACACACAGGCCCTCGCAAACAGCAGACAAGGCCCATCATTTGCTGTATCCTGCGGTTTCAGCACGTCTCGCAGATAATGGCAGCAGCTCGGGCAGCCTCGGCGGTAACGTTTGAGGGCCGCAACGTCTCCTTTTTTCCCGACTTTTGCAAGGCCACGATTGATAAAAGGAAGCAGTTTTTGGCTTTGAGGCCCCGACTGCAACATCTACAAGCAAAGTACGGGCTGTTCTACCCAGCGCGCTTCAAGATAACTATGGACAATCGCACCTGAGCTTTCGAGGATCCAGCGGAGGCAGCCCGGTTTGTAGAGGAGCAGGAAGCACTGGCGATGCAGTGACTAGAACGTTGGTAGTCCTATTATGGCTCCAGTGTGTTGCTCCCTGGCCTTGCCAGGAAGATAGTGGGCCCCAAGGGGTGTTATACTGGAGGGGCAGAAGGGGTGATTGGAGACAACTGTTTTCTCTGGTGGAGGGGGATTTACCATTTTGTGACTGTTGTTATCACTGCATTGCTACAGATGATTATGTGTAGGGTAATTTTTGAAACTGGGGTGTTGAAGGGGGTAACGGGAGGGCCGGGTGGATTGCTAGAATTCTGCTATGTTTAGCGGGTGATTGTGTGGGTGGAGGGCGGGTGTTATTATGTAATTATGATTCTGTTTTTGGTAACCTTGGGGGGAGAGGGATTTGTCTAGTTGGGCACTGATTATTGTCATCTGATAGTCACTGTGGCCGCTTGTTGCATGTTGGCTCACCCAAATTTTGTTATCAGTCGCATGGAGGTGGTGCACCAGTCGTCTTGCAAGCCCTTTATAGTCAGACCTGTATATAAGCCATCTTACGTTTGGGACATCCAGAATGCGCCCGGGGCTAAGTTTTTTTTTCCTATGAGCAAATGGCCCCTTTAAAGGTGCTGTCCTTAAATGTCAAAGGCATTATTCATCCGGCTAAGCGTAAGAAGATTTTAGTGTACGCCCAGAAGCAGAGAGCTGATATTGTAATGCTACAGGAGATGCATTTAGTCACTAAAGAGTCCCTGAAATTGGAACAAGGGAAGTTTGTTCTTGCGGCACACGCCCCTGCCCTGGGAAAGAAGAACGGAGTGGCAATTTTAGTCCGGAAGACTATTGGAGCCCTTTTGCAAAAGACTAGATTGGACCCAGAGGGAAGATGGGCGAGTGTACAGCTTGATCTGGATGGAAAGAGGGTGGGGCTAGTGAATATTTATGCTCCCAATTGCGACAGCCCTAATTTTTTCCAAAACCTGGCAAATGTGATCCATGAGTATGCCGGGGTCCCTATTATACTGGGAGGAGATTTCAACCTGATCATGGACCACTTAATTGACTGCAAGCCTGTTAGAGGCAGTCGGAAATGTAGAGCTCTAGAGGTGCTGACGTCAGTTATGTCTGAGTTTGGTCTGGTGGATATTTGGAGACTTCTTCACCCATCCGAAAAGGATTATACTTTTTATTCCCACCCTCACGGTTCCTTCTCGAGAATTGATTTTTTCTTAGTTTCTCGACTGTTAGTTCCGAAGATAATGGATGCAGCGATATTAAGTACGCACATTTCTGACCATGCCGCCATAACCCTGGAAGTGGAGTTATTGCAGGCCGAAGAGAGGAGTAATGGGTGGTTTTTCCCCAGAGCTCTGTTGGTGGAAGATACATTTAAGGAGTATGTGCGGCAGGCTATCAAAGAATATTTTGAGGTTAATGACCCAGCAGAAACATCCATATGGGCATGGTGGGAGGCATTCAAGGCCTCAATGAGGGCCAAGATCACTAGTTTTTCTATTGCTGCCAGACGGCAGGAGAAGACCAGGATCTCAGCTCTGGACCAGCAGATCCGTGCGGGGGAAAGACTGTTGCAGAAACAAGCGAGTGCTCAAGTCATACTGCATCTCCAGAAGCTGCGCTTTCAGTATAACTCCATGTTAAGCAGGGAGGTAGCACAGTCTGATTTTGAGACCCAAGCAAGATATTATACTGAAATGAATAAACCAGGGAAATTGTTGGCCACGAAACTAAAACCCAGATATGGTAAATCCCGCATTGCAGTTATTGAAGAGGCCAATGGAATGGTCGTGAAGGATAGCACAGGCATTGTGGAATCCTTTCGAAAGTTTTATGAGGGTTTGTACTCGTCTGAAATACAGTGGAATGCGGAAGAGGTGGAAAGCTTCCTGAAGCAGATAGAGCATCCTAGTCTGGGACTGGAACATCAAGAGGCTTTGGAAAGGGAACTGGCGAGCGAGGAGGTGCGGGAGGCCTTGCGGAGAATGCAGACGGGTAAAGCCGCAGGGCCAGATGGTCTTCTGGTAGAATTTTACCAGACCTTCGCAAAGGATCTATTACCACACCTGTTGTTGTACTATCAACGATTGCGGGAAGCCGATAATGGCACAGGTGCCTTTGCTGCGGCTACTATTGTGGTCTTGGAAAAGCCCGGGAAAGATCCAAAGCTGGTGGGCAATTATAGGCCCATCTCCTTGCTTAACGCGGACTACAAAATTTACTCCTCAATCTTGGCGAGCCGCGTCAACGTAGTCTTGCACCTGCTTATTCACCCGGATCAATGCAGCCTCGTTAGTGGACGATCGACTGCGGACAACGCGTGACTTCTTTGTAATGTCTTTGAGGCTGTGGAAGGGCTGAACTTGCCTCTGATAGGCCTATCGTTGGACGCCGAAAAGGCATTTGACAGACTGGAGTGGCCCTTTCTGTTTCGTGTACTGGAGTGGTTTGGATTCCCTGCTCAGTTTATCCATATGGTCCGGGTCTTGTATGCCAACACAGCTGCGCGGATTCTCGCCAATCAAGTGCTCTCTAACTCCTTCCCTCTTTACAGAGGCACCAGGCAAGGCTGTCCGTTATCTCCCCTGCTGTTTAACCTAGCCCTGGAGCCTCTAGCATTACTGGTGAGGCAGTCTGTGGAGGTCAAGGGAGTTGTACTTCGAGACCTTCACATCAAACTCTCGGCTTACGCAGATGATCTGGTATTTTTTCTTCAACCAACATCAATTCAGTCCCTTCTGCAGCTGATCGAAGATTACTCCCGGTTTGCTGGCTATCGTGTGAACTGGGCAAAATCGTCGGCCTTCCCTCTGAGCAGATATGCCACAGCAGACATGGTACAGCAATTTGCTTTCCAGTGGGAATCCTCGCCGATAAAGTATCTAGGTGTCCAGTTTGGGGCCCCTTTGGATGAAACAATTAGACTCAATGCAGAAAAGATCAAGGAGATCGCCCGGAGTTTCGCATTGCAGTGGTCTCCGCTCCGTTTGACATGGTGGGGAAGAATGGAGTCTATCAAGATGACATTAATGCCTAAGATAAATTATTTCCTGGGAATGGTCCCGGTGCTGTTTCCGGGTGCAGTGTATAAAGAGGTAGAACGTATCCTCGTCTCCTTTCTGTGGAATGGGAAACCTCCCAGGATCGCCCTCAAGAAACTCAAAGCAAATAAGCTCGAAGGCGGTGTTCACTTCCCAGATTTCCTTTGGTATCATATGTCAGCTATCCTCAAGCAAGGTAGTTTATGGTCCGCTGAGAAGTCCTTAGCTCAGCGGCTGGTATGGCTCGAACTTGAAGAACGTTTGCCTATGCCTCTCCCAGGGCATCTGCTGATGGGTATGCTATGTCCTGATGAAGTCAAGGTGGGAAGAGTCATTATTTCCACTCAGAGAGCTTTTCAGAGTCTTTTGCTGGTTGCGGGCATGGACAAGCTTCTCTCAAGGCAGCTTCCGTTATGGCACAATCCCTTGCTGAAGATCAATAAGGCCTCCTTCGCCTGGGGAACGTGGCAGAGCAGAGGGATTTGGACGGTAGGTCAGCTGATAGAAGAGGATGGCTGGAAATCCTTTGGATCACTGCAGAAGGAGTTCGGGATCCCGTCCAAGTGTTATTATCAATGGCTACAACTAAGGCATTGTTTGTGTCATGGGCAGAAAAAACCTTGTGATTACCCCGAAGATTGGCAGCTGAAAGAATTAGCAGAGATGGTGTCAGCCAAGAAAGGAGGCATGTCCAGGCTATACTCCGTCCTTAGATGCCATGGCACGGAGATGGTGAGAGGCCCACAGAAGGTATGGGAGGAGGAGACTGGCTCTGACTTGTCTCAGCCCGTGTGGAATCGCCTCTGGGGCCCAATAGTTCGGGTCTCCAGATCTGCTGCGGTAATGCAGTCTATGGTTTTTTTTGCTCACAGGGCTTACATCACCCCGGTAAAGCTGTCAAGGTGGAGCAAAGAAGCTTCCCCACGTTGCTGGTCTTGCAAACAGGAGCTTGGCACCTTGAGACATATGTTCCTGGAGTGTCCGTGCCTACAAGTCTACTGGACCCCGGTATGGCGTAGGATACAGCGGGTGTTCAACTTCTCTTCTCCTTTGACGTGGAGTATACTGGGACTCAGATCATTGGCTGACATTCCTATGCTCCCCAAAAAGCATTTCTTTGGAGTGAACTTTATGTTGGCAATAGCGATAAAACAGATATTAAGCAAATGGAAAGACTCAACAGCGCTATCCTGGCTGGCCTGGTGGAATCAAGTGTGCATATATAGTAAATACGAGAAAGCCTATGACAGATTTTTTAGATCCAGGGGTGGGAAATGTTCGGTGAACAAATGGGCTGCTCTGGATGATTTTGTGGGGATGGTTGACGGCGACTAATGATCCTTGAAGGGCTTGCAAGACGGCTGACTGATGCGGGGTAGGGGTGTGGGTGACATATGGCTGTTAGTTGTTATTGTTAATGGAGGTTGTTCTTGTGTGTATATGTGTGTTGTAAAATGAAAAAAAAAAAAAAAGATATAAACATGGGTGGCTACTAAAAAGGTCAGTGGTCTTCATTATAAAGCATATGTGTATAGACTTAAATATTTCAATATGTATTCTTTGGAGGAAAAGAGGGAGGGGAGATATGATAGTGACATTTAAATAGCTCCATGGTATAAGTGCACAGGAAATAGGGTCCATTCAATGGCAAGAAAGCTCTGGAATGAGTGGTCATAGGATGAATGTAATAGTAGACTCAGGAGTAATCTGAGGAAATATGTCCGTATAGAAATGTGGTAGATGCATGAAACAGCTTCTCAGTGTAAGTGGTAATGAGAACTGTATGTGAATACAAGAAAGCATGGTACAAGTACAGAGGATCTCAGAGGGAGAGAAAAGGATTGTAGAATTTAATATTTATATGGATGGGCAGATTGGTCTTTGCTTGCCCTCATTTTGTATGTTTCTATAACAGAGAGAAGAAAAAAGAAAGGAGTACAAAGAGGCATAGGGAAGAGGAAAGAGAGGAGAAAAGGACAAAGTCATGCAAGGGAGAGAGAAGGATAAAGCAGCACAGAGGAGAGAAGGCAGAAGGTTCAAGGGGGAAGAGGGGAAAGACAGTCACGGGCCTAGAAGGACAGAAAAAGAGGAAGCACAGAGGAGAATACGTGACGGGGACACAAGGGAGGGATAAGAAATGAGAACTTGCACATGAAAGATGCCAGGGAACCATGCAGAGTGAGAGGTTCAAGACTACAAGCAGTGCCTGTGCAGAGAAGAGGCCCCTCCCCGTGGCACCCATTGCCGCTGCCACTACCACCCCTCTCTGAGACCTGCAGCCCCCTCAGACCGCCTGATGCCGACTTCCTGTTTGTAAACAGGAAGTCAGCATCAGATGTTGAAGGGTTGAAAAAAATCAGCCCCATGGCGCTGAAGTTGTAAGGTAAGTGCCACTGGACTGTTTGCTGCCATTGCTGCTGCTACAGGTCCTGAGAGGGGCAACAGCGGTGGCAGTGAGTGCCCTTTGAGGGCAGATGCTCCAGACAACTGCCTAGTTTACCCAATGTTAGTGCTGGTCCTGAGCACAAGCAAATTTGAGTGAGGGAAAGAAGGAAACTTAGACAGGAGGAGAGGAAAGAGAAGAGGGAGATAGTAGTGAGGAGGGAGAATAGGTAAAGGGGAAAAAATCCTAAAGCCAGAGGAACAAGGCATTGTTCTAGTAGACATGGCAGTGCCAGAAATGATTGAAGTAGATGTTGATTTACTTTCCTGGAGTCGGCTGCTTCTGCACATGCATGAGAGTCCCTGGTGTTATCATGTATATCAGGAAAAGCTGCATTAATTATCCCCCCCCCCCCCACCTCCATTATCTAAACATAGGAAGAATAAAAATCAGAATTCCCAGACATGAATATTTTCTAAAATTTCATCTTTATTTTCTTTATACCCAGTGGTTCCATGCATTTGATATTCTAGTAGACCATAAAATAGGGCTCCAGTAAAGCAGAAGATGAAATAAGATTCAGTTTATATTCCTATTTTCCCTTCATTAAATTTCTTCCTCCTTTTCTGAATTATTTTTTACTTTCATTTTTTAACTTGTGAAATGAAGACAGTTGTCAGAATTTGATTTCCAATCTCCTTTGCTATACTGGCTTATGGCCCGGTTTCAAATGCTGTGGTGTTGCTCAAAACCTCATTTTCCTTTTCTGTCATGCTTGCTTCTTATGCATCATTTTTGGAGGCAGGCTTGCTTGCTTTATAATCAGAAGAATTTCTGAAGGGGAAAAAAAAGGGCTTTATTTAGTGTATTCGTAATGCAGCATTCATAGTCCTATTAAAAAATCCAGTTAGAAAATTATTCTCTGAAAATATTCAGATACCTTCTCAATTAATTTTCAGACTATTTGCCTAGAGATGGGCAGTTTGCATGACACCCTCTGGTTCATGTACAATATAATCCTCATTTAATTTCCCCTCAAGAGAGTTTCTAATGTATTCCATTTAAATCTCACACACTTGAGTAAACACATTTAGAATGGCATGCGTTTCAACCTTATTTGCTGGAAATTGACACAAGGATTGTACTGCATGAAATCACTCCGTCTACCATCATGTTGGATAAAAAGAATTTAATATGTTTCATATACTCAAAGGAAATCTTGATGATCCCCCCTACCGCCTCATAAAGAGTAACATTTTTTTCAGAGGATAGGATTACAAATTTCAGGGACATCAATTTGGAAGCAGTTCCTCTTATCCTAATACAGAAATGAGTTTTGAATATAGAAACACATCAGGCGTGTTGCATAGGCTACTTGATGTGTGTAAGGTATCAAATGAAAGGTAATTTCATAAAGTCCTGCCTAGTTAACGTGCATTTCACGCACCTCTGTTAAGCCTATGTTATAAAGAAAAGTAGGTGTCTACTTTCCTTTATAGAATACCAGCATAAGTCGCCAAAACACACATTCATCTAAGGCACAATCACTTACGCCCGTCCTAGCGTTAGAGTAAATGCCCATGCTTAGATTTTTCAAGAATGTGTGTAAATTTATAAAAGATTATAATTTATGGACTTACTTGTATGCTCTGCCAACGCTCTGCTGAAACTCCGCCCACAGTGAAAGCGTTTCTTATTGATGGAGAAGAGCAACTTGCTAAAGCTTACCTGAAAGTGCCCTTTTATACCTGTAGACCACTAAAATGCCATGATTCGCACACATACATGGTGTGTACCTTTACACAGCTCCTCATAAAATTACCCCATAGTGCATCTGCTGTGTGGTCCAGCTGTCACTACATAAAATTCAGATCTCTGTCGCAACAACGTCTGTTTTTACCTGAGAATATAAAAATGGCCAAATTGGTTAAGATGAAAAGCTTATCTTTTAGCTCACTGTCCTTCCTCTGACAGTGATAAGCAGCACGCCAAGGCATTAAAGGAGTAATTTTATAAGGAGATGCCTAGATTTATGCAAAAACAGATTATGCAAATTCCAATATTTTAGGGAGTTGCATGTATAAATGACTTCTTATAAAATACCAAGTAGTGTGAAAATGTACATGTTTACATTGTGTGTACTTTCACTGTGGGCATGCACATGGATGGAATTTGTGTGGCATAAGTGGTCGCACCTTAATATATGCAGGTCCTATCTAAAATGTGCCTTTAAACATTCACCTGCAGTAACAAAGGAGCTGCTATTTACTAATCCCAGATAAGGTTTCTGGACCAATAGGATTATAATATGCGAAATCAATAAATAATGAAATAGTGGCATGAATACCCTAAAGCATCAGAGAGGAGTAAAGACTTTGGAATAAATCAATAAATAAAATAAAAGCGGCATCAGTAAAGAATTCCATCTGCTACTTTCCGAGCACTAGAAGCAGATCATCTTCAACTGTGTACCACTGCCTGTCTTGAGAATACTTAGCTAAATCAAGCCAGTCTGTTGTGCTGATCTGGTCATATCAAATTCTTACAGTAATTCAGAAGTTTGTTTGCAGTATGTGTGCCCTCCAACCTGCTTAGTAAGGAAGTTTTTACTGTGACACAGCAGTGCAGTAGGAATGAGAAAAGGCAAAGAATTGGAAAAAGACTGAAATTATGAAAATGAACCAATTTTTGGGCATTCTTTTTGATCCATTGACGTATTTTAATTAAAAAAAAAGTAATGCTATTAGAACATTTTAATATATGCAAATTGATTATACATGAGTAGTATAATGAGTACACTACTCGTCAAACTGATTGACAGGTGAGATAAGGATGACAGCAGCCAATCAGCGCTCACGTCTTGTGTGTGTCCCGCCCCTGGCCATGCCCCCTCCCATAGAAATGAATGGTGAGCTAGCTCCTCCCATCCATGCCCCCAGGCGTGGTCACACCCCCACTCTGACATGCCCCTACCCTGCCCCCAAGGATGACATCAGCCAATCAGTGCCCACGTCTGGGTTTGTGCCACACCCACACCCCGCCCCCAATGATGACATTAGCCAATCAGCGCCCACTTCCAGGGTTTGTGCCACACCCACTCCCTCACACCCTCAACCATGCCCCCCAGCCTACATCATTGGAAATGACATCACCGGAAACAGGGTGTCATCGGAAATGGACAATGTCACTTTTCGATGACATCACCAGAAACAGGGTGTCTGACCCCCACAGGAAATGTGTTTTGTTTCCTGTTTAATAGAGGTTTACACCAAATTGGAAGTTGACGAGAGGGCAGGTTCTCACTGTAGTAGCTGGGCAAAACTATGAAAGGTCCTTTGCATGGCTACAATAACTGGGGTAATCTTTGGGATCCCATTATAAAGCATATGAGGACAGACTTAAGGATCTTAATATGTATACCTTAGAGGAAAGGCGGGATAGAGGTGATATGATTGAGATGTTTAAATACCTCCGTGGCATAAATGTACAGGGGGAGAGCCTCTTTCAATTGAAAGCAAGTTCTGCTACGAGGGGACAAGGGATGAGGGTGACGGGGGATAGATTCAGGAGTGATATGCGGAAATATTTCTTTATGGAAAGAGTGGTGAATCCGTGGAATGGTCTCCCAGTGGAGGTGGTAGAGATGAGTATGATATCTGAATTCAAAAAAGCATGGGACAAACACAGAGGATCTCTAAAGGAAAAAAGGGGACTGTTGTAGTTGTTGATATGGAAGGACAGACTAGATAGGCCATGTGGTCTTTTTCTGTCGTCATATTTCTATGTTTCTATGGTGTTGCATACCTATAAGAAGATGTATTGGAATTGTGGAAGTAAGCTTCTCTTCTAGAGAAAGACAGACTAGGCAGTGTTGCATAGGAGTCTTGAGAGACCATTTGGGCCTGTGGAAGTCAATCTGTAGCAGTTTTGGAAGCAGTAACTTGAAGAATTGAATAGAATCAGCACACTCAATACCTTCCAATATGCCCAGAATTCAGGTCTTCCATAAGCACTCTAGTTGCCTCAAGTACTTGATACCCTGTGTGTTTGAATTAATTTCTCTTTGTGAGCTAGCAGGGTTGCATCAACTTTGTTGAGGCATAGGTTCAGGGAGTTAAATTGGGTCTTAAGATCTGTAATGACCGTTTGGACCGATACTAAACATTCTCCATTGGCTGTCACCAGGTCCTTCACCATTCAGATTTCAGCCAATCTCTTGCAGCCCTTCATTAGATTCTTGGGTAGCTACCATTTTCTGGGAAGGAGGTTTTGGGTCTGACCACTTCGCTCCCTGGTTCTGAGCTGCTGGGTATTCTAAATGGGCCAGTTTAATAGATGACAACTGTGCTGTAGGAGCGCTAAAGGGGATGATTGATGAGTGCCGAGGAGAGTGTCATGATTCTATTAGGATCCTCAGGAGCAAGGCCCTCATAGAAACATAGAAATATGACGACAGAAAAAGACCACATGGCCTATCTAGTCTGTCCTTCCATATCAACAACTACAACAGTCCCCTTTTTACCTTTAGAAATCCTCTGTGTTTGTCCCATGCTTTTTTGAATTCAGTTACTGTCCTTATCTCTACCACCTCCACTGGGAGACTATTCCACGGATCCAGTACTCTTTCCGTAAATAAATATTTCCGCATATCACTCCTGAATCTATCTCCCTTTAGCCTCATCCCATGTCTCCTCATAGCAGAACTTGCTTTCAATTGAAAGAGGCTTTCTCCCTGAACATTTATGCCACAGAGGTATTTAAACATCTCAATCATCCTGCCTTTCCTCTAAGGTGTACATATTAAGATCCTTAAGTCTGTCCTCATATGCTTTATAATGAAGACCACTAATCATTTTAGTAGCCACCCTCTGCACTGACTCCATCCTGTTCACATCCTTTTGAAGGTGCGGTCTCCAGAATTGCACACTATACTCCAAATGAGGTTGCACCAAAGACTTATACAGAGGCATTATCACCTCCTTTTATCTGCTAGCCATTCCTCTCCATATGCACCCAAGCATCCTTCTGGCTTTTGCTGTAGCCTTTTCTACCTGTTTAGCTACTTTAAGATCATCAGACACAACCACGCCTAGGTCCCGCTCTTCTTTAGTGGACAAAAGTACTTCACCCCCTATACTATATTGCTCGCTTGGATTGCTGCAGCCCAAATGCATGACCTTACATTTTTTAACATTAAATCCCAGCTGCCAAATTCTAGACCATTCTTCAAGCTTAGCTAGATCCCTCCTCATGTTATCTATACCTTCCTTGGTGTCTACTCTATTGCAGATTTTGGTATCATCCACAAAGAGGCAAACCTTACTCGACAGCCCTTCCGCTATATTACTAACAAAGATGTTAAAAAGAATCGGACCAAGGACAGATCCCTGGGGCACACCACTGGTAACATCCTTCTCCTCAGAGTGAGCTCCATTTACCTGTACTCTTTGTCGCCTCCCACCCAACCAGTTTCTAACCCAAGCAGTAACTTTAGGGTCCATCCCTAGGGTGCTCAGTTTGTTTATAAGTTGGCTTGTGAGGAACAATGTCAAAGGCTATACTGAAATCTAAATACACCACATCTAGGGCTCTCCCTCGGTCCAACTCCCTGGTCACCCAGTCAAAGAAATCAATCAGATTTGTCTGACAGGACCTGCCTCTGGTGAATCCATGCTGCCTCGGATCCTGTAACCCCCACAGCATCAGCATTCAATTCCCTAACTATAGAGATTCTACTGTGACAACTTGCCCTTCTTCCCACAGCAGAAACACCAAGCATCACTTATTAGGAGTGTCACAGTCATTTGTAGGTTCTCTCACTCTCACACTCTTTGAGTCGCTTTTCTCAAGCGTTAGAGCCTCAGTTCCAGTGCACTGATCCTGATCATTACTTTCATGAGAGACAAGCCTAAGAAAAGTGAAACCCAGTAGCCCAGTCAGTAGGAAGAAATCTGAACTACCTTCTTGTACCATCCTTTCTCCCTGTACCTACAAGGGCGGGTGCTATGAAACCTATTCACATACTTAGCCACTGAGTGGCAAGCAAGTTTAAGCCTAGAGAATTTACCCATGATTGCCCTCGCTATGTCTCCATCATTTCCAAGGCTCCAAAGATAAGCAGATATCATATTATGCTGCTTTTTTTCCCCATTTGAAAAGCGTTACTATATTTAAATTTTTTCAAATGGATACACTATCTGAAACCCCCCCCTTACTATTTGGACTACAATCTCACTCACTGGGGCAGTAAAGCTCACTCTTTGGGGCAGTAAAGCTCACTCTCTGGGGCAGTAAAGCTCACTCTTTGGGGCAGTAAAGCTCACTCTCTGGGGCAGTAAAGCTCACTCTTTGGGGCAGTAAAGCTCACTCTCTGGGGCAGTAAAGCTCACTCTTTGGGGTGCTTCACTCTCAACATCTCTGCCACAGCCCTTACACATTTATTTCCCCTACTCACCGTCACAGTAGACGCTGTGTCAACCTGCAGCTCCAATAGCTAGAGACGTCTCAGAGCCCCAGCATCAGTTATCTGTTCCTACTTCTTCTTTCCCATGGTCTGGGCTCCTGTCATTAGCTGTTCCTCTTGTGCTTTCATGTTTCACTGTTTTTGTTACATTATAAAGAGTCGTTCACAGTGAATGTGAACCTACATGGTTCATATACTCTTCTTGCAAGAAGAGGACATAGGTATAGGGATTTCATGAGCTTAAATAATTGTGAGTTCCCTGGGTTAGGGCAATAGAAGCAGCTTAGAACAGGGACCTGGTACATGAAGAACAAATTTATTTATTTAACTACTCTTATATACCGCTTTTCTACCAGTCAAAGTGATCTACATTCAGAATTATAAGGCAGAGGAGCAGATGTACATGGATGGGATTCCAGAGGTTTTTTAGTTTGAAATGAAAGTTTCCACTTTCATGGGGGGGGGGGGAGTGTTAGCGTTTATTACTTAAAACGAAGACCCAGAAGGCCTACTTAGCCTTCAGTTGGAGAATCTGCAGGTCACAGTATATTTCTCTGATTCTTATTTTTGATAATGGGTATTTGTGCCGTTCTTGTTGTTTCCACTCGTCCTCCCTCTGTTTGCTAGATCTAGGAAAATTATAATCGTGCAACCACCTTGCACTCGTTTGAGTTCTTTCTTCATTTTAGGGGTGGGGGAGCTTTATTGGACAGAGCTGATGAAACATGATGTGATTTCTGTGATTCTGGATTTATATGTGCTGGGTATTTCTTTCTTCTGAATTCTGTAGCTTCATACATAATTGAAATAAGTTTATATTTAAAAAATCATGATCCATATGGTCCACCAATGTTGTAAAGTTGACATGTGGTCTTCTGAAAATCCACTTCCTTCCTGCCAAGCAGTCTTGTGAGAGTGTCATATGTCTTTGGCGTGCTGTATGATGCACAACCCTTGTGTGTGAGAGCATTGACCTTAGCTAGTGGAAGTGCAGAATCTTTAGCTATGGCTGCTGTTACAGTAAACAAGACTCAGATTATGAATTATACTAACATCATATAGTACAGAGCTCGATAAATCTCAGGTGCCAGGTCACCATGGCAACCAGAGATTTGCACATGGTGCCTGGGATTTACTTGCCCCTCTTAAAAAAAAAAAGTTATTACAGGGCAGTTTTAACTGTGTGTCTTTGTGTGGTCTGTGGCAATATTCAGCAACACTATCCAGATAGTGCTGCTGAATATCGGGATCTCCGCAGTTTAGTCGGTTAATAGGTCTTCTAAAGCAGCGTTTTTCAACCACTGTGCCGCGGCACACTAGTGTGCCGGTGAGATATTGTGCCGTGGGAAAAATTCCAATTTCATCCATAACATGTGGCCTCGGCTCACAAATTAGGGTTGCCAACCGGCCGGTTTTCAGCCGGCCTGGCCGGTTTTTCCATGGCCAGGCCGGCTGCCGGCACAGTTGTAAAACCGGCCATTGAAAAGCCGGTTTTTTGCTCTGGCCGCAAGATCGGGAGCGGCCAGAGCAAAAATCCGGCTTTTGTGCCGAAGTCCGCAGCGCGAACGCTTTTCCCTATAGTAGTGCAGCCGCTGGTTCTGCTTTGTACAGAGCAGCGGCTGCACTACACTTACATTGAAAAGTAAAGAGAAACTGTGTCAGGAGCCCTCCGATCATGCAGAGCCCGAGGAAGTGATGTCATGGGGGCGGGCTCCTCACAGGCTGTCTTTCCTTTTCAAATTAACTTTAGCTGCAATAAAGTTAATTTGAAAAGGAAAGACAGCCTGTGAGGAGCCCGTCCCCATGACATCACTTCCTCGGGCTCTGCGATGACCGGAGGGCTCCTGACACAGTTTCTCTTTACTTTTCAATGTAAGTGTAGTGCAGCCGCTGCTCTGTACAAAGCAGAAGCAGCGGCTTGGGCAGAGGGTGTGTGTGTGTGTGTGTGTGTGAGTGAACCAGCAAGGGGGGGGGGGGTGTGTGAGTGAACAAGCATGGGGGGGGGAGTGGGAGTGAACCAGAAGTGGAGGGGGGGGGGTGGTGTGAGTGAACCAGCAAGGGGGGGGGGGCGATGGTGTGAGTGAACCAGCAGGGGAGGGGGGGTAAGTGAGTGAGTGACCCAGCAGGAGGGGTGAGTAAGTGACAGGGGGGTGGGTGAGTGAACCAGCAGTGGAGGGGGGGGGGGTGGGGTGAGGGAACCAGCCGGGGAGGGGGGTGTGTGTGAACCAGCAGGGGAGGGGGGTTGGTGTGAGTGTTTGATTCCTATTCAAGAGAATTACTTTATATATAGTCAATATAGGCACAGAGGTAAATTTTTTAAACATTTTCTAATGGTGGTGTGCCTCGTGATTTTTTTCATGAAAAAAGTGTGCCTTTGCACAAAAAAGGTTGAAAAACACTGTTCTAAAGAATTAAATCTTTTTGAATATGCCCCCTCTATGGACCCAATTCTGAGTCGCAGGATGCGGAGCTGCAAGTCCCAGCGGGACATGAGCCCCGCAAGTCGTCTGGACCCTATTCCTCCTCCTGCTTTCCCCACATGGCTAGAGCCACAGGACAGGGAGAGCTGGTGGGGGGTGGGAGGGGGTAGTGTCGGGGTGGGGCAGGCCGAGCTGGCAAGATATACAGGGCCAATGCAAGTCATGTCCTTGTATGTCCTGCCAGGTCAGAGGGGACGTGCAGCTTATTCCACTTCAAAGGTAGAATAAACAGCACTTATCTGGCAATTGGGGCTGGGGATAAACCCTGGGGCTGGGGCCAGGTGCAGGGGGGTCCCTGCTGCCCGATCCAGGTCCTGGCTGGCCAGCAGTGAATTGGGCAGCAGGGAAGAGGGGGGCCGAAGGCGCTAGAGTCGGGGGAGCTTGCGGGGAGGATGTTTGATTCTGTGTGTGGCGAAAACATTTTGTTCCTGCCGTACAGAATCGGGTCCTAACAGGCCCATCCTGCATGGGGCCGTCCGGACGGCCCGGATGTGCCCCTTTCAGAATCGGGCTGCACATGTCTAGAGGGTAATTTTATCACAGAACCCTTGTGTGTAGGCCACATAGATGCCTCCTATAATCCTGTTTTATAAAGATGCATAGGCACTTATGCGTCTTTATAGAATAGCAACCAAAGTGGCAGAAATTGTGCCAAGATTGAAGCCATGGACATTTACATCTGGCTGAGAACAGGCACAAGTGTTCACATGTAAATTATGGGCCAGATTCTGACCCATGTTTAGTGAGTCCGGATGTCCAGACCCACTAACCGCCAGGATGCCACTGGTGTCCACAGAGCTCCCCGCATTCATAGGCTGTTTGTGCGGGGAGCTCTTTTTGTGGGCAGGAGGAGGCAGTCCTGGGGAGAAGCAAGGGTGGGGAGTGGGCAAGTAGCTGACCCCGGACATGCAGGGCCGATTCAGAGGTTGGCCCCATACGTCCGTGGTCGACCATCTAAAAGGGATACTTATTCCACTTCTAAGGTGAAATAAGTTCCCCTGGATGTCGGGGGGAGGGGGTGGCACCACTGCCAGAGCACATAAAGAAGGTGAGGGGGTGCATGGGGGTTCCCCACAGCCCAACCCTGGCCATGGAAGGACCGATCAGGTGTCATGCTGCGGGGAAACTCTTTGCGGAGTTTGACCTGGGATTGCAGCTTCCACATGGAGTCATGGTGCCATGGCAACATGACACCATGGCACTGCAAATCCATGTAGGTGCCAGGCTGGGCTAGCCGGGTAGTTGGCTGGACATCCGGGGTACCTGAATTAGGGCATGTCCCGGATGTCCAGCCACTATGCTGAGATTCTCCTCCCACGGGTACATCTAATCCCCATGGGAACAGAATCGGGGGCATCCCTGGGCCATCCAGATGTCTCAACATCTGGATGGCCCAGAGACACATATCTCTGAATTGGCTCTGTGTATCAACCCAATTCTGATCTCCCAGCAGATAGTCAATGTGACTATAGCTAACATGTACCGCTGAGTAAAAGGTATAATTTCAAGATGTGGGGTTGGCCATATACCACAAATCTATTAACCCCTAGGCCTTTTCCCATTTATTCAATCCCCAATCGCCTTGCCCAGGGACCCCTTCTCCTACTGTACCCTGCAACCTGTTCTCCTTCATGTCCAAAACAGCTTTACAGTCTCTGATCACTATCAGGTGGCCCTGCACCCGGCCCTCGACCCATCCCCCTAAGGCCATCCAGAACTCCTGGCTATCATCATTGGGGCAATAGATATTTAACAATGTGATCTCTTCTCCACTTAAAGCCCCCCAAAATAGTAGGGCCCTGACATCCCTCCGATGTTCTACTACCCCCAGCTGGAAGGGGACATCCCCCGTGATCAGCTTGGCAACTCCCCCTCTTCTGCCCTGAATCAGTCCCCGTGAAATACACATGGGGATAGGTGCCCGGTATACCAATCTCTCGTCTTTACTAAGTAAGCGCATCTCTTGCGCAAACTCAATCTGCTAGCCCCAGTGCTTAAGATCATTATAAAGCAGCTTAAGCTTTTGCGGTGTATTGAGGCCTTGATATTCAGAGACCCTATCTGCAGTCCTTGTAGCCCATTACCCGAAGGCAAACCATCCTTCCATACCCCAAAAGCTGAGTGTAGCCCCCTGTTTTCCCCCATACCCACTTCTCCCCCTAGCTTTGCAGAGTAAATCTCCACCATCAGATGTGAGGAAGCGGCTAACCGGAGGCGTCCTTAAATTGGAAGACTTCTGTGACTCTCTCCCTCCCCATGTTGCGCCCTCATATCACAGTCCATGCATTTCATCAGATCAGAGTCATCCCTCCATTCACTCATCATTCCTCTGCATTCCCAACTAGCCCATTCACTCAAATCTCTATTACCCTTGACCCACCCTGCGCCCCCCCAGTCCCATCACTCCCTCAACACTCCCCCTCCCCCCCAAACCCAGTACAAGTTTGGCCAACAACATCAAAATTACAGTAGCATTGCAAACCTGGATAGTCAAAACAATGGCAGCTATCCAGTGAAACAGGGAAATCTAGCAAATGGAACAAGAAAACATTTTGTCCTCCACATCCATCCGGTCCCCACTCTGTCACTGATGTGGTCGCTGAGCCCTTCCCTTTTCACTGCAAATGCTGACCATTATCAGTGGCCCGCTCCCAGTGCACAGGGGGGGGGGGGGTTGTGTGGCCATGACACCTCAATCAATGGGAGATGGTCCAGGAGGTTTGATGCTCCCTCCTCTGCTAAGCAAGCACATGCATCCTTGGCTGAGTGAACCTTCTTGGAGCACCCATTGATCTCAAATTGGTGCGCAAAGGGTAAAAGCCAAAGGTATCTGATATGTTCCTTAAGCAAATATTGGGTAACTCCCCCCATGTCTTGGCGGTGCTGAAAGGTGGCTGGGGCAAAGTCCTGGTATAGCTTGATAGTGTGAGAATCCCAGACAAACTTCCCCTTAGCTCGGGCAAGGCGCAAAAGTCTATCCTTCACCACCTAGGAGCTCATGTATGCTGCTATATCTCACGGTTGGAACCTGAGGCAGGACCCAGTGCTCGGTGGTCCTGTTAAAAAAAAAAAAGGTTCTCTTAGGTCTCCTCCATAGCCCCCTCCATAGAGCCTTGCATACCTCAGAGATCGTTTTGGCAGCATCTTTATATGTGTTAATCTCATGGATGCCTCTGATGCAAAGATTACACCATCTGGAGTGGCTTTCATGATCAACCTTGTCCCACAAAAGATATTGCTCTGATTCCAAGCACTGTATATGTACCACGTGCATCCCCGCAGCCTCCCCGTGTTGCTCAAGCTGCAGTTCTACCGTCTCCAGATGTGTGCCGATCTCCCTGATTTCACTGTGGAGCTCTCCCAAACCTTTACAGAGTTCTCTTCGCACTGTTGTAAATTTCTTACGCAGCTCCTGCAGCCACTACTACAGATCCCCATGGGTACACTGGTTGATTGCCTGATCAATCTCCTCCTCTGACTCAGCACTCAGCACTCAGCCCTGCAATAGATCCTGAATCGCGCCACAGCACTTGAGATTTGGTGGTATAGGTGGACTTAAATTTCTCCAGTTTCTTGCAAACTGACATTGCCTCTGGTCAAGAGAAATGCTCCACAGTGAGTTAGCAAGATGTCACAGTGATGGTGCTTATTTCAGCACCTCCGATGGGAACCCTGAAGTTAGGCTACCATCATGTTTGGACATTACTTCTTCCCCCTGACACATTTTTTAAAAGATGTGCAGCACTGAGTTACACATTTATGTAATGAAATGGCAGCATTTACACATGGAAAATGCTGTTGATTGAAGCGGCAGCCAATATGTGTAGAAACTTTCAAAAATGTAATTGCAGGTGGAAACTTGTCAGCTAGAGCGGATACACATGGGAAACAGAGTGACAATGGGGTAGATGCACATGCAAAGGAATACATTTTGGACCACTAAATGGGTATCTTACATGTGCCATATTGTAACAGAACATCCACCTGTACTTATGTGCATTGCACACTGTCCCCTGCAGAACCATGTCAATATGTATCCAGTCTCAATATATTGCAGTGGTCACCAGAGGGTCTTCCATTGGAGAGCACCAACATGGTGACTAGAAGGGAGTAGAACTTCTCTGAGATATATAGCAACCTCCTGGTGCATGGTGCTCCCACATGAGAGCAGACTCTACAGGACCAGGCAGTGGTGGCATGAGGTTTTCTACTGCCCTAGGTAGACCCTACATGCTGCTGCCCCCCAAAAAAAGACTGCCCCTCTGCCAGGCTGCCCCCCTTTGTGCTGAAGTGATGGTGGCAGAACTGCTGTTTCAGTGCTGTGTCAGACCTTAAAGTGCCCACACACATGCATGCTTACAGCCTGCCAGTGTTGCCCCCCACCCCTCCGATGCAACTTTCTTGGAAGGTGGGCAGGAGCAGCAAGTCATAACTGCATGCATGTGCACAGGCATTTTAAATTCTGCCATGGTGCTTAAGTAGCAGATCAGCTGCCACTTACCAGGGGGGTTAGGGTAATGATGCCACCCGCCAGGGTCTGCTGTCATAGGCGACTGCCTAGTTTACCTAGTGGACTGGCTGGCCCTGTGCCCAGGGGTCATAGGGTGCCATACACTACAGCATGGAAGACATGTGAGAAGATCCAGGTAAGTCAAAACCTTGTCCCTCATACTGTATCTTCTCCAACACCTGTTAAGCTGCCATCTATGTCAAGGATGACACCTATAGAGCAGATAATAACACACTGTAATCGCATGAGTGCCCCTGTAGCCTTCCAGAGAGCACACATACATAAATACACTCACACAGACACAAAATCCATTATGTTGCAATGCCACATCGAGGTCTGTAGAGCAGGTACATGGCCAGAAAGAAAGGAAGCTGACGTCTTGCTCACATGAAGATGACAGAATCAGATATTGTCCATGCCATCACTGGGAGGCAAGTAAGATAGGCAGACATGTTTCCTTCCCAGTCTCTATGCAACATTCAGTACAGTGGCATACAGTAGGTAATGCAGTCATACTATGCTTTGCAAATTGCCGGATGTTAAATCTAGGCCTCTAGGGCCATATTCAAATAGATACAGCCAAAACCACAAAAAGAGATACAAGTCACCTTGCATATCAGTCATTAGCTGCTCTCAGGATGCAAAAACAGAGCAGGAACATAATCTTGCCAGCCCAGGTGCCACAATCCCAGTCATCCATATGGAGCAAAACCCTACATACAGAGGTGGCATGCTTTAGTGGGAAAAGGCAGTCTGAAAGTGGTAGGGACCATCCATGCCCAGGGAGGTTTTCTCCACTAAGGTGCAACACTTTTCGTTGTTCTAAATGCTTCAACATTCATCGGGAGCTGGAAGCCTAAAAGTTCAAGTTCAGGGCCACTGAAAGGGCACATTCAGAAGTGCTGCAGCAAGTGTAACAAAAGCTGGCAGAACACCAAGGTACATTACAGCTGCTGAAAACCCTATACCTTTGTAGAATGCCACTCATGTGAGTCAGGGTATCAAAGGTGACACACCAGTACAGGGACAGGCTATAGTATGGCAGTAGGCACCATGTGACTAGAGCACCACAGACTCCATGAAATTTGTGCCAATATTACTATAATCTCATAGTAGTTGCAAGACCAAAATGGCAGTCTTTCAGAGTGTCACAGTCAACTGTAGTCTATGAATGTAAGGATATCCTAGACAAAATATAGAAATACACTATCCAATCCCTCACCTTTTCAAGGGGGGGGGGGGGCGGAAATCAAGGAGGCTTCATACCCGGGGAAGGGACATATGTCAGACTCAGGTGAGACAGTGCAATGGTTCAATATGGGATCTGTGATGCATGACAGTAAGGGTGACAATTATGCTTTAAAGAATGCGGGAAGTATGTGCCCTGGAGCTAGAGGTCACATAGAGATGGCCACAAGGCTGAAGGTATCTATAGGATGACAGACATGCAGAAGCCAACATCACCTAGCCCTCCCTACCCCCACCCATATCAGCTCTCCATCAGGGCACCTAAACCCCCGACAACCTTGCCCCCAACAACCCCAATAAACAATACAAATTTGCAGATGTACGAAACTGTATCTCGTACATATTGCCAAACATCCCGTGTCACCCTTATACTAATCTGTAAATAGTGTACATAGTTCTCCTGTTCACCATGTTTGATTTCCCTGTTCATTGTAAGTTCAATGTTCGACTGTTCTACATTGTTCAACGTTTGTTACTTGTGAACCGCGCTGGTGATGAATAGTGTGGTATAGAAAAACAATTAAATAAATAAATAAATAAAATAAGCCCACTTTGGAAAGTCTGTGCATACGTTACACTTTGACCCACACACATATGGAGGGAAGGGAGTAGGCAATCCATGCACCAGATAGCAGCCAGAAATGCTGACATAGCCCCCCCCCCCCATTCCCATGTTGGACAGCTACCAGATATCAAGGATTGAATGAAGACAAATCACCTTTTATATTGGTACACCTTGTAACATATAGAGATTCACACACAATCACAGCCATAAAGCTGCTATGTTAAAATGGCTTCCTAAGAAATACAAGATCTAATATGCACCACTGTGTGACTTGTTGTAGTCTCTGAAAGGCTCTTGCACCACAGCCCTAGCTAATGTGGAGAATGGAGGAATGCAGTTGGTCACTCACAGCATCCCCACAGTTACCTGTAGAGGGTAAATGAAGGTAAAACCATGCATCAATTTTAGATGTGCCTTCACACACACAACTATAGTAGCTGTTGTAGTACTAAGGCCTTTTCTCTATCCAACTCAACACCCAAACCACACAACATGGAGTGGTATGTCATGTGTTGATCCTACAACTTCCCCAAGGCTTCCCTCATGACAGTACATATGCTTTCTTCTACCTAGCTGCCATTGCTGCTTCTTGCCATGGAGACAGGGAAGATGATGAGGAGGAGGACAAGAAAAAAGAACATTGAGGAGTAGGAGAGTAAGAAGAGGGTGGAGCAGCCACAGCTTGCGGCACATGAAACTGCCCCTAAACCCCAACCTTCGGCATTTGCAATAGCACTTGCACCTAAGCCCCAACCTCTGGCACCTGCACTAGCACCACTACCTGAACCACAGCTTCATCACATGAACCAGCAGCATGACCCCAACCCAGCCTTAGGCATTTGTACATCATCAACACCAGAGTCCTGGTCTCCAGAACCAATGCTGAAGTCTCAACACCCAGCATCAGTGCAGCATATTGTGGCAGCACGCAATGGATATAGGGGAGGCAGTACAAAGAGGGAGGGACTGGAACTGGAGCGTGAGAGTTGCTACAAAGAGGTTGAGGAGGAGCTGGAGGAACCAGATTATTAGGGAGGAAGAGTAAGAGGGCGGGAGGGAGAAAGAGGATAATGAGAGGAGCGGATAGAGTATGGGAAGGGATGGGAAGAAAAGAAGGAGGATGGGATATAGAGGATGCAGAGTGATAGGCTGAGGTCCCACAAGATTTGTTGGCCATCAGACTGTGCACTCTGCCTCTCTCATTGACCAGATGGCCAAATGGCTTACCATAAGGTCCATAAAGAGTTTGCCGATCCTGAAGTCTTGCAAAAAATTATACCCTTATGGCATGGGATGCAAAAGTACTTTGGGAATATCTTGAACACTATGGGTACCTCAAGGTGATCCATTTGGAGAGTATGCAGGCATAGCTACTTGTCATTCTGTTATCCATATAGTAACTGTAGGAGAGAAGCTCTGCTCCTCCCCCTCTACAGGGATCTTAAGGGGTGTTATGTTGTTCACCAATGTTGATACTATCATTACTTATGAGCCTAGTTTGCCTTTCAGTAATACGTGTTGTACTTTAGCCAAACTTGTGGACACCAGTGGCTTATATTAATACACTTCTTGAGCTCTAGCTGTGCACTTTTCCTCCACCTATTGCCTACCCTTGGTCCTTGGGGCCATGCTCAGGGGAATATTCCCCTTTCTCTATCCTTTATTGGGAGACCATCAGTGGCAGTGGAAATTCCATCAGTCATAGTGCAGGTGCATGCTGACTGAGGTCCTACACTCATATATCTATACCATCCCAGATAGTGATATGTCATTACTGACATACACCAACAGGATTGCAATTGAAATGTGTGCCCTACTTCTTTACATATATTCCACACAGTGCACTGTTAGCCATGTGGATATCTAGACATTCCTGTAGGGGCCATCATCACGTAACAAGGTAGCAATATCACCAGCCTTTCCAACCTTCCTACAGTTGCCCGGACACAAACATCAGTACATGAGTCCACCTACAGTAGGCCAAGCCATTTTGCACTACAAATTGTATGGATGTCTGCTACAGCAATTATTGGACACATTCAGCTACCTAACTGTGATTTGATGTATGAATCAGCTGTGTATACTATGTCATGAAAGCTCTATCTCCCCTGGCCAAGAGATGTCCTCCATCAACTGACTCTGCCACCTTTAGACTGCCTTTCCTGGCTAGAGAAAACCACATCTATAGGGAGGGTTTGGCTTCACCCGAGTGACTGGGGCTGTGGTACAACACATGTCAGAGTCCCAGGGAGGAGTGGCCTAGTGGTCAGGGCAAGTTACCTCAGGCCAGAATGTCAGGGGTTCAAATCCCACTAGAGGATAGCAACCATGGGCCAGAGGTACTGGGGTTTCTAGTCCCACAGGTGCTTCTTGTAGTCTTGGGCAAACCACTTAACCCTCCATTACCCATATTCCCTCTAAAATAGTTATCTCCAAGTTATAATGCCCTGTTCAATGTAATTTCAGTTTGTTCAATATAAACCACCTTGATATCATGAAAGGCAGTATATAAGGAATGTTAAATAAATAAATCTGTGCTGGGTCCACTGCTTTTTAACGTATTCATAAATGACTTGGAAAAGGGACTAACGAGTGAGGTTATCAAATTTGCAGATGACACAAAACTATTTAAAGCTGTTAAAACCCATGAGGATTGTGGAAAATTGCAAGAGGATCTTGATAAATTGGAAGACTGGGCATCCAAATGTCAGATGAAATTTAATTTAAAGTTATGCACCTAGGAAAGAACAACCCAGGAAAAGGATTTAGGTGTCATCATGGATAGCACATTGAAACCCTCCGTCCAGTGTGCAGTGATGGCCAAGAAAGCAAATAGAATGTTAGGAATAATAAGGAAAGGAATGGAAAATAAAACAAAGGATATTATAATGCCTCTGTATCGTTCCATGGTGCAACCGCACCTTGAATATTGTGTGCAATTCTGGTCGCCGTATCTTAAAAAGGATATAGCATTATTAGAAAAGGTTCAGAGAAGAGCCACCAAAATGGTAAAGGGGATGGAAGGATACCCCTATGAGGAGAGGCTAAAAAGGTTAGTGTTCTTCAACCTGGAAAAGAGACGGCTGAGGGGAGATATGATAGAGGACTATAAATTAATGAATGATGTGGAACGGGTAAACATAGATTGATTGTTTATGTCATCAGAATATAGAAAGACTAGGGGACATGCAATGAAGATACAAGGTAACTTATTTAAGACTAATAAGAGAAAATATTTTTTCACTCAACGTGTAAACAAACTCTGGAATTTGTTACTGGTGGATGTAGTAAAAGCTGTTGGTGTAGCTGGAGGAAAGGTCCATAAATCATTATTAAAAGGGACCCAGAATATCACTGCTTGACCCAATACAAGCATTGTGGAACCTATGTCTTTTGAGGAAACTGCTAGGTACTTATGACCTAGATTGGCCACTGTTTGAAACAGGATACTGGGCTTGATGGACCTTGGTCTGATCCAGTATGGCATATCTTATGTTCATTCCCTACCTGTGAAAATGTACTATGGTTAGGCCATTTGGCCTTCAGCATTAGCTCCATCTGACTAACTGTGGCATAGGAAATGTTCTGCCACATCTGGCAGGCCATGGTACCTCATAAGAACATAAGATATGCCATTCTGGGTCAGACCAAAGTTCACCAAGCCCAGTATCCTGTTTCCAACAGGCGCCAATCTAGGTCACAAGTACTTAGCAGTTTCCCAAAAGGACATAGTGCTTGTATTGTGGCAAGCAGTGGATTTCCCAGGTCTCCTTTAATAATGTTTTATGGACCATTCCTCCAGGAACTTGTCCAAACCTTTTTTAAACCCAGCTACACTAATAGCTTTTACTACATTCTCCGGTAACAAATTCCAGAATTTGATTACATGTTGAGGGAAAAAATATTTTCTATTATTAGTCCTAAATAGGTTACAATGTAGCTTCATTGCATGTCCTCTAGTCTTTCTATATTTTGAAGGTGTAAACAATTGATCCACGTTCACCCGTTCCACTCCATTCATTAATTTATTGACCTCTATCATATCTCCCCTCAGCCGTCTCTTTTCCAAGTTGAAGAGCACTAACCTTTTTAGCCTCTCTTCATAGAGGTATCCTTCAATCCCTTTTACCATTTTGGTGTCTCTTCTCTGTACCTTTTCTAATAACGCTATATCCTTTTAAGGTACGGAGACCAGAATTGCACAGAATATTCAAGGTGCGGTCGCACCATGGAATGATACAGAAGCATTATGATATCCTTTGTATTATTCTCCATTCCTTTTCTTATTATTCCTATCATTCTATTTGCTTTCTTGGCCATTGCTGCACACTGGATGGAGGGTTTCAATGTACTATCCATGATGACACCTAAATCTTTTTCCTGGGTGGTGGTTCTTAATATGGAACCTTGCATGGTGTAGCCATAGTTTGGGTTGTACTTTCCTAGGAGCATAACTGCACTTGTCAACATTAAATTTCATCTGCCATTTGAACATCCAGTCTTCCAATTTTTCCAGGTCCTCTTGGGTTTTAACAAATTTGAATAATTCCAGTTTTCATCATTTGGTTCCTTTTTCCATTTCCTGAAAGATGCTTTTTTGGCAACAAAAGCTTCCCTGACTTCATCTTTAAACCATGTTGGCAGTTTTTGGACTGCCTTCCACTTTTCTTAAAGCATGGGCTTCCAAAAAAGTATTTTTAAACAATACCCATGCTTGATGCAAATCTTTAACCTTTGCAACTGCTCCTTTTAGTTTTTTCTTAATTATTTTCCTCATTTTATCATAGTCTCCCTTTTGAAAGTTAAAAAGTAGTATTGTGGCTTTCCTTGCTGTCCCTTCTCCATTTATAAAATCAAATGTGATCATGCTATGATCACTATTGCCATGTGTTCCACTATAAACTAGGTCCAAAATGCTTCCCCTCTTGTTGGTTAGATCAAAGGAACAGATACCAAGACTGGCAGGATTTTCAGGTTTGTAAAACCCCTTTTATTGTCCCCTACGTGTTTCGGGGTGTCCTTTCGCGCGACGTTTGTTGCTGGCAATGGCAGGGGTCCGACGTCCGTATCATCACATCCAGGTATCGTCGGGGATGCGGGAGGATTTGCGGGTGTGGGATTCATTCCTGTCGGATTTCAACGTGTGTTCGGTTGTACAATTACCAGAACTGTCGAATGTAGACTTGCAATTGTTTTGAGATGCGGTAGGTAGTTCTGGTTTTGGCATATACTTTCAAGGATCTTGGTGTGTGGAGGCTTGGCCGCCTTCCTGGAAAGTGTTG
Source organism: Ichthyophis bannanicus (assembly GCA_033557465.1). Classification (NCBI taxonomy): domain Eukaryota; kingdom Metazoa; phylum Chordata; class Amphibia; order Gymnophiona; family Ichthyophiidae; genus Ichthyophis; species Ichthyophis bannanicus. Next base: position 495,635,680 of record CM066032.1, read on the forward strand.
GGGTTGACGCGTAACGTAGCATTTTTGGAATTGTTCCCCATTGTGGTGGCCTTGTGGGTTTGGCCTGAGAGATTACGGAATAGGCGGGTTGTGTTTTGGTGCGACAATGTGGCAGTTGTGCATCTTATTAATCGGCACTCGCCCAAGTGTCCACGGGTGGCGGCGCTGATGAGGGTATTTGTGCTAGCTTGTTTGCATCTCAACATGACTGCCAGGATGCGACAGATGCCAGGCGTACAGAACTCAATTGCGGATACTTTGTCCCATTTCCAGTGGTCACAGTTCCGGGTGTTGGCCCCGGGGGCAGAGGACGTAGCGTCGGCGATCCCGGAACATCTTTGGCAGATTGGAACCCTGGAGTGATGACGTTATTGCGTTCATCAGTTGCTCACGGTACTTGGTCATCGTACCTGCACAGATACTCCAAGGTACGTGAGTTTCTGGTGGGGAAGGGCTGGGGTGGGGGGAGAGTGGCTGATCAGTTGTTGGGTGTGTTCGTAGTTTGGGCAAAAGCCGATGGTTGGGCCAGGCTGGCGGTTACCGTGGCATTGGCGGGGTTCTCCTTTTTTAGCAAAGCAGCAGGTTGGGGTAATCCCAAAGTTTCATTTTTGGTGCAGCAGATATTGGTGGGGTGGGCAAAAGAAATCCCCAAGTTGCAGGATTGGCAGCGCCCAGTTTCGCATGAATTGCTTTTGTGGATATGGGAGGTGCTGCCGGTGGTGGCAGTATCTGATTTTGAGTCAGTGTTGTTTCGGGCTCTGTTCGTCACTGTTTTTTTCGGTGCATTTTGAGTCAGTGAGCTAGTTCCGCATTCAAACAAGCAAGGGGCATTCGGAGGTTTGGAGGTAAAGCATGTCATTCTGAAAGCGACGCAAGTGCAAATTTTTCTTTCGCATTCCAAGACTGACCGGCATGGGGCAGGAGGGTGGGTGTCGCTTCAAGCGATCCCAGCATTATGCTCCTGCCCGGTGAGGAACTTGAGTTTGTATGTGCGCCGGCGGCCGAAGGTGGCAGGCTATTTTTTTCACCATGAGGATGGTAAGCCTGTCACGCAGTTTCAATTTACTGCGGTTCTTTGCCTGGCGTTATGACAGTTGGGTTGCGATGAAACGCAGTTTGCGTCGCATTCATTCAGGATTGAGGCTGCTACTAGTCCGGCGGCAGCGGCGGCTGGGCTTGAGGGGGGTCGTCATTCAGAGGATTGGCAGATGGCATTCTGGGGCATATGCGAGTTATGTAGGCCAAAGAAGATGTGAATTAGCTGGCAGGGGGAGGGGGGGGTAGGGGTGGGTGGGGCTGGGGGGAGCATTGGGAGGGTGTGGGGGGCCATTAATGTTGTTATTCATTTTGCAGGGTCCATGGTTGTAGATGGTGTCCAAGCTGGTGTGTGGTGGCTCATTGGACACTCATTTGTGTATTGGGCGGAGCAGAGGGTGATGTTGCGCCCTCTAGGAGTACACTTGGGCCTGGCAACCTGCAACACGTGGTTGATCTGGATGTGCGAACGCGGCATGAGATGGTGGCAACTTCATCCATTAGTATGGCGGCAGGCTGACCAACGGCAGCGACCGGCGGGACTGGTGCTTCATTTGGGCGGCAATGATCTCTCCAACTGGACGTGTAGGCAGCTTATTCGTGCTGTCCAGCAGGACATTAGCTTGCTCAGGGAGTGGTGGCCGTGTGTGGGGATTGTCTGGTCGGATATCATCCCTCGGCCGGTCTGCCAGTCTCAACGTCGGTGGTCTCAGGGCCTGGTGAAGATCAACCGACAGATCGGGCTTTGGGTGCAGCGGACTGGTGGTTGGTAGGTGCAGCACCCTTGGGTGGAGGTGAAGTGTAAGGGGCTTTATTGTATGGATGGTGTGCACCTTTCGCCAGTGGGACAGGATTTATTATTAAATGATTGGCAAGAAGCACTGGAGGGGTTGGTTGGTCGCAGCTTTATGGTGGGGGCGGCGCAAAGATAGGTAGGCTACCTTGCGCCAGTGGCGGGGTAGGGAGCTAGCACTCGCCAGTGGGGGATTTAACAGATTAAGGCGCATTGGGGAGAGCGAAGTGCTCCCCGGGGTGGGGCGAGACATCCCGGTTGGGGGTCTCGGCCTGGTATAGGGGACTGGGGGTCGGCCTTTGCTACTAACATGGTGAGGCAGGTGGCGGGGTTTGGGGGAGGATGATGCTCCACCTTGCTAATAATATGGCTGGTGTGGGCATTGTCTGGAGTTGGAGAGGGATTATGTTGTGATGTTCACATATGTTGGGCCTGTGTTTAGGCCGGTGTTTGTATACAGTAAATAAAGTTGCGACCAGAGTTCTGCCATAATTGGTGTGCGGGTATTTTGTTATGCCAGGATGGCGGGGGGAAAAGGGTAGGGTATGTTGGAAAGGATGGGAGGGGGAGTGGGGGTCTGTGACATGAAGGGGGCCAGGAGGAGGCCTCCGGGATACCCATGTTACTGTGTTTAACAAACACGCTTTGCCCAATAAACAAAACCTCAAGGTTGAGTATAAAAACATAGAACCGCAAAAAGAAATTTCCTTACCGCAGCAGCGTGAACCTCCATACATGTGCAATGTTAAGGAATGAAACGGCTGCAATGGTTGCCTTTTAATGGTATTTTCCCGCCAAATTGGGGTGAAAGGTCATTATTTAAATCACTTAACAAAATACATAATGTAGGTACACTTGCATCAGCCTCGCCGACCTGATCCCTCTGCCTGCGTTCTGCAACCGCCCCCCTCCCTGAAGCCCTCTTTCCTCACAATTGTCTGCCCCCACCTTCATTCACACGGCAGGAGCCAATCAATTTAAAAGACGCCGTCCTCTCCCTGGCCCCCATCCGGCCTTGCTCCCCCGCCTCGCGTGTACGCAGGGACACCACCTCGCCGCTCCCTCATTAATGGTGGCCGTTGCGGACTGCGTCCCGCGGCCTTACCAATATAATGCTTATCCAATTATCAGAAGAAGTGGTCAATGAATTTTAAATATATAGCAAAAGCTATTGTTCCACATGTACATGGTTATGTATATTATGTTGTGCACCTATGACATTATTTTCTCGTCCAACAGGATATCTAAATATATAAAGAAACATTATGTATAACCAAAGATGATGAAATTTAATATTTTTAAAGCAACAGAGGTACACAGGAAAGAGAAATAATCAACTAGCGGACCAAATTGTGCATAACAAGCACACTTTGTCTATTGGACAAAACGCCAAGGCTGAGTATAAAAACTTAAAAACGCAGAAAGAAATTTCCTTACTGCAGCAGCGTAAACCTCTATTTACTGTTTCTATTCAGTATTATTTATTTATTATTTTATTTATTAACAATTCTTATATACCGCACTATTAGACATCAGCGCGGTTTACATTGAACAGAAAACATCCGACAATTTACATATGTCTGGTCATTACATTTAACAGGAAGTATAAACTTGGCAAATAGGGGAAACTATATACAAAGGTGTGTGTTAAGGTGTGTAATTTGCATGTTTTTATTTTTATTTTTATTATCTTTTTAATTATTTATCATTTGATTTTTATAATTTCTTCTGACGATGTGTTTTAATTATGATTGTGTTTTCTCGAGGTTTGCTCCCTTATTCTATATCCCCCTGCAGAAGGCCGAGAGGCCGAAACACATAGGGAACAGTAAAAGGGGTTTTACAAACCTGAAAATCCTGTCAGTCTTGATATCTGTTCCTTTTATCTTACGTATTCTACAGATACTTTTGTTGCTTCTGTTTGGTTTTTTTCCCCTCTTGTTGGTTCATGAATGAGCTGTTCCAAGAAGTAGTCATTTGTTTCATCTAGAAACTTTATCTCTCTAGCATGGCCTACTGTGATATTGACCCAGTCGATACCGGGGTAATTGAAATCACCCATTATTATTACTGTGTTGTAACCTTGGTTAGCTTCCCTGATTTCTTTGAGTATTTCATCATCTATTTGTTCATTCTGGCCAGATGGTCGATAGTACACCCCCATTGCCATTGCTTTCCCCTTCCCCTTTTTACATGGAATTTCAATCCATAGAGATTCTACAGTGAGCTAGTTTCCTGCAAAACTTTAATCCTTTGTGACTCAATGCCCTCTCTAACATAGAGCAGATCAAATTGGTGGAGGGGTTGTACTCTGTCATTACAATATATTTTGTACCAGGTATCAGTGTCCCACTGGTTGTTCTCCTTCCACCATGTCTTTGAGAAACTGTTCATATTTAACCTCTCAGTTAGTGCTATATATTCTAACTCTCACATCTTATCTTTTAGACTTCTAGCATTTGCATACAAGCATTTTAGATGCTGTATTTTATTCATTTTAATCTGGTTAGCAGTATTCAGGGATAATTTGGAATCTTTAAGCTCTGTTTGCTATGTACTTAAGGGCATTTGGGTTAATTTTGTCTTTATTGCAACCTCTGTGTTGATGTGCCCTAACTTCATTCTTTTGCTAGTATCCTTAACGATGCATTGTTCCGAACCATGCACTCTTGGGTGACTGTTTCCCCTATTAGCTAGTTTAAAAGATGCCATATCTCCTTTTTAAAGGTTAATGCCAGCAGCCTGGTTCCATTCCAGTTAAGCCCCTCCTTTCCCCAGATAGTTGCCCAGTTCCTAACAAATCCAAACCCTCTTCTTTGCACCATCATCTCATCCATGCATTGAGACTCTGGAGCTCTGCCTGCCTTTTGGGTCCTGCGCATGGAATGGGAAGCATTTCGGAGAATGCTACTCTGGAAGTTCTGGATTTCAACGTCTTACCTAAAAGCCTAAATTTGGCCTCTAGAACCTCCCTACCACACTTTCCTATTTCATTTGTACCAACATGTACTAAGACAACAGACTCCTCCCCAACACTATCTAAGACCTTGGCTATGTGGCGCATGAGGTCCGCTACCTTCACTCCAGGCAGGCATGTTACCAGGTGATCCTCACATCCATCAGCCACTCAGCTATCTACATGCCTAATGATCAAATCATCAACTATAACGTCTTTCCTAACCCTTCCCTCGTGAGCACATGGCCCTGGAGAAACCTCCTCGGTTCGAGAGGGTTTTACATCACCTGGAAGACAGGTCCTAGCTATAGGATCACTTCCTGCCACATCAGGGTAATGCTCTCCTGTCACGTGACCTCTCTCCTACATGACAACAGCGATGCTGCCAGATTAGAGGTGGAATTTCAGTACTACATCCCCGTAGGTCTCGTCTATGTACCTCTCTGTCTTCCTTATGTCCTCCAAGCCTGCTTGTAGCCTCCAGAAATTGGACTTGTTCCCTGAGAGCAAAGAGCTCATTGTACCTAGTGCACATGTAAGACCCCTCACCAAGTGCGAAAAAATCATACATGTGACACTCAATGGAAAAGACTAGAAAGCCCCCACCTCGCTGCTGGACTGTTGTCTGCATCTTAGTTTTAAGGTTGTGCTTAGAGATTTAAGTTGTTTACTTACTTAAGTTTTGTTGGGGATATTTATACTAATAAAACTATACTTAATACATTTAATGGACTTTGTTCACCTCAGCATTAATCTCAGGTCCTTAATGTATGCCTGATGAGGATAAACAGCTGTGCCTGAGAGTAAACATGGGCTCCTCCTTCCCTTTAAACCTTTTCTGGTGATGCTGTGTCCTTTTTAGGATGCAGTGACCAGAACTGCACATGGTGTTCGGGGTGCGGTCGCATCATGGAGCGATGCAGGGGCATTGTAGTATCCTTTGTTTTGTTCTCCATTCCTTTCCTTATGATACCTAGCATTCTATTTGGGAATGGGTGAAGAAAGCCCCCAGGTAAATGAAAGCCCCAAGGTAAGTGAGCCATTAAATACCTCTCTAGAAAGGGGTAAAAGGGGCAACATCTGGAAAGCGGTGTGCATAAATGCCCGTAGCATGGGAAATAAGATCTCATATGTTGAAGCTTTAATAAAAGAGTCTGATTTGGATTTAGTGGGACTCCAAAATTGATGTTGTCATCCACATGGATACAAATGACCTGGCTAGAAAGAGTTCCTCTGCAGTTCAAAGGGACTTTCAGACTCTGGGAGAGAAACGCAAGTCCATTTTTAACACTATAGCATTCTCAGAAGTTCTACCTGTTCTTGGTAAGGGGACAGAAAGGCTGCATTGCATAAACAACCCTAATATATGGCTCCAAACCTGGTGCAAACAAGAAGGACTTAGATATATAGGCGACTGAAGAAACAGATGGATCAACGAGAGACTATATTGTGCTGATGGACTACATCTCTCCGTCGCAGGGAAAAGGATTCTAAGTGAAAAATTATGGCAGTATGTGAACAGGCATTTAAATTAGGGAAAGGGAGTGACAAATGGAGGACAAGTTCAGGATGTCACTCCCAGCAAAAGCATAACATTGGAAACAGCCACACTTTTAAAATACACATGAATGGCAAGTGGGAAGAGGTGTGTAGAACAAAATCCATGCAAAATACAGGCAAGCCGGTCAACAAATATTGGAAAGCAATGAGCACAAATGCTCAAAGCCTAGCCAACAAAGTTCCTGACCTGGAAACCCTAATGACGGAATTGGACTTGGACATTGTGGCCATTACAGAAACATGGTTTAAAGAGGCACATGAATGGGATATAGCCATAGCTGGCTATAATTTATTTAGGAGAGACAGAAAAGGCAAACAAGGAGGTGGAGTAGCCCTATTTGTCAAAAGCAAATTTATTAAAGCTGCTGAAATGCAGGGGATGTGGGGAAAAGAAGAAGAGCGGTGGATTGTGTTGAAAAGAGGAGATTATCCATGCTGGTGTAGTCTACAGGCCTCCAATTCAAACCGAAGAAATGGATAGGGAGAAGTGACCATATTAGGTGACTTTAATCTACCCGATATGGATTGGAGTATTCCGTTCTGCAAATCTGGAAAGAAGTAAAAAAATTGTGGATGCCTTCCAAGATGAATTGCTTAGACAAATGGTGATGGAACCGACTAGGGAAAGTTCGATGCTGGATTTAAAACTCACCAACGGAGAAAGTGTGTCGAACATCTGGGTGGGTGCCCATGTGAACAGCAGAGATCATCACATGGTGTGGTTTGAGATAAAAGCCAAGGCTGAGTCCCCTCACAGCAAGCTTAAAGTCCTAGACTTCAAAAACACTGACTTCAGGAAGATGGCCAAATGCCTGAAGGCGGAATTGGCAGGGTGGCAGGAGGTAAGGGAAGTGGAATTGTAGTGTACTAAACTAAAGGAGGCAATAAAAGGGGCAACAGATACATATGTATGGAAAGTAAATAAAAACAAGAGAAGGAAACCTATTTGGTTTTCTAAAGGAGTGGCGGCACAAATAAAGTTAAAAAAACACAGCTTTCACAAAATTCAGAAGTTCGCAAACAGAGGAACACCGAAAAGAATACAGGATAAAGCTAAAAGAGAAAAAAGGATAGCAAAATCAAAGGCAGAAGAAAAGATGCCTAAAAATCTAAAGCGTGCTGAAAAAACATTTTTCAGGTATATTCGGGAGAAGAGGAAGTTCAGAGATGAAATTGCAAGACTCAAAAGTGTTGAGAACAGATTCGTGGAAAGTAACTTTGAAAAAGCGAAAATGCTAAACAAATAGTTCTGTTCTGTTTTTACTAAAGAAAATCCTGGAGAAGGACTACCTTTGATTGACAAATATACAAATAGAAATGGAGTAGATACTACACCATTCACAGAAGATGATGTGTTGGAACAGCTTGCAAAACTGAAAATGGACAAAGAGATGAGACTGGATGGGAGAGGTTCTTGTAGGGCCTTCATTTTTTTTATTTTTTAAATTTTCAATTACAATCCAAGATGTAACTCTTGTACAGAAAAGTAACTTTTGTCAGAAAAAGAAAACATAACAACAAAACCATCTTATATCAATAAATCCCAGAGAAAAGAGACAATAAAGTCCACATCAAGAAGAAAGCCAAATTACAAAGAACAAAATAAGGTGATAGTACCCGGGAGACAATAACACATCACAAAACCCCATATACAATAGCAAGCAAGTAAAGATTATACACTTATACACACTGCATTCTCCTTCCCAGAAAGAAAAACCTCTAATTGAGCAGGATTTAGGAAAACAAACTTATCAGCTTGATATTGCATGGTTCCATGGTGAGACCGCACCTTGAATATTGTGTGCAATTCTGGTCGCCGTATCTTAAAAAGGATATAGCGTTATTAGAAAAGGTTCAGAGAAGAGCCACCAAAATGGTAAAGGGGATGGAAGGATACCCCTATGAAGAAAGGCTAAAAAGGTTAGGGCTCTTTAACCTGGAAAAGAGACGGCTAAGGGGAGATATGATAGAAGTCTATAAATTAATGAATGGAGTGGAACGGGTAAACGTAGATCGATTGTTTACGTTATCAGAATATAGAAAGACTAGGGGACATGCAATGAAGCTACAGGGTAAACTATTTAAGACTAATATAAGAAAATATTTTTTCACTCAACGTGTAACACTGGTCAACATTGAAATCGTTACTAACTTTAAAAGGCCCTAATCTGTAGTATCTTGGTGAGCTGAACACGAATATAACATTAAAACATTTTTATTGGCTCTCGTTTTGAAGATATTGCATGTAGTTCATTTTTGACGTTTCACCATGTAAATTTATCCAGTAGGAAATCAACAACATCCCAAATAAGCCTTGAATGATGTAATATTGCATCACATTGTATAATACCAGCATGCACACATCATCCAGAGTTGATTGCATCATTTTCTGATGCAATGCAATACTACTGCCAGACTGCTGCTGAAGCCATCTGACGTCAGCAGTGTACCATACACAGTCGGAAAGGTTGAGCATTTAAAATATTTCAGACTGTGTGCAAGATAGTTTAAGCTACTGTTACATGTAAATTTTATTAATCATATAATTTTAGCCATTTAAGTACAATACAGAACAGTAATGCCGCGAAAGTGCGTTAATACCGTTGACAATTTCTGCTACATTTGTGGGGAAGTGACATTTGCCAACCAGAAGAAAAGTATCACTTCTCAACTGAAGAAGGCATATCATCTTTATTTCGGATGCAAGATTGGTGACCAAAACAAGCTTTGGGCCCCGCATATATGCTGCACTACATGTACAACACAGCTTTCACAGTGGTTGAATTGCAAAAGACCATCGATGGCGTTTGCAGTCCCCATGGTGTGGAGAGAGCCAAGCAACCACATAAATGATTGTTACTTCTGCTTGGTTCCTCCTCTTTCCAGCGGAATAACGAAGCAAAAGAAGTCAAACATAGTCTACCCAAACATTCCGTCTGCATTGAGACCAGTTCCACATGGTGAGAGACTTCCTATTCTAGAACCTCCATCAGAATATTCTCTTGATTCATCTGATGAGGACAAGGGTGAGCTGACCTGTTCTTCTCCTGGTCCGTCAGCATGCAGTGACCCAGATTTTCACTGGGATGCATTATCAACTCCACACAGAATAACACAGGAAGAACTAAATGACCTGATTCGTGATTTGGACTTATCCAAGAACAAGGCAGAATTGCTAGGATCAAGACTCCAACAATGGAATCTTCTAGAAGAAGATGTCAAAATTACTTCATATCAAAAGTGCCACCAGCAGTTGGAGCCTTTCTTCAGAAAGGAAAATAATCTGGTATTCTGTTCCAATATTGAAAGCCTCATGAATGCCTTAAAAATCACTCATGACCCACAAGACTGGAGACTATAGACTCTTCGAAGCTGAGTCTGAAGGCTTTGCTTTTGAACAATGGAAACCGTCTTCCATCTATTCCAGTAGCGCATGCCGTCCACATGAAAGAGACATACGATAACTTAAAGCATCTACTGACTTCCATTAACTATAACAAGTACAGCTGACACCCTTGTGGTGACTTGAAGGTAGTTGCCCTTTTAATGGGACTGCAGCAGGGATATATAAAATACATGTGTTTCTTATGTGAGTGGGATAGCCGAGCAAGGGATTGGCACTACTTGCAGAAGGAATGGAATCGCAGACAAAATGTAACAGTTGGAGAGAAGAATATCTAGCACCCAGCTCTGTTGAGGCTCACAAAATCCTGCTACCACCCCTTCACATCAAACTAGGTTTGATGAAAAACTTTGTGAAAGCCATGGACCGCACTTCGCCAGCTTTCTGATACCTGCATGAAAAATTCTCTCAACTCAGCGAAGCAAAGATTAAAGAGGGAGTTTTTGTGGGTCCTCAGATTCGAGAGCTCTTCAAAGATGACCGGTTCAACAACTTGCTGCAGGGTGATGCGAAACAAGCATGGAATGCTTTTCGCCTAGTGGCAACAAACTTTCTCAGGAATGTTAGGGCAAAAAACTACAAGGAACTAGTAGAAGACATGCTGATGCAGTATCAGAAACTTGGCTGCAATATGTCTCTAAAGATCCATTTCCTTGATTCCCATCTCGATTTCTTTCCTGACAACTGTGGTATGGTTAGTGATGAACAGGGCGAACGTTTTCACCAGGATATCGCAACGATGGAGCAAAGATACCAGGGAAAATGGTCCACTACAATGCTGGTTGACGACTGCTGGACACTCCCCAGAGAAGCTCCCGAGCAGCTGTACAAGAGACAGGCGAAAAAATCTAAGAAGTAGTCTATGACTTGTTTTTTTACAGGTATTAACCAAAGGCCTATTATATTTGCTATTGACATGCATTTCGTGATGTAAACATTAATTCTTGTAGATTACAAAAAAACTAGAGCCAACTTTGCAATTTCACTGTCATATTCGTGTTCAGCATATAAAAAATGATAAGAAATGGCTATTTTTATTTCAGTATCATGACTTTTGTAAATATTTGTTGACCAGTGTAATCAAACTCTGGAATTTGTTACCAGAGGATGTAGTAAAGGCTGTTAGTGTAGCTGGGTTTAAAAAAGGTTTAGACAAGTTCCTGGAGGAAAGGTCCATAAACCATTATTAAAAAGGGACACAGGATATCAATTCTTGACCCAATACAAACATTGTGGAACCTGTGTCTTTTGGGGAAACTGCTAGTGCATATGACCTAGATTGGCCACTGTTGGAAATAGGATACTGGTCTTGATGGACCTTGGTCTGACCCAGTATGGCATATCTTATGTTCTTAAAATACATTTACACGGATATTTCAAGAAAAAGGTAGCACCCAGGGCCAAAGTCCTTGATTTCAAACTCAGGAAACCCACAAAAATTCACACTCTTCATAGAAAAATACAATTTCATTATCAAATTTTTGTCAGAAAATTAAAGAAAAGAGGCAATTAATGTGGCTCATTGTGGAATAATATCAGCTGATTATTCCAAAAAAGCTGAAACATCTAAAGTCTCTAACTGAGCCTCTGGAACAGAATCGTCTTGAGAAGAAACCTGAGACTTGGCCCCAGACGGAACATAATATATACTAGAAAACTTAATAGCATCCAAATCCTGTATCAATAATATTTCTTTAAAACATCTTTGCAATAATTTTAGAGGAGAAAGGTAATGGGTACGAGGAAAATTAATAGATCGCAAATTCTTTCCCCTTGCCGTATTCTCCAACGATTCCAATTGATAACGAATCACGGAGCTGTCCCGAACATCAGCCACCTGACCTTCTAGCTTATTAATAGCGAACTTACACCTAGATATACTAGCCTCCTGCTCGGTGAACTTAGCCACCACATCATTAGAAAACTGTGAGATCTGGGCAAGTGCCAACTGTACTGAAACCTCCGTACGGGTGACCACCTCCCAGATATCACCCAATGATATATTGTCTGGAGCAGCCAATGTCACCGCAGGAGCCTGAAAAGACAACAGAGCAGGCATAATTACATCTAAAGTGTCCAACCAAAAAGAGTCTTGTTAAATAGAATGAGACACAGACCCAACCAAGCCTTCCTGGCATGAGGGAACCGCGGACTCTGAAGTACCTTGCAAGCTCGGCAGGGTTAAACCCACCAATAGAGAAGACTTGTCTGAGTTAGTACTCACATTTCCAGAAGAAATAATTGAGTCCCCCACTGAAAGATTAGAGGAAAGTGCCTGCAAATGACGATTCCTGGGCCCAAGTATTTTCATGGTCTTAGCCGCAGACATTGGCAAAGACCGTTTCTTATGTTTTCTTGTAAAACACAAACACAGACTCCTTCAAACTCCGAAGGGGCTCCAAAGGGGCAGGACCAGCCCTTTTGGTCACGCTCCTTCAGACACGCGCCCATGGGCACATGGCCATGTACCGTGGAGAAGCAAGTTCTTATAAGGGCAGTAGGCGAGACGTCACAGGAAACTCCTCCTCCTCCAGCTACCGGCCCTCCCAGCATCTCCCGAGTGCACAACAGGCAAGCAAGCAGGAAATGACAATCCCGGAGACCTCAATGGAGCAGTAAATTCTTATAAGGGCAATAGGAGGGATGTCACAGGAAGCTCCTCCTCCTCGAGCTAACGGCTCTCCCGGCATCTCCCGAGTGCACAACAGGCAAGCAAGCAGGAAATGGCAATCCCCCTTGCATTTCCAACTTTATGTTTATCAACCCTATTCCCCCACTGCCTCTCCCCCCTCCCCCTCCCCCCCAAATCCCCTCCCCTCCCTGGAGGCATTTCAACTTTTAAGATAGTCCAACACAGGTAGCCATAAGTCCTTAAATCGCTCGTGCTTCTGGCGCCTCATTGCGGTCAGCTGCTCCATCAAGACAAGAAATCGCAATCGGATCTTCCACTGTTCCATACTCGGTGGCTGGGGCTGTTTCCATGCCCTGGCAATTTCACTTCGGGCAGCTTGAATACACGCCCTTATAGGATGTTCAGACTTCCTAACACATTCTTCAGGCCAAATTCCCAGCAAACCAAATCCCATATCCAAGCACAATTTCACCCCAAATATTCCCAATATCCGCTCTCCCACCTCCCCCCAATATATCCTTACCATGGGACACTCCCACCACACATGTATAAAGGATCCCTCACCCCCACATTGCCGCCAGCACCTATCAGACAATCCCGGAAACATCTTGTGCAACCTCGTCAGGGAATAATACCAATGATAAAGCAACTTATAGGATGTCTCACGAACCGCCACAGATAAACCCTGGCGGACAATGTTCACATGCACTCTCCTCCATTCCTACTCATCCATCTCTCTGCCCAAATCCCTTTCCCATGCAATTTGGTGTGGGATCTTCCAAGGAGTACCTCTCCCCAGTCCACGATACAGCTGGGTTATCAACCTCCTAGATCTCCCCCACCCCTGCCACTGCGCTTCTCTATTGTCTGGGGCTTTCTCCCAGATCTCCTGAATATGCTTTTGAGACAGAAAATGTTTAATCTACAAGTGAGGGAAGAAGTCCCTCCTGCGCAACTGATATTTCACCCTAAGATCAGGAAAGGGAATCAAGTCTCCCTCCGCAATAAATTTATCAAAGGTATCCAACCCCACTTTTTCCCATCTCTGAAATACCCCCTCTCTGCCTGGGATAAATCCTACGGTCACCCTCACCGGGGCTAATAACAAGAAGCTCACTCCAGAGGCGAACCTCCGCCGCGCCTTCCGCCACTGAGCTAGCAAATGCCATATATACGAATTTCCCTTCCAATGCCCTCCCGGCAGTGTATCCATCATCCAGGGTAAATGTTTCAATTGGATCCCCTCCGCCCAATATTGCTCCACCTCCCTAAACCGTTTAACAGTTCCCCCCATGTCTCTCCACTCAAACACCTAGCGCAGTTGAGCCGCCGCATAGTAACGCCCCAGATCCGGGACTCCCAGTCCCCCCCTTTCCCGACATGCATTCATTACCCTTCTACTCACTCGCAGACGGCTATTCCTCCACACAAAAGCAAATACCTGATTCTGTAATTGCTGCAACTCCCTACTACCGACCTCAACTGGCAACGTTTGAAACAGATATAATAGGCTCGGTAGTAAATTCAGGACTGCAATCCTTCCCAACCAAGACAACTCTACCCCTTTCCATCTAGCCATGTTCTTCCACAAGAGGATCTTGATAAATTAGAAGACTGGGCATCAAAATGGCAGATGAAATTTAATGTGGACAAGTGCAAAGTTATGCACCTAGGGAAGAACAACCCAAACTGTGGTTACACAATGCAAGGTTCCACATTAGGAACAACCACCCAGGAAAAAGATTTAGGCGTCATTGTGGATAACATGTAAAAACCCTTGGCCCAGTGTGCAGCGGCAGCCAAGAGAGCAAATAGAATGCTAGGTATCATAAGGAAAGGAATGGAAAATAAAATGTATAATGCCTCTATATTGTTCCATGGTGAGACCGCACCTTGAATATTGTGTGCAATTCTGGTCGCCGTATCTTAAAAAGGATATAGGGGCTTGTTTACAAAGCCGCGGTAGTGGTTCGCGATCGCGATCGCAGCCGCGGCCCCATTGAAATCAATGGGGCCGCGGCTCCGATTACGATCGCAAACCGCTACCGCGGCTTTGTAAACAAGCCCCATAGAGTTATTAGAAAAGGTTCAGAGAAGAGCCACCAAAATGGTAAAGGGGATGGAAGGATACTCCTATGAAGAAAGGCTAAAAAGGTTAGGGCTCTTTAACCTGGAAAAGAGACGGCTGAGGGGAGATATGATAGAAGTCTATAAATTAATAAATGGAGTGGAACGGGTAAACGTAGATCGATTGTTTACGTTATCAGAATATAGAAAGACTAGGGGACATGCAATGAAGCTACAGGGTAAACTATTTAAGACTAATAAAAGAAAATATTTTTTCACTCGTGTAATCAAACTCTGGAATTTGTTACCGGAGGATGTAGTAAAAGCTGTTAGTGTAGCTGGGTTTAAAAAAGGTTTGGACAAGTTCCTGGAGGAAAGGTCCATAAACCATTATTAAGAAGGGACCCAGGATATCAATGCTTGACCCAGTACAAGCATTGCGGAACCTGTATCTTTTGGGGAAACTGCTAGGTACGTATGACCTAGACTGGCCACTGTTGAAAACAGGATACTGAGCTTGATGAACCTTGGTCTGACCCAGTATGTTCTTATGTTCACAATTGTCCAAACAATGGGGGATAGTTCGCACTATACAGACCTAATGGATGCGCCGTAACCTGTACTCCCAAATATTTTATAGATCGATTCGCCCACCGAAACGGAAATGAAGCTTTCAAGCTCTATATCACTTGGGGTTGTAGCGACAGTGACATTGCCTCGGTTTTGCCCCCATACTCCCTAAGCTCCTTCATTAACACTGGAAGGGAAACGATCGGCTGTGTCAAAGCAAAAAGCAAGTCATCAACGAACAGCATAATCTTATGTTATAATGCCCCAACCTCTATTCCCCTAATATCCTTCACTGACCGAATTCTTGCAGCCAGCGGTTCCATAACTAATGCGAAAAGCAGCGGGGACAGTGGGCAGTCCTGACGTGTCCCGCGTCCCAGTGGAAAGAACTCAGAATGACCTCTATTGACATGAACCGCTGTCTCGGGAGCCGCATATAGTGCCTTTATCCAGGCTCAAAAGTTGCTGCCTATTCCTACATATTCTAAGACCGCCAATACAAAGTCAGAATTGACCCTATCAAAGGCCTTTTCCGTGTCAATGGAGAGGAACATGGACCGCTGTTGTTCCTGCCTTGCCAACCACCCCAACTGAATTACTCTCCTTATCCCATCTGCCGGCTGTCTTCCCATAATAAACCCGGATTGATCCGGATGAACCAACCCCGGCATGCACGGTCCCAATCTCAATGCCAACACCTTCGCCAAAATCTTAACGTCAATATTCAATAACAAGATGGGACGGTAAGATTCACAGACCGCTGGATCTCGCCCTGGTTTAGGGATTACCACAGTTGCGGCCTGGCTCATTGCCACCCCCCCTTCAGAACTGCATTAAACACTCTCGTCAAAATGGGACTCAACAGCTCCGACAGTTTTTCATAGAATAGGCCCGAAAATCCATCTATACCAGGGGAGGCACCAAGGACTTGATGGCACCCTTCACCTCTTCCAATCCGATGGCCACATCCAGCCCCTCACCCTCGGGTCCCTCCAACCTCGCACTACCCTTCCCCCCGTTCAACAAATATCGTCTAATTGCCTCTCTCTCCCCGGGGGCCTCCACTGCATAAAGACCCTTATAATAGTCCCGAAACCGCTCCCTAATGTCCCTTCCTTTAAAGACCATTTTATCCTGTGGGCCTTTAAATTTAGCAATAGCTTGCCGCTGCCTTTGAGCCTTTAATTTATTACTCAGAAGGCGCCCGGATTTATTATCAAATTCATAATAATGCTGTCTTACTCTCTCAAGTTGATGGGATATCCATTCCAACTGAAGGGCATTTAACTGCCTTCTAATCTCCTCAACCTGCCCCCTCAAACTGGGGTCCCCCCGCTGTTTATGAGCCCTCTCCATCTCCACCAATTGCCCAGTGAGGCGGCACACTTCTTCGTCCCTCTTCCTCTTCCTATGTGCCCCCATTTTAACCAGATGTCCCCTCACCACCACCTTCAACCCATCCCAGAGCACCCCCGTAGTCACTTTCTCAATATCATTCAAGTCCATATAATCGGCTATGAGCTTCTTTAATCTCTGTTCTTCTCCCTCCCCCTGAAGGAGGTAATCTTTCATCCTCCAGAAGGTTTGCCTTCCTGACTCCCAAGGCGACCCAAACCACGCTGCCACCGGGGCATGGTCAGACCAAGTGGCCACACCAATATATGCCTTGTCCAAGGCCTCCTTCCAATACCTATCACCAAGAAGATAATCAATCCGGCTATACGAAGCATGTACCACCAAATAGAATGTAAAATCTCTTGTCAGGGGGTGGGCCAATCTCCAGAGATCTTCCAACCCATATTCTTGCATCCACTTCTGAAATTGTCTCAAACCTGAGTCTCTCCACTCCCTCTTTCCTGCCCTACCATCTAACGCTATATTACAATCTCCCCCTACTAAAAGCCTCCCCTGAGTCTTCCCATCCAACCACTTACCCATATCCTTCCAAAACCCCCCTTGAGCCATATTCGGCCCATATACTGAAAGCAGAGTCACTTGCTCGCCCCCAATCTCACCCACCACTCCCACCGCCCTCCCGTCAGGTTTCCTAAACACCCTCCCCACACAGAAGGGAACATCCTGCCTAATCAGTATTGCTACTCCAACTTTCCTGTGATCCCCCTCTTCTGCTGCAAAGAAGCCCTGAAAGTTACCCGATCCCAACAATCTCTCATCTCGTTTACGCGTGGGATTCCTGTACGAACACCACCTGCCACTGCTGCTTCCGCAACTCTCTCCACAACATCTTCCTTTTCTGAGGTGAATTCAGTCCCCGCACATTCAAGCTACCCACTTTCAAACCAGAAGCCATATCCTTATTCCATTCTCCATTCGACCCGCTTTACGTCACATCAATGCCTCCCCCTCCCACCCTGTCCCCCAATCACACAGAGCTCCACTCCGCCCATCACCGAGGAAAAGTCCGCCCCTTGGACGCTGTGCCTTCCCCCATCCCCTTACTCATACCCCACATTACATTCATCCCCACCGCCCCCCTTCCCCCTCTTCCCAATAAATATCAAAACACACATTATTGCAATAAAACATCTCTCTCCCCATAAACAGTTACCCACCCCAACCTCCCCCCTCCCCCAAACAGCCTGCAGAAAACACAACTCCCTACTGCTCTTACCCCTTATTACCCCTAAGCATAGGGGGCCAAAAACAGAGCCAATACACAGTCCACACATCCTGAGATTCATGTAGTCCTTGTTGAGGTTGCTCCATTGAGATCACCAAGTCCCGAGGCTCCAGACTTCCTCCGAAGGCGCTGACCCTTCACAGGCACCCTCTCCCATCCAGAGTGCCCCCCTTTACTCCCATTCTGCGCCGGGGCCTTCACCTGGTCCGGCAAGCAGGGCGCCCCCTCCTGACACAAACCTTTCCAGGCCTCTTCCTCCATACGCACTCTGAAGCCCCGGCCATTAATATCCATCATCAAAGCAAAGGGGAAGAGCCACGGATACTTCATTTTCTCGGTCCTTAAGTATTGTGTGACAGGCTTCATGTCTCTTCGTCTCTTCAGGGTGCCCGCGGAGAGATCATGATAAATTTCCATATTCTGGACCTCCCAATCAAAGCTCCTCCGAGCAGCAGGCACTCTCATCCCCTTCTCCTTTTGAGCATATGAAGACAGGCAAGCCACTATATCCCTCGGCTTCCCTGCTCGCGCTGGTCCCAATACTCGATGGGCCCTCTCCACCGATACAGCCGCTCCCGCAGCCGCACCTTCCTCTCCCTGCAGCAAAAATTGACAGACCTTCTGGACTATACCAGCCACATCCGCAAAAGCCTCTGTCTCCGGCAAGCCCCTTAGCCACACATATTGCGATGCGAGCGATTCTCGAGTTCTTCCAGCTTATCCTTGAGGCTGATCTACTCAGATTGTAGGTGCTGCAATCGGGCCTCCGCTTCCAAGTCTCTCTCTGCCAGTTGATCGGCCTGCTCCTCCAGTGTCTCCACTCTATGGCCCAACTCCCGCACATCTTCTTTAATGCCTGCCAAAGTCTCTTTAAGCTCACCCCGGGTAGCGATGATTTCGCGCTTCAGGGATCTCATCCAGCCCCAGATGTCTCCTCTAGTGCACCCCTTATCATGAAAGCAAATACCTGATTCTGTAATTGCCGCAACTCCCTACTACCGACCTCAACTGGCAACGTTTGAAACAGATATAATAGGCTCGGTAGTAAATTCATCGTCAGGACTGCAATCCTTCCCAACCAAGACAACTCTACCACCTTCCATCTAGCCATGTCCTTCCGCAATTGTCCTCCTCTGAATCTTCTCCCGACGCCATGTGCTCTGGCGGGTCTCAGGCCTTTTGCTCTCCGCCGTCGGCGTATGGGGATTTAAACTTCGCCAATTTCTTCCGCACCGACATCCCCGTTGGTACGGGTCTCCTCAGGTACCAACTCTTCCAGGTGGGATGGGGTAACACAAGCACTTTTCTCCTTTATAGCAGCGTCCCGATCGGAGCTCAAAAATTAAGCTGCCATCACCCGGGTGACGTCACTTCCTCCTAAAGGATATTTTTAATAGATCCTTGGAGACAGGAGAAGTTCTGTAGGAATGGAAAAGGGCCAATGTGGTACCTCTTCACAAAAGTGGTAATGGGGAAAAAGTGGCAAACTACAGGCCAGTAAGTCTTACCTTGGTGGTGGGAAAAGTAATGGAGGTGCTCCTGAAAGAGCGAGTAGTGGACTTTCTTGAAACCAACAAGTTGCATGATCCGAGGCAACATGGTTTTATCATGCCAAACAAATCAGATTGAGTTCTTTGACTGGGTGACCAAAGAACTATATCAAGGGCATGCGCTGGATGTGATCTATATAGATTTCAGCAAAGCCTTTGATACTGTTCCTCATAGGTGGCTTTTCAATAAACTAACCAGCCTGGGGATGGGTCCCAAGGTGGCGAACTTGATCAGAAATTGGTTGACTGACTGATGAAAGAGGGTGATGGTGAATGGAACTCACTCAGATGAAAGGAAGATGATTAGTGGCATGCCTCAGTGATTGGTCCTGGGGCCGGTACTGTTCAATGTGAGTGATATTGCTGAAGGACTGAATGGAAAAGTCTGTCTTTTTGCAGATGACACAAAACTTTGCCACAGTGTGGACTCCCCTGAAAGAGTGGATAAGATCTGCAAAAGCTAGAAGAATGGTCTAATGCTTGGCAGTTAAGATTTAATGCGAAGAAGTACAGTGTCATGCACTTGGGATGCAGAAATCCAAGGGAATTGTATGAGATAGGGGGTGAGAGGTTGGTGTGCACAGACCAGGAGAAGGACCTCAGAGTGATTGTTTATGAGGATCTCAAAGTGGTGAAACAGTATGACAGGGCAGTGGCCAAAGCCAGAAGGATGTGGGTTGCATACAGAGAGGAATTACCAGCAGAAAGGAGGAGGTACTAATGCCATTGTACAAGTTGCTAGTGAGGTCTCACTTGGAATATTGTGCTCAGTTTTGCAGATCATATCTCACAAAGGATATAAAAAGACTGGAAACGGTTCAGAGGAAGGCAACCAAAATGATTTGGAACCTGCACCATAAGATGTATAAAAGAGACTCTAAGAACTAAATATGTGTACTCTAGAGAAGAGGAGGGACAGGGGAGATATGATACAGATCTTTAAATATTTAAGGAGTATTATTGAACAAACAAACCTTTTTCAAAGATGGGGAAGATGTAATACTAGAAGGCATAGAATGAAGCTGCAAGGGGGTAAACTGAAAGGCAACGTCTGGAAATACTTTTTCACTGAAAGGATGATGGATGCTTGGAATGCCCTCTTGATGGAAGTGGTGGGGGTAAATACAGTGACAGAATTCAAAATGGCATGGGACAGACACACAGGATCCCTTTATAGAAACAGGATAAAATCAAAATAAACATAACTGTCTCTGATATCTTAACAAGTTGAGGTGACCTACACGGAGCGGTGGGTATACCCCCTAACAAGGACATGGGGAGGGGTGACCTGCACAGAGCAGCAGGCACCACCTTGCTTGGCAAACTAGATGGACCATGCTGGTCTTTATCTGCCATCATTTACTATGTTACTATAAAGCTATGATTATTCCAGGGGCGTGGGTGGGAGTTAGGGAGGGAGGGAAAGAAGACATATTTAAAGAAGGCTGCTACACAGTCGCTATCCTGAGCTTTTAAGGTAGTCTTACCAATTTCCTGGGTGATTCACACAGCCCTTGGTTTGATAGAAGGGGCCTTTTAAATTGTCCCTTTGATCTGTCACTTGCCTTTAACACCTGTTTAAGGCAACTTCATAGATCTATTGCCTCCTAATTGGAAGGGCTCTTTGTAAAGATCACTAGAAACAAGGTTTTGTTTCTTTCTATTCAAATACTATTCTACTTGTATGCTAAGCTGTTCTGATTTGATTTAAATAAAAAAAACTGTCTAGAAACAAATTTATTTCAGTAACTATTTATTATATTTTACTTTCTAGGTTAAGCTAAACTCTGATTTGATTTAAATGAAAAGCTCTCTAGAAACAAATTTATTTCAAAGTCTGTTTACTCTTATTTTATGTTCTATGCTAAGCTAAACTCTGCTATTACTTAAATACAAAGCTCACTGGTGGTACTAAGACCTGACTGACTTAGCAAAACACTGAATTCTAAAATACATAGATTTATCAGCTTTAACCCCAAGAAATCCTTTTATACCAAGATTTAGATTTTATTCCAGAAGATTATACTCACAAGTGTAGATCTACTTCCAGTTGTAGCAGTCCCTTTTGGTAGTCCTTCAAGACTTACGATATGTAAAGGCCTATGACTAGGCCAGGGATCCCACCTCTTAGTCAATCTCACATTCAAACATAAAGAAGTAAAGCTGGCTCTCAGGGGTCAGTATAGGAGATGTTTTTATTAAGGATATAGTCACATTGGAAATACACCAAGCAGACAGTAATAGGTACATCATTAGGAATAAAATGACTGCACAGCATACAGGTACAATTCAGGCACCAATACAAAGGATTTGAACCCCTGCCCTATTCGCAGAAAAACATGGAAGCTGCATCCATTGAAAAACATGACTTTAAAAAACTCACAAGATCCACATTTTCACACAGGACAGGCTGATCTCCTCTATACATTTTTCTGGCAGACATTCTGGGGGTGTTTTGGCACATCGCTTGGGCAGTGTTGGCATTTCTACATCCATGACATATTTCACATAAGTTAATGTGCTGAGCAGATTTTTTTAATGTGTCAATCTATATCTGTTATAAACCACAAATAAGAACCAATCTTTATTGTCTTTTGGGACTGTATGGGGCATTGGTGAATGGAGGAGCTGCATTTGTGAGCCCATTGTCTGGCTTTCATCTGTGTCCACATAGGTGTCTGAGCTACCTTTTGTTTCCCTGCATTCAATCCTTTTCCCCTCTCGGACCTATCTTCCACCCAATTTCAAAGACCCCAGTATACTGCTACTCCCTGAACCACTCCTCCCTCAGCTATGCAATCTCATACACCTAACATTCCTCTCCCTGACCTTTGGTATGTCAGTCTTACAATTGCTTAGCTGCTTGATGCCTTCTATCTGTTTGTGCCTCAGTGTTCCCCAACAACCGTTGAGTCTAAGAACATAAGAACATAAGATATGCCATACTGGGTCAGACTAAGGTCCATCAAGCCCTGTATTCTGTTTCCAACAGTGGCCAATTTAGGTCACAAGTACCTGTCAGGTTCACAAAGGCACAAAGGTGTCACATTGCTTGTCCCGGGGCAAGCCATAGATTTCCCGGGTCCTCTTTAATAATGGTTTATGGACCTTTCCTCCAGAAACTTGTCCAAACCTTTTTTAACTCCAGCTACACTAACAGCTTTTACTACATCCTCCGGTAACAAATTCTAGAGATTGATAACGTTGAATGAAAAAATATTTTCTCTTATTAGTCTTAAATGGGTTATGTTGTAGCTTTATTGCATGTTCCTCAGTCTTTCTACTTTTTGATGGTATAAACAACCAATCTACGTTTACCCATTCCTTTCCATTCATTAATTTATAGACCTCTATCATATCTCCCCTCAGCTGTCTCTTTTCCAAGTTGAAAAGCTGTAACCTTTTAAGCCTTTCTTCAACGTCTGTCTCTGTATTTCCTGGCTGCCTGTCTGTGTATGCCTCAGTGTTACTTGCAACCACTGTGTCTGTATTTGCTTCATTGTTTCCTGCAGGCTCTGTGTCTTTCTGTGGTTCCCAGCTGCCTATGTGTGTGTGTGTGTGTGTGTATGTGTGTGTCACAGGAAAACTGGAAAGCCACCAGGAGGTATCCATATCACAGTGTCTATAAGCCAGGACCTAATTCCTAGACCTCACAGATGAACTGTGTCGCACCAGGTTCTGCTTTGACAAGGCAGGCCTCCACCATCTCTGCCAGGCGCTACAGCCGCTCCTCCACTCTACCACACAAACAAGCCAGCCCATGCTCGTACACCTGCTGGTCATCACAGCAGGTCTCAACCAGTCAGCAGTCTCCTAGTTAACTTTCCATTGCCTCGGGTACAAACTTAGATTGTAAATCCTCCCGAGACAGGGAAATACCTACAGTACCTGACTGTAACTTGCTTTAATCTACTATTGTAAAGGCATGCGCTAAATACTATAAATAAATTAAATAGTTCTTGTAGGCTTTTCTAACCCACATTGCAGAAGAAGTAGCATTCCTCAGACAAGACAGCAGAGGAAGCTATCCATGACACAATTCTATGAGGTATACAAATTCTCATCTGGATTGAGTATCATGGATTGCACACATATGGCCATCAGGCCACCTCAAGAGAGGGAGGCCACCTACTTCAACAGGAAGGCATTGCACTCACTGAACAAGCAAGTGGTCTGCAATGCACAGGGGAGATAACTGGTGTCTTTCCGAGATTCCCTGGTTCGTGCCATGACTTATATATCCTGACCCACTCTGCCATCTATGAGAGATTTGAGAGCAGAAGAATCATCAGTGGATGGCGGCTAGGTAAGCAAAAGCTCACTTCATCACCTAGACAAGTGCATGCTAGGAGGTCTCAGTGATCCCTGGTAGCTGTAGTGACTGGAAAACAGTGGTTGCAGTGTCTATCCATCTAATCAAATACCTTGGTGCTAGACTCTAATCTGTGCCTTTTCTCTCTCCACTTACACAGAAGAAAGAAGCTACCCTCCGAAGAGGAGGCTCCTGACCCCCCATCATTGCACTGCACAGAGGACTGGTACAACAGGGTCCACAGGCACATTCACTCCATCACTGAGAAGATCTTTGGCCAGCTCAGGAGACACTTCTGTTGCCATAATCATTCCTGGGAAGAACTCCTGTACAGTCCATCCAAGATGGCCAGATATTTATGGCCTGTTGCATGCTCCACAATATGCCAATGAGGTGACGATAATCCCTGCCTGAATGACAGACCCAGACATAGACTTAGTGGATTTTACCGCATCTTAGTAGCTACCTCTCAAAGTTTTACATTTAGTTCTCTATTGTACTGGTAGCAAGTGAAAAGTTTCTATGGAAAGGTATCTGTATTTGTGTGTCAGGGGAGGTGGGGGGGGGGGGGTTGAGGGGTACAGAATGAGGGTAGGGTTAGTAATTTTTTAATTTTTTAAGGCTTTTTTAAATAATGCTTTGTTAACTTCCTTGGATGCTTATAGATAATATATAAAAACATAAATAAATACAATAAATAAATATGTTCATGCCACTTGCATCCTTTTATCACTCATGCTGTTGTATTCTGAAATAACGGAGCAGCTTTGGTGTGGTTAATGGAAGCAGGTTTGAAGTGAGAGCCATGGAAAGTTTTACCTTTTTACAGATAGAACATCATTTGTAGTAAAAAAAAATGAGCAAGACTTCAGCCTTGTTTACTGTACCATGTAGAATTCTGCAGGTAGATTTACCTTTGTTTTCTAACATATATTTACAGGCCTTAAGATGAACTATTGAAGAGTTCGATATTGCTATTCCTTTTTTGTAGATTGCATCCAACTTTAGGTTCCTTTAGGATAAAACCAGGCTGAGGGAAAAGAGAGATTTAGGGAGTCACTTTATAACTTGAGCACATGCTTTAAGTAATATGTGCATCATTTCCCCTATGCTGGTACTAGCAAGCCTTCAAAATGAAACTAAGCACATACTTCCATTTTAACAATTATCACAAAAAAACCATGTGCTTACTTTACAGCGGCTCTTTGGTACACACAAATTCTGATTCTTTTGTGGTTGATTTTATAAGCCATTTTCACATGTAAAACAACATTTTGGGCACATAAATGGGCTCTTATAAAATTAGCTCATGCGTAAAAGTACGTGCTGTGCAAGCTGGTACATATTTGTACAGCAGACATTTTATTTATTTATTTATTTAACAGCTTTTATATACCGCACTTTTGACATCAGCGCGGTTTACATTTTAACAAGTTTTGTACTTAAACATAAAAACAAATGTTAAGTTTACAGAGAACAGGGAATAAAACATGGATAACAGGGATTAACAATTAACAGATATTTTCAATTATTTACAATAGGTTCTTAAATGCTTGAGTTTTAAAGGTAGGGTTGTGAGGCCTGGTCTAGATCAAGTGGTAAGATTTCAGGAGCATATTTGGCTAGCATTGGACAATGGTCTGTGTGGGATGGTGTTCAGTATATTGAGAGAATTGTTGTAGGAAGAGATATGTTTTAAAGGATTTTCTGAACTGTGACAGGTCCTTTTGTGCTATAATACTAGGTGGTAGCGTGTTCCAGCATCTAGGGGCGAATGAATAGAAATCTATTAAAGTGTTTTATTTAGTGATTTTTTTGATGTCTTTTGGGATTGTTAGCAAGTTCTCTGTTACAGAACGTCTAGATCTGGTGTTCTGTGTGTGTTGGAGGAGATCAGATAAGGAGGATGATGAGATATGGTGGAATGCTTTAAAGGTAAGGATGAGAGCTTTGTATAAGATTCTGCCAGCTAGTGGGAGCCAGTGGAGGTCAAATAGTATGGGAGTAATATGTTGACTCTTTTGGGATCCATGAAGAACTCTGGCCGCTGTATTCATGGCCAATTGAAGCGGGTTTAGAGTGCTCTTGGGTAGGCCATGAAGAACGATATTTGCATAGTCAAAATGAGGAGTGACTAATGCCTGGAAGGTTGTACGAAAGTCAGATGGTTTCAAGCATAGGTCTGAGGTGTCGAAGGGTCTTGATTTTATAGTAAATGGCTATTACAGTATTATTTATTAGTTCTTTTAATTCAAGTCGTTGGTCAAGTATAACACCCAGATAACGTATTGAGGTTTTGAGTGGTAGATCAGCATCACGTGTTTTTAGAGTTGGTGGGGGAGAGAAGTCTTTGTTCCTAGTGACAATCAGGACTTCGGTTTTTTTAAAATTGATTCTGAGGTTTTGAGTGAGTAGCCAATCTGATATTGAGTTGAAGCAGGTGATTAGAGTAGTGTAGTCAGGTTTTAATACATTGATTGGAGTGAATAAGAGCACGTCATCTGCGTAGATAAGACATGATACTCCGAATGAGCGGGAGATGTTGCAGAGAGGTTGCATATATATGTTAAATAGAAGGGCTGAAAGAGAGGAACCTTGTGGAACTCCTTGCTTCTGATGAAAAGGTTGAGATGTGGTCTCCCCAGTCCGTACTTGTTGCCAACGATCTTCTAGGTAAGATCTGCACCAATTCAGTGCCGTTCCTTGAATTCCTTTTTCGTGGAGCCTGGTGAGTAGTTGGTTGTGGTCGACAGAATCAAATGCTGCTGCTATGTCTAGGAAGATCATAGCGACTCCATTTCTGATATTGTCTGTTGTGTTAATGAGTGTGTTCAATAGAGAAGTTAGAAGAGTTTCAACTCCATGGGCTTCCCTGAAGCCATGTTGGTTTAGATCTAGTGGTGCCTCGGAATCATGTGTGTTGAATTGTCTGAGTACGATTTTTTCTAGGATCTTGGCTAATAAGGAATGCTTGAAATTGGGCGATAGGAGTCTTCCTTTTTCGGATCCAGTTTGTTGTTCTTCAGTAGAGGACGGATGGAGGTGTGCTTGAGAGCTGATGGAAATATCCCGGATCTAAGGGACTGGTCAGCTAATGCTGATATGTATGGGCTAAGTTCTGTTTTCAGTGATTTGATCCAGAAGGCCGGGCATGGATCATTTGGAGCGGTAGTGGCATTGATGGATGTAATAATTTCTTCAATAGACTTTGGAGTTGGAGATGAGAAATTATTGAGTGTGAGTTGAATGTTGGAGGATTGCTTGGTTACACTTGTGGTTGATTCAGTGGTCTTGATTGCCTTGGATTGAATGTAATCAGCATATAGTTGTGGGTGTATAAATTCCTGTTGTGGTGAGGGAGGTTCAGTAGTTAGGGATTTTACTATTTGGAAGAGATCTTTTGGTTTGTTTAGGTAACGGCTAAGTAGCTTTGTATGGTGTTCTCTTCTCTTATCCCAGATTAGCTGACGATGGGACTTTAAGTTGGCTAGGTAAATGGACTGATCATGAGGGTTTAGGGAGTGTCTCCATTTCTTCTCTAATCTCCTCAGTTGTTGAAGGGAGGTTCGTAACTCTGATGAGAACCATGGTGCGTTCTTTTTCTTGGCGATAGAAGAGTTGGTAGAGGTTTTTTGTCTTGTTTAGTGGTAGGTTGTGCTGATAGTCGAAGAGCATTGTTCCAGTTTGATACAGAGTCGTCGATGTTGTTAGGTATAGTGGAGAGTTTTGGCATGGTAAGGAGGTGATTGTATCCATGTTAAAAGGTTGGAATCGTGCTGGTTTTGGTGGTAGGTAAGCATTTGGGTGACTTGTTTGGAGATTCAGTAGATGGAATGATGAATGAGATAAGTTTGTGATCAGACCAGGGGACGGGGGTTGTTAGGGGCTCAGGTTGGTTTATCAGATTCGGGTGTACTGATGGTGCAAATATGTGGTCAAGACGTTTTCCTGGTTATGAGTGGATGTTTTTACGATTTGATCATAGTGTAAGTTGATCATGGCATCAAGGAAGGAGTTGGACACTGAAGGTGGTGTGGAGGCAAGATTAAAATCTCCAAGGATCCAGTTAGGTTGTTGATATCCAATGGGTGATGGCCATATCATTTATGGGTGAGAGATCGTCAGCTGGAGCATTTGGGGCTCTGTAGATGAGATTTATGGTGTTGCTATTATTGGAGATGGATAGCGTATTTGAGTGGTTTGTGGTATTGGTAGATATTACGTGATATTTCAAATCTGTTCTTGCTATTATACAAACTCCTCCTCCCTTTCTATTTTCTCTGTTACAGGTATAGATGGTGTAGTTAGGTGGGGTTAGATGGTTCATTAGGACATTGTCGGTATTAGACAGCCATGTTTCTGTGATAAATAGGATGTCTAGTGTGAGGTTTGATATAAGATCAATGATAGCTGGCCATTTGTTGCGGGCTGAGCGTGCATTAATGAGAGCACACTTGAGATTCTGTGGAGTAGTTCTTAGATTAGGTTTCTTGTTATTTGTATTTTCAAGAGGTACATATATACAGTAGTTGTGCCTATTATAGTATGTAATTTGTGGATAATTTTGGTGGTGTTTCCTATTATGGGTTTGGTGAATAGGTATAAGGTTGAAATCAGATGTTAGAGCAGAGGAAATATGTAATATGCAAGAGAGGATGGAGAGGAGCAGGAGTGAACAAGTAAGGGTAGCCATGGCGTAGTCCTGGGATGGTAGAGAGGTTGTAAGTACTTTAACTTGGGTGCTACTGGCAACAGTATTAATTGAATGTTACTGACCACAGTAATAATTGAATTGCAACAGTATAAATAAGGACACTGGCAACAGTGGTAAATTGCTACTGACAACAGTAATAATACATTCCTATATGGTATGTAACTGATAGCACTAGTACATTTACAATGGTATAAATACAGTTGCTTAGGGGAGAATAGTTATGGTATATGGTGTACACAATGGTTAGGCTGTAAGAGAATAGTCAGATGAGTCTACGTGTGGATTAGTATACTTGCTGTGAGTTGAGAGGGTGAAGTAAGCGAGCTCGACCATGTGGGAGCTCAGCTGTATTTGGATATGTTTGCTGGACTCAGCGTTGTTTCTTCATTCATGCATCTGGTTCCACGGTATGGTTTTTTGAGGCTGGTGAGAGTAAATTTTGGGAGCGCTGTCTGTCTGGAGGTGGATGTGGTTCAGCGGTCATCTGGAGCAGCTTTTTCGGTCCTCGCAGCGTTATGTAACGGTGAGATGGATTTCCAGTTGTCAGGCCTGTATTAACTATAGGCCTCCACCAAGGCCTCCGCCTAAGGGCCACGCCAAAGGGGACCTCTGGCGAGGCCCTCAGGCGCGGGCCCGTCAGGCGCGGGCGCGCCCGATGGCGCGAACTTTTAAAGCCGTGCAGGAAGTCCCGATGAGAGATGGTGCTGTTCCCTGCCGCCGGAGGCTCTATCCCCCGACTGGGGAGAGCTGCAGATGGTGGCAGGGGTTGACTGGAACACGCCCACGAAGGAGCGA